>CM066330.1:211749281-212349281 GCA_033807585.1 Hydrophis major | reverse complement strand
TGCAAAGCCCGGGCAGGTGGCCATGTGACTGGCAAACCAAATGTAAGTGGTCCTTGCTTAATGACCAGGTTCTCGCTTAATGGCCAGTTGCTTAGCAAGTGTTCTGATTTACAACTGACCTCCACAGAGCTACTTGGTCTGTTTTTGGTGTTTTGACAGACACACACACACACTTATGACCAATTACAACATCACACACCGTCTTGTGACTGGGGTTTTCTGTTTTGTGCCAGTTTCCAAGGCCTGGGGAGCTCTGGAGAGGGCAGGGCTAGGCCCAGGCAGCTACGAGGAGTTACAGGGAAGGCAAGGTGAGGTCTGGGCAGCTACAAGGAGGACTGGGCAAGGATTGGGGAGCTGCGAGGAGCTACAGAGAGGGCTGGGTGAGGAATGGAGATCAGTAATATTCAGTTACTTTTAAGAGTCCCTGACACTATCGCTAGTTAGTGTTTAAAAATGTTATGGAAGAGGAACAAGTTTCACCAAACAAGACTGAGATGGAACTGAAAGTGGATTTGAAAATGACAGCCTATAAAATAGATGTCGCACTGTGTATATAAAAGAATGGCTGGTATTTTCATAATTACCATTCATTAATTGAAAAAGAAACACTTAAAATGGAAATACTATTAACAAACCAAGGGAGTTTGTTGTTTTGTGCCAATAGTGGCACAAAAATCTTTCCTAGCCAAGGCTACTTACCTGGACCAACAGTCCCTAATAAATGCTCTCTCTATAGCAGAGAGAGAGAAGCCAGGGGAAGCCATGTTTGGTTGCCTAACCTTTTTAGAAGGTAGCTTAAAAATATACTTGAAGCTTTTTACAGCCTTATGAGATATATATAGTACCAAAAAAAAGATAATAGTACAAAATCATCTAAGAAGTTGGATTAAGAATGGAATTGATAGGCACATTCACAGAGCATTACTGAATTCTTTTTCTGAAATTTATTCCTCAGTTTAAAAAACTGGAATATATGAATTCAGTATTGGGATCTGCTAGATCTGCAGATATAGTGTCAAGGTTAGCAAAAATGGTAAAGCAACATATAGATTTAAATTTTAAAAAGAAATATTTTTGTTGCTATCCACATAAATAAAGGGAGTACAATACATATTTAATGTTACACATGTTAACAGCGGCTAGAATTAAGTTTGCACAGCAGTGGAAAAATGAAGAGACCCCCATAGATGAAAATGAAATTAAAAAATTACAATGTGCAGAAATGGATAGAGATAAGAGGTAGAAATTAGGTGGAGAATGACATTGCTATGTATGAATTAAATACAGAAGGTTGATAATTATAAACATGTTGATATAATTAACAAAATTAGAAATAAGCCAATACAAATAAATTTAAATATTTTTTCTGTTACACTGCTGTACTTATTGATATTTAAGTATCAATATGTAACAGCAGTGTAACAAAATAATTCTCATTTATGAAATATTTTATAATACTTTATAATATAAGTATAATAGAATTACAGAGGTAAGGTAAAGTAAGGATATATTGTTATAGAATAGATTGGTGATGATAAAATGAACATTATAAAGTAGATTAAGTAAAAATGGTGATTTGCTCGCATAAAATGATGTATGCATGTATGTTTTCTTAAGTTTTCGCGGGTACTTACATGTATGGCATTCAGCTTTGTTCGAGTAATTTCCCACGTCATTGTAGTTGTTCTTTTAAAGTTTTAGCAACGTTTCAGCAGAATCTCTTCTGCCATCATCAGGTTTCTGTATAGTGTTCATCTGTGAGTCAGACTTTTGCAGTGGTTTCAGATTTAAATTTGGGGCAGCCTATTGCTGTGCCAGAATGGTTTTTTCTTTTTACCCAGAGCCAAGCTGCACTAAAGGCCTCCAATACAGGACACACAATGTTGCCAGCCAATCAAGACACAAAGAGCCACAAAACAGATAGAAGATATTAGAAACACCAATCAAGCAGAACACAGAAAACTCCAAGACCAATAAACACAGACCAAGACTCCCAACCAATCAGGATGAAGAAAAAACCATTCTGGCACAGCAATAGACTGCCCCAAATTTAAATCTGAAACCACTGTAAAAGTCTGATTCACAGACGAACATTATACAGAAGCCTGATGATGGCAGATGAGATTCAACTGAAACGTTGCTACAACTTTAAAAGAACAACTACAATGACGTGGGAAAATACTCAAACAAAGCTGAATGCCATATATATATACATACATACATACATACATACATACATACATACATACATATGTTTTCTGAGGTTCTCGCGGGTATTTGTATGTGGATCTTTGGTTATTAGGGTTTTCTCCCGTGTAAGATTGGAAGTATCTAGGCAACGTTTCGATGAAGTCTCATTCATCATCTTCAGGCTTGGTCTTCAGCCTGGTCTTTCAGAGAAACACAGAGCTGAAGACCAAGCCTGAAGATAATGAATGAGACTTCATCGAAACGTTGCCTAG
Organism: Hydrophis major; assembly: GCA_033807585.1. Lineage (NCBI taxonomy): Eukaryota > Metazoa > Chordata > Lepidosauria > Squamata > Elapidae > Hydrophis > Hydrophis major. The sequence goes on along the minus strand of CM066330.1, from coordinate 212,346,819 downwards.
ATACTTCCAATCTTACGCGGGAGAAAACCCGAATAACCAAAGATCCATATGTGTGTGTGTGTGTGTGTGTGTGTGTACATATGTATGTATGTATATTCTTAAGATTTTGCAGGTAATTATATGTATGGTATTCAGCTTTGTTCGGGTATTTTCCCGCATCATTATAGTTGTCCTTTTAAAGTTGTAGCAACGTTTTGGCAGAATCTCATCTGCCATCATCAGGCTTCTGTATTGTGTTCGTCTGTGAGTCAGACATTCACAGCCGTTTCAGTTTTAAATTTGGGGCTAACCATCTGCTGTGCCAGAATGGTTTTTTCTTCATCCTGATTTTTGTGTTCATCCAGGTGGGTACTTATTCTTCTATTGGTCTGTCCATTGTATGTGGCCGGGCATGATGCACAGGGGACTTCATGTAGTACCTCTTATGTAGGGCAGGACAGCTGTTCCCTAGGTCTATTCATTTTCTAGGTCTCCATTATGTCTCATTGTATTTTTGTGGATCAGGCCTGTGATTTTGCTTTTGTGGAAACTGTTGGTGTTGTGTATGTACCATAGTTAATAAAGTATGAGCTTGAGGTAAAGTGCAGGGTTCTGGCCCTGCACTTATGATTGGCTGTTAGGCAGCCAGATCGGATTGGTTAGTTCTTAGGAATCCGATTGGCCCTTAACAGAGGATTATTATTGGTTAAAAGAGCTAGCGTTCATAGCTCGCTATTGGACAATTCTCACAAGGGTTGCCTATATAAGGCAGAGTTCACTGTTGTTGTTTTGAGAAGTCACTATGCAATAAAGAGCTGAAAGTTCACATTCAGAGGCTGTCTCCATTTACTCCGACCCATGTCCAAGTACTTAACACTGGCGACGAGGATGGGATGTGGAGACGTCTGAACCTAAGAAGCCAGAAAGCAATACTGAGCACGTGATAAGACGATGCCAACTGTTAGGGATAACATTGTTTTTACCCTAACTGGTTTAGGTAAATAATAATATGTAATCATAGTTTGTAAGTTAAAGTGTCTGCAAATTTAACTGTGGGACAGTAATTAAGGGAGTGGTTGTGGAAGCACTTTAAAAGAAGCAAGACGGCAGCTTGCTCTATCTCTCTGGCTTTGATGATCCCTGATTACTGCAAGGTCACAAGACTGCATTGCTCGAACGGGAGAGAAAACAAAGGACTGGCTTGTAAGTGAACTGACATAGGATATTCTAAATGGACTTTGCTAACTGAATATCCCTGAATGGACTGACTAAATGATACATGACTATTGGACTGTTATTTTGACTATGCTATGAACTCATAATGGAATAAACTATATATTTGATAGCACAAGCGTATCTGTCATTTTTACTGTATGTTAATAAACATACAAGCTTAGCTTACTCATTTATCTGTGTGCCTATCTGACTAAGCTGCACATTCTGTTTAGCTTGTCTCCCTAACCCTGGTTGGGGAAACCAGGCTTAACACTGGTTATGGGCCCAGAGGCTGCAAAGTCAGTTTAACTAGGATAAAACAGATTTATGTAAAAGTGAGAGTTTGTGTTGTTATACATTACAGTAAACAGACAGCTGTGTTTTATTAATTATATTTTTATATCTATATAAGAAAACATGGCACAAGTCAATTTACAAAGTTTGTCCCTTATATCCAAGCTGGATGGAACAAACTATGTATCATGGTCTATGAAATGTAGTCTGCTTCTACGAAGAGAAGGTTTGTGGAACATAATTGAAAATCCATCAAACGTAGAAGAATGGGATCCAGAGGATGATCAAGATAGATTAAAGATAGAAGAATTTATGCATAAAAATGAACAAGCAATTTGCATTATTGCTTTAACCTTAACTGATAACCAATTTGTTTATATCCATGGAGAAAAGACAGCTGTTGGGTGTTGGCAGAAGCTGAAGAGGATTTATGTTCGAGATAATGTTGGTGCTCACATAAATCTAACACGGAAACTTTTCAGTACACATCTCCATAAGAATGGTGATATGCTGAGTCATTTGAAAACTATGCAAAGCATTTTTCAAGAACTGCACGAGAAAGAGCTTATTTTCTCTGAACTACATCAAGTCTATATAATACTATCTTCCCTCGATGAAACCTATGATAACTATATAACTTCACTTGAAATATTGCCAAAGGAAAGCCTAACTTTAACTGACATAACTGGCAGATTGATTGAAGAGGCCAGAAGAAGGCTTGAAAGAGACGAGTTAAGGAGGCAGCAACCTCAAAAAGAAGATAATGAAACTCCTACTGCATACGCAATTAAAAAGTGCTTTAATTGTGGAGGAAGAGGACATTTGGCAAGATTTTGTAAAAAGGCAAAACGCCAGAACACTGGCCAGAATACAAAAAGTCATCAAAAGATAAATAAAAATTTAGAGTTAGCCATGTATACTAACGGAGCTGTAAAAAATAATTTATGGGTGGTTGATAGTGGAGCATCACATTGTATAACTAATGATAAGAAAAACTTTATTAAAATGTCCAAGAGTACACAGCAGATATCGTTAGCCAATGGCTGGAAACTGAAAGCTAAAGGTCAAGGTATAGCATATTGTTCTTTCATAAAAGAGAATGTAAAAATGTTATATGTACCACAACTTAAGTTTAATTTAATTTCAGTTAGAATTTTGGTTAAACTAGGATATGTAGTTACATTTAAAGGAGATAACTGCATAATTGAGAAAGAAGATAAGAGAATTACTGCATCTTTAAGAGGTGAATTATATGTGTTAAATGATGATGGTTTAAAGGTGGCTAACACAGTTTATGAAAATAAGAAACCTCATGATGAATGTATTCACTTGTTACATCGAAGGTTAGGGCATTTAAATTTTAAAATACTTAAGAAAACTGTTGAATTATCTAAGGGAATAAGTTTGAAACCTTGTAATAAGTATTTGCAATGTTATATTTGTAATCAAAGTAAGGCCAGGGTCACACCGGCTAATAGAGTTGATGGATTTACTACCAAAGAACCTTTAGAGGTAGTATTTGCAGATTTAATAGGTCCTAAAAAACCAAGTGTAGGAGGAGCTCGTTACATACTAAGCATAATGGACCACTATTCTAGATATGGGTTTTGCTATTTAATGAAGAGCAAAACTGAAACATATCAAAATCTCTTTAATTGGATTAAATTTGCTGAAAGGAAAACTAAAAAGAAATTAGTAACTCTTATAACAGATAATGGTACGGAATTTACAAATAATAAATTCCAGAACAGACTAAGAATGTTAGGTATTCAACATAAAATGTCTGCACCATATAGGCCACAACATAATGCCTTTATAGAGAGAAGAGGCCAAACATTACAATCAATGGCACGAACTATGATGTCTGATTCAGGATTACCTGACAATTTGTGGGGAGAAGCAATAATGTGTGGTAATCATATATTAAATAATGTTGTTAATTCAACAACAGGTGAATTACCATTCACACTGTGGCATGGTACAAAACCTGATTTAAGTTACATGCACACATTTGGAGCACCAGCATGGGTGCATATCCCTACACAACATAGATACAAAGGACAACATAGAGCTAAAAGATTATATTTTGTAGGATATACATCTAATCATAGATCTTATAGATTCTGGGAACAAGGTACATCTAGAGTTTACACCAGTGCTAGTGCAAAATTCCTAGAACATGTAGGATGGAATAGATTAGAGCAAGATTTAAATAATGAAGTAATTATTGAACCCTACAAAAGGCAGAAAGAACAGAATAGTTATAAGAAGAGTCCAATTAAAGAAGAAGTCCATGAAGAGCAAATAGGACCAGAACAAGAGGAAACAGTTGATCAGGAAGAGTTAGATAATCAAGTAGAGTTAATAAATGAAAGTCCACCTGTAAGTCCTGTAATACCTAGACGTACTACACGTGTAACTAGACCACCTGATAGGTATCAAACAAGTATAGTTTGCCAAGTAACTAAAGTTCCAAGTAGTGTAGATGAACTTAGGATGTATCCTGCTAAGGATCAGGAGAATTGGCAAAAGGCAATGGAAAAGGAACTAAATTCATTAAAGGTAATGAAAGTTTATGAAGATGCTAAATTACCTCCAGGAGAAAAATCCATTGGGTGCAAATGGATATTTAAAGTAAAAACTGGAAATGATGGGACTGTTACCCATAAAGCTAGGTTAGTAGCTCAAGGATTTAATCAAACTGCATCTGATTATGATGAAGTTTTTGCACCAAGTCTTAAAGCAACATCTTTAAGAACAGCATTAGTGTGGGCAGCTAAGAAAAACTATGTAATTAACCATTTAGATGTAGAAACTGCTTATCTGCATGCACCATTGCAGCACACTATATATTTAAGAAAACCAGTAGGTATAAAAGACAATAAATTAAATAGTAATGATTGTTGGAAACTCAAAAAGAGTCTTTATGGGTTGAAACAATCTGGGTTTGAGTGGAACCAATATATTGTGAAAGAGTTAAACAATATAGGTTTTAAATCTGGTTTAGCAGATCCATGTGTGTTTAAAAGAGAAAATAATGGAACGGTGTCATTATTGTTATTATTTACAGATGATATTGCTTTGATAACTAAGACTAATAATGAAGCTAATGAGATTATATCATTATTAGCCAAAAAGATAAAATTAAAGCATTTAGGTGAAATTAAAAAGTATCTAGGATTGACAATTAACAAAACAAAAAATGGTTTTAAGATATCTCAAGAAGATAAAATTTGCCAATTAATTAAAACGTTTAAAATGGAACTTTGTAAACCGGCAAAGACTCCAATGAGTCAGGAAGTTTGCCAAACTGATGATCAAAGTCCCAAATTTGATAAGTCCATATATCAATCTTTGATTGGCAGCTTATCATATATAAGCAATTGGTCAAGGCCAGATATAGCTTATAGTGTAAATCAGCTGGCACGTTTTAATTCAGATCCACAACAATGTCATTGGCAATCATTAAAGAGAATTTTAAGATATCTTAAAGGAACACTGAACCATGCATTGTATATAGAGCCAAAGGGTGATTTGAGTCTTAGTGCCTATGCAGATGCAAGTTTTGCAACTGATATAAACACAAGAAAATCAACATCTGGGATGGCTATATTATTTGGTAAGACACTAATAGGGTGGAGGTCAATCAGACAACAGCATATCAGCTTGTCCACGATGGAAGCGGAATTTTCATGTCTGTCATTATTATGCACTGACTTGATTTTGTACAAACAGTTATTATTAGACATGGGTATAACTGTAAAAGATTCTATTATTGTGTACGAGGATAATCAAGCAGCTATAAAATTAGCTACTAGTATTGCTGTAAAAACTAGATCAAAGCATACTGATTTAAGATACTTAAATGTTAGAGAATCTGTAAAGAATGGGCTAATTAAATTGGAATACTGCATGACAGAAGAAAACATTGCAGACCAATTTACAAAAGCTCAAGGAGTAACTAAGTTTAAAGAGAGTTGTAACAAATATGATTTAAAGATGTAAATAGTTATATTTATTATTATTTCCTAAAAGGGGAGAATGTTAGGGATAACATTGTTTTTACCCTAACTGGTTTAGGTAAATAATAATATGTAATCATAGTTTGTAAGTTAAAGTGTCTGCAACTTTAACTGTGGGACAGTAATTAAGGGAGTGGTTGTGGAAGCACTTTAAAAGAAGCAAGACGGCAGCTTGCTCTATCTCTCTGGCTTTGATGATCCCTGATTACTGCAAGGTCACAAGACTGCATTGCTCGAACGGGAGAGAAAACAAAGGACTGGCTTGTAAGTGAACTGACATAGGATATTCTAAATGGACTTTGCTAACTGAATATCCCTGAATGGACTGAGTAAATGATACATGACTATTGGACTGTTATTTTGACTATGCTATGAACTCATAATGGAATAAACTATATATTTGATAGCACAAGCGTATCTGTCATTTTTACTGTATGTTAATAAACATACAAGCTTAGCTCACTCATTTATCTGTGTGCCTATCTGACTAAGCTGCACATTCTGTTTAGCTTGTCTCCCTAACCCTGGTTGGGGAAACCAGGCTTAACACCAACAACGGAACCATGTCCGGCGGCATCGTACCACCCGCTCCGTTCGATCCAAACCAAGAGGATTGGGAATCCTACATGGATCGCTTCCAAATGTTTCTCGAGATGAATAACTTGAAGGACGCCACACCAGCAAAGAAGCGGGCACTGTTCTTGATGCATTGCGGTCCAGCTGTGTTTAAGATGGCTAAAGCACTCGCCAAACCTCGAGAAGTGAAAGCCATGAGCTGGGACGACCTTGAACCCATCCTGAGAGACCATTACGCGCCAACCGTGCCTACACTCGTGAGACGCCACGAGTTTTATCAGAGAAACCAATGAAAGGGAGAGAGCGTGGCCGATTTCGTAGCGGACCTCCGGAATTTAGGGGGCCTCTGTGGGTTCGCCGATTTAGAAGAAGCACTAAGAGATCAAGTAATTCTGGGATTAGATGCGCTAGGCGTGCAAAGCAAGCGGATGGCGAAAGGCAACATCAGCCTTGCTGACGCCATTGCCGAAGCCATGGCTGCGGAGGCGACCAAAAAGTCGGCTGCACAATTACGGCGAAGCCGCACTCCAGCAACACCACCGACTGGCGAAATCTTACCCAACTCAGAAGGGCAGCTCTCAACAACGCACCACGAGGACCTATCTTCGTCATCAGACAGCAACGAAGAAGGGGCCCATCGACTGCGGTCCGACCGGGACCCTCGTCCTAAGCCCTTACGCCCTTGCGCTGGCTGTGGAGCAAACCATACCAGGGCCGAATGCAAATTCCGCGACACACTCTGCCATGAGTGCGGGAAACGAGACCACATCAGCCGGGTCTGCCACAGCTTACCAGGACCCAGCCAGGCCTCAAGAGGGGCCAACTATCGCCAATCGACAGGAAACCATTCTGTAAGGCGAGAGCAAGTAAACCACTCCTACAGAAATTGAGCTTTGCAAAAAGAAGAGGCTCACCATACTATCACTATAGGTCACGCTTCAGTTTTGGACACAAAGAAAATTCGAGTCACGGTAGCCATCGAGAACCAGCCTTGCCACATGGAGGTCGACTCGGGATCGTCCCTCTTGATGGTGTCTTGGAAGACACTCAAGCAACTTATCCCCACAATCCAACGCCAAGACCTCCAATTTCAACGCCTCATCCTCAAGGACTACCAAGGAAATCGAATCCCCGTTGTCGGGTCCTGCCGAGTCCGAGTCTCCTTCAAAAAGCATACAGCGTACTTACTTCTAACGATCATCGATAGAGATAGGCCTAGTCTATTAGGCCTCTAATGGTTCGCGTCACTCGGCATCGAAGTGGCCGGCGTGAACCGAGTCGGTTGTTGTGAGTGGGACGAAGACCTTATTTCTGAGTTCAGCGACGTCTTCGCGGACCGTTTAGGCGAGTATAAGGGGACCCCAATCTCATATAGTCTAGATCAAAAAGTAGCCCCTATTCGTTTGAAGCCCCGTCGAGTTCCATTCGCTCTTAAAGCAAAGATTGAAGAACAACTCGACAAGCTAATTGCTCAAGGGGTGTTGAAGCCCATCGATCACTCTCCATGGGAAACCCTTATTGTAACACCCATTAAGCCAGATGGGTCAATCCGAATTTGTGGGGACTACCGGGCCACTTTAAACCATGCCCTACAGCGGAATGCGTATCCAGTTCCGGTGGTGCAGCACCTCCTTCATTCCTTGGGGGACGGAAAGGTTTTCGCTAAATTAGATTTAGCTCAAGCTTATCAACAACTACCAGTGGATGAAAAGACAGCCCAAGCCCAAACAATTGTAACGCACAGAGGTGCCTTTAAATGTACCCGATTGCAATTTGGAGTTAGTGTAGCCCCGGGGATATTCCAAAGCCTCATGGAAAGGTTGTTACAGGGAATCAAGGGCGTGGTTCCGTATTTCGATGACGTATTAATTGCAGCCCCTACAAAAAAAATCTTGCAGGATCATTTGAAATGTGTTCTTAAAAAATGCCAAGAGGCAGGGCTTAAGGTGAAAAAAAATAAATGTCACTTATATACTGACAGTGTCGAGTTTCTAGGGTATCGGATTGATAGCCAGGGCATTCACCCTACCGAAAGAAAATTAAAGGCTATAAAAAATGCTCCCAGGCTACAAAACAAGGCCGATCTCCAGGTGTTCTTAGGCCTCATTAATTTCTATAGTGTATTTTTACCGCACAAGGAGACTGTTGCTGAACCGTTACACTGGTTATTAGATAAAAAAGCATTATGGGTATGGGGTTACCGGGAAGAACAAGCGTTCTGGAATGTTAAAAAACTGCTCACATCTGACTCTGTACTTATGCAGTATAACGAGACTTTACCATTAGTTATAACCTGCGATGCATCGCCCTTCGGGGTGGGTGCCATTTTGAGTCATGTACTGCCTAATGGGAACGAAGCCCCTGTTGCTTACTTTTCGAAGACTCTTTCACAAGCAGAGCGAAACTATGGACAAATTGATAAAGAAGCTCTCGCAATCGTTTCAGCTGTAAAGAAATTTCACGAATATGTGTATGGAAGGACATTTACCATTATAACTGACCACAAACCGTTGCTAGGGATAATAGCCGGGGACAAGCCAACCCCCTACATATTATCCCCTAGAATGACCTGATGGTCAGAATTCCTAGCTGCTTAAAATTATCGCCTGCAATATCGCCCGGGGAAAGCCATTCCCCACACCGACGCATTAAGCCGAGCACTGCTTCCAGAGACACTCGACAATCCGGCACCAACGGCAACCACGTTGCAGATCGAAACACTCAACTCACCGCCTATGACCACCCGAGACATCGCAAGAGAAACCAAATGAGACCACACCCTAGCTCGAGTCCTAGGCTGGGTAGAACGCGGATGGCCATTGGACCAAGTACCAGATGACTTCGCGCCATTCAAATCGCGACAGACTGAACTTTTTTCCCAAAAAGGCTGTATTATCTGGGGCGATAGAGTCGTTGTCCCAGAACGACTCCGGAAGACGCTGCTACAAATCCTGCATGAGGGCCACCCCGGCATCGTGCGGATGAAAGCGCTTGCACGAAGCTACGCATGGTGGCTGGGCATGGACCGGCAAATCGAGCAGTGGGTCAAAGCATGTACCAATTGCCAACAAGCCAGCAATGCCCCACCAAAAGCCATGCCTTCTGAATGGGAGACGCCACGTGGACCCTGGTCCAGAATCCACCTGGATTTCGCGGGGCCAACCAAGGGTTATACCTTCCTGCTGACAGTCGACGCATACTCCAATTGGTTAGAAATTCATCGTATGACGGCTACAACTTCCGAGGCAGTGATCAAGATCCTAAATAGACTCTTTGCAACCCACGGATTGCCTGACGTCCTGGTGTCCGATAATGGGCCACAGTTTACGGCACTAATGTTTGAGCAATACTTCGCTGACCGCGGCATCCGCCATGCGCTCAGCTCACCTGCGCACCCTGCGACCAATGGCCGAACGGAATGCATGGTCCAATTTGTTAAAAAGACTTTGCAAAAAATGGACTATGACAATATTGATGACAAGGTCAACCAAATTCTCTTTTTGCAACACATAACACCACATAACATTACCAGCAGAACTCCCGCAGAACTACTGATGGGACGAAGACTCCGTTCCCACCTCGACCGGTTGCACCCTGCTTACGAACCTGAAAAGCCAATAGGATCCAGTGGCCGCTATCGCACCTTCCAGGTAGGAGACCACGTTTACACACGATCCATTATGGATAGAGGCAACGGTAGTATGAGTGACCAGCCCCAAATCCTACGTAGTGAAATGCTGTGACAATAGACTGTGGAAACGGCATATCGACCAATTACGGTCACGACTCACAACGGCCAGTCAACAACTCCCCCATGACCAAACCAAGGGGGGGGAGGTACAGAAGAAGAAGACGTTCCAGGGAACCTGCTCGAAGGGAGCAACGAATTAAGTGAGACTCAGGAAATGGAGCAGGAAGGAGAATTGTTTGCACCGCAAGAAATTGCACCTGAGCAAGAAGCAGATCCACTGCCAAACAACAATCTACCTCAACAGGATTGCAATCAACCAGTCCAACGAAAATCCGAAAGACTTAAAAGACAACCGTCCTATTTAAAGGACTATATAACTACACCGTAATCAAGAAGCCAGGGGGAAGGGGTGTTGTGTATGTACCATAGTTAATAAAGTATGAGCTTGAGGTAAAGTGCAGGGTTCTGGCCCTGCACTTCTGATTGGCTGTTAGGCGGCCAGATCGGATTGGTTAGTTCTTAGGAATCCGATTGGCCCTTAACAGAGGATTATTATTGGTTAAAAGAGCTAGCGTTCATAGCTTGCTATTGGACAATTCTCACAAGGGTTGCCTATATAAGGCAGAGTTCACTGTTGTTGTTTTGAGAAGTCACTATGCAATAAAGAGCTGAAAGTTCACATTCAGAGGCTGTCTCCATTTACTCCGACCCATGTCCAAGTATTTAACAGTTGGCTGTCAGTACTTTAGTCAGGGTGCATAGTTCAGTCTTTATGTATGTCTTGTCTGCCAGGCATTTGGTTCTGGCAATTAGCGTTTTGGCCATGGAGTTTATCTGTGCTGGATGGTGGTGGAATTGGGCATTGAGGTAGCGGTTGGTGTGTGTTTTCTCTCTCTCTCTCTCTCTTTGTGTGGCATGTGTGTGTCCCCCCTAGAGCAAGTTATAGAATTAAATATGTCAGTAGACATATTTCACATTGAGAAAAATAATTTTTGATCAATTGTTGTGAGCTGCAAATAATTAATCTGTATTTTCAAGAATACTACAGTGGCACAGTGGTTAGAATGCAATACTGCAGGCTAGTTCTTCTGGCTGCAATTTGGCAGTTCAATTCTCAACAGTCTCAAGAAGGTTGACTGAGCCTTCCATCCTTCTGAGGTGGGTAAAATGAGGACCCAGATTGTTGGGGTCTATATGCTGGATCTATAAACCACTTAGAGAGGGCTGTAAAGCACTGTGAAGTGGTATATAAGCCTAAGTGCTATTACTGTTGTAATACTACTGTATAAGAGCCACACATTAGAAATGTAAATTGTGAAGCCATGTTTTAAAGCCATGTAACTTTATTCATAAACACAACTTTTAATCTAGCTGGTAGTTTTCATATTTTTAAAGCCTTATTGTTTATTTGATATTTGGCCTTTATGTTTGTTCAGTGTTGGTTTCAAGTGAAGAGAAGTAATTTAATATATTACTTGACAGAAGAAGCACTGTCATTCAGTTTTAAGTTTTAAAATTCTTTCTCACACTTCCCATCCAAAGAGTTGGCTGTAATTCAAACATAGCAAAGAATGTACCTACATATATACCTCTTGCTTCTTAAAATTGTGTTGGAGGTTTTATATTTCTGAATTATATCATTTTGAAAAAACATCTGGAACAACATAAAGAAATCAAACTTTCTGGGTCTTTTAGAAACTTTAGAGCTGTTCTGCAAGGAAACAGCTTCATTTTACTACATGGAAATACAATTTTATCTGAGGACATATCACTGACAGTATTTGGAATACTGATCTGATAAAATAGATTCTTTGATAGGATTGGATATTAGTAAGAACATGGGAAAATAAGATGTCAGATTGATGAAAAGCATGTAGAGACACACTGCTGGAATATTTGGCAAGACGATCCATTGACTTTTATCATGATTATGGGGGGGGGGGGTGTCTGTGTGTTGTGAGTGGACTCAACATAAATCTGAAAAACAATGAAGCTTTTGATTGTTATCTTTGAATATTAATTGTTGAAGCATTTTCCTACTTCTGTCAATATTGTACCAGAAACAGTGAAATTAGTGACTACATAGAGTTATTTGCACTCTGATCTCATTAATTTCAAAGAAATTTAGAAGTTGCAGAATCCAATATGGATCAATCACTGGGGCCAGAGGTTTTGTCTTCCAACCTTTCAGACTTGTGCTGGAGCCCCTCTTCAGGAAACTTCTCTGTAGCAGATTGTGTGCTGTTTTATGTAAGGTATTTACAGTACCTGTTGTAAATTCTTTTTTAGATGTTGATTGGGGTATGTTGATGGCTGTCTTTTAAGTCATTAGCTGTCATTCGCTTGTGCTGCCTAACCGTCGCATTCTAAATACTTGATAGGCTGGCGCTAATTCAGGGACGTATTTCCCAGGCTTCAATCACTTTCCTGGCTGTTTTTTGCAAGCTCAGCCAACAATTCTGTTAGCTGAAAAATTGACTTTTAAGAAATGTTAGGGAGGGGGGGTCACTTTTAACTGAATATTATTATTACTATGTGTATGTTTATAATTAAATTGGTCTTAGTCTTAGATCTTACTCTTAATGCATATGATAAATCTATATAAGCAGATTTCAAAATTTCAAAACCCTTTTTCTATTCCCTTGATCCCTGGGTATATCATACTAGTAAATATGATATCTTGTGAAGGTTTTCTGACATGATCTTTACTGACCTGTAAACACACATGTGAAACATTGATTTTTTTCTGTGTAGTGCTTCATTTTATTTTTAATGGCCCTGTGGTACTTTTGAAGTATAAGAACTCAGTTGTGGCAGGTTCATTGCACATTTCACAAGTTGCCACTTCTTCTAATATACATTATTGATCCAAAATGGTTGTATATGTATCTGAACATAAGAGGAAGATGTAGGCAGCAGAACAGATCTGATGTATTCTGATCAGTCATACAATTCACAAATGACCACAAATAAGTTACTATCAGATTGTGGCCTATCTAATTAAAGGATCATATGCTATAATATATGCAATAACATTTGTCCTCCAACTCCAGAACTGATATCATTTCCAGCTATCATTCTGACAAAACCTATAATCCATTTTAATAAAAAGAACTGTTTGCCTTTCTATTTCAGATTCCATATAACACTTTCTTGTGTACTAAAGCTCTATCCAATTTTCCATAATCATGCATGTCTATTGGTTATTTTCTATATAGAAAGGATATTTTTGAAATATGGTAGTGAACAAAAGGAGATAAAAAGCTTATATTTCACTTCTAGAGTCAGTCTCACATCAGTCTTCCTGATTGATGACAGAAAAAGTTATCACATGGTTTTGAAAAAGATTTGACACTTCAGTCTTGCCTAACTAATTAAGGTGGAATCATGATGTGAAAATAATTGAAAAATATTTTATTCAAGGTATAACCCTGCCTTAATTGTGTTCTTCCAGGTTTGTAAAGTTGTGAATACTACCACCCTCACTTGCCTGGCTCCTTCACTCACATCACAATACCGACCAGGTCTGGATGCTGTTGAAAGACCTGATGAAATTGGATTCATCTTTAACAATGTTCAGTCTTTACTCATTTATAATGACACCAAATTTATTTATTATCCAAATCCTACCTTTGAACTTTTGAGTACTACTGGCATTTTGGACCAAAAGCCAGGATCACCCATTATCCTGAAGGTAAGGTGACAACACAATCCAGGAGACTTATTTAGATACACAATTTCAGAATGTATTGTCCTATATGTAATATCTTGTTCCCATTTCTTACATTTACCTGTAAATGTTCTGTATTGTTTATAGTTATATAAGAAGTTATATCTGAATGTTTAAAATAATAAACTCTGCAAATATTACAAATCTGCAAATGTTGTCTTGGAAAATTGTTGTGGGATTTTGATTTCACACAGAAATATTTGGAAAAGGGCTTGATTTGAATTTCTTTAGGAAAACGTTGAAAAATAAACTTGAAATGCTCTATTTGCTGTCACTCCTTCATAGGCATTTGCAGAAACTCACAATGACAAAAAAAACCCAAACAATTGATATAGTATGCAAATCTCTTATGTATTTGCAGGCCAATGTTTAACATAAGTATATAACTCAAGGTATTTGATATATACGTGGCAGGTTGTACCCTTCCCCCTGTTGTCTACATTTCCCCTTTCAACAATACAAAATACATCATAAAACATTTTGTTTGACATGTGCATTTCTATCACATAGGAATTTTTCAATTGTAGGAATCTATGAGTTGATCTATCTCCACTATATATATATATACTCACCGTATGTGCAGGTTTTCCTTTGCATAACATGTAGTCCTAGGCTAAACTCTGATATATATTTCATGGGTACAGGTATATAGGTCTAGGTGTGTTTAGGTCCTGTGTAAGATTAAGAGTATCTTGGTGACATTTCGGCGAGGTCCCACTCGCCATCCTCAGGCTGGTGCTTTCTGCTTTGTGCCAGTGCAAGCAGTGTGTGATCAAAGCTGCCGTCTCTAAAATAAATACTGGGGGCGGGGTGCTGGGCTGGTTGGCTGCGCTGCTGCCTCTTGATTGGTTGATGGAGTTGATGTTGGTATAATGGGCTGTGTGGTGGCCTTGTGAGTTTTGTTATGGAGATATCCTGGATCTTGTGCTGTAATCTCTTGGGTCGTTTGTTTTGTAGTGATCTTTTTTCCATTAGCCTACCATGTTTTAACCGCTTGGGTAATGGATTGTGTGATGGCCTTGTTAGTTCTTTTGTTGTGGTATCCTGGGTCCTACATTGTGATCTCCTGGATCGTTTGTGTTTTGATCTCTTTTCCATTAGCCTCCTGTGTTGTAACAGCTTGGGTAATGGGTTGTGTGATGACCTTGTGAGTTTTATTGCTATGGTATCCTTGGTCTTGTGCTGTGATTTCCTGGGTCGTTTGCTGTGTTGCAACTTCTTGAGTTCTTGTGGTATAATTTCTTGAGTTTTCTGATGTGATATCCTGAGCTGGTGGCTGTGATGTAGCATTCTGGGTTTTGGTCTGGCTTTGAGTTTGGGGTCTGGGTCTGTGTTCTTGGCGTGTGTTAGCTTGTTTGGTTTTGGGGTCAAGGGGTGTGACAGCCGTGGTCTAGTTTCTGGAACACAAAAACGCATTCAGAAAAGAAGAAAATACTTCCTCCCTCTTCCAGCACCTTAAAGCAACAGAACATAAAATTAATTTTGAAGGAACCAAATTAATATCCAACACTGAACATTCCAGCAAGAGAATAATCAGAGAAGCCATCGAAATAGAGAAACACCCTCATAGCATGAATAAACAGGACGATACTTCCCACCTACCAGACATCTGGAAATTAGCCCTCATCAACAAACGAATCCCAGCCACGAAAACCAACACCAGACCCAAAACAACATGAGACACCACTGTCAATCCCCCTCATCAGACCCAGGCTCAAACCCATCCTATAAATGAAGGACAACCACCATCCAGAAACCAGACCAACTCCGATCCCACACTGCTTGCATTGGCACAAAGCAGAAAGCATTATGGTATGGTATTCAGCTTTGTTCAGGTATTTTCCCATGTCATTATAGTTGTGCTTTTAAAGTTGTGACAAACACAATATAGAAGCCTGATGATGGCAGATGAGATTCTGTCGAAATGTTGCTACAACTTTAAAAGTGCAACTATAATGACGTGGGAAAATACCTGAACAAAACTGAATACCATATGTGTGTGTGTGTGTTTAATAAACTGGGCCTAACATGTAATTGTTAAGAATATTTTAAAACATTTTAGATACTCTTATTGATATGTCACAAGTCTGTCAAACACTTTATTCCTCTCGTGTGAAGATAAATGTAACCACTCTGCACTTTTATTTGCTGGCAATTTACAATACTGTATTTTGAAAATCAAACCTACCTCAGGTTTAAAGTTCAATATTATATTAACAATGTCTCACTCTCAGCATTAACATATTGTCACCACCTTCAAATTTTTAGTGCTGATGTGAAAAGTTTTATTTTTGTACGTGATGTGCCTTCTGTACCATGAAACATCAGCGAAGCCTTTTCTTTTCTTTCATGTCAAGCAATTGTTTCTCCTTTCCTAATGTAATACAATACCGTAGAATGGTAGAAGCTGTGTGATGGACAGACATGTTCAGATGATTTTTAATATCTGAATTTGGATTGTTAGTGAAATATAGGTGTATTTTGATATTGTATGCTTGGCTGGAATAGCACATGTATTTTATCATGCTATGCCAGTCATCTACCAGAATAGCATTCATTTTAATCACAGGCAAGGAAAGACTAATTTTCTCCATCTTATTTTTCACCTCAAGATTACAGCTTGCACTTACTGCTGTTTCCATAAACTGCCCCTGATTTCTCAATTGCTTCTTAGCTGTCAGTTATGCTTTCCTCAATTAAATAGTATATTAGTTTTGATATGTAAATGGAAAAAAGAACAGTAGTAACGTGATAGCAGACATTTTTCCTACACCAATTGTATTAAATGTAACACTGAATCCCAAAAATTTAACACTAAATTTAAATTAAAATACATTAGGAAGTTTCATCTTTCTCAATTATACAATTTCTTATTCAAATATGCATCACAGTTGCAGCTTTTTAAAAATAAGTATGCATCAATGTTTAGGATGCATATGATATGTAATCTAGGTGCCACAGTGTTGGATCTATATTGAATCATAGAAAATCTGAGACATTATCTAAAGTTTCATAAAACATTGTCTTTTTGCCTTTCTCTAGGGTAAAAATCTGTGTCCACCTGCATCGGGTGGAGCAAAGCTGAATTATACTGTTCTGATTGGAGAAACTCCCTGCACTGTCACCATCTCTGAGACACAATTACTTTGTGAACCTCCAAATCTCACCGGGCAACACAAAGTTATGGTGAGCTTCAAGAATGAAGATTTTTCTCTCCACCTTTTGTTTTTTCTACTTTTCAAATGTCAGAGTTGACTCCCATTCCCAAACTAGCTCTCATTCCAGGAGTGGAAGGAAAAAAACTTATCTGATTAAAAAGAAGATAAAAATCTGCAATATCACCAATTTCCTCAAAGTGTAATATCTTTATTTGTAGTTCATAAGTGTCTTTTATTCAGGACCAGGATAAAAATTGCTCAAATAAATGCATAAATCTGATCATATGATAGATAGACCAAGGGGCTAATTAACTACCATTAATTTACACATGTAAATATACAGTATTATAAAGAAATATGTTTTGAAATTTGAAAATATTTTCACCATCATGTATTTGTCACTTGTGCATACATACACCTATTCTTCAAGCACACACTGGCACAGTATGAATTTTGCATGAAGGTATATAAAACAATAATAGTTACAGCAGCTGTAACTCTGAACTGCTCTTTGGCAAACACAAAACCCTGCAGCCGTTGAAAGACAAAAAGAGCTGTCGCATCTTTGAGCCTAACTACTTTTATTGCGGCAAGAGCTTTGGTAGGCAGCAGAGCATCTCAGTGGGTACAGAAGTCTCCAGCATATCTCATCTCAGTTCACGCTGATGGAAGCTATAGTTGAAGGCAAGATCAGCTTGCTTCCAGATCTGTAAGAGAAAATTACCCTGGATATTTTGCAAAACAAATGATGTGTCTTTTATTTGTGAGATGTACTGTATATCCCATCTCTTCTCGAATAACTTAAGCAATTCCCAAATGTGAGATAAGATAGACTGAAAAAAGTAACCTGCTTAAAACACTTCATTCATTCATTCATTCATTCATTCATTTATGGCTAACAATAGTCTAGAAGTCTTCCCACTTCTATGCTAAGACCTTAAGCACCAAATCACACAAGGAAAAAACAAAAGCTGAAGAATATTAGTAGTATTGTTACATATCTTTTTTGAGGGGCAGGTTTCCAATACCAAAGATATCAGCAGATCCAAATGGTCTCACCTTCATACTGGCTCATTTTAATGATGGCTTACATGCAGTTCTCTTTGTTTTTAGTAGGGTAGATATTTATGACAAATAGTAAGTATGGGTTTAAAAAATAAAGTCTATCCCAAGCTGAGCTAAACTGTGATGACCTCTTGGACAGATTTGTATTGTTTCCTTAGCAATATGGAAGTGGTTTGTTGTGGACTTCTCCTGGAAAGTTTAATTTCTAATTTGGACTTGTGAGTGAATAGGCTTCATTTCAATAGCTGTTCTTATTTCAGTAGAAATGTTAGAAGAGATGATGCACAACTGGCATTGAAGTATGTTGTAGAGATACATTAGGAATATATGGTTATTTGCTACCAAAGGCTGTGCTATGCCATGTGTTTTCCACGTATTCATTCACACCATTTACATTCAATGCAGCATTGTTGTGAGGGGCATACTCATCATGTTCTCAATGATTTGGAGATTGCTAGTTTCTTCTTTACCATCAATATAGTCAAGAGCCATGAGTAAACTGTTCCTTTACAGCCACTTCTGGCATTGCACATTTGCAGGTAAATATTTTTCTTGAGTTAGTGAACTGTCTGCTTTTAAAGTTGTGAGGACTTTACAAGAATTGTCATTTTTTAAGAATCCATTTGAAGTCATTCCATATCACTAAAATGATGTCCATTTGTGATCAATTACATATTTTTTTCTGCTTTTGCCCCAGTAGTCTTGACTTTAGCAAAATGCTATTTTGAACATGCCTGGTGTTACTTTATAAAGCACTAGGAGCACTGGGAAATTAATGCAGCAGCTTTCTCCATATGAGACACCATCATCTGTACACAACATAAATGGAGATTAGGCAGGCAATCTCTGAAAATTTAGCACAGCTTGTGCGAAGCTTTGAGTACTACTGATAATTTTCTCCAGATTTACCTTCTAAACTGAACTGAATCAAAATATAACAAAAGGGTACATTTATTATATCAAGTTTCCCTTCTCATAAGATGAAACTGATGAAGCCAAAAGCATAATTAAGTCCATATATTGACATATTAAAATGTATACAATACTGAAAACACAGAAAAAGACTAAATTATGAAATCTGGGTCAGTTTTCACATCATTTGCAATACTATGATTTATATAACGTAAGCACTTGTACCAAACACCTATAAAGTGCCCACCAGTTTATTCTTTGGCAGCCCTAACTATCTCCCCTAGTCTTGCTCTTCCATTTATTCTTTTGTTCTTTCCTTGCCTTCTATACTTTCCCTCTATGTTCTTGTCAATGAAATTCTTATTCTCATATATTCATGGTTTATAAAAGAAAGCTGAAATCTTATGTTATGAAAGTCAAATGAACTTATCATGTAATCAAAAGAATGTGGGAAATAGTGCAAGGATAACTGATATGTTTAATTCAAAGACTTTGCTGTATTTCAAGAAGGATATGGCCTTTCTTTCTATGGGGATGTTACTTGCAAGGTCTTATCTACAACTTAGCAAATGAGAAGCATTTTATGACTTTTAAAAGCAATTTTAGCATTTTGGGAATTATTTTCAGAACCATAGTAACATGTCAGACTCCAGTGCGTAAAACTATATGTTTCTTTTTTTAAAAAAAAAAGAGTCAGATACTGGACAAAAATTAACATCCAAGTGTTAACTCCTAAGTAAACAAATGGAAAAACTTATACAAATGAAGTATTCTTTTTATTGCCAGTCCTATTCCCAGCTTCTTTAGTAATAGATTTGTTGGTACAAATGTCATATATCCAAGTGACTGTTTTTATTCCAAAGTCATCTTTATACATATTTTAATGTAATTCATCTTCTCATTGACTTTGTTTGATGGTTAGGTGCATGTAGGTGGCATCATTTTCTCACCTGGCTCAGTGAATGTGATCTCAGACAGCCTGCTGACTTTGCCAGCTATTGTCAGTATTGCAGCAGGAGGCAGTCTTCTTCTCATCATAGTCATCATAGTCCTCATTGCCTACAAGCGCAAGTCTCGTGAAAATGATCTCACACTCAAGAGACTTCAGATGCAGATGGACAATCTCGAGTCTCGGGTAGCCCTTGAATGCAAAGAAGGTCAGTATCACTCCCTAATTTCAAATCAGATATCCAGTAAAATATGCCATCCATTCAGGCTTGGGACTACTTGGTTTTATTGTTTCTGAATATTATTTGTATGTGAAAGAAAGTGAGTCATGGAAACCAGTTATAGGAGACAGAAACCATCAAAAACACAAAGGGAGTGTTTAAATTTTTAACACAAGAAAAATGCTGCCAATTTTGCTGTAAAATGTCCAAAATATTATAGTATAATAATATAATACAATGCATGACAAATTGCTGGTATGTTCATTTTAATGTTTCAGATTGATTGTATCATCTGAGCTGATTAGCTCCTGACCATTGTAAAGTTAACTTCTAAAGATCTATTGCTATCCATCCTCTCTTGGTTAGTCATAAAATAGGTTCTGAAGAATGTTATTTCATGCATACATGTGTAAAATAAAACAGACATAATTATTCCAATACATGCATGCTCACACTACATGCATGTACACGCAGATAGATGGACAGACACAAGCATGCTTAATGGACAACTGTTTAGCTCTTCATTTAGTTAGGAGTTGTGGTGGCACAGGGGTTAAAATGCAGTATGCAAGCTAAACTCAGCCCACAGCCTGGAGTTCGATCCTAATTGGCTCAAGTTTGACTCCCCCTTACATTCTTCCAAGGTTAATAAAATGAGGACCCAGATTGTTGGGGGGCAATATGCTGACTTGAAAAATGCTCAGTGCTGTAAAGCACTATGGAGCGGTATGTAAGTCTAAGTATTATTATTATTGCTACTTAGTTCCTATTATCAGTTAAGTATAACTTTGACAAATGGCCATGTCCTTTAATTCTTTATTACCTTTTATTAACCCAGTAAGAATTATCGCGTAGTACATATCTGTCTCACTATCAAAGAATAAATCCATTTCAGCCACAGTACTTCACCTATATAGATCTTCATAAAGGCATGTATAATTTCTTTTTTTCTTTCTTTTTCTTTTTCTTTTTCTTTTTCTTTTTCTTTCTTTCTTTCTTTCTTTCTTTCTTTCTTTCTTTCTTTCTTTCTTTCTTTCTTTCTTTCTTTCTTCTCTTCATTTTCATTAACATATACAGTACACACAACTCTGGTTTGCCTAACGTAACTTTTCTCCATTCATTGACTATATTTCCAGTAGTGAGCAGTCCAAGTGTAGTTTCCATGGTAACTGTCTTCTGCTTAACCTATTTCCTTTGATCCAGTATGAATTTAATGGGGCTTGAGCCCCTCATACAGCTGTCAAATAAACATTTGGTCAATCTCTCTCAAACACACATATAGTTGTAAAATGCCCTTTTTTACAACCAGAGAAGCTTGGATTTTTTTCCCATGAGTGTCTGTATGTGTCGGAAGACAGTAACAAGTATATTGAATGCAGAGGCATCCTTTGCTTGACTAATGTGTGGAGAACAGGATTAGCACTTGATCCTATTTCAGCAAGATGTATAAAATTTGTCAGTGCCAGGTCATTAGGCTTGGCAATCTGTGGATCTATTTCTGAAGGCATTTCATGGGGAAGTTAAGGAAAGCCAGGATTCTTTGCAGTCACAAAGTGCTGGAACCAGGCAGCAAAATAATTTGTACATTTTGCTGTAAAAATAAAAAAGCTTAGAATATGAATTGCTGTTACAGGCACCTGGTTGCCAAAAATAAAAAAAAGGAGATCAACTTGTTGAAATGCAGACAGCATAAAGCAAAGGCAGATAGAAGTTAAATTGAGCTGACTGATTTGCCGTAGATAAGCACAGACTGAAAAGTCTCAATTATTTAACTACAGCATCAAACAAAAGGTCCTTTTGCCTATTGCCTTTATGAATTTGCTGAAACAGCTCTTCTGGCTATTGGAATGTGTCACTACCTTTTGATGCATTAGATAGTGTAATAATTTATCCCAAGACAGACAGACAGAGTTTCCTCCCCCTCCCTCCCCTCCCCCTTTGAATAGTGTGGTGTTTAGAGCATCTTCTAAAAAGACTGGCAGGGTCTGTTTTCAGCTGGTATCTACATTATTGCCAGGGGTATTTGGGCAAAAATCCTGCCTACCTCAAAATATAAGAGTGATATGAACTAGGAAAACTCTGCTGGTTCAGGACATCACTCAGATTAACGAATTCTACACCAGATATTGGGCCAGAATAATCTAACAATAAGTGGGTTACTGGGGGGGGGAAACATACATGGATGAGACAAGAAAATCTGGAATTAATGGAATATTACCATTCCATATCATTGATGGAATTGATATAATATTACAATGAGATGGTATATGGGAGGAAACTATGGATCCGCACTAACTGAGAAACAGCTAGTTATCTAACACATCAACATAATGAAGAGGATGTTGCTCTCACAACTTCAGCTAGAACAAATACACATTACATTAAGACCCTGATGCACAAGATGTTCCACCAACACCTGAAGCTAAAATGTCACTACTACTCATTCCCTTATTGAACACAGCTTTTGACATGAGGCTGATATGATATATGTGGTATATGATAAACTCCAACGCTTTCCAAAAACAACATCAGAGTCCTCTGTCCAGAAGAGTGCAGTGCTAGGAGAGCTAAGATACTGTGCGAGAACCCTTCAAACTCCCAGGATTCCCACACACACAGACACAGACACACACTCACACAGCAAGATTTTAACATTCTATTTCGCAGGTTAATTTTCATAGGGCTATGATATCTCCAGCACAATATATTAGAAGGGTGAAATGTGATAAACTGCCATGTCTGCACAGTATTTGTACAGATCTTCATCTTGAGAAGAAGCAATTGGACAAGTGTTATGTGTGCTATCCTTATACACATTTCACTAATGTTACAATTGGACTGTATCAGTTTCCATGCCCCCCCCCCACTTTGTACTTCTGTTAAGTCTGTTGATCTTGTTACAGTTTTGAATCTCAGTTAATTTTCTTCCCTGACCCTAGATAAGCTATAAAACATGAGGATAGTTTCCTTCTGCCAGCTACATCAAAAGGACATGAGGAATAGAGAGGACTGAATAAGTGAGAAAGTAAAAAAGCCACACAAACTGATTTAAAAATAGGATCTTTATTTTTATCTAGTGCCTTCCAAGGCATTTTCAGTGCTTACATACACGGTGTGAACAGAATACAAATTAGGAAGTGTGTTTTGTTTCAGCATCTGTTCTTTGCATTGTGCTCTTTCTCTCATACTGAGGAAGTGGCTCCCTGCTTCAGGGCATGTCTTGGTGACACAGAGAGATCTGCAGTAAAGGAGCTTCCTGAGTTGGCTCATTTGTAGTCCCTGATTGTTTGTACCTCAGCCTCCATTCCCAGAGCTGGTCTCTTGATTGCCTGTCTTTCTCACTCCCTTTCCCTAATAGCTTTTGCAGAGCTGCAGACAGACATCAATGAGTTAACCAGTGACCTGGACCGCTCAGGGATCCCATATCTTGATTATCGCACATATGCCATGAGAGTCCTCTTCCCTGGCATTGAAGATCACCCTGTCCTGCGTGAACTAGAGGTAATGGAGTAGCTGTATGTTCTCTCTATCTCAGTCTCATCAAGTAACTGGTGATGTTCCACAGGTCTCTTCTGAGAAGCTCGATTAAAACCCACACAGCTGGGAAAGCACCTTTCCACCTCCCATGCTAAATCTTATTAGAAGAATTGGGATAACCACAATGAACACTGACATTCATTATAACATAAGCCTTGCATTTGATGTATATTTACACACAGTTTGTTTTCTTTTGATTACCTTTGTATAGCTGCTGCCCTGGCATTTTTCTTTCTTTCTCTATTGCTAAAATTCCATGACTAGTCCTCCATGACCAACAGCAAAAGAGCTGCATTTATTACTGATGACTGGCTAAATTCTCTTTAAATTCTCCCTTTGTGAAAAAAAGCCAAAGGGGAACTTGGGAAATCCATTCTCTGGTTTGCCTAGGGGAATAAGCCTCCCATTTTGCAAAGGAGCTTTTCTGCATCTTGTCCTCCACTTGGCAAAGCTTTTGTGCAAGAGAAAGACCTTGGTCACATCACTTCAGCTTTGTCTATATTGTATGCTGAATTGACTAAGTATATCATCAGGCATCCCAATTTTGAGGGAAGGTTTTTTTTCATGTTGTTAAAGCAATGGCAGGAGCAGATGGGACCCATTATTCAGTATGAAAATGCTGCTGCTGACATTTGACCATGGAAAAACAATGAAGGGGAAACTCCATCAGAAACATTTTTACACATTCATTACAAACACTGCATGTGTAAGAGTAATAACATGGGAATACCCATGCCTCAATAAGCCACTAGGGTGCCTTGTGAAAACAGTTTTTTTCATTTTTGCTGGTGATGGCTCCTGAAAAGACATTTCCCATTTCACAGCTCTCTTTGTTTGAAAAGCTAGAACACTTTATTTTTTCCTGATAAAAGCTGGAGCTCCTTAACTTCTCCAGTAAAAACTGATTGAATAATTTATTATGAAGCTCTAGTTTCTTTTGACCATATGGCTTTCAAAGAAGGCATGCCTCATGGTAGAACAAATGCATCATCTGCATTATTTTAAGGAAAGCTACAGTATCCTGCCTATTGTGGGTTGGTATGTTGATAATCATAGGAAGTCCTTCTCTAGGAGTATAATTAAAATAAACTGGGCAGGTACTGTAGTTCAAGTGGCAATATGTAATCCAAGGCTGTGGGATCAAAATTTAAGTACAAAAGCACTATTATATATATTTAGTTTAGTAAATTCATTTTGCTTTTTTCTTCACTTCTCTTTGCAAAGATTTATGTTTTTGTATTTTAAAATTATTTAGGTTGCCATCAAATGAAGTTTGTTGCTTTCTTTCTTTTTTAATATACATGCAAAGAAGAAATTAACTGAATTATTTATATGAGTATATCAAAATTATACCCGGGAATACTAGTGTTTACATCATCCATCACCCCTTGCTTTCTCTTGTAAATGTAGAAAATAGGAAATAAAACTGATGGTTGAAACTGATTTTCCCATTCTGCAAAAAACTAGGCTAATTATCAATGTGACACCAATTCCACTGCTGCTTAGTTATGTAATATAAATAAATTGAAAATATAAGTCAGTGCTAACTTTGTGTAAGAATTTTATTACTGTGAATTATAATGCATAACTTATATCCAGGACTATTGGAAAAGTGTGTTTATGTGTGCATATATAAGAGCTTCACAGTGGAGTGAAAATCTAAATCAGTACCTTGTCTATGTGAATGTCATTTCTGTGCAGTATCTCATAACGCAAGAGTATTTTGTTTTAAATGTACAGCAGTGACAATATAACATTATAATAAAACAATAGTGACAATATAACATTGTAAAAAAATTACTCTCAAAACAGTTTTCCAATTTTAAATTATTTTAATTGAATATTTTAAAGAATTTCTAAACAAGCACAGAAATGAATTTGAAAATAATTAATAATAGAATACAAATGAGTAATCAAGGGATTTTTTAATGTCATGATGGTTATTGCTTTGTAATGTATCATTAATGAGTTATAAATAGTTAAATATAATTTTATAAATTATGTCATGTTAAATGATTAAGAGTTGCTATTAAACTAAAAGTGAATACGTATCCAGAACGATGGTCAACACAATATAAATCATTCAATGGAATTATAGCTGTAATAAATTCAGCTCATATTACTAAGAATCTATTCTAATTTAGGTATCTCATAAAGTTGAGATATGGATTCTATGCATGGATAAAGCCAAAATTTGGATGTAGCATCAATCCATGTATTGTATCCATGTATTAATGTTTTACAGTTTAGTTGATATATCTACCAGATTTACTTTTGGGGTACAAAGTTAACACTTTTGAAATTTTATAGGTCCAAGGGAATGGACAGCAGAACGTTGAAAAAGCCCTCAAACTCTTTGCCCAGCTACTCAACAATAAGGTTTTTTTATTGACATTTATCCGTACCCTGGAATTACAGCGAAGTTTCTCCATGCGTGACCGTGGCAATGTGGCTTCCCTCATCATGACAGGACTTCAAGGAAAGCTAGAATATGCCACTGATGTCCTCAAGCAACTGTTGTCTGACCTGATTGAGAAGAACCTGGAGAACAAAAACCACCCTAAGTTGCTCCTACGCAGGTAAGAATGGAAAATGTGGAACTTTCAACAAGAAGACTGTAGTTTCAGAGCAAAAGTGGTCATTTACTGTAAATATGAGCTTTGGGGTGAGGATGTGATTGCTCCCTCATATTTATTATCAAGCATAATTTTGAAAGGATATCTACGAAGTGCTGCAAGATTCTATGAGGTTACTATTTCAGTTTGCATCTAGGAAATCTTATGCTTAGTTAAAATACTTGATTTTCCTGCCACTGTTCTTCTTTCCCATAAACTCTTCAAAAATTAGAATTTGACTGATGGTTTTTGTTGTCCAAGAGAAGATAAAAAGGATAGTTCAACTGTAAATCTAACATTTCAGAGTGAACAGAGCAAAGCTACAGTAGCAACTTATATTAGAGCTGACCAGCAGGAAACAGGCAGGTGCTATACACCTCAATATTATAGTTATTGTAGATGGTCATTTGGTTAACCTAGAAAATTCATCTTTTGTGTAAAGTTAATACTATGGATCAGGCATGTTACACATAAATAAGTGAATTTAATGAATTTAATGAAGAGCTGTGATGGCACAATGGTTAGAATGCAGTATTTCAAGCTAATTATGTTGACTACCAGCAGTTTGATCCTGGCAAACTCAAGGTTGACTCAGCTTTCCATCCTTCCAAGGTTAGTAAAATGAGGACCCATATTGTTGGGAACAATATGCTGACTCTGTAAACTGCTTAGAGAGGGCTATACAGTACTGTGAACAGATATATAAATCTAAATGCCAGCTTCCCTTAATATATATTTGGCATAAAGCCTTGTCTCATTCTTTTGCCAACCTGAAACCAGTCTCTTTCAGTGTTTTCTATCCATACAGTGATATCCTGATCTGGGTATAAATTTTTCAAGAGGGCAGTGAGTTATTCTGAGATTCCCATTTTCTGAGCACTTTCTATAATTTGACATTATCAACACAAATATACGATATTAATCTCCCCTAATCATGCTATCTCTGAAGTTTCTAAGAATTTGAATGAGGTAATCTATTGAGAGAGAAATATGTTTTTCCATCCAGAAACATTTCAGACTGAGAACTTACCTACAGTTTATAAATGCAAACAAAAACATTTTTTTTCAATTCATGTGATCTGACAATAAAGGGTAGGGAATTTTCTGTCTAGTAAGAACACCATATGCCTATGACACTTTCTGCTTTTGTAATTGCTGTTTCATACCACCTTTGGTGCCTCAGAAATTGAGCTGGAGGTTTTTACAAGAGCTTTTCACCTGACCTACAGCAGAAAATTCTTGAAGGTTTCCCTGTTGTCAAGGAACAGCTCCACAAGGGGTGACCCTAGGTGACAGTAATAAGTAAAAATATGTGGGTTTGACAGTTTGACAATTTAAATGTATTGTTCAGCTTCAGCAAACTGACCATGACCTGCAAGAACATTAGCCATATTATTCTACATTTTCCAGATGTCAGTTTTTTATTCCCAGTTCATTCCATATCTACCTTACCTGATATGTTGAGGTATATTAAGAGTCTGCCTTCCACCACCATTACTACCCTCCCCCAAAAAACTTTAGTTATTATGCATGGATAAGTTATCAGAGAAGTCAATTAAGTCATGCTTTTTTAAAAAAAAAAAAAAACGGACCTTACATGCATTTCAGCATACCCAATTCTTGCAAGCCATTAAGAATACATTTTAAACCTTATATAGGTTCCTTTTTTGTTGAACAAAAGAGCTATATATTGTAAAATCACTGAAGGTGGCATAATGTGTATGGTGGAAAGTTGTCCAGTTTCTCTTTTTCTCTCCGACATCCTATCTTTATGAGTGTGCAATGACCATTGCTTTTTTATCATCATACAGCCTGATGACTCCTACCTCTATTTACAGTGTCCTCCATTTCAGTTTGTAAGACAGCAGTAGAAAAAAACCAAAACCTTATAAAATGTATAGGGATATAGTGTGTTGCTATAGCGCTTCTCAGCTATTCAAGAGGGATGTAATGGAGGCAATCATTTTCTTTTATCCAATTGAAGACCCTGATATAACTACCCTTGAAATTATACACTAAAGTTAACACTTTGTTATTCGAGACAGGAACAGGAAATGAATTGGCTGTTCAAGCCACTGATGCAAAATTTCATTTTTCTTGAAGCCAAAAGCTCCATATATAGCACAACTGGGACATTATGCAACATTGGCCACTGAGCCTTAAATCAGGGCACTTCTAGAGTATGTGAGGTGACTACCCCACTTTCCAAAATGCAAGTTTTCCCCCTCTCACATAAGAGGTAAAAGCATAGAAGAACCATCTGTCTCAGCAATGCCATTACACAGGGCCGTAGGTCACAGGCATACTCAGATATTTGTCCCTACTCCTTATGGCCACTAATTCCACCTTTCCCCAGACTACTTCATCTTCTGTTAGGACTGTCAAAAGGAAGGGAACAAGATGAAGGACAAGAAAACTGGAAAACATGTTTCCTCAGGAATTAGGAATGGACAGGAGATTAATTTGAAGGGAGATTCAGGTCAAGGATTCAGTACACCTAATTTATCTGAATTTCAGAAGGAACACAGTCCTTATGACAAAGCCACTTTGCATCATCTTATGTTGCTTTCATTTGCTTCACAAAAAACAACAGCACACAGATAATCTTTTCAATCAGCATTAAAGTTTTAGAATAGTGATAACCCTAAAAAACAGTCTTTGTTCAATAAACATAGTTCCTTTTACTCCAAGGAAAATTAACTCAGGGATATTTTTAAAAGTATATTTTCCAGGGTGTTAAGTCTGGAGCATGGGTGCGAATGATGGAGACGAGCCGGGAGAACAGTGAACTTCAAACTCTTTATTTACATGTTGTGACAGCTCAAATTGGAGGGCTGCTATAGCCTTCCTTATATAGGCAACTTATTAACTATTCAACCAATAACAAAGCTGGAGCGCTAGCTCCGTTAACCAATGGGAATGGCCTGTTAATGGCCAATCAGATGCTCCTGAACGGACCAATCCGATCCTGCTATTAACAGCCAAACAGAAGTGCAGGGCCAGAACCCTGCACTTGACTTCAAGCTCAAGATAACTTTACTGGTATTATTCATTCACAACACCCCTTTCCCCCGGCTTCTGCCCACGGGGCGCGGTTACATAGTCCTTCAGGTAGGACGGCTGTTTTATTAGTATTTTCGATTTTCGCAAGGTGCCTGGCGGTTGGCTGCATTTCTGCTGAGGTAGATTGTTATTTAACGGTGGGGGTGCCTATGGTTCCGAGTTCGCGTTCCCGTCATCACCAATATCACCAGCCACTCCCTGAGGTGAACTCACCCCGGTCCCTGGTTCCTGTTCCTGCATTTCAGTTCCATTATCAGTCTCTTCGAAAAGGTTTTTCTCTAATTGTAATTCGCTTTCCTCTGTATCTCCCCTTCCCCAGTTTGGTCATAAGGGAGTTCGGAAGTGCGAAACGGTAGCCGCGATCATAGTTGATCTATGTGGCACTTCCAAAGTCTGTCGTCAGGACACTGAATGAGGTATGATTGTGGGCCGGTTACGCAGATTACGGTCGCCTCTACCCACAGTGGATCGCCTGATAAGTTTTTAGCGAATACTAAATCGCCTATCTGGAAGGTATGGCATCGGCCGCTGGATCCGAGTGGCTTTTCCGGTTCGTAGGCTATGTGTAGCCGATCGAGGTGGGAGCGGAGCTTTCGTCCCATTAGCAGCTCGGTGGGAGTTTTGTTGGTGACGCTGTGAGGTGTGATGTGCTGCAGAAAAAGGATCCGGTTGATTTTCTCGTCGATGTTGTCGTAGTCTATCTTTTGGAGAGTCTTTTTGATGAATTGTACCATGCGCTCAGCCCTACCGTTGGCAGCAGGGTGCACAGGTGAAGTGAGCGCATGTTGAATACTGCGGTCAGCTAGCTACTGTTCAAAAGACAGCACGGTAAATTGGGACCCGTTGTCGGATTCCAGAACATCTGGTAATCCGAGGGTTGCAAAAAGTCTTTCCAGTTTTTTGATGACCACGTCAATGGTCGTGTTACTCATTCGGTGAATCTCGAGCCAATTCGAGTAGGCGTTGATGGTTAGTAGAAACGTGTGGCCTTTGGTTGGCCCAGCAAAGTCCAGATGGATGCGGGACCAGGGTCCCCACAGCGTCTCCCATTCGGTTGGGATTGCCTTTTGTGGAGCGTTGCTTCCTTCTTGGCATCTCTTGCAAGTTTTAACCCACGATTCGATTTGTCTGTCGATGCCTGGCCACCACACATTGCTCCGTGTGAGGCCCTTCATGCGCACGATGCCAGGGTGGCCATCATGCAAGGTTCTTAGCAGTGTCTGTTGGAGTCGTTCTGGGATAACGACTCTATCGCCCCAGATGATACAGCCCTTCTGCGAGAACAACTCTGTTTGATGACTTTTGAATGGTGCAAAGTCGTCTGGTACTTGGTCCAATGGCCATCCGCGTTCCACCCATGTGAGGGTGTCGCGATTTGTTTCTCTCGCGATGTCACAGGCAGTTAATGGCGGCGTGTGGAGTGTCTCGATCTGCAACGCTGTCATCGTTGGTGCAGGATCGTTGATGGTTTCAGAGAGCAGTGTACAGCTCAATGCGTCGGCGTGGGGAATGGCTTTACCGGGACGATATTGTAGCTGATAATTGTAGGCAGCCAAGAATTCTGACCAGCGGGTCATTCTGGGAGAAAGTATGTAGGGAGTTGGCTTATCCCCAGCGATGATACCCAGCAATGGTTTGTGGTCAGTTACAATGGTGAAAACCTGGCCGTACACCTACTCATGAAATCTTTTAACAGCTGATACGATTGCCAGGGCTTCTTTATCAATCTGGCTATAATTTCACTCGGTTTTCGAGAGCGTCTTTGAGAAGTAAGCAACAGGGGCTTCGTTACCGTTAGGTAACACATGGCTCAAAATGGCGGCCACTCCAAAGGGCGATGCATCACATGTAATGTTTATTGGCAAAGTCTCATTGTACTGCATTAGTACGGCATCCGAAGTCAGTAGTTTTTTCACATTACGGAATGCCTGCTCTTCTTTGTGACCCCAAACCAAATTGCTTTTTTATCTAATAGACGATGTAACGGTTCAGCGACAGTTGCCTTGTGCGGCAAGAATACATTATAGAAATTGATGAGGCCTAAGAACACCTGGAGGTCGGTCTTGTTCTGCAGTCTGGGAGCATTTTTATTGCTCTCAACTTGCTATCGGTAGGGTGAATACCCTGACTGTCAATTAAGTACCCTAAGAATTCAATACAATCGGTATACAGTTTGCACTTATTTTTTTTTGACTTTCAGGCCTGCTTCCTGGAATTTTCGTAATACCAGTCTTAAACGCTCCCGTAAGATTTTTTGAGTGGGGGCAGCAATGAGCACATCATCAAAACAGGGGACAATGCCCTTGATCCCCTGCAATAGTCTCTCCATTAGGCTCTGAAAGATCCCTGGGGCTACACTGACTCCGAATTGGAGCTGCGTGCACTTAAAGGCACCTCGGTGTGTTACGATAGTCTGTGCCTGTGCCGTTTTTTCGTCGACTGGCAGTTGCTGATAAGCCTGAGCTAAGTCTAGTTTAGCGAAGACTTTTCCGCCCTCCAGGGAATGTACCACTGGCACCGGATATGGGTTCTGTTGCAGGGCGTGGTTTAGGGTGGCCCGGTAGTCCCCACAAATTCTAATCAAGCCGTCCGGCTTAATTGGTGTCACAATTGGCGTTTCCCATGGGGAGTGGTCAGTTGGCTTTAAGACTCCTTGGGCAATCAACTTATCAAGCTGCTCGTCGATTTTTGGTTTTAGAGCGAACGGAACTCAACGAGCCGTAAGGCGGATGGGAGCTATCTTTGGATTAAGGCTAAAGGATATCGGGGTCCCCTTGTACTCACCTAGCTTTTCCTCAAAAAAGTCCTTGAATTCATGGGCGAGGTCTTCCTCCCAGTCACTGCCGCCGATTCGGTTAATGCCTGCCACTTCAATGCCGAGTGGTGCAAACCGTTGCAGGCCTAACAAACTAGGCCGGTCCTTATCGATTACCATCAGGGGTAAGTACGCCATGCGGTTCTTGAATGCAACCCGGACTTGATTGGATCCGGCAACTGGAATTCAGTTCCCCTGGTAATCCATCAACACAAGCCGTTGGAATTAAAGGTCTTGGCGCCAGATAGTGGGGATGAGTTGCTTGAGGGTCTTCCATGAGACCATTGAAAGAGACGATCCCGAGTCAACTTCCATTTGGCAAGGCCGATTTTCAATGTTCACGTTGACTCGAAGTTTCTTAGCGTCTAGCGAAGAGGCATGGCCAATAGTGAGTGTTTGGTGGGCCTCTTCCCATCTCGCTAGACGACTCACGGGTTGGTTTCTGTAGGAGTGGTTTACTGGTTCTCGCCTTACAGGGCGATTCCCTGTTGATTGGCGGAGATTGGTTCCTTTCGAGGTCTGGCTGGGTCTGAGTAGGCTTTGGCAGACCCGTCTGATATGGCCTCGTTTCCCGCACTCATGGCAGAGTGCATCACAGAATTTGCAATCGGAACGGTAATGGTTGGCCCCGCAGCCAGCGCACGGTTGCTGGGACTTCGGGTATCGGTCCTGATTGGACCGCAGGCGATGGACCTCTTCTTCGTCGCTGTCTGACGACGAAGAGACGTCCTCACGATGGGTCATCTTAAGCGGCCCTTCTGCGTTAGGTGAAACTTCACTGGCCGGTGGTTGTGCTGGAGCGCGATTTCAGCGTAGTTGAGCAGCCGACTTCTTGGTCGCCTCCGCTGCTGTAGCTTCAGCTATGGTTTCTTTAAGGGTGATGCCGCTCTTTGCCATTATTTTGCTCTGTACGTTTAGAGCATCTAGCCCGAGGACTACTCGGTCTCTCAAGGCCTCTTCAAGGTCGGTGAAATCGCAAAGGCCTCCCAAGTTCCGGAGGTCTGCAACGAAATCGGCGACGCTTTCTCCTTTCCACTGGTTCCTTTGATAGAACTCGTGTCATCTCACGAGCGTTGGAACGGTTGGTGCATAGTGGGCCCTTAGCAATGGTTCGAGGACGTCCCAGTCCATGGCCTTCACTTCGGCCGGTTTCGCTAATGCCTTGGCCATTTTGAATACCGTTGGCCTGCACTGTGTTAGGAATACCGCCCGTTTCTTCCCGGTTGTGGCATCCTTCAGATTATTCGTTTCCAAAAACATTTGAAAATGATCCATATAGGACACCCAGTTCTCTTGAGCTGGATCGAACGGAGAGGGTGGTACTATGCCGCCGGACATGGTTCCACCGTTGTGCGCTTCAGCCACATGCTTAGTTGTCTTTAGTTGGCTCTGATGTCATCCAATCCCATCCTTGTCGCCAGTGTTAAGTCTGAAGCATGGTTGCGAATGATGGAGACGAGCTGGTAGAACAATGAACTTCAAACTCTTTATTTACATGTTGTGACAGCTCAAACTGGAGGGCTGCTATAGCCTTCCTTATATAGGCAACTTATTAACTATTCAACCAATAACAAAGCTGGAGCGCTAGCTCCGTTAACCAATGGGAATGGCCTGTTAATGGCCAATCAGATGCTCCTGAATGGACCAATCCGATCCTGCCATTAACAGCCAATCAGAAGTGCAGCGCCAGAACCCTGCACTTGACTTCAAGCTCAAGATAACTTTATTGGTATTATTCATTCACAACACAGGGCAAATAGCTGTGTGCTATTTAATACTCCCAGGATTACTGCAGTGTGTTCTTGTCACTTTAAAGTCTGGTCACATTGTGATATGAGAAAGGTACAAATGGCAGTAAAACAGAGCAAATGTTATTATTTACTTAATAATAATCTCCATACTAATAAATTAAGTTTAGCCCTCAGAGAAGGATTCCAATACTCATACAGGAATTGTAGATTTGCACATAAAGTATAAGTAAGAATATCGTATACATTTTAAAGAAATGTACATTAAGAATAATTTTTAAGATCACGTTTTGAAGTTGCATTATAGGGGGGTTTTTAGTGTTAATTATTTTACTATGGAAATAGGAACACTGAAACATATTCTATTTTATCCCTTTTTTCCAAATATAAGAATATTTCCTATTTACCGTGTTTCTCACAAAATAAGGCCGGGCCTTATTTTTCTTTGAGCCCCCCAAAAATGACTAGGACATCTTTTTTGGGGGGTGAATTAATTTCTCCCTCCCCCCTGCACACCAGCGCTGTCTCCAACAACAGCATTTGAGTCGCTTCCGCTTTTCCCCTGTCCCCGTAACAACAGGAAAAAAAAAGATTTTGAAGTACCTGGGTGTGCTGCATGCTGCATTTTGGTTTAATCCCGAGCGGCTGGGTGGGCGTGAGAAGAGCCGAGCGAGCGTCTCTGCTGCTGCTACCATTGGTGCTCTAGCCTCGGGCTCTGCAAGTTTGCAAAAGTCCTGGTGCACAGCCCGTTCCTGCATTCCAAGCACCCAGGCCGAGCTGCAGCTGTCCCTCTCTCGCCAGCACCATCTCCAATAACAGCGGCAGCAACGGCAGGAACTGTGGAAGCGTTTTAGCTGCTTCTCGGGTGGGGGAGCCACCTCCGTAACTTCTATGGTTCCCGCAGCTGCTGCCACTGTTATTGGAGGCACTCCTAATGGCAAGTTCCCCCCTGCCTCCCCACCCAATTTTGCATGTTTTAAACTAGGCCTAAATTTGGGGGGAGGGGCTTAATTTCATTTTATGCCTAGAAAACATGCTGGGTCTTCCTATTGGGGGGGGTGCGTATTGTTGGAGAAACATGGTAGTACTTTAGTACTAACCCTAGAATTGAGGAAGTGTTCCCAATAGAAAGATACAATGTAGTAGCAAGATACAATCTTGTTGTGACATTGCTAACTCTGCAATTCTGCTAGGTTTGTCCTTTCCATCTGCCATGGAAATGCATTAGGGACATGAGTGGCCCCACAACAAACAGAAATGCAAATGATAATTAGACACAATAAACATCTGTTGAAATTTTCCACCAAAATATCCTTTGTGGTGTAAGAAGCTAAGCAATATAGTTTGGCTATTACTTGCTTAGAAATGTGACCTGTATATCTGTCTAGACACTAGGTTAAATGGGATGTGAAAGTTAAGAACAAATGACCAGTGGTGTTATCACAAACCAAGCTGGATAACTGAATTGCTTGCTTCAGTTTTCCCTCAGAACATATCTAATCCCACTCTCCCATTGCAAATTAAACTAAAAGTTCCAAGATTCATATTTATTTGTATTTTAAATGCCTGCTGAAGTCAGCAAAATAGTGCAATTTCAGAGCATTGCCAAAAGCAAAGTGCGTTCTTCCTATGTTTTCAAATTGTGGGTTACCTGATTCTATGTGTAGTTTCTTTCTCTGGCCCTCCAGGCCTACTGCTCAAACATTGCAGAGATGAAATAGCATTAATTCCTCAAATCCAGACAGCTGCAATTTTAAATTGTAAACAGCAAATGTTGGTCTGTCTTGATGCATAGAGTTATTAGGGTTTGAAGATTTTATTGGTGCACATGACAAAATGAGATCACCAGATCTACACTTCCCGTTCTAATGTGTGAGCTAGCAGTAGGTTTTACACTGAAATTCTCATACAAGGAAATATAAAAGTGCTTGTACTGTTGTATTCTGTTTTATATAATAATTTCTATCTTGCTTGGGAGGTGTTGGTTTTGTTATTGTTGTTTAATTTGCAAAGCAAATGAACTGCAAATTGCAACTCTGGACAACCTACACTGAATTATTTTCTTTAAAAAAAAAAAACCAGACAAATAAAGCAAAACAAAATTGCAATCAATCATTATCTCATTATAGATGGGCTCCTTTAACAACCATGTCCAATATCTGGGGGAAAAGGCAGGTTTTCAAGGCTTTATGAAAATTCAGCAGGGGTGGACCCATTGTTAACTCTGGGTGTATGATGTTCCATGGGACAGGTGCTATGACAGACAGAGCCCTGACTCCTGGGTCCTATCAGAAGATACTGTTTCATAAAGCAGTTTTAAAACATGCCTACTGTGTCAGATCTTATGAAATGGGCAGTGACAATTGAAGATGGTGGCTCTGGGTGATGAGAAGTTTTATAGCTGATAATCGCTATCTTAAATCACAGCCAGAAAAGTACTAAAAGCTAATGCAAATCCTATGCAATAGGAAGAGGCAGAGATGGTATTCAGCAGGTTCTGACCAGTTCTGGAGAACCAATAGTGGAAATTTTGAGTAGTTTGGAAAACTAGCAAATACCACATCTGAATGGACATTTTACAGTATCTTTCCCCTGCCACACCAACCAAGCCATGCCCACAGAATTGTAAAAATATTTGAATCCCACCACTGGGGACAGGGTACCCTACACACAGCCACTGAATGGTTATCACTGATGCAATAAGCCTGAAGAAATATTGGCAATTCACACACACAGCCATCACAGTACACCACCCATTCAAACAATGTGTTCAATTCAGGTATGGATATTTTATATCTTACTCCACAATTATCGAATTCAGGCATTACCTTGTAAATATGATTTGTTTGCCATTAGAAAGAAATCTTCCTTTGACTCAACCTCTTGTACTTTATCTTTGCTTTTCTATGCTCTTAACTCAGATTAATAAGTGGCAGCAGCATTCAAGCTTTTCTCTCCAACACTCACAGAGATTTAGTATCTTGCTCCTGGAGTTTTCATTGGTGTAATGAGCACTATTATTTCTTCCTTTCCCTTTCCCATCAGTTTACTGACACGCTGTGAGAGTGACAACCATTGAAAGTGATAATGTTTCTAAATGCTAGGTTTTTGTCATGTTTCTTGCACAGTTTAAGCTCTTGAAGATTTGAAATGAAGGCTTCCCAAAATGGCAACTGCTCAATGTCAGATAATATTTAAAGGCATTTATTTACACTGTGTGTGTGTGTGTGTGTGTGTGTGTGTGTTTTCTTAAGTTTTTGTGGGTATTTATATGTATGGTATTCAGCTCTGTTCGGGTATTTTTCCACGTCATGTGCTTTGAAAGTTGTAGCAACGTTAAAGACCTGAAAGCATGAATAGAAGAGATGACTCCACCAGACTGTCAATTATCTGGAAGCCTGCACTCATGAACAAAATAATCTCCACACCACAAGCCAAGGAAACACCTGGGCACAAATAGACCCCCCCCCAATACCTCCAGCTCAAACACACCCCAACCAGGCACCCAGATGAAACCTAGCTTCCTAATGAATCTGCCATCATCAGGCTTCTGTATGGTGTTTGTCTGTGAGTCAGACTTTTACAGTGGTTTCAGATTTAAATTTGGGGCAGCCTATTGCTGTGTCAGAATGGTTTTTTCTTCCTCCTGATTGGTTGAGAGTCTTGGTCTGTGTTTATTGGTCTTGGAGTTTGCTGTGTTCTGCTACTAATATCTTCTGTCTGTTTTTTTTGGGGGGGGGCTCTTTTTGTATCTTGATTGGCTGGCAACATTGTGTTACTTTATTGGAGGCCTTTAGTGCAACTTGGCTTCGGGTAAATGGACGGCTATCATTCGTTAGGAAGCTGGGTTTCATCTGGGTGCCTGGTTGGGGTGTGTTTGAGCTGGAGGTATCAGGGGGGATCTGTTTGTGCCCAGGTGTTTGCCTGGCTTGTGGTGTGGAGATTTTTTGTTTGTGAGTGCAGGCTTCCAAATGATTGACAGCCTGGTGGAATCATCTCTTTTGTTCATGCTTTCTGGTCTTTTTTCAATCTCTATGGCTTCTCTGATGATTCTGTGGCTGGGATTTTCTATGGTGGCTAGGGTTTTGGTGCCATTGAAGTTGATGTTATGACCTGTGGCTTCCATGTGTTGGATGAGTGAGGAAGTGTGTTCCAGCTTTTTGACTGCATTTTTGTGTTCATCCAGGCGGGTGCTTATTCTTCTATTGGTCTGTCCAATGTATGTGGCCGGGCATGATGCACAGGGGACTTCATATATGCCTTGGTTTTCCAGGTCAATTTTGTCTTTGGGGTTCCTGAGGATGGCTGCTATTTTTCTGTCTGTTTTGAAAGCAGTCTTGATGTGATGTCTGTATAGAATCTTACTAATTTTGTCTGTAGTGCCTCTTATGTAGGGCAGGACAGCTGTTCCATAGGTCTGTTCATCTTCTGGTCTCTATTATGTCTCAGTGTGTTTTTGTGGATCAAGTTGGTGATTTTGCTTTTGTGGAAGCCGTTGGCTGTCAATATTTTAGTCAGGGTGCATAGTTCAGTCTTAATGTGTGTCTTGTCTGCCAGGCGTTTGGTTCTAGTAATTAGTGTTTTAGCCACGGAGTTTATCTGTGCTGGGTGGTGGTGGGATTGGGCGTTGGGCTTCCAAATGTTTCTCGAGATGAACAACTTGAAGGACACCACGCCAGCAAAGAAAAGGGCGTTGTTCCTGACGTATTGTGGCCCAGCTGTATTTAAGATGGCTAAAGCACTCGCCAAACCTCGAGAAGTGAAGTCCATGAGCTGGGATGACCTCAAACCCATCCTGAGAGACCATAATGTGCCAACCGTGCCTACGCTCTTGAGATGCCACGAGTTTTATCAGAGGAACCAACAAAAAGGGGAAAGCGTGGCCGATTTCGTGGCAGACATCCGAAATTTAGGGGGCCTCTGCGGGTTCGCCGATTTAGAAGAGGCACTAAGAGATCGAATAGTTCTGGCACTAGATGCGCTAGGCCTGCAAAGCAAGCTGATGGCGAAAGGCGACATGAGCCTTGCCTATGCCATCGCTGAAGCCACGGCAGCAGAAGCAACCAAAAAGTCGGCTGCACAACTACGGCAAAGCCACACTCCAGTACCACCACCGACAAGCGACATTTTATCCAAGTCTGAAGGACAGCTCACGACGACGTACCACGAGGACTTCTCTTCGTCATCAGACAGTGACGAAGAAGGGGTCCATCGACTGCGGTCCAACCAGGATCCTCACCCAAAGCCCTTACGCCCTTGCGCTGGCTGTGGAGCAAACCATGCCAGGTCCGAATGCAAATTCCGCGACGCACTCTGCGATGAGTGCGGGAAACAAGGCCATATCGGCCGGGTCTGCCGCAGCTTACCAGGACTCAGCCAGGACTCAAAAGGGGCTAACTACCGCCAATGGACAGGAAACCGTCCTGTAAAGTGAGAGCCAGTAAACCACTCCTGCAGAAATCGAGCTTTGCAGAGAGAAGAGGCTAACCATACTATCACTATCGGTCATGCCTCAGCTTTAGACACTAAGAAAATCTGAGTCACAGTAGCCATCGAGAACCAGCCTTGCCACTTGGAGGTCGACTTGGGATCATCCCTCTCGATAGTGTCCTGGAAGACACTCAAGCAACTCATCCCCACAATTCTACGCCAAGACCTCCAATTTCAACGCCTCATCCTCAAGGACTACCAAGGAAATCGAATCCCCGTTGTCGGGTCCTGCCGAGTCCGAGTCTCCTTCAAGAAGCATACAGCGTACTTACCTCTAACGGTCATCGATAGAAATAGGCTTAGCCTACTAGGCCTCCAATAGTTCGCGCCACTCGGCATTGAAGTGGCCAGCGTGAACCGAGTCAGTGGTTGTGAGTGGGAGGAAGACCTTATCTCTGAGTTCAGCGACGTCTTCGCGGACAGCTTAGATGAGTATAAGGGGACCCCGATCTCATTCAGTCTAGATCCAAAAGTAGTTCCCATTTGCTTGAAGCCCCGTCGAGTTCCGTTCGCTGTTAAAGCAAAAATTGACGAACAACTTAACAAACTAATTGCTCAAGGGGTGTTGAAGCCCATTGATCACTCTCCATGGGAAACCCCTATTGTAACACCCATTAAGCCAGACGGGTCAATCCGAATTTGTGGGGACTACCGGGCCACATTGAACCATGCCCTACAGCAGAATGCGGATCCAGTTCCGGTGGTGCAACACCTCCTCCGTTCCTTGGGGGGCGGTAAGGTTTTCGCTAAATTGGATTTTGCTCAAGCTTATCAACAATTACCAGTGGATGAAAAAACGGCTCAAGCCCAAACAATTGTAATGCCTTTAAATGTACCCGATTGCAATTCGGAGTTAGTGTTGCCCCAGGGATCTTTCAGAGCCTTATGCAAAGGTTATTACAAGGAATCAAGGGCATGGTCCCTTATTTTGATGATGTATTAATTGCAGGCCCTACCCAAAATATCTTACAGGACCGTTTGAAATGCGTTCTAAAAAAATTCCAAGAGGCCGGACTTAAGGTGAAAAAAAATAAATGTCAATTGTATACTGACAATGTTGAGTTTCTTGGGTACCGGATTGATAGCCAGGGCATTCATCCTACCGAGAGTAAATTAAAAGCGATCAAAAATGCTGCCAGGCCACACAACAAGGCTGATCTCCAGGCGTTCTTAGGCCTCATTAATTTCTATAATGTATTTTTACCGCACAAGGCAACTTTCACTGAACCGTTACACCGATTATTAGATAAGAAAGCATTGTGGGTATGGGGTTACCAGGAAGAGCAAGCATTCCGGAATGTTAAAAAACTGCTCACATCTGACTCTGTACTTATGCAGTATAACGAGACTTTGCTGTTAGTTATAACCTGCGGTGCATCGCCTTTCGGGGTGGGCGCCATTTTGAGCCATGTACTGCCTAATGGGAATGAAGCTCCTGTTGCATACTTTTCGAAGACTCTTTCACAAGCAGAGTGGAAATATGGACAAATTGATAAAGAAGCCCTCGCAATCCTTTCAGCTGTAAAAAACAATTCATGAATATGTGTATGGAAGGACATTTACCATTATAACTGACCACAAACCGTTGCTAGGGATAATAGCCAGGGACAAGCCAACCCCCTATATATTATCCCCTAGAATGACCCGATGGTCAGAATTCCTAGCTGCTTATAATTATCGGCTGCAATATCGCCCGGGGAAAGCCATTCCCACGCCGACGCATTAAGCCGAGCACCGCTTCCAGAGACTCTCGACAATCCGGCACCAACGGCAACCACGTTGCAGATCGAAACACTCAACTCGCCGCCTATGACCACCTGAGACATCATGAGAGAAACCAAACGAGACCACACCCTAGCTCGAGTCCTAGGCTGGGTAGAACGTGGATGGCCATTGGACCAAGTACCAGATGACTTCGCACCATTCAAATCTCGACAGACTGAACTTTTTTCCCAAAAAGGCTGTATCATCTGGGGCAATAGAGTCGTTGTCCCAGAGAGACTCCGGAAGACGCTGCTGCGAATTCTGCATGAGGGCCACCTCGGCATCGTGCGAATGAAGGTGCTTGCACAAAGCTACGCATGGTGGCCGGGCATGGACCGGCAAATCGAACAGTGGGTTAAAGCGTGTTCCAATTGCCAACAAGTCAGCAACACCCCACCAAAAGCCATGCCTACTGAATGGAAGACGCCACGTGGACCCTGGTCCAGAATCCACCTGGATTTCGCATGGCCAACCAAGGGCTATACCATCCTGCTGACAGTCGACGCATACTCCAATTGGTTAGAAATTCATCGTATGACGGCTACGACCTCTGAGGCGGTGATCAAGATTCTAAACAGACTCTTTGCAACCCACGGATTGCCAGACGTCCTGGTGTCCGATAAAGGGCCACAGTTTACGGCACTAATGTTCGAGCAGTACCTCGCTGACTGCGGCATCCGCCATGTGCTCACCTTGCCTGCGCACCCTGCGACCAATGGCCAAGCTGAACGCATGGTCCAATTTGTTAAAAAGACCTTGCAAAAAGTAGACTATGACAATATCAATGACAAGGTCAACCAAATTCTCTTTTTGCAACACATAACTCCACATAGCGTCACCGGCAGAACTCCTACCGAACTACTGATGGGGTGAAGACTCTGCTCCCACCTCGACCGGTTGCACCCTGCTTACGAACCAGAAAAGCCAATAGGATCCAGCGGCCGCTGTCGCACCTTCCAGGTAGGAGACCTCGTTTACGCACGAATCTTATCGGGCGACCCGTTATGGATAGAGGCGACAGTTGTACGAGTGACCGGCCCCAAATCCTATGTAGTGAAATGCTGTGACAATAAACTCTGAAATGGCATATCGACCAATTACAGTCACGACTCACAACGGCCAGTCATCTCCCCCATGACCAAACCGAGGGGGGGGAGGTACGGAAGAAGATGAAGTTCCAGGGAACCTGCTCAAAGGGAGCGATGAACTAAGTGATACTCAGGAAATGGAGCAGGAAGGAGAAACGTTTGCACCACAAGAAATTGCAGCTGAGCAAGAAGCAGAACCACTGCCAAACAACAATCTACCTCAACAGGATTGCAACCAACCAATCCAATGAAAATCCGAAAGAGTTAAAAGACAACCGTCCTATCTAAGGGACTATATAACTACACCATAATTAAGAAGCCAGGGGGGAAGGGGTGTTGTGTATGTACCATAGTTAATAAAGTATGAGCTTGAGGTAAAGTGCAGGGTTCTGGCCCTGCACTTCTGATTGGCTGTTAGGCGGCCAGATCGGATTGGTTAGTTCTGAGGAATCCGATTGGCCCTTAACAGAGAATTCTTATTGGTTAAAAAAGCTCACGTTCATAGCTCGTTATTGGACAATTCTCACAGGGGTTGCCTATATAAGGCAGAGTTCACTGTTGTTGTTTTGAGAAATCACTATGCAAATAAAGAGCTGAAAG
Source organism: Hydrophis major (assembly GCA_033807585.1). NCBI lineage: Eukaryota > Metazoa > Chordata > Lepidosauria > Squamata > Elapidae > Hydrophis > Hydrophis major. The sequence goes on along the minus strand of CM066330.1, from coordinate 212,304,288 downwards.
TTCACCATTCAGAGGCTGTCTCCATTTATTCCGACCCATGAACAGTACTTAACAGTGGTAATGATGTCCGTTGTGCGCACTCATCTTGCTGCAATCCACTTCATTGTTAGCAAGATCCAGGATGAATAGCCAATAAGTGAGACAATTGGATGACCAGGAATAGGCACAGGGAAGAATGACTAGTTTCCATTAGAAGTAATTTGTTGCCTAATATAGATAAACGCCTGCTCTTGACTTCGAAAAGATTTAGCCATGCCTTAATTATACTGCAGCAAGTATCATTTAGAACTTTAACAAGGAAATATAACTCAGATTTATTTTTACTTAATTTTAACTTACTTTATAAAAACTTAAGAAACAAAAGGAGCATGATGGCATGGAAAACTGTAAGTTGCTATTTTAATTTCCACCTGCATAGTGTTAAATGGCAAGTTGGGGGCTTAATATCATTACCTGAATTCTTTAGATATGCACAGAACCTCCTTGGATATGTTTAACTTAATAAAATTATAATTGGATTTATATAACAGTCTAAGCCAAAATGAGATAATTTTTCAGTGTATATAAATATGGCGCACATGATTCATAAGGGGCACATGATTCTATAAAAAGCTATTTGTCCAGCTGTTGTGAGTATATCATTTTAAAGCACCAGCCTATAAAAACATTAGGCAAGAAATTACATTCTGGACACTTGGACTGTGTCCATACTTAAATTCCTCTGTTAATCTGCTTTTTTTCTTGCAGCCATTTACTTTGACCTGTAAATAGACTCAGGAAGTCAAGTACAACTCCTTAAATTTCATACAAAAAAATCTTAAAATTGATTCCCTTTAACTTATGCAAATTCAATTTTTAAAAATCACGAAAGAAGATGTACTGGTTTATTCTAGACTTAAAAGTAAAAAGAACAAAACCTTGACCTTTCTAAATTCCACGTAGAAAATAAAAATATTGCTTGTCAGAAGTTAAATAAATCCCTTGTAGTACAGGTATTCCATTCATACAGTGTCAAAAATAAAATATCATGGAGTAATTTTCAAAGCCTCTGAAACCTCAAATCCCGACTGGGACTATGTACCTCAGGTATAGATTGGCCTTAACTATACAAACTATTTTAATCAAGATGCATTTTCCTTCTAGTTGCTGTTATTTACAGCTAAGTTTAACATTTAGTAATTGTATACAGGTAGTCCTTGATTTACTCTCACTTAGTGATTATTCAAATTATGACTAACCTGAAAAAAAAGACTTACAATCTGGATTGTGGAGCCCTCAGGCCCTCAGCAATATGGCCACATTTTCAGCTGTTTTGCACTTATTACCAGTTTTTGACAAAAATACACCTTAATAACCATTGGTTTGCTTAAGGACTTTGGCATTTCCCTGATAACAACCACAAAAATTGTCATAAAATTGGCTGAGTTTATGGATTTTTTTTCAGACATTCTTTTCCCAGTGGATTTAGAACAAGCCAACTTAATTTTAGAACAAGGAATATTAGGTCAATTGGATTACACAGCTCGTCCCATGATTTATAACATACAATTTGTCCAATTATCTGGATAAAATCACAATTTTGTCATTCAAAAGTTTATATCCTTGGCTCATTTAAATACTCTTCCATAGCAAGAATGGAAGAAAAATATATAAAATCTCCTTAATAATGCCAAAACCAATGTTTTTTATACTATAAGTTCTATAGAAACTCTTACTTTCAGTTGATCTCACTACTCTTTTCTAAATTCACAAGCATTCTGACTTACTTTATCTAAATTACTGGTTAGACAATAAAGATAATTCTGTCTCTAAACATTGGAAAGTTTTGTTATATTATATGCAAACTCTGCTCTGCTGTGAACATTAAAGCTTACACAATGTTTTACTATGGTAATCTTTTCTCTTTTGGCCTATGATTATAATAAAGTTCATTCATTTTCAAAAACAGTTGGCATTTGATCAGGAATCCTCTTTATTACAGACAATATTCAGTATTCAAGCTAAAAATAGCAGATTCTGGTTTTCTCTTTAATTCTTTTAAAAATATCTATCATTCCAGGTTCAGGATGAGATGCAATCAGTATGATAGAAAACAGATAGACAGACAGACAGAATTCTTTATTGGCCAAGAGTGATTGGACATACAAGGAATTTGTCTTGGTGCATATGCTCTCAGTGTACATAAAAGAAAAAATACATTCATCAAGAGTCAAGAATCATAAGGTGCAACACTTAATAATAGTCATAGGGTACAATAAGCAATCAAATCAAACTAGGAAACAGTCAATAAAAATAGTTAGGATACAAGCAACAAGGTGCAGTCATACAATCATAAGTGGGAGGAGATGGGTGAAAAGAAGGATGGGAGGATTAATAGGAATAGAATAGAATAGAATAGAATAGAATAGAATAAAATAGAATAGAATATTTTTATTGTCATTGCATTCCACGAATACAGTGAAATTTGAAAGCTGCTCCAGCGCAGTGCCCCAAACACCACATCACAGTCATACTACAGAGTTTAAAAATTAAAACAACAACAACAATAATAGGACTAAATATATTAGTTATAGTAATGCAGGCTTAGTAAATAGTTTGACAGTGTTAAAGGAATTATTTGCTTAGCAGAGTGATGGTGTTCGGGGAAAAATTGTTCTCATGTCTAGCTGTTCTGGTGTGCAGTCTATAGTGTTGTTTTGAGGGTAGGAGTTGAAACAGTTTATGTTCAGGATGTGAGGGGTCTGTAAATATTTTCACAGCCCTGTTTTTGATTCATGCAGTTTTCAGGTCCTCAATGGAAGGCAGGTTGGTAGTAATTGTTTTTTCTGCGCACAGACAAGTCTGTGTCTGTCTTGTTGGGTTACAGAACCAAATCAGACAGTTACAGAGGTACAGATGACAGACTCAATAATTCCCCTGTAGAACTGTATCAGCATGATACTCAGCAGTATCTTTTCAGATCAACCCAGGGTGCCAACATAAACTTGAATATCATTGATCTATTGCTGATACTTTATCCTGCATATAACCTCTTCCAGTAGTTTCTTATAGAAGTTAAGTAGTAACTTCTATAAGGCCCTGGTTCAATCACTCTTTCTCAAGATTTTCTACTAGAACTTTCCAATCAGTTAGGAATAGAACCACAATAAATTTGGTATATCCAAATCACATCCCTCTCAGGTAGTCTAGGAAGATACCATGGCCAATAGTATGAAATTACAGTATGAGATCTGACAAGTTCAGGATAGTAAAATTCTCCAACCTTCTCCTTTACAAACCAAGAAATTTAGGTAAGTCCCTTTGAGGCCTCTTGCTCCATCCACAATCCAATTGTGGACTATGCAGTCTTTTATCTGCTTATTCTCTAAGCATCTCTGAGCCAGTTTCCCAAGATCATTTCCACATACCATTACAGCATAGATAAATGATAGAAATGATCAAGAATTTCAGTTCTTCATTGTCAGTTCTTTATTGTTTATTGTCACAAAATAGACTTCATGTAAGTTTTGTACTGAATTTTAGTCAGCTTTGCAAGAATTTATAGAATGTAATTAGTTTTATAGAATGTAAAAAGTAAGAAACTTATATTAAATATTGCAAAAGAGATTGGCCTATGACAAAATATGGAGTGATTCAATGATTAGGATAGATGGGACCTGAAATCAGCAGATTTAATCATTCTTTGGGGTGAGGTAGGAGATTTTCTTGTCTGCAGAGATATGTTTCATTCAGCCATGTTCTCTTCATATCTGTTTGCAACTTGTTGCTTTTCACAGCCTGTGCTTTTTCTGAGCAATGTAGTGCCTGTAGCAATATAATAATCTTCCCATTTTTCCTCTTGTAATATTAACTTTGATGGATGACATGCTATTGGGGTGAAAAGGGGCAAGCCATGAGATATGATAAAGCCATAGTAGCTGTTGTGAATGAATAAATATCAAATAAAGTTATCTTGAGCTTGAAGTCAAGTGCAGGGTTCTGGCCCTGCACTTCTGATTGGCTGTTAAATGGCAAGATCAGATTGGTCCGTTCAGGAGAATCTGATTGGCCATTAACAGGCCGTTCTCATTGGTTAATGGAGCTAGCGCTCCGAGGTTGCTATTGGTTGAATAGTTAATAAGTTGCCTATATAAGGAAGGCTATAGCCTCCATCCAGTATGAGCTGTCACACCATGTAAAAAAAGAGTTGAAGTTCACTGTTTCCACCGGCTTGTCTCCATTATTCGCACCCATGCTCCATACTTAACACTGGCAACGAGGGTGGTATGTGGAGACGTCAGAACTGACTAAAACAACGAAGAAGACAACCAAGCACATCGTTGAAACGTACAACGGCAGAACCATGTCCAGCAGTGTAGTACCACCCGCTCCGTTCGACCCAGCGCAAAAGGACTGGGAGTCCTACATGGACCGATTCCAAATGTTCTTGGAAACAAATAAACTGAAGGATGCCACAACCGGGAAGAAACGAAGAAGAGGTCCATCGACTGTGGTCCGATCAAGACTGTTACCCGAAGTCCCAGCAACCATGCGCTGACTGTGGGGCCAACCATTACCAGGCCGATTGCAAATTCCGCGACATGCTCTGCTGTTGTAACTATGTATCATTGCAACTATGTATCATTGCAACTATGTATCATTCATGTGTTTGCAACATTGTATCATTCACGTGTAATCATTAACTTCTGTCTCTTCAGTGACCTTTGCAAGGCACGTACAAGGGACAAGGAGCTGGACAGTTGTTAATAAGCTTATCCACACTGTAAATGATCTGTCCGGTATGCAGCTTTGTAAACATGCACATCCTGATGAGATTACCATGTTTGACTTGAGCTTTGATTAAATCATTTTCTTGTAAAAAAGCACAATAAAAGAGCGTGTGCCAAGACATTCGGGGCGCGCTCATCCAGAGGAAACCTCACTTCCTGTCGTTTCTCTCCCCTTCGCTCCCTATCATGAGCCGCCCATCTGATGCGGGATAGCAGATACCGCATTCTGGTGACTCCAACGTGATTCCCTAAGGGGGATACGTAGCAACGCGTCCATATCTTATCAGCTCGATGGGAGCTGTGCATTGCCAGGCCTGAAGCGAATTGCACGTCATCGGATCTGAAACACGGTCTCGACTTTCGTACGTATGGGTGGAAACTTTTCTCAACAACAGACGCAGCATCTGAAGGAATTGAGGGAGTTAGTCGCTTCTTCTTCTAAATATTCTGCTAATTTAAAGGGCTCGCCTGTAAAAATGAAACCTATTGCTACATTATTGGCTTATGTGTGGCAACATTGTCCTAATTATTCAGAGGAAGGGTCCTTAAAAATTTCCACTTGGCAAAAAATTGGTGAACATCTCCATAGTCCTCCTCGTGCACCTATTGGCATTTTGGTCACTTGGAGGAAAATTATGGAGGCTTTAAAAGTCCATTATAAAATAGAAGCAGGGAGTGTGTTTGAATCTCTCCCGCCAAGTTATGATAACTTTTCTGTCCTTCAACCCTCCGCTCCCGATGGTCATAAGTCATTACGGGAGCCTCCCTCCATTCAATCCACTTCCATAAATGTAGAGCCCCCGTGTCCTCCACCACCCTCCCGAGGCAGAGGGGGTGTTGTAAAAGCCATTCAACAAGCCTCTTATGAAGGGGAAATGGATGAGGACACCCTTGCAGCTGCTTCCCTCTATCCGGTCATACAAGCCGGCAATCCCCCAGCTCCTCAGTATACCCCAATGCCATACAAAATAATTAAGGATTTGAAAGCAGCTTGCAAGGAAAATGGTATTCAATCCCGCCATGTACAGGGTCTTTTAGGGTCAATAACCCAACCAGGCGCTGACTTGATAAAAGCTGATTGGCGTACATTATTTGCCATGATCCTCACGCCTTCACAATTTTTGGTCTGGGAGTCCGAATTTCATAAATGTACCGCAGCCGCAGCCGCTAGAGGCTTGCCGGCAAATGTCACTTTAGATATGCTTAACGGTACCGGCACCATGCTTACCATTGCCCAGCAGACTGCCACAGACCCAGCTGCTTTCCCTATATTACAGGATTGTGCTTTGGCCGCGGCTCGAAAAATTGATAATGCGGGATGCGTGCCCAAATCTTTCTCTAAGTTTATCCAAGGACCTTCTGAGCCTTTTTCCTCCTTTATAAACCATCTCACAGAAGCCTTAAAGAGACAAATTGATAATGAGGAGGCTTGTAATGAATTAAGTTTAAAACTTGCCTATGAAAACGCAAACGCTGATTGTCAGAAAGTTTTGCAACCATTAATTAATAAGAAAAATGTTACCTTGGCAGATTATCTTTCAGCCTGCCGAATCATAGGAACCACATCCCATTCCATGTCTACTCTGGCTACAGCCATTACGGAAGGCATGCAGCAGAACATGGGCTCTCTTCTTCCCATTTCCCAACAAAATACTCGTAAAATGGGTAATTGTTTTAATTGTGGCAAGCCAGGTCACTTTAAGAGACAATGCAGAGCCCTGGGTGGGGGAGCAAATATGTCAAGAAACCAGGTAGCTCACCCAAAAACGCCATGCCCTCGATGTAAAAAGGGCTATCACTGGGCTAGTCAGTGCAGAGTCCAAAAGAATGAACAACAGAATAACCCTACAATCATTCAAAAACCCTTTTTGAATCAGGGAAACTAGAAACGGGGCAGGCAGCTAGCCCCACAACAAAGGCTGCTGAAACTTGCAATTTTTCTTCTTTCGCTTACGATCTTGTTGCTAATGAAACTGTTACTTATCTCCCTGGTATCGCTGACTTTCTCTTTGTACACCCTGTTCAGCCTTTTCACATGCCCCCCGATATTCCAGTGCTAGTCTTTCCTGTAAGGGATTTAGCTGAACAAGGTATTCTTGCCTCTCCTTTTCTGCATGACCCCACTGTATTGTCTGATGTCTACCTGTCTGTACTAGCTAATACAGAAGTTACTATAAATGAGGGGGATGTTGTGGCAAAAATGATTGTGCTCTTAGACCAACAACAAGAGCAACTCTATGCAATTGAAAGACCAATTAGTCAACCGAAACCTACAGTAACATTCTTATTGAATGGTCGATCCTTTCTTGGTCTTTTAGATACAGGAGCGGATATTTCCGTCATCCGAACCGCTGAGTGGCCGGACACCTGGCCTGCAGATGTGGCACCAGCGGTGAGAGGAGTGGGGGGACTCCAGGAGACTCGCATTAGCAGAAACTGGGTAAAAGCCCATTCCCCTGAGTCTCAATGTGTTGCTTATATTAAACCAGCTGTAATTCCTCTGTATACTAATTTGTGGGGAAGAGACTTTATGTCACAGTTTAATGCGCAACTTACCCTCCATTAACCATGCTTCACTTATATTTGACTAACAACAACCCTGTGTGGATTGATCAGTGGCCTCTCCCTTCTATGAAGCTTGAAGCCTTACATTCTCTTGTTCAAGAACAATTAGATAAAGGTCATCTAGAACCCTCATTGAGTCCATATAATACCCCAGTTTTTGTTATCAAAAAGAAAAACGGCGCTTGGCGCCTCCTTCAGGATTTAAGGGCTGTGAATTCGGTCCTCCTTCCAATGGGACCCCTGCAATGTGGTCTTCCAAATCCTAACATAATTCCTCAAGAGTATGTCCTTGTCATTATCGATTTAAAAGACTGCTTTTTCTCCATTCCGTTACACAAGTCAGATAGAAAATTATTTGCTTTTACAGTACCAACTTTAAATAATCAAAGACCTACCAAACGATATCAATGGAAAGTCTTACCGCAAGGCATGTAAAACAGTCCAACTATGTGTCAATTTTTTGTGGATTTAGCCTTGCAACCATACAGGGACAAATATCCTCATTTTTTAATCTATCATTACATGGATGAGATATTGGTATCTGCACCTGGCCCAAAGGGCACGGTATTAAAAACTCTGCCGTGCCTGACCTCCATTTTAGGTAAAGCAGGGCTCATTATAGCCCCAGAAAAAATACAATCCAAACCTCCCTTTTCCTATTTAGGTCACAAGTTACTTGCTTCAGCTGCTGTTCCTTCCCTTCCCCTCCCAACACTTCCCCCAAAACCAACACTTGTGATCTTACAACAGTTCCTGGGAACCTTAAATTGGGCACGTCCTTATTTGGGTTTGACTACAGCTACATTAGCTCCTCTCTTTAATGTTCTCACGCAAGGTAAAGCCCCGTCCGATGTTATCATTCTAAATAAAGAGCAGTTGCAGGCATTAAAAGACATTTCCCATTTACTGGCTACTAGATGGGTGGATCGAGCTATAGAAAATTGTCCTTTATCAATTGCTTCACTAAATACTGTTCAGAGACCCACAGCTGTCATTATGCAATCTCATCAGACACAGGTTCTGATTTTAGAATGGCTGCATTTGTCTCACACCCCACGGACACAATCACTAGTAAAGCCTCTGCATATTCCCAGTTGATCTTTAAAGGTCGACAAAGATGTAAACAACTCATGGGATGTGAGCCTGTTTTAATATTCACTCCTTGTTCATTGACCACGTGGGAAATGCTATGGTGTAATTCAGAAGAACTACAATACGCTTTATAGAGTGGCCAGGGCAAATTTCTTGCCATTTACCAGCTGACCCACGGTTCACTTTTCTTAAAACTCTCCCTTTTGAATGGCATTCCCCCCTCTCAATATCTCCATTAGTAAATACACCTACGCTTTATGCAGATGGGGGGAAAATGTATGGTGCTTGTGCATGGTACCAGGAGGGAGAGTGGAAAACTAAAATTACCCCTCCACAATCTTCTGCTCAACAGGCAGAACTTGCTGCATCTCTTATTGCGTTTCAACAGTTTCAAAAAGCTCCTTTTAATTTAATAGTAGATTCCTTATACGTTTCTCAGATTTTGAAAAATATATATCAAGCCTATTTATCTCCTAGCATATCTGTTTCTTTGTTAAAGTTGTTGCTTCCTCTACAGCAATGTATCAACAGCCGCACGCATCCATTCTTTGTAGCACATATCAGCAGCCATCAACCTCTTCCTGGTATATTACAGAAAGGAAACAAGGTGGCAGACGCAGCTGCAGCAGCTGCATCAGGTAAATCAATTTGTAATCTGACAGCAGCCGAAAGCCATGATTATTTTCACCAAAATAAGGAAGCATTACAAAAACAATTTTCCCTAACTCAGGCAGAAGCTGCTGCCATTATTCAACAATGCCCCACATGTAGTAAGCAAGGACATTCCATTCCCATAGGAGTAAATCCTAGAGGATTAAAAGCTTGTGAAATTTGGCAAATGGATGTAACTCAGTATCCACATTTTGCCCCTTGGAAATATTTGCACGTTTCCATAGATACATATTCAGGGTTTATTCTGGCTACTCCTCAAAGGGGAAAAACTGTAAAACATGTCATCAATCATTCAATTCGTACCTTTGCCTCGCTGGGACGTCCAAAAGAAATAAAAACAGACAATGGACCTGCCTATAACAAGTTCTGCTTTCCTGGACTTCTGTAACAGATGGGATGTAACCCACAAGTTTGGGATTCCCTACAACAGCCAGGGGCAGGCTATTGTGGGACGAGCGAACTTATCTCTGAAAAGTGCTCTTGATCAATATTCATTGCAGGAAAAACCCCCGAACCTCCCAGCATTGCAAAATTCTCTTAACATTTGTCTTTACACTTTAAACTTTCTCAATCTGACTGGCATTCCTCCCACTTCTGCTGCTTCGCGTCATTTTTCCTCCCCCTCACCCCCGCCTAACAGATATACTGGTATATTATCACAGATTGCCAGATCCCGCCTGGCAGGGTCCCGCTGAGCTTCTTACTTGGGGACGAGGCTATGCTACGATTTTACTACCAGACAAAACCACTTGCTGGATCCCTGGTAGGGCGGTTAGACCCTATCATGGGAATTCCTCTGCTACATCTGTATCTTAAAACTCTTCCTGATATTCTTGCCTATATCTTCTTTGCAATTTCTACCTTACTTCAACAAAACCTATGCTTCCTGTCAAAAGACTATTCGTGTTAAAATCATTTTATTAACAGAAGGCTATTATACTTGCTCCATGTGGGTACGTCATGAAAATGCCACCCGTAGTTTTCACTCTGTCACTTCTGTTTTATTTAAAGAACACTCTACCACTCGCTCTTTTGTTCTTTCTTTACTCTTCCTATGGAAAGGAACCTTAAAATCTTTTCCTCTATTCAATCTAAAACATAGGGGGACCTAAATGTCCTTCTATTGTATTATGGGTTTCCCCACCCCAACTAACATCCTTGATGAATTACCAAATTAATCTTTATTGTCATTATTGTAATTATTATCCTTTTTCTACTAATTGCATTCCCTCCTCATTTCGCAAATGTTCTACAACTAACTTGTCCATAAGCCTCTCTCCTGCTTGTGATGTTTTTATATACCCGAACTCTGATCCTGTCAACAAACGACGCTTCAAAAGAACTGTCCATGACGATCCACAGAAGCCTCATAGAAGATATAATATTGCTTGGACTATAACTGACTTTCAAGGAGTTCGTTTAAGTTCTACAACCAATTTTTCTCGCATAGAAGACTTCTACCCACCACTTCAATTCGATTTGGCAGATGCACCTACACAACCAGGGGATATTCTTCAATCTACACCACTTCAGGAGGAACTTTAACATCACGCCTGAAAGGAATGTATTTTATCCCTGGCAATAATTTTGTTTGTTCCACTGGTCTCATGGCATGTGTCCACGGGATGAAATTGTTAAATCTAAATCATTTTGCATTCAAGTATGGCTTGTGTGTATAACTCTGATGATTTTATATCCCTACAAGTACCCATGGAATACCCCCTTTTGCAAAAATCGTAAAGATTTAGATCTGTTATTTAAAAAAAAAAAACAAGGGGGATTGTGTGCTATGCTTAAAAAAGAATGTTGTCTTTATGCTGATAGCAGGGGGGGGTTGTTTTCTATTTCGCCATGGTTTACAACCTTTTTAACTGCATTGGCAGGATCATTAATAATCATTATATTGATATGTATTATAGGACCTTGTTGTTTTAATAGAATATTGCAATTTTTAAAAAATCAATTATCCTCCATAACTGCTGATGTTAATGTGCTATTGCAAGCTCATGTTATATCCTCAACACCGGACGAAAAAATGTCATTGCTGAGTTACCACTCCTTGGACAACCCTGATGCTGACGGGTCGCACTCTTGCCTAGATGACGGGGATGGCAAACATTTCATAAAAATGGTTCCTGTCTTCTCGGACGAGGAAGAAGACTCGTCATAAATAATAAAAACAGAGGAGATGTTGTAACTATGTATCATTGCAACTATGTATCATTGCAACTATGTATCATTCATATGTTTGCAACATTGTATCATTCACGTGTAATCATTAACTTCTGTCTCTTCAGTGACCTTTGCAAGGCACGTACAAGGGACAAGGAGCTAGACGGTTGTTAATAAGCTTATCCACACTGTAAATGATCTGTGCGGTATGCAGCTTTGTGAACATGCACATCCTGATGAGATTACCATGTTTGACTTGAGCTTTGATTAAATCATTTTCTTGTAAAAAAGCACAATAAAAGAGCGTGTGCCAAGACATTTGGGGCGCGCTCATCCAGAAGATACCTCGCTTCCTATCGTTTCTCTCCCTTTCGCTCCCTATCATGAGCCGCCCATCAGATGCGGGATAGCAGTTACCGCATTCACTCTGCCATGAGTGTGGGAAATGAGGCCATATCGGACGGGTCTGCAGAAGTCTCCTAGGACCCAGCCAGACCACGAAAGGGGCCAACTTATCGCCAATCGACAGGAAACCGTCCCGTAAGGCGAGAACCAGCAAACCACTCCTACAGAAACCAACCCATGAATCGCCTAACGAGGCGAGAAGAAGCTCACCAAACTATCACTATCGGTCATGCCTCTTCATTGGATGCCAAGAAAATCCGAGTTAAAGTGGCCATCGAAAATCGGCCTTGCCAAATGGAAGTCGACTTGGGATCGTCCCTTTCGATGGTTTCCTGGAAGATCCTCAAGCAACTCATCCCAACTATCTGGCACCAAGACCTTCAATTCCAAAGACTCATACTAAAAGATTACCAGGGGAACCGGATTCCAGTTGTAGGATCCAGTCGAGTCCGGGTTTCGTTCAAAAACCACACAGCGTACTTACCCCTGACGGTGATCGACAAGGACTGGCCTAGCCTGTTAGGCCTCCAATGGTTCACACCACTCGGCATTGAAGTGGCGGGCATTAACTGAATTGGTGGCAGTGACTGGGAGGAGGACCTTGCCCACGAATTCAAGGACATCTTAACGGAAAAGCTAGGCGAGTACAAGGGGACCCCGATATCCTTTAGCTTTAATCCAAAAATAGCTCCCATCCGCCTTAAGCCTCATTGAGTTCCGTTCGCACTAAAGCTGAAAATCGACGAACAGCTTGATAAGTTGATAGCCCAGGGAGTGTTAAAGCCAACCGATCACTCTCCTTGGGAGACCCCAATCGTGACACCAATTAAGCCGGATGGCTCAATTAGAATTTGTGGGCACTACCGAGCCACCCTGAACCACTCCCTGCAGCAAAACCCATATCTGGTGCCGGTGGTGCAACACCTTCTCCATTCCTTGTGGGCGGAAAAGTCTTTGCTAAACTAGACTTAGCTCAGGCTTATCAGCAACTGCCGGTTGATGAAAAAACGGCACAGGCACAGACAATCGTAACGCACCGAGGTGCCTTTAAATGTACGCGGCTCCAATTCGGAGTGAGTGTAGCCCCGGGGATCTTTCAGAGCCTAATGGAAAGACTCTTACAAGGGATTAAAGGCATTGTCCCTTACTTTGATGATGTGTTAATTGCTGCCCCCACTCCAAAAATTTTAAGGGATCGTCTAAGACTAGTTCTCCAAAAATTCCAAGAAGCAGGCCTTAAGGTGAAGAAACATAAGTGTAAGCTGTGTAAAAATCGTGTCAAATTTTTAGGGTCAGGGTATTCACCCTACAGATAGCAAATTGAGAGCAATAAAAAACGCTCCCAGACCCCGGAATAAGGCCGACCTCCAGGCATTTCTTGGCCTCATCAATTTTTATAACGTATTCTTTCCGCACAAGGCGACTGTTGCTGAACCTTTACATCGCCTACTGGACAAAAAAGCAAATTGGGTATGGGGTCATAGAGAAGAGCAGGCGTTCCGTAATGTAAAAAAGCTACTGACTTCTGACGCTGTACTAATGCAGTACAATGAAACCTTACCCTTAAATATCACATGTGATGCATCGCCTTTCGGAGTAGGCGCCATTTTGAGCCATGTCTTGCCAAATGATAGCGAAGCTCCTGTTGCCTATTTTTCAAAGACGCTTTCGAAAACTGAGCGAAATTATAGCCAGATTGATAAAGAAGCCCTTGCAATTGTATCAGCTGTCAAAAGATTTCATGAGTACGTGCACGGCCGGGCTTTTACTATAGTGACTGACCACAAACCTTTGCTGGGGATAATCGCTGGGGATAAACCGACCCCCTATATATTATCCCCCAGGATGACTCGTTGGTCAGAATTCTTGGCTGCTTATAATTATCAACTGCAATACCGCCCTGGTACAATATCGTCCTGGTAAAGCCATTCCCCACGCCGACACATTGAGCCGTGCACCGCTTCCAGAGACTATCAACGATCCCGCACCAACGATGACAACGTTGCAGATCGAGACACTTCGTACGCCGCCATTAACTGCCCGTGATATCGTGAGAGAGCTGTCACACTATGTAAATAAAGAGTTGAAGTTCACTGTTTCCACCGGCTCGTCTCCATTATTCGCACCCATGCTCCATACTTAACAATAGCAACCTCAGAAAGGTTAATGAATAATAGCACTTAATCATAAGACAAGGCTGTGATAAAAGGAGAAAAGTATAGGAAAGAGCAAAACAACCTAAATGCTTGTTTTACTTCATGAAGATAAAACATTTTGGTCAGAAAGTTACCAATAAAGAACTATTTACTTGCTGTGGATTGGCAGATTCTTAAGAGTTTCCTTTTAAAAATATTCAAGATTTTGTGATGTGGACCATTTTGTTCTAAATTAATAATGAACAAACACAATGGGACAGATTATTTTATTTTTGAGAGCTCAGGTGGAAGTATTTTTTGCTAGCATTGTGTCTTCACTCCATAGATCCCATCTCTTATTACTGTAACCTTGGGGTGGGGTGAGATTTGGTTTTAAAAGAAGTAGCACTGCATGTTTTTAGAACAAGAAGCAGGCAGTGGTTCATAGACTCTGAAAAAACAAGATATATTAGTAAAATACATACTGATTTTTCAGTCTAGCACTAAACTAAATCTTGGTTTAGTGCTAGTTCCCTGGGTAGCCAAAAAGTATCATATCGGGTGTCTGAGAGTGGTGGGGGAGAGTCATCTCATCTGTAGAGTGTGCTTTGGCCTTTTTATGTGGTCAGTATGAAAAGGGCTGCCTCTGAATGTGGGAGTGGTGTCCTGCTGTTTGACTCTTTGAGACTTCATTTAACATTTTTCAGAGGGAGATATATAGCAGTCTTTTCAAAGTCTATGAACTAAAAGGCATTCTTGATTGGAAGGGTCAATAGGTGTATAGGGTGTATAGAATAGCATAAAGGAATCCTTGCAGATTTTACTCCTCTGGTTTTTAATGACTATAGGGGATGGCACTCATCTCCATTTCAAGGCCCTTGAGCCAGTGCTGTCTGAAGACGTTTCTGTGGTCATGTGCATGACATTTCAGAGTTCAGTTTGAAAGCATGCAAATGCAAGTAGATAAATTGGTACCACATCAATGGGAAGGTAACAATGCTCCATGACATCATAAAATAGCATAAGTATACTAAAAATAAAAGTGGACTTCAATTGCGTACTGACCAATGCAACTAACCAAACGGTGATCAATTCTACCATTAGCATTACAAGGAAATTTTGTCTGTGAATAGAGTATGATAAATACACACAGACTTCCTATAATGGTGTGAAGATATTCAACTTACCATTGTCAAAGGACATATCTTCACAATGGAGTTTCCATATCAAAATCAGCCAGATGCTGAGGTATATTGAAGCCAATACAAGTTGTTGTGGCATAACATGTCCTCCTGGAGAATATGGAAGAAGGCTTAGGATAGTTATTTATTCATTCATTTGTTTATTTATTTATTTATTTGATTTATCAATTGCTTACAAGATAATAGATATAAGTATAAACATGAGTAAGAATACAGGAAATAGGTTCAAATAAATGGGAACAATACGACAGGGACAGTAGGCACAATTGTGCACTTATGCATGCCCCTTACAGACCTCTTAGCAATGGGGTGAGGTCAATAGTGGATAGTCTGAGGTTAAAGGAGTGAGGATTAGAAGATGTAACAACAGAGTCAGGTAGTGCATTCTAGGCATTGACCACTCTGTTGCTGAAGTTGTACTTTCTGCAATCAAGTTTGGAGCGGCTTACATTTATTTTGTATCTGTTGTGTGCTCTTGTATTGTTGTGGTTGAAGCTGAAGTAGTCATTGACTGGTAGGACATTTTAGCAGATAAGTTTGTGTACTATGCTTAAGTCCAACCATAGGCAGCGTAGTTCAAGATTGTCCATGCCCAAAATTTGAAGCCTGGTAATATAGGATATTCTGTTACGAGCAGAGGAGTGTAGAAGTAGAAGTATTCTCCTTGTGAAATACTTCTGGACTCATTCAATTGTATTAATGTTTGATATACAGTGCAGATTCCAGACAGATGAGCTGTATTCGAGTATTGGTCTAGCAAAAGTTTTGTATGCCCTAGTTAGCAATTCAGTATTTCCAGAGGAGAAGTTTCATAAGATTAGATTTACAATTCTTAATACCTTTTCGCATACCTTTCGTGATATGAGTATTGCAACCATGATATTCCTGTATTACTGGACAATCATGATAAATAAGATACTGTCCTATAATCTTACAGTGTAACAATAATAAATTAACTACAAGAATACTGAATAAAAATATTCTGATACATAGTGACATTCTTGAGTTCAGTTACTTTAAATTGATCCTTTCTCCTGTTATACTTCCTCCTTTTTTCTATACAAAATGTATACCAAACTAGAACTAAATAACTACTTATCAAGTAACAAAAATTTACATGAAACTACCTGGCTAATATAAGAGTGATTTGTGTAAATGGCTGCATACACATAGAGGTAGAATGGTTTTCTGAAGGACTGATGAGCATTTAATTTGTTAATCAGGGTTCTGATTGAATCACACTATGGCTTATTGTAATTCCAAATCCTACATCCTCATGTATCTGTTCAAAATAAGGGAGGATGGATGTTACAAAGCAATCCAGTTACATGGTGATGAGGACATTTGGATACAATTAGAGACAAATATACAGTAGAACAAAATCTATGAATGTACCAATAAAGAAGGCATAGTGACTATTATGAATTAATCTGAAGCAAGCTTTTGATTACAGGTATTTTTTAATCTAATTTATACAGCCGCTCATTCACCAAAAACAATTCTGAGTGGCATACAACAAGCTGAAATAACAAAGATGTAAAATCATTTGTCAATTATAAAAACATTGAAAAATCATAAAAACAAACAAACAAGAAATAACAGAGGGTCCTAATAAAAGAGACACTTCACAAGTTCATCCATCTGCCAGGTTTGCTGGCATCATCCTAATTTATTCTGTACTCAAGCTCTACTTTTTTTCTCTGATAAAATTTTTCTCATTTAAAATCTTCCTTTTTGTAAAAGGAAGCTATGATAGCTTTTAAAGAAGAATCTGACATCCTGCAAAGCTACCTTTAAGAATCAACATTAAGATCCTTTATATTTAAATTAGAGATAACATTGGATGCAGCATAGGGAACTCGTTATGGGTGTGGCTCTTGAAAAAAGCTGCAATTTCCCCAGCTATTGTCACTCTGTTGTCCCTGATTGTCACCAGCTACAAATTCCAGTGATTTACTGAGACATAGGGTATAATTTCCATCAAGTGTAAGGAGTTATAGCTCCACCAAACATCCCCTTGGAGGGGCTGCTGATTGGCTGTCAGCTGGGCATTGTTACATTCAGTTGTGAGCAATCTGCATTCATTTTTTCCTGCAAATGTGAAATGGGTCAGGCAGCATAAAGGACAAACACCTTGCAATTAGTTTTACTACCCAATTGATAAAGAAAATCAAACAGGGGACCCTCCAAGCACTTTAAACTATGCAATTATCTTCCTTTTTATAGTTTTTCTTTTCTTTTTTCTTTCTTCTGCAGATCACATGGCAATCACATTTTCTGAAATGCTTGAAAGCAGGAAAGAAACATGGGCTAATAATTACCATTATATATTTTCTCATGCTTCCTTTAAAGAATTCACAGAGGCCTTTTTTAACATTAAAGCAATACTTGTGAGGTGTCAAGACTGTAACCTTTGCTAAAAACTATTCTATAAGAGAATTTGACAGCTGAGTCAGATTAGAATTCAGGACTAGTACTTGAAATAGGTACTAATTGACTCTGATAAATACACATATAATGGATGCATCTTATTTGCATGCTAGGTTTTGGAAAAAACTGGGGGTTCTTTCTTAACACAATCATTAGACTGACAGGTCATGATAGTGTAGCAACCTATTGCTGCTAAGTACTTTATTATTTTATTTGTTAATGTTTTATATAGTTTGTTTTAATTTTGTACAGTACCCTGATTCATATATCAAAAGCAATATAGAGATGTAAGAGGTTCCAAGGCCAAATAATTCTTGTCATGCAATTTTTCTATTTCTAAATTTTGGCATAAGAATGTGAAACTTACCGTGTTGTTGCCATAACAGGCATCACAGAATCTGTTATGAACTAATAAAACACTTAAATAAAGTTTATCAAAAGCTTTAGAAAATAGCAGGGTTCTAGCCCTGCACTTCTGATTGGCCGATAATAGCGATATCGGATTGGTCCGTTCAGGAGAATCTGATTGGCTGTTAATGAGCCACTCTCATTGGTTAAGTGGGTTAACACTCCACATTTCCTATTGGTTACTAGAGCAGCAGCTTACCTATAAAAGGGCTGCTGTTGCCCTAGGGTTTTGCTCTGTTCAGAATGTTTAATAAAGACTTTGAAGTTCACTTTTCACCGTCTCATCTCCGTTCCTTGCGCCCATGCGCAGAACTTAACAGAATCCATTGTTTCATGTCAGCTAAAGGTAGTTATAATTAAATCTGCAGTGCTTCCTCAGTTACTGAATCATGGAATGAAGCAAACAAATTCCACTGTTCCACTGAAAGTGCACATGTACAAGATTGTTACCACTAACTCGCCCCACTGGATTCAGTAGAAATTGTAGAGCAAGTTTATTAGTGTTTCTACAAATCTTGTCTATGGCATGAACAAAGGACTTCAAATTATTAATGCAGATGGGCTATTTTCCAAGCTTGTGCAGCTGTTTTGGAAGCAACTGTCAGCTGTCTGTATGCATACACATATTTTCCAGACAGCTGCACAAGGCAAGAAGGAGATGCATCTGTTTCTACAATTCAGAGAGCTGCTTCATTTCTGCACTCATGATTTGTAAAGCACTCCTTTTCAAAGGATTTGCATGAGCACAATTCTACACATTTTACTTCAAGCAAATTCCACTTTGTTTAATAATATTATGGGATAATAGCCTTATACCTGACTTATTCTTAGCCACTCTTAATTCTCAATAAGTTCACTTCTGTATATTCACTTACTGTATTCCAACCGCTTTCCAGATGTTATATAAAGATTGCATTATACATAAGTGCCTCATGAAAGAGCAGCCAGAGGTTTATAGGAATTGTGAAATACATTTATTGACTTGTTTACTCAGTAAAAATTTTTGATCATAATATTCATTTGCTTCTTTAAATCAGTGTCATGAATTAGAGATCTGTGAATATACAGGTGCACTGGAATTTACAAGAATTACTTATTCTTAACTGTTTTAATAGAAATCCATATGAATTTTCAAGTTTGGATTTGTTGTGTGGATATTAAAACTATTCTTAACCTGGAATTCTTCTGAATCATCATGACCCCAGGGATCCCAAAATGCAAAAATGGAATTATTTGGAAGCAAAAATGTTCAGTAGTAAAATGGAACAGGTTTAAATATTCTAACACTGTTGTATATGGCTTGATGCATATGTGGTTATAAAATAATTTTTATGATAGCTCATTTATTTTTGCTGTCATATTAGAGTGTGTGGAATATATTTATGCTTATATGAACGGTTTGTGTCTGACATGGGAAAGCACCAGAGAGTTTCCGTTAGTTAACCTTTGGCTGTTTTTTTTCTTGATTGTTTCATTAAAAAGTTTTATTAAAAGCAGAAATTCTGAAACAGAAAAGAAGGTGCATTCTCATTTGAAATCTTATTTTATCTTATATTGATCTCCTCCACTGATCCATTATAGATAGATAGATAGGTAGGTAGATAAATAGATAGATAGATAGATAGATAGATAGATAGATAGATAGATAGATAAGAAGAAAAGCAGGGGTGGGATTCTACTGGTTCTGTCCACCTCTGTAGAACTGGTTGCTCTGAAGAGCAGCAAACAGAGAGCATACATAGAACTGGTTCTATGTCTGCTGCTGTTTTGGCCCACCCGCCTGCCCGAGCTCTTATCTGACCTTTATTTCCTGCTTTTTCAACTGCAGCTGCTTTGAGCAACACAACTGTGGTTGAAAAAGCAGGAAAAAAGTGCCTTTTCAACCACTGCACCCCCACGTGCAGTGCTGCTCAGCTGTCCAGGCAGCTAGCTGATGACGATATACATGCACAAAACATAAAATCACCAAACCGGTATTACACCGGTTGGATCCCACCCCTGAAGAAAAGATCCTTGACAGTCAAATATCACTAGCCAAAGTACTCCTTGACTTACAACAATTCATTTAGAGATTGTTCAGAAAAAATAGAATTTGTACTAATTGTCATAAGTCACTGAAAAAAATTGCAACAGCAGTGACTTATGATAGTTTTTCACACTTACCACCATTGCAGCATTCCCATGATCACATGACCAAAATTGAGATGCGTGGCAACTGACTCATATTTATGACAGTTGCAGTGTCTTGGAGTCATGTGATCACTTTTTTTTGCAATGTACTGACAAGCAAAATCAATGAGGAAGCCAGATTCACTTAATAACTGTGTTATTAATTTAACAACTGCAGTGATTCACTTAATTGTGGCAAGAAAAGTCATAAAATGGGGAAAAATTCACTTTTAATGTCTTGTTTAGCAACAGAAATGTTAGGCTCAATTGTGGTTGTAAGTCAAAGCCTGCATATATTACAAGCTTTCAAAAGCAAAAAGAAAACAAATTCTGAGAGAGCAAAAATGGCAAGAAAAAGTTAAGCTAATACTATCATAACCTGTACTTTACAATCACATTTATCTTTTCATAACCCTTTTCCAAAATGAGCAGTGGACAGGCTACTAACAGAGAATAACTACCTGTTATTTCAGTTATAGATATATACAAAACAATTTCTAATTTCTCCTCAGGACAGAGTCTGTAGCTGAGAAGATGCTGACTAACTGGTTTGCTTTCTTACTCCACAAATTCCTAAAGGTAAGAAGCCATTGGCTTTACCCTTGATTCCATTTTCTTTGTTCCATATTTTTTGTGTTTTGTTGATTATTTTTAATTTTTGAAGGGGATGATGGAAATGAAATCCAGAGGCTGGAAATAATATCTAAAATAATATATAGTTCATTTTTAAAAATGCCTTTTAGTTACCTTAATATTGATACTAATTAATACATACTATTAATTGTTAGTATACTACTGCATCTATACTACTAACAGTGTATTTGATTGTTGTTCCTCAAGCATTTGCTCATTGAACTGAACAATAAAATGGGCTTAGTTATATAAGACTACTTCAAATAAGTAAATGAGCAGAATAAATGATAAAATTTTTAAAAATCCATCCTTCTTTTCTCTTGCTTTCTCTTTTTTGGTAAATGCTACTAAAAAAATAGCATATTATTTCTGAACCATATTGTATTTGGAGCAACAGAAAAGTAAATTGTCTGAATCGCTTGATTAAAAACATCTTAAAGGATAGCAATAATAACATTTAGCTTTTCTTGAATAAATTATTTCTTTATTGATGTGTAAATTCTCTTTTTTTCCTTACCAACAAGGAATGTGCTGGAGAACCACTCTTCATGTTGTACTGTGCTATCAAGCAACAGATGGAGAAAGGCCCAATTGATGCTATTACAGGGGAAGCACGTTATTCCCTCAGTGAGGACAAGCTGATCAGGCAGCAGATCGAGTACAAAACACTAGTGAGTGGGTGTCTTCTCTAAACAGCTTATGCTAGCTTCACCTGCTGATCATCATGTGAAATACAGCAAGGGTTGATTCCCTGATATGTATTAAGCCAAGAATCTACATGATGCCTCCAAAATTCTCTGGTAGTAGAACTTTCTCGTGAGGATATATATATATATATATATGGCAATTTAAAATATCAAAACAAGGAGGCTTCCTCAGAACAAGTGAGGAAGGGAATATTTTTTTTGAGGATATCCATAAATAAACCCAAATCTTATACCTTGAGGCACCTTAATTTCAATAGTGAAACCCAACATTCCCAATTGTCAAGAGGTTTTCATAATTTTATTTGCTGTTTCTATGTATAGCTGAAAATGTGAAATTAACTTCCCAAGCTATTGTGTATTTCACTTCATATAAGCAAAGTTTATCCTTATTTGGAAAAATATACAGGCAACCCAGTAGCAGTCTATTTCTATGTATATATTTAGCAAATTCAATAAAGTATATAATCTATTTCAACATCATTTTTTCCCAATCTTAGTAACACTAATGTAACACTCTAGATTTTCTTGTTGGAGCTATATACAGTAAAATATTTCCAGCTTATTTCTAATCATTACTATTATTAAATAGTGATGGTTTCTCCCTAGCTTTTCCAAGTTCAGTTTCCCAATTTAATTTTTTTTCTTTTTTAGATCTTGAACTGTGTGAATCCTGATAATGAAAACAGTCCTGAGATTCCTGTGAAAGTTCTTAACTGTGATACTATCACACAAGTCAAGGAGAAGATTCTTGATGCAGTATATAAAAATGTTCCATATTCCCAAAGGCCTCGAGCTGTTGACATGGACTTGGGTACGAATCTCTTTGTTTTTGTGATAGGAGAGGGAAATATATGAGTTTGGGTTCTGTCTGTGAAGGGGTCATAATATTTGAGGAATCCATAGAAAATTATAAGCAATTGCCTGCGTATAGAACTGTGAATTTGGTTACGGTTTTATTGCATTTATATTTTATATATAGGAAAAGTACTCTATATAAGACAACAAGTGTAGCTGTCCTTATTGGGGTAAGATTGCTGAAAGATGGTCCAATGTAGATATACATACTGCTTACTGTGAAGATGGTTTTTCTTTCTTCTTCCTTCATTATTCACAAAATATATCAATTTTGGATTGATTCAGATTTAAGCTAAATAAGAGGATAATTGCATAGGGAACAGCCAATCCTCATATTATTCTAAATTAAACATATAAGGTCTTAGTGTGGATTGAAAGCAATTGGAAAGGGCTAATCCCCAGTTTTGTCATCTGATCCATCTCATACACAAACACACACACACACATACACACAAATAAGCTTAGATAAAGAAGGGCTTTTACTTGGGGAAAAAGAATAAATGGTAAAGTTTATTTATTTTGTCATTGAAAAGTTCAGAGGTAAGAGTTTTCCCTCTCATGCCCATAATACATGGTTCTGATTGTATATTTAATGTACAGTATAACAAGAGTGGAGTCAGCCGTAAGCTATGCAATTAATGTATATATGTATGACTACTCTGATGCTGCCTAATTCTCTAAGATCTCTCAGAAGGGGTTTATTTTTTGTATAGATGGGAAAATACAACAGATTGTCTGCAATGCGCTCTGAAATATTGGGGTCAGTCTTCTTAGTCCCATCTGTTGAAATCAGCAAACATCAATTAAATTTGTGAAGGAGTAAACAGCTGTTGAATGTCATTTCTTATTTATTTAATTTTATTTATGTATTTATGAAAGATAAGCATTTTCATTCCCACAGTGAGATTTCTAGGCTTCTGATTTGATTCACGAGTCTGTTGTTACTGTTTCTGTAGAATGGCGCCAGGGCCGAATAGCACGTGTGGTACTTCAGGATGAAGACATCACAACCAAGATTGAGGGTGACTGGAAGCGGTTAAACACATTGATTCATTATCAGGTGGGCAAACAAAACCTAGCAGCAGGCTACAGAAATCAGTTGAGTGGACAAAGGGGGAAGAGGAATAGCTGAAACCTAATTTCTCAGCATCTTTTCTAATAAGACAAGCAGTGAAATGCATATTTAGATGATCGATCAGAATGGTTCAGCATGTTCACATATTAAAAAGGAAAACTGTCCTGATGCACATCTCACAGAAACAAGCAGACCTGTAAATTGAGTACGTTAAAAATGCCAGCTGTGTTTCTAAGACAGTCAGGATATGCAGATGAGCGAAAAAGGCAATGTGCGTGGAACACAAAACTTATTTTATACCACATTTGCATTGCATTTCTCTGATCTTAACACCAGTATCCTGTCAGTGGACTTCAGAGACACTGGCTTTCAGCTCAGAAAACTTCTTGCATGGGCATGTGAACAAATGTGTTCAGTATATATTGTACACAGTTGCACAGATTTTCTCATCAAAACTGGACATCAGTTGCAGATCTGATAGAGGCCTGGGAAGGAATTTTGCCCAGTAATCTAGAATTGGATAGAGCTTGCTGGACCTAAGGAAGTAGCCAAAGTCCTTAGAATGTGATATCAGCCACCAGCTGAGGTTCAGTACTATTCTACTCAACATCTATATGAGTATACTAGGTGAGCCCGGGATTGCAATGGGTTGATCAGTATATTGATCAGATGATCCGTATGCTTTTGAAAAAAGTATTTCTATGCCCATGACAAAATTAAGCAATAGTGTCTTACCCAGTCCCTGGAGGTTCTGAGGTTCTGGATGGCGAATCTCAGGTTTTAGCAGAACCCTGGCAAGACTGAATGGCTTTATATTTGGGGTATTAGTTTTAGGACTATGTTATATTTGGTGCTGGGTAGAGCTGCACTGCCCCAAATAGACTTGATGTGCAATCTGAGAGTCCTCCTTTATTCACAACTCCTCGTGGCTAGTCTAATGTCTAGAATGTCTTGAACAGCTTGAACAGCTTTGGGTAGTATATCAGTTGGGCTTGTGTCTAAATCAGGGCCTTTGATCACAGCCAGACATGTTCAAGTCATCTTCCACATGAACCTTCATGGCATGGGGCTGGATTATCAAAGAGACTGCCTCTCCTTAATTAGATCTGCCTGCCCCATCATATCTGGCAAAGAAGCCATATTGTGTGTCTCATCTGCTAGAGAACTATACTTGACAAGCCTTCCTTGTCCTATTGACTGCTTTATGAAATATTCTTTTCCCTGAGCTCCATAAGAAAAAGCAACAGTCAAAATAAACATCTTAGGCTATCAAGCTGCATGTGCAAATTATTTTCTTTGATGCCACCTAGAAAGCTGCTGTTAGGAAGAGATATGACACTATCTCCATATTGTGAAAAATTGTTATTTTCATTTGGGATGTAGCCCAATATGTAATACAGCATACAAATTCTGACTTTCTGATTAAACAAGCAATAACTTTGGCATCAAAAGATGTTAATGATGATATGTTGCTAATGCTCAGTATCAATATCAGCTAGTCTATCTGCTTGCTCAGGACTGGAGTACATCTGTAATCATCATGATGAACAATATTCCAAAGAGTAGATATGGCCCTCTACTACAGATCCTAATTATGTTATTTTTATCAGTAAACCTTTTATTCATATTCATTTAGTCTCCTATTTATTAATTCTTTTAAGGATAAAAATGAGTGGGATATTGATTGTTGCTCAACCAAATGTTTAAAATTCTATATAAGGAGGATATGTGATTTTTGTAAAGTTTGGTTATATAGTTCATACCCAGAAAATTATTAGTTCTGCTTGAATCTAAGTACTATGTATCTATTGATTCTTCTGGACATTATACAGTATGCTCAAAGTGGAACAATTTAGTTACAATTTGGTCCTTTAGGAAATATTAGTTATTCTCATAACTGTGTATGGGCTCCAGGTCAAGTTATATATGTTTTCAGTTTAGTTCTTATCCGGATAAATGAAGATGTCCATCTACTATAAGAAAAAACACTCACATGGATGAAAGCAAATAGATCTCAATTGCCAGATAAATTAATTGGATTTGAACATTTGAAATGTTATTTGGCCACCTTTAACCTACAGCATACCCCCCCCCATTGACCTTTACATGAACCAGCATGAAAGAATCTTAATAAAATTATCAAAGAATAAAAGTGTTCTCTTGACCCTCCTTCTGGAATTGTTTGCTTTTGATCCTAAACAAAATGATTGTTGGTTAGTGTGCAGAATAAGAAATAAAACCTTGATAGAGATACACTGGATCTGTTGCCTGGACAAAAGGGGCCTAAACATTATTTTTAAGCTCCTAGCATCTATATAGAGTTTGGACATACCTCTAACAGATGCTTCCCCAATTGTCTCACCATAAGTTGGTGAAGGAGGTACAGCAAAATCAGGTTTTCAAGATTCTGTTGTTATAGCCATTGTCATTAAAGTAGTTTCAGCCTCCTGCTAGAGTTGATATCCTGATCTAGTCTACCTAATGGGCCTGGCAATTAGGCATGAATACATTTTTAAAAAAATCTGAGATATAGACTTCTATATGTGTGGACCTTCGCTGATTTGAACCTTTGCACAGATCCTAAATCTAGTCTTTTTTTCCTTTTGACATCTATGTTCAATACATGGACACGGGGAAAGAAGCCACAATTCTCCTCTCCTATAAAGAATCTTGTTAGCATTTTGGACAAAAACTAGAATAAAAAAAATCTAAAGCCATTTTGAAGTTAAATTTGTCCTAACTATAATATTCCTATTCATTCCCCAAAATATTTTATTCTACTTGTCCTAGTGCACTGTGCTTCTAAAATCCCTATTCCTCTCTTGGGATTCACTTAAGTACTATGTGGCACAAAAGTTGCATTTTCAAGGTTAATAAGTAAGTTGCCAACATTCCTCTTTAAATAGAAATATGTATTATCCATATCTATATAACAGTTAAGTAATATTCATGCTGATTTTAAATCAATAATATGAAAAGCTAGGCAAGAGCATGACATTCAATTCTACATTTTTAAAATCAACATTGCCAAATCTGTGTCATTGAATAGAGTGAATGATTGCTGAATTCTTCTTATGCATTGTCAATTTTTTCATAAATACAAGAAAGCAAATCACTCTTTTGTTATAAAAAAGCACTTACGAAAATCCAGTGCAATCTTTAAACATCTTTGTATATCCAACCAAATTAAATAAGATTTAACCTCCACTCAAAATGTAAGCATCTTTCCTATTTCTTTCTTTCTTAGCTTTTTTTTTGTGTATTATAAGGATATGTGGTGGTCCAAAAATTCTTGCGGTCACATCAAGCTTATTTATACTCAGTCAACAAATAATTGAGCCAGATCTTATTCAACTCCTAGTCACATTTGCAATCCTAGAAATTCATTGTTTGATAAATCCATTTCCCCAAGGATTCAGTGTTTTTACATGTGCAAATCACATTGTGGAGGCAAGAATTGTATGGCAGAAGAATGTAATGAATTTTCAATTGCAGGTACTGATTAGGGTGAAGCAAAGAATACATAGAGCTCAGAAAGTAGATTTAACCCTTACAATAAGGTGAGCTGATCACTGAGCTGATCACTGAATATTTGAAGATTTAGAAAAGAACTAGAAGTTGGAAATAGCTGGTCATGCTACAACAAACTGAAAACCACCTAGTTAAGAAGATCTGAGCTAAAAACAGGAGGCCTGTTAATGTAATATTGACTTTTAAAATGAGCCCCAGGAAGTCTTGAGCTGGTTATTTCAATGTTTCTTCTTAGGTAAATTAGTAAAATTAGTAAAAAGAGTAAAGAAAACTAAGCGTTTAATAGAATATGCCTTGCTGAAAGGAAATTCACAAAATGTAAAGCTTACCTCACCAATGTTTCAAAGTTTTCTGAGAAAGTCACTTAGCACACAGATGGCAATAGCCTTGTTGATATTGTATAATAGCCTTTGACATGTTCCTCTTCCAAGTCTATAAATAAACTAAACTGATGTCGTGGAATAAAAGGACATACCTGTCCTTTAATGGAATGTATGTATGTATGTATGTATGTATGTATGTATGTATATATGTATGCACCCTGTTTCTCCAACAACACGGCCTCCCCCAATAGGAAGTCCCAGCATGTTTTATAGGCGTGAAATGAAATTAAGCCCCTCCCCCCAAATTAAGGCCTATATTAAAACATGCAAAATGGGGGGGAATGGTGGGGGGGGGTTGCCATTAGGAAGTACTTTTGTTTGCACACCTGGATATGGTGCTGCCTGCGTTGACCCCGACACAAAGTGCCCCACCAACACCGAAGTCAACATCCAAGCCGTCGCCACCCACCCACCCAAAGATGCAAGGGGGGGAATTAAGTCACCCCTGAAAAGACGCCCTTGCCATTTTTTCAGGACTCAAAAAAAAAAAAAAAGACCCAGCCTTACTATATGAAAAACACGGTATGTATGTATGTATTTTGTTTGTTAACTGGTTAAACAAAAAGCAAAGAGTGGAATAAATGAACAATTTTCTTACATGGGAATCTCCTTTCATTTTACTTGTGAGGTAGAACTGCACTCAGTGAGACTATCACTAGCCCAAAGTAGCTAATGATTTTCTGTGGGGAGGATAATTAAACACCTTAAATATTATATCATACTGGAGCTCTACTGGATAATTCAATGGAAATGTCAGCCTAGTGGGTAATGATTTTGAAAAGGTAGTCTCTGTGCTGAGGGATATTAGGGAATTATTGAAAATAAAACTGCCTATACTGTAATGTCTTTATGTCACTCTCAGCTCAATAATACCATCTTCAGTTCTAGTTAATAGAGCTTGAAAAGTGCAGAAGATGCCACCAAAATGATGAAAAACATTTTCGTTAATGGGAAAGGCTTGAAGGAAAGGGATTGGAGAAAAATGACTTCAGGGGAACAGGATTAAGAGCAGTGGTGGGATTCAAATTTTTTACTACCGGTTCTTTGGGCATGGCTCGGTGGGTGTGGCAGGGGAAGGATACTGTAAAATCTCCAGTCAGAGATGGTATTTACCAGTTTGCCAATTACTCAACATTTCTACTGCTGGTTCTCCAGAACTGGTCAGAACCTGATGAATACCACCTCTGGTTAAGAGGTATAAAACATGCTGTGGAGAAAGTGGGCAGAGTAACATTTTTCTCCCATGCAAATTAGTAGTAGAAAGGGTCATCCAATAATACTGACTGATAGGAGATTAAGAACAGATAAAATAAAATCCCTCTTCACACGCTGTATAATTAATTCTGGAATTTATGACTGCAATATGTGATGATGGCCACTAACTCAGATGGCTTTACAGTAAGATTGGATAAATTTGTAGATTCCCACTTCCTAAAACTGATTAATCTTGGAAAATCAAGGTTACAGTATCTCTAGACCAGGGAGATCATGCTTCCAAATTCCACTTGCTGGCAAACAATGCCAGAAGATAGATATGCCTTAATCTCCCATTTGAGAGCATCCCAGAAGAATATTGTTGGTTGCTGTGAGAAACAAAATGCTGGACTAAGACATGCTAATTTATCTTTTGTACTAGTTACCTAGAGCACATATTGCAGAGTTGCTAGTATTTTTCTGTGCTCCTGGTTTGCCCTTTACATTAATCAGGCTGTTGCCCCAGCTGACAGTAATAGCTGTTTCCATTTCATGAGAATAAAAAAGAAATAATTTGCTACTAAATGTGCACAATCTATTCTTAACATCATTTATCAGCTCAACTCAAAAGTTGTTTAAGCTGCAGGAGCACCTAGTTTTTCTTGAATAGAAATTTTGTCAAAGTGACACTTTAACACATTTTAGTTGCAAGTTATTAGTGATTTTTTTAAAAAATGAGTTAGACTTCTGAGTAGAAATTCAAAATAATAGTGATGTTTGTTATATAATCCTAAACCAAGATAATCTATTTTACTGTAATTAATAGTGACCTTAGAACTTCAGTATGGTGATTATTTGGAACCAAGATATATATCTTTTTCTTAGAAAGACCAAGTATACAGTTCAAGACAGTATGTGTGATTAAAAGTGTGTTGTATCCATTTTTGTTCCATTGATAGCTGTAACTCATTTTAAAAATACTACGATAACCAATGATGTCCAAAATAGATTAATATTTTGTGGGAGTTATGAATTATATTATATGCATTCTTAAACCAGAAAAGTCCCTACAACCCCACCAAGCTGCACAAAACACATAACTAGCAGATTTCTTCTTTTGTCCTATGACAGCCCAAGAAATAAACCAGGTAGTTAACTCCACCAGAAGATTAGAACTATATTTTATTTAGACAGTGTATAATAACAGTATAAGTGGAATTACAATAATCTTACAAATCTCCTTTGGGAGGAGCTTGCCTGGGTGTTTTATTTATTTGTTTAACAAATTAAAATGAAAATGTGTGTACACAGTATTTCAACATACAATTTCTCGAAGTATTTTGTATATCAGTTTATAGCACATCCATTCTCATATATAACTTTAAGATATGTAAATTAGAATAGATCATTCCAACATGCAAATATATTTGAAATTACTTCCAAATCTAATTCTAGAAGGAAAGCTTGAAAATGCCAATGATGATGACAAACAATAATTAAATTCTAGAAATTTAAAACATGAAATATTTGTTCAATCCTGTTTCAACTGATAAAGTAATATATGTTTGGAATTAATTTCTTTTGGTTATTCCAATTTTAAATCAACCATAAGCACAACCATACAAACAAGGAGGTTTAGAAGTGACTTTTTTGTTTGTAAATAGTAGCTAATAACTATTAATCCTAATAGCAAAGGAACCCACAGGAAACCTCCAAAATCTCACAGATTGATCTTTGTTTGGAACTAATATGTTACCTAAAAAGAACAAGAATATAAAAAGCTTTTGAAAGACCAAGGACAAACAATCCAATGCCCTTTGGATGTTTTGGCCTCTAACTCTATCATCTGAAGGCTAATTTTGATAGATGATGATGTTATAAACTAAATAAGTACAAAAACCAGCTACCATATCCATACAAATTACATGAAGATTCAAAACCTAAAAACCAATCTCTGGTAGATATTCATATCACATTCATATATATGTCATAAATATTTCTCATTAAAAATAACATCTTTTTTCATAAAAACTATTCTTGTGTAAAAGGCAGCTTTTTTCCCCTGTGTTATTGACTTCAAGAAATGAACCTATAGAATTATTTGTATGAGTTTATTATTATTTGTATGAGTTAACAACTTTGATGCGTAATGAATAGCTTGAACAAATAAGCACCCAATTTCAGACAAACTTTTCCATTTCTGCATCACATTTACACTGAAAGATTAATATATAATTCAGATAAATAAAGGTTTGTTAATGGAGATTAGTTAAAAGCTTTCTAAGTTTTATAGGTATAGAGTGGGTAAAATTAAAAATTGTCATTTTGCTTTAACAAAATCTTATTATAAATATTAATATGCATTTATAATTTGATTTCTCCAGATTTATTTCCAACCACACTTTTTTTGGGAGGGGAGGGGAGTTGTAGGAGTGGTCATTTAAGATCCTGCAAGATGGTTTTATTACTTGTTCCTTTATAAATCAAACTTCTAAAGTTCATAAAAACTAAAAAAAAAAGATTTAATAGAAATTTTTTATGATCCATAACATTATTATAGCTACTTCATTCCTAGTATGTTATTGCTTTAATTGAGTTACTACAATTCTTGGGTTTCTCTCTTTTTTTTTTATTGGATCAAACATAATCTTAAATCAAAATGACAGAGAATGCCTTCAATATGTCTTTTCATTTCTCAGTTCTTTTCTTCAGGGACAGAACAGGCCAGGAGGGAAATATACCCTTCATTTTCCTTAGTCTTCTGACACATCGTGGCATTCCATATGTTCCTGCCAACACTTCATTATGAGATTTATAACTTTCATCATTTTCAGCTCACAGTACAGTAAGAATATGTTTTAGTACTGCATTTCCTTGCAATGTTCCGTCTGCTTACATGCCTTTTTTCCTTTCTATCAGGTCTCTGATCGCTCTGTAGTTGCCCTTGTTCCTAAACAGACTTCTTCTTATAATATTCCTGCATCTGCCAGCATATCACGGACCTCAATTAGCAGATATGGTAAGGTTGAAAGTTGCATGATGTAAACATAAAGGTTCTAATTATATGACTCTCAAATTAATGGCCTAATCTGGTCATTGCACCCAGTGTCAAGTGGCTAGCAGTTTTATTACAATTTTTATTGGAGGCTTGTGAAGCATATCTTTATAAATATACAGGGAACCATTTTTAAAGCACTAAACTCAATCTGAAACATTATGATAACAACAGTGCATACATGGAACTCTTCACAAATACTGGTTGCTTCTCTTATCTGAATTATAAACTTGGCTGTATTAATAATGGGAATACCCTACTGACACTACTTGTATATGTATCAGAATCAATGATCTAAAGCAATTTCTGCTTAAGCAACATATTAAGTACATAGAGATATTATTTTTCCTTATTCAAAAATAAGTGGGGAGACTATTTCCCAGCTCAAGTAGTCAGCCAGTTCCTCCTGATATCTAGCCTGAATCTTCTTACAGTTTCAACCATTTGGTTTTGATCCTGCCCTCTGTTATATTTTCTTCTATGTGACAACCCTTAAAATATTTAAAAATTACGATTGAATTTCTTGTCAGTTATATCTTCTGTACACTAAATACTTTCCTTTAGCAAGTCCTCATAGGAAGTGGTTTCCAGAACTCTTCCAATCTTGCTACTCTCCTCTGAAATTGTTCCAATTTGTTACTATCCTTCAGAAATATGGTGTTCAAAACTGGACACAGCATTCCAAATGTGATACAACCAAGGCATATGTGAGCGGAATAATTACAAATAGTCCTTGGCCTACAACAATAGTGACTATTCAAAGTTACAGTGATATTGAAAAAAGTGACTTAGGACATTTTTTACACTCATGACTGTTGCAGCATTCCATGGTCACATGATCAAAATTCAGATGCTTGGCAACTGGCTCATGTTTATGACAGTTGCAGTATTCTGAGGTTATGTAATCACCCTTTGTGACCTTCTGACAAGCAAAGTCAATGGGGAATCCAGGTCCACTCAACAACCTTGTTACTAACTTAACAACTGCAGTGATTCACCTAACAACTGTGGCAAGAAAGATTGTAAAATGAGGCAAAACTCGCTTATCAAATGTTTTGTTTAACAACAGAAATGTTGGGCTCAATTTGTGGTCATAAATAAAGGCCTACCTGTAATTTCAATATCTGCATCTCCTGTTGATGCCTTCTCAAATAATATTTGGCTTTTTAATACCTGAGACTAATGACTCATATTTGACATGTTCAGCCAGGACATCAGTTGTTGTTTTTCAGACTGGCATGTACAAAAGCCATGCCAGTGTTCTGTCTTTGCACTTATGCCCTGCTTTTTTCCCTCCCAAATACAAAACTTTATATTTCTTCCTGTTAAATTTCATTTTAGTCCACAGTTCTAGTCAATTTAGATCTTTTTGAATCTTTTTTTTTTTTGTTGGTCTTTTCTTACAGGGAAATATAATTACTGAAAAAAAAAATCTGAAGTTGAACTTAGTATGAAATTTGAGAATTTATATTTGGTCATTTTGTCCAGTTGTATCTTTATATTTTTTGGTAAAAGCAATTTTTGTTTTGTCTTTCTGGCTGGAAAAATTATCACACCGTATGGCTAGCAATATTTGCAAGTGGAAAAATGCCCTCCACTAATTTGTAAAGGGTTTCTTCAAAAGCAAAATTTTCTAGATTAGATGCCAAAAATGTACAATTAGCAAACAAAGATTTTTCTTTTGAGGATACACATTAGTTGTAAAGCAAGATTTCCATTTGACTGCTCAAAGTGAAAGGTTAAAGAATATTAGCATGCAACGTGTGCCTACTTAGTTGTTGTGAATATTGACACTTCTAGTTACACAAATGACATCAAGCAAAGGTGTACATTTATTGTCTACGTTTGCATCACTTACTGGCACAGAGTTTCATTTTTAAATGAAATGATTCAGTGCTTTTACCTTTTAATTGCATCCATAGAAACAGTCATATTTTGAATCGTTTTGAATTAGGAGTGGAGCTTTGGAGAGAAAAAAATGTAATAATTCACTCATGCTCCTATTAATGTAAGGGGAATCCCTTAATCTGATTGTCACCAAGTAGAAGAATAGTAAATTAAGAAACTAGATTAAGTTGATCATAATGAAAGAAACATTTGCTTGAAAATGAAAAATAATATCAAACAGATGCAATGTTCACATGGCAAGATATTTCTGATAATATACCTTGTAAATTGAGTCATTACTACATATTTTCAGTGTAGAAGCCAAGATTATCATAGTTCAGAAACCTTTGGTTTTAGTTTTCTATGGAAGGTAAGCTTTGTTCTATGAACCAAGAACAACTGCAGTCAGCAGATTAAGTACATAACAAAACATTGAAAAATATTTCAACCAAAAATGTCCTAAATGTAGTAGTGGCTTTTGGAAACATTGGAATTGTATAGTCATTTCTTTCCTTATAAACTGAAGTTTTATTATATATATATATATATATATATGCCTGTTTTCTTTTGTCCCTTCCCAACCTCTTTTTTCGTTCTCTCCAGATTCCACATTTCGGTACACAGGTAGCCCAGATAGCCTTCGTTCAAGGGCACCCATGATCACTCCTGACCTAGAGAGTGGAGTGAAAGTCTGGCATTTAGTAAAAAACCATGACCATGGTGACCAGAAGGAAGGTGATCGGGGAAGTAAGATGGTATCAGAGATCTATTTGACACGGCTGCTAGCTACAAAGGTAATTCCAAATCTTAGGTCCTGTATCTCCTTTTGGTAAACATTAGCCAAATATTGTCATGTTGATTTTGTCTTATTGCAGATTAATAATAAAAACAATGTTTAAGTAAAATAATTATTATAATATAGTGCTTCTATACATATAAGAATTATTATATGTAACAATAATTATAATTATTATAATTATAAAACAATTATAAACCCATCCAAGTGAATATTTGGTAAAATCTAAATAACGCAGACAAAGATTTTTGTTGTTTTCCCTAAACTGTCTTCATTCCTAACATGATACTATCTCATCTTACATAAGCAATAGTTCTCCCCCATGCCCAGTCACATACTGTAACATGATAACTTGCTATATCTCACATCCAGGGATATAAATTAATGGGGGCAGCTTTGCACCAGCTGATGACTTATAATACCCATACTTTGGTCTCTACTTTCATCAGGGTACACTGCAAAAGTTTGTGGATGACCTGTTCGAGACTTTGTTCAGTACTGTGCATCGAGGCAGCGCTCTCCCACTGGCTATCAAATATATGTTTGATTTCCTAGATGAGCAAGCAGATAAGCATGGCATCCATGACACTGATGTGAGGCATACCTGGAAGAGCAACTGGTAAGAGGGAGACAATTTTATGGTTTCGGTATATCATATCTACACAAATAAGGGTAAACGTATGAAATCTAAAAGACATACAGTAATAATGTGTATGTGAGTGTGAGTGTGTCATCATCATCATTTTAATCATTGTCTATCTACTGCAAGTTGAAAGCCTCTTCCACATATTTCCAATCAATATGGTCCTGAGCATTTTGGGGGGCAATTGAGCCCACTATACTTGCATGTGTCCATCCATCTTGTTTTAGGTCTCTTTGGTGGACACTTTTTATCAAGTGGGATCTATTCTATGATTGCCTTGGTTCATCTGCCATCAGTTCTACTTGCTTTTTAACCAGACCATTTCCATTTGATATTCTCAGTCATCCAGGTCATGGTTGTCCCAAAGGTGCTTTTTCAAAAGGCAACTGGACTTTCTGGTTTTTCTTTGAAAATGAAAAACATTTCATTTCTTATTCAAGACAGACAGCTGGTCATTTGCATTCTTTTAGAAAGTTGTTGAGGCACTACTCAGGGACCCTGATGACACAGATAAACCTTCAAGTGGCCTCAATGAATCTCTAAAAAAATGCAAATGACCAGCTGTCTGCAAGGAGTATAAATTCTTCCATTCCCCACCATCCAGTCAGAGCTGAAGATGTGTCTTGGATGAGAAGCGAAATGTCTTCAGATACAGAAAATCTCTTAAAAAAGCATCTTTCTCTCTTTTACTCTCTTGATGATATCATATACTTGTATTTGTTCTCTTTAAGACAAGATATATTATTTAAAAAGTGTTTTAAAAATAAGTGAAAAAATACAGCATAAAAATTAAGATATACAAACTGGTATTAGAACAATAACTGGTTACAGTTCTATATATAATTACCTTATACAAACATTAGTCAAGTATGTGGGTGTTTCTAATATATTCATATCGATATCATGTTGTCTTTAACTAATTGTACTTTGCATAAATTATTCCCATATTCCCTTATATTTATCCATACCAAGTCTATATTTAGAGGTAATCCATTCATAGATACTAAGTGTAATCAGATCTTCAATTCATATATTTATTTTTCCAATGTTACAATAGCAGATAAAATAAGGGCATGGAAAACCCATTTACATTATTCAATTGCTAAATTCCATGTACTAGTTATTTAATTCAAGAGAAGATCATAGCTTAGACATATTTCTGTAACAACATAGTTGGAAGTCATTCAGACAAATATTATCACATATCTTCAGTGGTTTTATCACGCAAAAAATAAAAACAAGTGTCTTTATTGAGAAATCATTATTCTATGTTTTATGTTCAATTACTTCTAGAAAAAGAAAGATTTTTATTATACCCAGTTCTGTTTCCAGCCAAACAGTTTCTGACACTTTTATTGTTCCTTTTTTCTTTGTAGTCAGTATACAGTTTAGCACCATCTGCTTTCTCCAGACAATAACACAAATTTTATCCAGGCAGTCTTGTGCCAACTTTGAGTATAGCAAGTTTATTTTACATGGCATGATCAATTTAAAAAGATAATCTGAAAAACATCTACAACATTTTATGTTACATTACATCTCATAATCCATTCTACTAAATATATATCCAATATCTCTTGGATAATGGGTATATGTTCCATTTTTGCTCTCTAATATAATGCTCATATGACTACAACCCAGCATCCTAATGACAAAATCTGATTGACTTCTAGTGGTCTAAGACGATGATGGCTTGCCTCATTTGATATAACAGTGGCAATTTTAGTTAGAAAGTAGCCCAGAAAGGGGATAATAACTCAATTATTAATGGCTTTTAAATACAAAGCAGACAGTCTCAGAGTCTCAGTTCTGAGATTCTCTGTATAGTCCAAAAAGGTCTTTACCTTTACACATAGTGCTCTGGAGCAATGCTCATCTCCATTACAAAGCCGAAGAGCCAGCACTGTCCGAAGATGTCTCCATGGTCATGTGGCCAGCATGATTAAATGCTGAAGGTGCACAGAATGCTGTTACCTTCCCACTGAGGTGGTCCCTATTTTTCTACTTGCAATTTTACATGTTTTCAAACTGCTAGGTTGGCAGAAGCTGGGATAAGTAACGGGAGCTCACTCCATTATGCAATGCTAGGGATTCGAACCACCAAACTGCTGACCTTTCTGATTGACAAGCTCAGTGTCTTAGCCACTGAGCCATATATTCCATAGGACACACATATTGTTCCTCTAAGCCAGGGATCTCCAACCTTGGCTCCTGGAAGCCTGGCGGACTTCAACTCCCAGAGTTCCACAGCCAGCTGGCTGTGGAATTCTGGGAGTTGAAGTCCGCCAGGCTTCCAGGAGCCAAGGTTGGAGACCCCTGCTCTAAGCAGATGAGCCTAACTAAGTGGCCTTCATGAATACTCCGTTCTTGACAGTGATAAATCTAAAGCTTCGGAGAATGCACAAGATTTATAATAAGGAAGTACAGAATAATTTTACTAAAGTCCCTTGCTGAATAACCATTTATTTTCAAACTAAGACTTGTGACAGATTTATACTAGTTTCTCATTAATTATTCTGTACATATTAATTATTTCATTAAGTGAAAGTATAATCACATCTAGACGTGATTAAATAATGTACTTTCAGAGCCATAAATGTAATCTGTATTACTTAAACAGTGGAATAAGTCAGAGGAGAAAAAAACTAATCAGGTTCACTAATCTGATTAGTGAAAAGAAGCCTTTGACAGGACAGAAAAAGCTGTAAAAAATTCCAGCATTTATGTGATTTACACATGTATTGTAAGTAGAATTCCACTAAATTTCTATGAATTTCATAAGCTATCCTTTTTACAAGTCCTCTGGGTGCAAGGGGAAGAGACCAGATGAACAAATTGCTCCTGATTATCACAGGTTTTTCACTGTTTGCATCAAAAACAACCAGTTTTCAGTCAGATGAGTCAAAAACTTTTCCTTAGCTTGATCTTTGTGTTTCCAAATCCTCAAAGCCTTAAAAGTAATTGAGATATCTTCTTTTATATAATGCTTTGTTTGTAGCATTGGAGCAAAGTAGAATTTACAAGGTGCTCTCATAAATGCAATAACTAAAGAAGCAGAACCCAGATAGAGAGTTGTGGCTACTTGTATCAGCTTTCAATTGAATAACTATATATACGTGATTATTTAGAATCAATTTCCCAAATGTTTTCTGAGGATATCCAGGCAAGACATTGTATATAAATTTGAGCTACAGCTAAATATAACTTCCAAGCAGCAATTTATATTCTGTATTTTTAAAATAATTGTTGCTTTTGCATCTTTATCCTGGCTGTTACTTTAGGATATATAGTTCCATGGGTTAGAAATTGACTGTGCATAGAGAAAAAAACTCATAAAAATGGCAATATGTGCCTATATGTATAAACTACACATGTAAATTCCTTCTGGTTTCAAAACCCTTCTGGTCTTCAAAGCTAAATTCTCTGCTGCATGGAGCTAAAAACAATTTTGCAGAAGCTTTAGGGAATGCATTTTAAGATAAAACGTTGAAATCCTCAATAAAAGTACATTTAGAGTTAACAAGTGGTACTGATGAGCATAGATTTCCCATCTATCTCCATGGCTGCCAGATTATAGAAGCCTTTAATATGGAGAACTTCCCAACCGTTGTCAGTTTCTATGTGTATCAGCTGAAAAATTATCTGGACTGGAAAATAAGAGATGTTAGTTTCAACCAAGAATTTAAATCTTTTCTTTTGAACGGTGACTAATAGATTCATATAGTTGTTGCACTATGAATCACATAATAGGATAATTTTCTTTGTTAGCAATTTAAACTAAGATGCTTTGAGTAGGATTCAAACCAAGTTCATTCATTATAAAGCCTGTTAAAATGCTGGACTTAAGATAAGCAATGACTCATTTTCAGTAGTCTCAATGTCAAACGATTTATAAGTATAAGCTGTTCTTTAATTGGAAATGCCTGGGATTAAACCTAAGGAATGAATACCTCTGTTTCCAAATTACTGATAATATATTTTGATTCATATTTTTCTGTTAACATGAAATTGTTATAAGTAATTGAAAATATATAGTTAAATAATACTTTAAGTTGCATTAACCCATTTACTGCCATTCCATATCTTTTACACTCAACTTCTTCTATTTAATGAATTACAAATTATAACTATGAGAATCACCAATGAAAGTTGAGGCTTTTCTGCATACAAAGATAAATGTTACATTTGCTAGATTGGAAAGCTGGTTATTATAAAGCAGTTTTGTGAGGTGGGGGCAAGAGTTGTCCTTTTCAGCAGCCTTGGGCAAGTGGTGAATGAAAAAAATAATGTTCTGCCTTCATTTTCTTTCTATCAGCAATCATTTGCCCCTGTACAATAGAATTTACTCTTTCCAAAAATAGTTTGTATTCTCTCTTTTTTTCCTGAAAAACATTTTTTTTTTCTGCACTGCCATCAGATGGACAAAAAATAACAGATTGAAATCCCTTAGAGAGTAAGATGTTTTACTAGCAACTGAAGGTCAGACAGAGCTAATGTGGAATGAGGACAAGTGTAACAATTTCTTGGGAATTACGCACTGCTGAAAAATGAAGAATTGCTCACTGGACACAACCAATAAGTTTGAATAGTGAAGAATCTAGCCAGCATTGGGTACGCAACAGTTCATCTGATTAGAATGTAGCTTATTATTTTATTGAGTTTAGATGTCTTGCCATATACTTGAGAGACAGCAATAAGAATAAGAATAAAAATAATGTTTATTTTGTTACCCAAAAGATGAATTGTGGTTCAGTTTTGATTGCCAATACCTGATATTAAAAGACTAGTTTCTAACAGCTCTTTAAAAAGTTGTTCTTTGCTGTTAGGATTTGGTTATGCTTTTCTATCCAAACAAAATAAGTAGTCTAAGACTTGCATTGTACAAACAGACAGGTGCCAATCAACCAGATGGATTATGGGAAAGCTTTTCAAAGAATGTTATGATTTTTTTCCAGTGTTGCATCTGGCCATACACACATTAAAAAAGAATTCTTCCTCCAGTCAATATTAGGGTAATAGGATACTTTCCCATTAATAGTTTTAATGAAACACACTACATAGGACTCAAGTGATCAGCCAGATTTCTTCAACATGTATGGTGTTATTACAGATTTTCTAACTCTCAGATTCATGTAATGAATTGACTCACTTCAATGCAAAGGAAAGCCAGAACCAAAAATCCCTTTGTATAAACATAGAGTTTAGTCTGTACATGTAGAAGAAGAGCAGGCAGAGCTGGAGGGTGGAATTAAATGTGTCATCATGTTAGAGTCATGTTCTCACAAATGATTCAAGTCCAACCCCTTCTGAATTTCATTGACCCTTATCTGGTACCAATTTAGAGTTGAACTTTAGATGACTAGATTCATGTTTATAGGCTTGAATAAATCTTCTTTGCTGCAATTTAACAGATGGTCCCGATTCTGTGCTCCTGACAGTATTTGGTCTGAACTATCTTTTTAATAAAGTAATTTGTTTTGGAGTTTTTCAGGTTGTAAATACAACAATGTGATATTGGATATAAATTCTACAAATAGAAAAAAATAAGAATATTCCTTTTTTTCTCAGGATTAATTTATGATGAAAAAATAGATACAAACAACACCTCAACTTTCAAATTATACGCTAGGGAAAACATTAGACTCCTATGCTTCTTTACACTTGAGTTACTCATAGTCTTTCATCTGCCAGCAGCTGATGTATCAGCAGAAAAGAGGTAGCATAAGAACCTCCATACTCAGCTGTGTCTTTGCTATTGAATGTTATTCTAGTTCATTAGCAAATGAAAGGAGTTTAATATACAATAATGAAGCATGTTTGGTACTTGAATCATTTATTTCATAAATAAAAACATCCAAAAGATGATATGCCAGTGTGACCAAATAATGTGGTCTTGTTCAGTAAATTCAATTAAGAGCTACGTGGGGCCAGTTGTGGGAGTACTTCATTAAACAGTCAACTCTGAGTTGAATGATCTTCCCTTATATACATCTCACAGGCATCACAAGGATGTTTTCTTCATGCTGATTCTAAAAATATGTCATATCCTGTTCAAAATAAATTTCTGAAGACCTCTGTAAAAATGTTACGTATGCTTATCAAAATGGAAAAGATCACCGGAAGCATTTTCAAAGCTCCACCAAATCATAGTTAAGAAATCTCCTGAAACAACAAAGATTTGAAACAATGGAGAATCCTCCGAAAAGGGATTATTCTGTGACAAGCATTTCATTAAACTCATTTTTTTAATTAAAAAAAAACCAAGATCCAGAGATCTGCAGGCCTCTACTGCCCCAGTGTTTATTCCAAAAAAAGGAGATTCATTGGAGAATAGTAAGGCAAACCCATTACTCCTTACAAACTTTGATGCTCATGTCAAATTTCCCTTAAAGAACAAAGACTTCCATAGAGATATTTTATAGGGAGATAACTGAAGCTTTGGAGCTAACAAGATACCTAATAAATCAAACAGTATGCTCCACAATACAGATTTCATATCAATTGTCAAGCATGGATATGGTGATCCACTAATTTGCGGAGCCTTTCTAGTCTTAGCATTTGGACAATTTCTCAAGTCCTAAGGCACAAAAGCGTCCCCAAATTAGAGACCTTCAGATCAGTGGTGGGATTCAAATTATTTTACTACCAGTTCTGTGGGCGTGGCTTGGTGGGTGTGTCAGGGGAAGGATACTGTAAAATCTCCAGTCAGAGGTGGTATT
This sequence comes from Hydrophis major, assembly GCA_033807585.1. Classification (NCBI taxonomy): domain Eukaryota; kingdom Metazoa; phylum Chordata; class Lepidosauria; order Squamata; family Elapidae; genus Hydrophis; species Hydrophis major. The sequence continues at coordinate 212,262,791 of CM066330.1, read as the reverse complement.
TGCTAGTTCTCCAAACTGCTCAAAATTTCTGCTACCAGTTCTCCAGAACTGGTCAGAACCTGCTGAATACCAGAGTTTCTTTGGCAACAGACCGAAACCATGACTCTGCACAGTTTCAATCTGTGCTCGCCATTGGAGAACCCCGAGCCAGCTGGTTTCAGGGCTAAGCCATCCCATAGAGTTGGTGAACAAGGGGCAGACTGCCTGCAGGGTTGAGTAGAGCCGCATCTCTCCTCCTCAGCTGGTCATTACTCCCTTTCCTGAAGGCGGTTGCAGTGGTGGTCAGAAATGGCCACCACAAAGAAGAACTTGACCGGAAAAGAATGTGCAGGAGGAAGATAAGAAGAGAAAGTTTTGGTTGACCGGGTCAAAGAGCAAAAGCAACAAATAAGGTACCCTGGAATTTAAACTATTAAAAAAGGAATAATAATACGGTTCCCAAAGAAGATTTCTAAGCAGCGAAAGAGAAAGAAAAGGGAAAATATTTGTTTGTTTCTTTTCTCTTCTTCCTATACTGACAACTAAGAGACTTAAGCAAGGAATTGGAGGAAAAATCCACTTTGACATTAATAGGCATTTAATGCTGAAAATAAAAGGTCAAAGGGATAATAAAGATTTCTGGATAATTAAAAGCTTTTGAAAAGAGGAAAGGAGAGAAAAATAATAAAAGGGCAGGATCTGGGAGGAGACTGCCTGGAATTAAAAAGAACTTACAGTAAAATCTCAACAAGACTTCCAAAAGATACATCTTAACTGAAACATCGTTACAAAATAGTAAAACCCCAGGAAGAGAAAGTGAAAAAAGAAATAAGAAGAAACAGCTTGGGACTATTTGGATTATTTGGTGATCTCTGGATTCTTGGTTACTGCATTTGAATGACTAAAATCAATCAGGTGGTTGTTTAAAAGTATTTAAAATGGCTCCACTTTTAGAAGAACTGAAAATGGAACTTAAAAAGTACAAAGAAGATGCACAAGAAGGGAGAGGTTCTTTTGGATTCATATTTCAGTTCTTGGAAACGGAGATTTGGAACTATGAGAAACAACAAGAAACGCCTGCAGAACAAGAAGATTTGGACAAAGAAGAACCCATCTTTAATTAACAAGTAATCTAAGGTGGGGGGGAGGGAAGGAAAGGGGGGAAAGAGAATGGAAAGTTTAAGATTGGGAAAAACAACCCCAAAAAAGAATAGAGTGAAAAATAAATATAAAATCAGAAAGCAACAAAAGAGGGAAGGAAATGCAGAAGAGAAAGTTAGAAGTAGAGAGACAAAGGGGTAAAAAGGGGAGGGAGAAGAAGAGAGGGAAGAAAGAAAGGAAAAGAAGTTATAAAGGACAGAAACAAAATATAGAGAAGCAGGGGCTATTTAGAGATAATGGGTGAAAATCTAATTGAAAAAGGGATTCTGCAAAGGTACATAAGATAGTATTGTTATATTAGAAATAGAAATAATTTCAGAAAATATGAAACAATGTATGATTAAAATGTTTGATAAAATAGTTATCGTAACTTTTATTTAATGATTTATAAGACATATGTGAAGAGAAATAAGGGAAAAATTAAGTATGGAGATTATACATGTCTTTAAGGGAGTATGATATTTAATTGAAAAAAAATGTTAAAGATGTTAAGACTTTAATTCTGCTTGGTACATTCTTATAATACACACTATATTCTTTAAAAAAAGGATTGTAAATATATGTAAACTAATGATAGAACTGAATTGGAATGGAATGAGGGTTTTAATTACATATATTTACAATCCATTTTTTAAAGAATATAGTGTGTATTATAAGAATGTACCAAGCAGAATTCGATTGGAAGTTATGTATTATGTATTATATTGAATGTCATAACCTTAAGGTATATATCGAAGTTTAAATAAGAGTTGAATGGATAAAATTAAAAGATATAAAGGTGTCATATTCCAGTTAGTAACTACAGGAGAAAATTTGTTTAATGAGAAAAGATAATATGAAATTGAAACAGAACAGACAAAAGTATAAATATAATGATTAGAATTGCGATGAGATAATCAAAATAAAATTGACAAAATTAAAAGAGGGGAAAAACTATGTAGAAAATGCAGAATAGTAATAAGATATGGAAATAGAACACAAAAATGAGCATGAAACTGAGTTTGTGTCTGTATAAAGAAGTGCAACCCGGGACCAAGCTATTTACAAAAAAAGATGTTTTACTTGTATTTTGTGTGTGTGAAAACCCAAATAAAACTTTAATAATAATAATAATAAAGAACCTGCTGAATACCACCTCTGCTTCAGACTATTGTGATGTAAAAGATTTGTCACAATTCAGAAAGTGCTTGTGCTTGTACTTCAACCAGTTACTGGATTTAATGGGGGGAGGAGGTGTTCCTTTTTCACACTGGCACATTGAAGATTGGATTACTGCACTTTGTTTTTGAAATAACACAAAGCAATGGTGTAGTTTGCTCATTCAGGCTTTCTGTATATATTAATATTAGTAGTGTGAAGCTCTGATAACTATCAATGGTAAAGATACACAAAATCTCAGAAAATCAGAAAGAGGGAAAAGAGGGGGGTTTTTTAATATGAGATCAGTCAGTTTGTTTATTTAGCCCCATTTAGACCTTATATTCTGACTTCCAGCCGCTATCCAGAGTATAAAGCAAAGGTTTTTCACATCAGCTGCAACATAGTCTAATTGGAAATGCCAGCAATTGATTTTTAGCACCTTTTGCATTTTCTTACTGAACTAGACTACTTCTTCTACATGTCATGCCTAGAATGCTGCAAAAACAGCAATCAAGGCATCGGGAGCCTCAGAAAATAGCATTTTCTCAATTTCCTGGTGCCTAGGTCTTCAGTAATGCAGTTTTAACTAGCAACAATAGAGGAATCAAAAGCAGAAAAAGATACTTTTGGGTCTTTGCTGTTTATTAGGGTTGCTTATAGTGTTAGTGTGGGGTTTTTTTTTTTTTTTTGTTTGTTTTTTGGGGAGTTGCAGAAAATATCAATGGTATTCTATTTAGTTTTATTATTCATATTTCAAGTGAACTTTACAACACTCTATTTAAAAGAGTTGTTATCTTTGATAAGGTTGGGATCCCCCCCAAGCCTGGAAAATGTAAATAAAACTGTGTTATCTTGTTCATATTGTGGTTCTTTTTCTGTTGCTAATTACTGTGGATTTTATATTACATAGAGATTTGGACTTCTTTCTCCCCTCTGTGCATAATATTAGTATTTATGGGCAAAAGAAGCAAACAGTGGCATCTAGTGATAGATTACCTAGTAACTGAAGAATGTTTTCCATTTTAAGAATAAAGGAAGAAGGGAAAAATATCATTACTGATAATATTTAGGTTAGAACACACTACTGTAAATCCACGAGAGAAAGTTTTAATGAATATACATTAAAGATACTCATTACTGCATTAAAACTAAAAAAAATGGAGAGCAAGAATAGAATAAAACTTTCTAGGGGAAAATGGATTATCTCAATCAAAGGAAATAATTCCCTCTTTGGCCAAATAATTCAAATAGCTCAAATAAACCCAAATAAGTCAAATAGCTCAATAAATTCAAATCCAATAGCTCCTTCATAATTCTGTATTTTGATTTTAACAGTGTTTAGGAAGATGATAGCCATCTTGGCTGGAGTATAATGCTAAATATGATTAATTCACCTTGGTTACCAAACACCATTAATAATACAGTGATACATTATTGGAATGCATAGTACTATATTCCTCATTTCTGCTATTATTACAATTACCATTCTTATTTAACATTTTTTGTGAAAAGAAAAGGAAAGCTGTGATTGTAGGAATATGTTGCTAATTTTTTTTAATGTATAATGGCTATTTATGTCATACAGTCTTCCTCTCCGCTTCTGGGTGAATGTAATTAAAAATCCACAGTTCGTCTTTGATATCCACAAGGGAAGTATCACCGATGCCTGCCTCTCAGTTGTAGCTCAGACTTTTATGGATTCATGTTCCACCTCAGAGCATCGACTGGGCAAGGATTCTCCCTCCAATAAGCTGCTGTATGCCAAGGATATACCCAGCTATAAAAGTTGGGTAGAAAGGTCAGTGTTCAAATAGAGGGTATGGGCTGCATGGTTAGATTCTTTTGTGCTTCCCCAAGCTTGCAGTTATTGAGTCCAGTATCATTTCACTCTACATCTGAGTGGCATTCCGAGTGGCAGTCATCTTTTCTTCCTTATTCATAAAGTCAGTATTAAGGATCCATTTACAAATTCCAAAATACCTGCAGACAGGCAGTTTACATGCACAACCCAGCCCTGCATCATGAAAAGGTGGCAATAGTGGTTCATCCTGATTTGTACCTGGAGGCAGAGTAGAAGCCATAATAGCTTAAGAAGTTGGGCTATTTCACAGCACTCTGAGGCATGCTCATAGGTGCACAAGATCGATCTGTGCAATACCGCCCAAGCCACAGCTGCAACCAGTTTCCAAACAGGCAGGAGCCTGAAAGGATCTCCTAACACTGGCGCCATCTGTGACACTACTAAGCCATTTAGAACTAAAGATTTTAAGTTCTTGGGTGGTAGGGATATAACTCCCCAACCAGACTCCTACAGCTTTCAGATACTAAGAAAGAATCTTGACAGCATCACTTGGTCAACCTGGGATGGAGATATATAATTGAATATTATCACCCTACTGATATTAGCTGATTCCCCCATCTTCATATCACCTCACTGTTTTGTGGAATTCCACAAAGCAGGGGCTTACAGCTAGACCTTCCCCAGCCAATACTAGAGACAATCCCAGAAAAAAAGAAAACCACAGCAATGTTTTGTCTCCCACTACCAATCACTATGTTCATCCAGAAGAATGGTATCATGGTCAGAAGTTACAGATATCAAGGAGGGCAAGACCAGATGAACTGCCATCCTGATCCAACCAGATGCCATGAGCCCTGGTGGCACAGTGATTAGAATGCAGTACTGCAGACTAAGCTGTGCCCACAGTCTGGAGTTTGATCTTGACTGGGCTCGAATTGGATTCAGATTCAATCCTTCCAGGGTAGATAAAATGAGGACCTAGACTGTTGGGGGGCAATATGCTAACATTGTAAGCCTCCCGGACAGGGCACTATGTAGCAATTTGTGCCATTTCTACCAACAAGTACAATCAAAATCAATCTCATTACTGTTTCCAGATCTGAAACCTAACTGGAAGGAATCCAAATAATATTTACTGAAAAATAGAATAACATTAATGTTATGGTAAAAACAATACCAGAGAGGAAAATATAAACAAATATTGTTGTCACTGTCAATTCCAGCTGTCATCTTTTACTTTCTTACATAAGTCTTTTTCTATACATTTAACTAGATTTAGTTTTTAGCTTTATTGGTAGGCTTCTTCTTATACAACTACAGAAGTATTAATAAGTATTTATGATATACATATATCACAAATAATTGTCACTATATTATATTGTATATACAATGCAACAATGTATTAACAACATTGCTAATAAGTTCTGTTATTGTGCATTTATTATGGCATGAGCATAGTAGGGAAACACATTTTTCATTTTAAGTTTCATCATGTCTTACAAAATCAATCTGATGCTTTGTTCATTTTGACCTATACATAGTTTTCTTGCAGAAATGACTTGAGGCTTCAGCCTAATTCTTGATTGCTGCTTCTTTTTTCTCTCAAACATTTGTGTTTAGTTCTGTTTCTGAAATTCTCTCCATTACTTTTCAGGTATTATGCAGATATTGCAAAACTCCCAGCCATCAGTGACCAAGACATGAATGCCTACCTCGCAGAACAGTCACGTCTGCACTATGTTGATTTCAACATGCTGAGTGCACTCAATGAAATATACTCCTACGTCAGTAAATATAGTGAGGAGGTAAGAAACATCTTTCTTCACAGGGTTTTGGGTTTGTTTGTTTGTTTTTGAGATACATATTTATTGATTAAACCCTTCACTGCATAGTCATAAACAATCAAACTTTAAGCAGCTGACATTCCACAATCCAGTAACAAGATTAAAACAATAAAACAACATAGTAATATTATATCAAAGCCCAAGGAATAGCACCTAACAACAACCAGACATTCCCACAGCAGGACAGAATAAACTCAAACCGAACTCAAAAGTAGTCTATATGCTAAACTAACTGGAGAAATAATTCACCTATTTTTCTTAATATCATCAAAAATTCTTAGAAATTTAAGCCGGCATTATTTGCATTACTGAGGTCTGGCAGCAAATTGCTACCTTGCTGGATTTGTAGAACCACCAAAGAAGTATTGAGTACTACACACAACACACAATTCAATGTTCCCCCCTCTCCAATACAAACTAACATTGCACTAGTTTCTGTTTCCATGCTATTTCCATGCATGATTCAAACTGCAAGCTAGGGCCAAGAATAGTGCAGCTCTGCCGATGTAGCACGCAGTATCATAAGATATTTTTATAAGTACCCTTCTTTTCAAATATATCTGGCTGAATCTTATGCCATTTGGGATGCAGGCAGTTAGGAAAATAATTCCAATTTACTTTCAGAGCAATTTGTAATCATAAAATGGCTGCATGACACAAAGATATGCTACATAATGCACAACACAAAGTATGCAACAAAATATAAAGGGCCAATGTTCACCACAATTTTATTTCTCACGGCCTGAGCATATTAAATAGCTTTAGTAAAAATAAAATAATAAGTAATAACATATGAGTATACCTGAAGAACAATTATCTAAATTGTGAATTCACAATAAATGAAATCTTTGGTTTATTATGGATACTAATATTATAATGTGAATACCAAGTCTATTATCCTAAAATCTTGACATTGTTTATTTAAAAAAGCAGAATTTTGTTTGATAAGCACAAAAATGATTTATATTTACTTATTTTTGTGTTGTGTTGCTTTATTTCCAATTATATTATTATCTTGGACAGTGTCCAATTCTTTTTTCAAATAGAATAAAATTGCTAATAACTAGGGATGGAAAAGAAATACTAAAATGTAAACCAAATCAATTAACTAATTTAATTCACATGTTCCAAACTAAGATGCAAGCCAAATTTCAATTTATTTCATTCTTTACCCTTCTCCAAATTTTGCTACATTGCTCTCTGCTCAAAATTTGTATATAAAAAGGATGGATATAATGAAATCATGTGTATAAAAGTGATATCTTAAGAGAATTTGCTTGGAAAATATCTGTAGTAATATTTTTCATCATGAAGTGATTAGGGCAATCTTTAGATAAAGCAGAAGGTGGAGCTATTTCAGCTGTTGTTAGTGAAAATTTGTATTATTCTCTGAATGCGTGCAAAATTATCTGGTTGTTTGACCACATACTATCCCAGAGACAAGTAGCATGGCACAATCAAATCCTCTATATATTACAAAATATGACTATTAGTACATACTCATTTTTAATGGATACATTACTTGATGTCTAAGTCCCCACTATCTGGTCAGCCCTTTAATTTGCAGTACTAAGAAATACCTATTTTGCAGTTACAAGTATTAAAGGCAAGGCTTTTGGCTTTTAAGTGCACATATAAATACATTGAAAATGCAGCATCTATTTGCTAAATAATAGAGGAAATGTAGCCTCCAGAATATAATTGTGCTTTTTGCTGGCAGTGTGAGCCAAAATGGTAACTCAAAAAGAAGGGGTTTATGGCCACAATGAAATTCTGTGCTTTCCTTTCATTTCTTACATTTTTTTCTAGAAAGTAGAGCTAAAGACTGAGTACTGGCTAAAAGTCCTACAGTATATTTCAACTTCTTATGTAAACATTTAGAGACCCTAGATCAAGGCTGTCAAACTCCTGGCCCATGGGTCGGATATGTCATGTGCTGGTCCCGCCCACAGCTGGTTTAGCGAAGGGGGGAAAAGTCCCAATATGTCATGTGACACAGCCGTGAAGCTGTGAGTTTGACACCCCTGCCCTAGAGATTTTCCTTTATAGACTTACCATACGGCTAACATTTCAGAGCATCATTCCCATGCGCTGTGTTCTTATCAATGTACAAAAAATTGTCATGAATTTCTAAGATCATTTATTTGTATGCATTCCTTTTCCTTTCAATCTACTTAAATACAATTCATTCTTAGTATTTTCTGTCCTTTCTTGTTTGTATTGATTTTGATTCCAGATCATTGGAGCTCTGGAGCAGGATGAGCAGGCGCGCCGGCAGCGCTTGGCATACAAAGTAGAACAACTTATTGGTGCCATGTCTATGGAAAGCTGAAGAAAGGACAGGAACTCCTAGGAAAAAAACACAAGGAGTGATCGCAAAGACTTTGGGGAATTAAGGAAATTGTCAAGAAGACCACAAAGAGTATATTGGGAATACTGTAGAACCTCCTACAAGAAGCAAAAGTTGCCCCAGATTCTTAGCTCAAAACTCACAAAATTCCATTTGAAAGAATGAAGGAAAACCATAGCAACTGTGCATCTCAAACATCAGTTGGATTTATCAAATAGTTCAGCTATTCAGGCTGTAACCTGGAAGGTGGTTGGAAGCTTAGACTTTTCCATGACAGCTGCTTTGCATGAAAATTGTTTGGTGTATATTAAGAGATAACAAAAACAATATTTAAAGATTTTTTTTTAAGAAAAAGAAAAGAGAAGAAAAAAAGGTAACAAAAACCCAATGGCTACATCTTCTTGAAGATTCCACTGTACATTGTCCCTCACATCCTACAAGAACTTCATTGTTCATAGCTCAGATGGATGGTTTGCAAGTGGATTTTCCTATCTTAGGAAATGTTTGAAAAAAACGTCCATTATTCCTTTGCCTGGGAACTTAAAAAATATCCCCAGGGGCACAAATTTGCACCAAGCCTTTTAAACAGTGCAGTTGGAAAGGAAAATCCAGCATTCAGTATCTTCAAGAGTCTTTTAGCAGGAATCTATATGAGTGGAAAAGCCATCTGGTCATTCAACTCATCTGTGCTGAAATCCAGCTTCAACTATGTATTTATAGAGTACTGATATTTTTTTAATACTCTTTATTTACCATTGAAGGGACACTATGATTTTCTGAAAGTCCTTCATTCCTCTTCTACTTTGACACAAGACTTCCCTCACTGAAATTATTCCTTCCTGTTTTTATGTACCTGCAGTTGTGTTCCTAAGGAATGTCTGGTCCTTTTGAAGTTAAAGAAGTTGTGATGGTTTAAAATGAAACTGGTGCATTATGCACTTTTGTAGGTGCAATTCATATAAAAACTGATTGGCTTTCTTAGTTGTTTAGAATGTTGATTGATCAGTTAGATTTTGAGTTGTTTGTTTTTCCTAGTCACTACGTGATTTCTTGCTTTTTTAAAAAAAGTGTTTACAGCAAGCAGTACTTGAACAGTATAGACCTAGTGAGTTGACATATTTATTGCTTTCTTGCTTTGAATTTACTTATGCAGTCAGAACAAATAGCATTTGCATTTTTCTCATACCATATGAAAGGTCATGCAGAGGTCAAGCATAAGACTTCAATGTCTCCTGAGAGAGGGAAATGGGGGCACCTTCTCTCTGGACAAAAGGAAATGGCATACTCTACATGCTGGCTAATTACTGTAGTCTTGTCTGTGTCCATGTTTCTCAACTCAGATTAGGTTTTTTAATTGACCTAGAAGTCAATTTCTAAGTGATCAGTAGAAGGCTGATGACAACTGTGAGTTGTCATTGCTCCTTACAAAAAGAGCATTGCTTTTTAAAAAAAACCAAAGTCCCCTCAAGAGTGATAATAGCAGGTGGGATACTGTAAACGTTTCTGTCTATAATGAATATTGACGGTTGGGCGTGCTACAGTTAAAAGGGGTGAGAAGAAGGGCAAGGTTATTAGACCGAATGGAAGGCAGAATATTGGGCCCATGAGTGCAGTTCCCACGAATTAAGTCAGACTTGAAGAGAACAAAATGGCTTTTCTTGGTGTGTCTGTGGACAGGCACCTTGGATTGCATTATGATTCTACCAAATTTTGTCACATTTTCAGTATTAGAAAAAATGTGGTTACAGCTGTTTTGAATGGAATGAGAGAATATTATCACTTGTCAGGTATACCTCAGTTCTAAAATCCTAAGGGTCTTTGGAAGTGGAGGTTTTAAGAAATAATCCTTAGCTTGTTTTTGTACAAAGTTCAATGAAGGGAAATCTCAGTAGTTAGGAGAATCCAAGCTTTTGCTGCTGTTCCATGTCTACAACACTTCATGTCCATCCTGTATCCAGGACCTTTGACATGCTGGTCCAAAACTATAGTTAACCAGAAAAGGGCAACTATTATCACACTCTTCATTCATGATACCCTTGAAGGAGATTCCATGACAATTAAAATGAGGGAGACTGAACTGTTGACCTCATCCTGTAAAATTACTCCTGGACATCTACAGAGGGAAGCCTGTAACACTATTGCTCATATCCTTAGAGCAAGGTGATACATATGGAAATATATTTCAAAGGCAAATAGCCTGAAAATGATTGCATGCATTGCTTTAGTAGCATAGCTCAGCTTCTAATTAATTGTGAGGAAATCTTTTATAATGGGCTTCATCTACTAGTCTACTCTGCTTAGCCACCACAGCAGAAAGGAGGAAACTGTTCCTGACAAATAAGCCCATTTTGACCAGTGATATGTAGATGTGACTTTAAAAAAAAACTCCACTATGATTCTCTTCCCTCACCAAGCAATGAAGAGATTGCTTCCATAAAAGGCTATGAGTGAGTTTGGTACCACACACTTTAACTGAATTACATATTTTGTGAGAATCTCTCATTCTTTTACTCATTATCCTGAATTCTGCCAGCAAAGGAGTAAACTAAAGGACCAACTTACTATTTTAATTATAATTCATTAAAGCAACATCAATCCCCTTTTTTCCCTTGATAATTTACTTTCATAAGTTTCCTTGGGCCCTATTAATAGCCTGAAAGAAATGCTAATGACTGACCTTGTACAATAAGCCAAAGCCTTTGACATTCTCAGCAGTCAAAGATTTGCAGCAAAAAAAAAAAAGTCTGATTTACACTGATTTGGCAAGAGCAGAGAGTAGAAGCTAAATGCATGAAATGTTTCAGAAGGACAGCATATTTTCATAAGCATTACTTCCATGTCCTTTAGCAGGCAAGGGAATTTGATTGCAAAGGAAGAATTGTCTCTAAGTTTAATCCTAAACTTAATTGACAAAGGTAGTATGTTTAGCGGCTTATTTTTCTCAATGGATTTTCTACTTTCCCAAGTACAAGCATTTCACAGTGAATTCTCTTTGGGCTTCTTTTATGCATTTGTATTAGTTTTTACTGCTGTGTTAGATGAACAATATATCTGAAGTGTCAATATTCCAAACTAAAGCAGTATCTAGACAGTAGTTTCTTACATTTTTAGTCAGAAGTGAAAAAACAGATAACTCATCAGGATTTATCATCTAAAATCAGTGAGTTGTTACTATAGATACCCAGATTTAGACTATAATATCTATGCTTGATCTACAAGTCCATATATAAATTAATAATGAGCAGATTAGGAATTGGAAAAACCCTCACAGAGTTGGTGCGAATCAAATGTGTTGATTCAAATATATTTGCATAGATCTTTTCACAACAACTACTGCTTTCTAAAATCATAGTTTTCCATTGCAGCTGTGTAACATCTATTTCTAAGGTTGGATGAGAGTTTCTAGGCAATCATACTTTAATAGTTTTTGCATGCTAGCTTGTTACAACTTATTCTAAAGCAAATTTGGAATTAAATGCATGTTTTTCGTTTCATGGTCAATTTACATGGCTATAAAGAATATAAACTGCTGCTGCAGGACCTCAGTCTTCCCAGCCTGAACCATCACTATTGCCAATGCTTTTGGCCATGTTCAAGAGTTGGTAAGGTCTAGTCAAATCTACAGGCATTTACCTAATATTGTGAAGTTAGTTTAAAGTGCAAATTTCTGTGGAAACAATAAGGCTTGAGCATTTAGAACCATGATTGTTTTAGGTAATATTCCCTATCCTACTATCTTACCCTGATATGCCAGTTCTAGCTTATTTCATTTCAGATGTTTTTACATCAAAGCCAGAGATTACATTTCTGGAATTTTTGTGCCTAACACTTCTTTTTTGAATAATTCCATTTTAGCTTTCAATGATGAGTGCTATCCAAAGAGCTCAAAGTAAGGAGGCAGTGATGTACTAATCAGATGTTGTTGTTTTTTCCTTTTGAAGACCTTTATTGTATAAAGCTGCATCAGGTTAGCATACATACCTGCCTCTCCTGATTTGTCTGGTAATAGTACTAAAATTCTGTAGCCATTTCACCTGCCAGACCAATCTTTTTAATCTGTATAAATTTTTGTGTAATAGATTCCATTTAAAAGGGAACAAAAAGGGTAAGCAGCTGAATGTGCTGTATATCCACTAAGAATAAACAAACAATGGAATATTTTACCACTTCCATTGTTTGTTTATTCTTAGTGGATATACAGCACATTCAGCTGCTTACCCTTTTTGTTCCCTTTTTGTTCCCTTTTAAATGGAATCTATGGAAGTGGTAAAATAAGCTGGAAATTAAACAGTTTTCTCTCTTCCTTATAGATGGTATCTTTAAAGTAGTTAGAAATCCTCTAGCTTATTCAGAATGGTGACAATCTCAGCCTTATTTAGGAAAAATATAGTGAGAATGACTAGCAAATGCTCATTGCATCCCTGTCACACAGTGGTGGGATTCAAATATTTTTGCCACCGGTTCAGTGAGCGTGGCTTGGTGGGCACGCTTTGTGCACATGCATACACTTTGCATGAATGCACGCACCAAATGTGCACTTTGCGTAAGCACAGAGGCGTTTGCACAGGCGCAGAGGCGTTCTAACTTGCCTCCTGCAAGCCTCCACGATCCCGGTCACTTCAGCAGCTGCAGTGTGGAACTATTCTGTACCGCGCAAAGCAGCTGCACTTCAAATTTAGCAGATAAAGGTGAGTATGGGAGCCCGGGTGGGCGGGTGGGCCCAACCGCAGAGTGGCAGAGAAAACCAATTCAGTTTCTGCTGCTCATCGCTGCTACTGACTCACCAGAACCGGACCAAACCGGTAGAATACCACCACTGCTGTCAGAATGGATTACCTTTTATTTTCTATCAGAAAATCTAGGATCACTTTTAGATCTTTTTCATCCTCCCCTTCAATGCTGCTGGTTTTGCTTGCATCACAGGATAAGTAACACTGTGATGCTTGTTTTTAGTTGTAGGGTTTCCAAGTCATATTTTTTTTAAATATGCCCTTGGGACAAGAAGTCTTCTGATGTTTTGCCCTCCAAACATACCATTTCAGGAAAACAATTGTCTTCCTTCCTAAGTGCAGAATTTTCTGAAAATATATATTTTTATGTTTATACACTATACAAAATTAAATTTATATGACAAAGAAATAGCATTATTTCTTTGTGCCATGGTGGCTCCATAGTTAGACTGCAGTACTGCAGACTGCCAATTGCCTGAAGTTTGATTCTTACTGTCTCAAGGTTGACTCAGCCTTACGTCATTCTGAGGTCAGTAAAATGAGGACCCAGATTGTTAGGGGCAACACGCTGACTATAAACTGCTTAGAACAGGCTGTAAAGCATTGTGAAGCAATATATAAGTAAGTGCTATTGCTATTAAAATGTACATATGCAGGCACATCAACCAACTTCAAGCAAAAACATTCCTTTCCTGCATTTGGGAGAATAAAATCTACTTCAACTTCTGAAAAACAGGAATCTCAGTCGCATGTGGTTATAACACTTGCCTGGTATGTGTAATGTCACTAGTTCAAAACTTGGCAGATTTTTTAAAATTATTGTTTTGATTTCCTTAATTATGAAATGAGAGATTCACAATGATTAGCAGAAGCCCCTTTTCCCCTTTTCTTTTCTTGGGGACATAAGCATAGCGATAATTAGAAATAAATTGGTATCAGTTTTGATTAATGAACATTTTTGTGTAATAAACCCTGTACAAAGGGAGAAAAATTATGTCTCTAAAAAGACTCAGCAAGCTTACTATTTTTCCTCTGGGCCAATGCATATATCAGGCAAATGTTTTAACTGCTAGCCTATTTTAACCACTATGCTGATTAAAAAACTAAAATATCACAAACATAAGAAGCACTTTTTGTGATGTTTCCCAAGAGTAGTTAGAGTGGCATGAGGCAACAGCAATCAAATCAAGTGAGGAGAGCAGTCCTTCCTCTGCCAACTGAAGTGCAGGGGTTTGTCTTAAAAAAGAAAGTCAAAGTAGAAAGTAACATCTGGATCAGCACCAACCTGGAAATATTATTTTCATCTTGAAGCAGGAAACATGAGCAGATTTATGCTAGACTACAGGTGAGTAGAAGGTGACATCCATCTCTTCCTTCTAGAAATTAGTGAAGACTGAACAATCAGAAGTGTACCAGTAAAGGAGATATTTGTAGTTCAGGGTTGAATGAGGGGTTCTTGGTACTTTCTGAACTTTTTCTTTTCTTGCAGATGTTTCATTACCCAAAGTAGGTAACATCATCAATGCTAAGGAGTGGGGTTTTCTCTCAGTTTATATTCTAGTGCAGGAGTGTCAAATTGGCAGCCCATGAGCCAGATGCATCATGCATAGGCCACACCCACCCCAGCTCGCAAATGGGAAAACATCATGAAATGTCACTTGACAGCAATGTGATGTAGTGAGTTTGACACCCATGTTCTAGTGGCTTGCCCTGTCAGTACTATGGGTTGTTTACTTGATTGTTGGTCCAGTGTTAACCTTGGAATTAATCTATCATCATCTGGGTGCTGATTGCGCATCTGTGTGCTGATTACTGATGGGGAACAGTCAACCCCATTAGCCCAAACAAGGAACTGCCAAACCAACCAACAGTAAACAGCTCAACCGAAGAACCTCTAAGGCCACACCACTGACAGGGCATGTCAGTGAAAACAAGAAAACAACCAAGCTCAGAGTGCACCAAGGATTCCTGAAATCAGAACTGTAGTACTTGGTCAAAATGATACCTTGTGGTATGAATAGTCTTGAATTTGTTTTCAGGTAAATAAAGGAGGCAGGGTTTTGACTTGATAGTATGCTTTACACAATTTAGGAGGATACTATTTTCACTGGAAAGTTAGTGTCTAAGCAAACTTTACTTTAGAGAAGGATATATCTAATCATAAGAGCAAGTCCAGTGCTACCTACACAATTTTTGATCAAGCATAGACTACCTTAATAGATGGAATATTAACAACTTCATTCACTGGTTCAGGAAATATTAGTATTTAAACCCAACTAATATGCCTTAAGAACATTAAAAGATCTATAATACATCAAGCTAAGAGCATTTGTTTCCCAAAGTGGCTAACCACTGTGCAAAGCCAATAAGTAGAACAAGAGTGAAAATCTGCAGCTAGTACACAGAAGCATCTTGCCTTCTGTCATATAGCCATTATGTGCCATGTCATTTTTTCTGGCCCTTTTATACTCGATAGACATCAGATTCCTTTGTAACAGAGTGTGTGTGTGTGTGTGTGTGTATTCAGTGCTGAATCTCAGTATTTTTTTATTTATTTTATTTATTTATTTTGTCAAGCGATTATAACATAACAGGTATAAGTATAAACATAGTTATGAATACATGAAATGGATACATATAAGAAAAATAAAAAGAAACAAAAGTATAAACATAATTATGAATACATGAAATGGATACATATAAGAAAAATAAAAAGAAACAAAAGTATAAACATAGTTATGAATACATGAAATGGATACATATAAGAAAAATAAAAGAAAAAATAAAAGAAACAATAGGACAGGGACATTGTAGGCACATTGGTGCGTTTATGCATGCCCCCTACAGAACTCTTAGGAAAGGGGTGAGGTCAATAGTAGACAGTATAATTGATTAGCCTAAATTACAATATCACCATGAATAATGTACACTTTTATCCTGCCTTATTTGCCTTCTTTTCTAATTAAAAAGTCCCCCAAAACTGAAATCTTATCTTATAAGGAGATGTGACTTTGAATATTGCAGCAGGTTAGAAGTCTTATCTTCTTTCAATACTATGGAAAGAACAAAAAACATAGAGTTAGAGTAGAAATTTAAATTCAGAAAGATCATAGGAAAATGTAATAGAGAGGTTTGGTCAAATAACTCCTTGTTCTCAGTACCTGCAAAATGCAGGTACATCTTTGGAGATCTACTTAGAGAAAACCACTTATTACATAGGAATGAGAACATTTTTCATTAGCAGCACCAGATGCTGTGATTTCCCTAGTGGTCCTTTCTTTAGGCTACAGTATTATCTACATCCACCTGTCAAAAGGATTCAGCTCAGTAGGCAAAATGAAATAAAAATAGCTTGAATCTGCTCTGGGGGGGAAGAAAAAGACTGAGCAAGGACCAAGCCCTAGAGGAAAAGGTGGTGACAGCAACAGCAGCAGCATTGGGAAAGAATAAATAACCAACATGAGAGACCATTTGAACTCCATAATCGCTAGAGTCTATCACATTTCATTATCCCATTTGTATTATAAACCATAGGCTGGTAAGAATAAGGAGAGGTTATATATTTACTTTCTAGTTAAAAGAGAGGAAACAGATTGGTTTTCTAAATAGCGACTGCGTCTTCACAGATAAGTTCACATTAGTTTTATCCACATAAGTGAGTACAACAGCAGGAACTGAATGATAAATTAAAAGACATATTTCAACAAAACTAGCTAATTATCTCCAAATATCTCAACACCATAAATTTCCTTCCTCTCACCTTTTCTCTGTGTGAGATAATTACCTGTTCCTTGCCAGTGTAATACAGATAAGACCTGCCATTATAGGCAGTGTATAAAAGAATTTTAAGCTATTAAAGATGTTTCTGAAAGAGAAAAGGCTCTGTTAAACATAGGTCAATTCAGTTGTGGTAGGATAATCAGATTTACAAAACAATGTTAGACTGTATTTTCTTTTAGGAGAGAAAATGTTTAATTTCCAGTGAAGGTATCTATGAAAGTTTTGGTACCATTTGGAAATGTGATATTGGTAAGCTTTTCCTGTGGGTTTCATCCCTTGCCTAAATGCCACTTTTACTTAGCAGTATTACATGGTACAAAAAACCAAGGAAAAGCATGAGGGATTCCATCTTTTTCACTGTCCATTTCCCATATAATGTGGCATTACAACTCACCTGCAGGGAGAAAAGGCTTGTTCTATTTCTGCACCTGTGGTTTAATACTTCACTGAAAGAAAATAGTGCAAGCTCCCACATTTATCATTCCAAGACTTGTTTCTAATGTGTCATACCACTCATTGAGCATTACTTCCAAATAAATTGTTGGTCCAAAAGTATCTCAAAAATCATTTCTGTTTTTTTAATCTGCTATTTGAATCTACTGGACATCTGAAAGACCCATTCTACACAAAACCAATCAGAAGCTTCTGCCTAAGGGATAACTCAGTAACAACCAGACCGGGGTATGGTTATTCAGTCCTTGGTAGCAAGAAAGTCAGCATCTGGAAAATGTTGATGAACAAAGCAGACAAAATCTCCTTCAGGCCACACTTGGATTAAAAAGTGATGTATAATAGCCTCATTCCCTTAAACTTCACCTTGAATGGAGTCCTAAAGGGAGTAGAAACTCTATTTCTACTCCTATTAAAACAGCCTGGAGCAAAACTCCTGTTTAGAACTTCTTATTGGGAATAATAGCAGCAAAATCAGTTTTGATAGGAGGCAGGGCCATTGCAGGGAGTGCCAACCCTTGTCCAGACAATAAAATGGTCCAGGCAGAATGTTAAATGCTGTTTTTCAGATATTATACAGTATCAATCAGGTTACATAACTGAAAAGAGACACCGTTATTTTGGATGTTGTTATTGCTTAGTGTTTGTATTTGTCTGCTGTTGGTGGTTTGGGATTTTTTTAAACCAAATTTTCCTTTATGTTGTCTGTATTTTGCCTTTTTCTATGTATTTTCTCCCCCTCACCAATGAAGCCCAGTGATAGGCCACTAAAAATGCAATTCTTCCAACACACCACCAGAATTGTGGATACTTAAATATTTTATTTTGTCTTGTTGCAAGACAATTGTGCTCTAAAGGTTAGCAACATTTTGAAAACCAGCTATTTAAACAATATCTAGTTGTTGGCTAAAATTGAATGTATTTTTGTGGGAGAAAGAAAGGAATGCCAAACATTTATTCATTAGTAATATAACATTAGAGGATCCCTGTACATTTTTATTTCCAAATTTGATTTGATTTGCCCTTTGTGAAAAATGGAGCAAGCTGACATCTCAATACTTGCTATTACGATTTGCTTAGATAAACACCAAATGTATTAACATTTTGGTACAATGTCCAAAATAATGTTTTGAACATTTTCAAAATGACTGCTAGACTTACTTTGCCCATGATGTAGGATCTGCTGATCATGAGGCTGCAATAATCCACTGGATCATTCCCACCATTCCCACCAAGCATTTTTAAAATAAACAGAGGCCTCAAGAATATATGCTTAGTGGATTTCACCCTGAATTAAGTATAAGCAATTTTATTCTTTTTTTTTAAAAAAAAATAAAGAAATACATTAAAAAATAGCAACACACAGAATCCCAATTTTGTGGATTTTCTAATAAGGAGCTAGATTAAGAACTATGAGAAAGATTAAAAGGAACATGAAAAAAATGTTTCTTATTAATTTCTCCAATTCTAGAAGTGAACTAGTATTCTTGATTCTCTACTTCCGAAAACCCTACATATCTTCTCATTTCCTTTCTCCTTCTTTATGCTTGACACACTGGAGTTCTGTATTATAATTTTTTTTAAATGTTGTCTGTTTTTGGTTGTTTTTACAAGTGTTGTAGGGGAAGGGGAATGTAAGAAAGTTGAAGTATTTAAAATGTTCCGGGGCGGGGGGAAGGTTTTTTGTTATTATTCTAATATATTATTGTGTACCTATTGTAAATATGAAACACTCCTATTTTGCAATCCAAGGACTCACTTTGTACTGTTCTTATACATAAATAAAGTTTACTGGATAAAACTGGTTACATGCAATTTTTGAGCAGGCTTGACTCAAGCTAGAAGAGGTTTTCTACTCCACATTTGTGGGAAAGCAAGTCAAACACATAAAAACTCAAAAGGCTAAAGGAAGTTAGACACTGCCATCTAGCTTCAAGTACTGAAAAACAAATTGGGGGAGGGCTATTTGTTTTGCTTCTAGTCATACAAAAAGACACACTGGCTGTAAAATATGCAAGTTTTTGAAGTCTCCAAATCTCTTTATCAGATAAGATAATATGATTTATACCCTGTTCTAAAATATATATATTCTTCAACTATAACTACAATTGCTCCTTGCCAGAGAGAAAAGATAAAAGAAATTTTTCAGAATGTTCAATGGTGTTACATCCCATTGACATTTTTAATCAATGCAAGAAGCAAGAAGTTTTTTGTTTATCTTTCAGTGTTAACTTTTTAAATAGGAAAAAGGAGGATTTGAGACCAAAATATGTGTATCTGGTTTTGGTTTTGGTTATAGGAACAGAATTTCACATTGTTTATTATCTGCTTATTTTTCTTTAAAAAGATATCTCCAAATACAATCTTTACATCCACATATTATTTTATATTACACTTTATTTATTTATTTTTAATCCAGCCAAAGCGTTTATGTGCAAAATTTCTGGAATTTCAAACAATCAAGTTCCAAGGCTACTTGATAAGATCTCTGATCTCAAATCTTGTCAATTTACTTTTAAAAGTCAAATTTTGGTGCAGAAGAAGCTGCAGAAATTAAAACAACAACAGCACTGAATTTACTTGAATATTTTTTTTTCTCACAACGCTTATGAGTATTCTCTTTGTTCCTCTATCCTTCATGATTATTGATGATACTAAGGAATAAAGTCAATCAGATCTCTCTGGAAATTTTTAGCAGGAGATGTGCAAAATAGGCATGATCTTTTTAGAATTATTGCTTTTATTGGACTCAATATTTGATTCCAAGTTGCAATTTAATTCAAAGTTCATTCAGTTTAAATTTCTAATAGGATACAAATATAGGCACACCTGTACAAAAGTACACTGAGGATTTTTTCTCAATGAAATTGTTCAACCTAACTTTAAAAATAAATTGTTGGATCTCTACTAAAATATGTAGTAGATATTTGGCTGTAGTGGATTTGGCTTTTTAAAAAGTAACACCAAAATATCTTGATCCTGTGAGTAAAAACAAATACTTTGCTGCTCACTCTTAATTCCCACTCATTATAAATGATCTATAAAGTTGTGCACATCCTATTCTCCTACATTAAAAACTGGGTTCATTTTTGATCATCACATTACAAATCTATCTATAATTGCAGAAGTAAAAATGTTTTTATAATAAGGTTTGGGAAATCATAGGTAGTAGTGCAGAAAAAAAAAAAGATTCCAACCATAATTCTGAAAACATGTATATAATAGCTAGGTTCACTTGACAAACTTAAAACGTGGTATCTTTGACCACAATTTATTAACCACATTAACTTCAAAATATGGTAATTGCAAACAAGCCATGAAGTGGTTTACTATAATATGTTAAATATATGAATCCATAGAACGGATGGAAAGCAGAGGACATTTTTCTTCTTAAAAATCAATTTAAATACATTTAGAGAGATTCTGCAAGTAAAATGTTTATTTAACAGTACAGAGAAGAGAAAAGACTCTGCAGTTGTTTAAAAAATTGACCACTGAAAGATATATCTATTTCCCCCACAAAAGAGAATAGATACCGTCCATCAAAGATCAATTACCTGATCCAAGTTAAAACTAAAATAATTGTGATGATCTTTCCCCCTGTAAGACTGACATTGATTTGTAATTGGTAACTTTTACTTATAAAAATTCCATCTAGTTTCCATATTAGTTGCTGTAATCAATAATAGCCTTTCTCTTCTACAGTAATTATTCTGGCAATCTTGGGGGAGAGAGAAGATTAGGAGGTATTCATTCTTTCATTCCTGTCTCCACGTTCCTGATTTCTATAAAGCACAAACTGCACAATTTAGCATTTAGAGTATAGAGTAAGTATTGTCTTAGCAGGAATGGACCAATTATTAATTTCCAGAAGTATGCAGATTGACTTTCCAGATGTGAACAAGTATAACAGAATTCCAGCCTTTGTGGGCTTCCACAAAGAACAGGGGGTCAACTTATTTTCCAAAGCACCAGAAGGCAAGACAAGAAACAATGGATGGACTCTAATTAAGCAACCTAGAACTAAGGAGAAATTTCCTGACAGTGAGAATAATAAACCAGTGGAACAGCTTGCCTTCAGAAGTTGTGGCTGCTTCATCGTTGAGGTTTTTAAGAAAAGACTGGAAAGCCATCTATCAGAAATGGTATAGAATCTCCTGCTTGAGCAGGAGTTGGACTAGAAGATCTCTAAAGTGCATTCCAGCTCTATTCTAATTGATTAATTGATTGATAATCCATGATAAAGATGTATTGATCAATAATAATGTATCCACCTAGAACTGGAAACTAATGCTAGACAGACTTCTTCAAGTGTGGACCTTCCAAAAGAGACATTTCTAACACCATGCTGGACTAAAAATTCCTAACTCTAATGATGTTGAAAATCTCATGTACTATTATGATTAGAGGGTTGGTCTAGGATTGAAAATATCTAAAATGAGCCAGTCCCTCTCTCTTTCAGTCCATGTTACCTCATAAGTTTGTTCTTTGGGACCAAAATAAAGGTAGATTCCCTAATAATTGCCTTAATTCCGGGAGCAAAAATAGAATATAAATCTAACTAAATATTACTAACTAAATGAATTCAGGAAAAATTAAACTAGAGTAACATTTGGTTATCAAAACTGTGCGTTGCCAGGAATATTGAACCTTTTGTTATTGTTTAGATTTCAATGCTATATTTGATTCAAGTTGCTAAAAACACAATAAAGCATCTATGGAAAAATAACAAAGTTCAAGACAGTTCATATTCCTGAAGAAAAATAATATACAGTTATGCAGACAAATTGAAACAATTCAGATAGTTCATTCATCCCCAAAATCAACATTCTCTTTGGAAACATCAACCTCAAATCAATTCAACAATGTTATTTACCATCTGTATTTAATTTCACTGCTAAATCTCTCAAATGAACATTTGTACATCCCTAAAAACTACAAAAGGATTTGTATTTTGTCTTCAGTTCTCTATTAATTCCCAGGCACTACTGTTATCTGGATAACCAAATAGTTTGAGAACTTCCCTGTGACAATTTTTGTATCTTTAACAGGGGTGGGATTCTACTGGTTCAGACAAGTTTGGGTAAAGCGGATGTTAAAGCTACAGCTGGTTTGCTGAACCGGTATTTCAACCAACTGGCTGGCCCCACCCCTCCTGCCCCTCCCCTCCCAAGATTCTCCACATGACCCATTTTCGATGGAGGTAAGTGCAGGGTCTGCGTGGAGCCTCTGGTAGGGGGAAAACAGGTCTTCTGGAAGTTCAGGGTCTGTTTCTGGCTTCTGGAGGACCTTCAGAGCTTGGGGAAGGGGAGGGCTCTGGACCCTGCTCCCAGGGGCTCTGGGAGGCTGCTTTTCACCCTCCCAGAAAAACCAGAAGTCACAAAATGGGCCTGTTTCCAGCTTCCGGTGGGCCTCCAGAGGCTGGGGAAGGCTCTTTTCGCCCTCCTAGAGACCCGGGGGGAATCTCTGGATCCTTGGGAGGGTGAAAACGGTTTCCCCCGGGCTCTCCGGAAGCCAGAAAGAGGAAGCTCCAGTAGGTTCCACCCACCGTGGCCATGCCTACCCAGCAACCAGGCAGTGAACCAGTTGCTGGAATTTTTGAATCCCACCCTGATCTTTAAAGTTATAGATCCTTGCTTCTAAATGATACTTGTGATACATTGTAATGAAGTGAACAGAGCCAGTTTTAAATTAATATAGATTATGATTCATATGCCCTTTTCTTTATTTTAATAGACACAGTAAATTCATCTAATTGTTTACCCTTTCCTTGTACTCCAGCTTCAGCTAACTTTCCAATACAAATGTGCATCTGCTTATGACAAATTTCTAAGAGCAAAGTCCAATTTTACGTTTTATGACTTCATGTGGTGCATGCACATCTCCACAAATTTCACAATGTGAACATTCAATCGGATGTCTCTCAAGTAAGACAGTAGTTCAGTGTTGAGGAGGAACTAAACAGCTGCAGTTCAGTACTGGGAAACATATGAGAAATAGCTGGGCAGCATACACATATGATATAACCCAGAACTAAGATTTTTCTTCAAATGCTTTCTTAGGAAAGTTGCTTTTCTCCTTCAACTGTTGGGTTATGAAAAAATCAAGAACCATTTAGGGATGATGTGGTCATTTATATTCCCTGCCATTTTAACCAGATATATCCATAGTTAATTAAAACTATGCTTTGTCTTGTGCACTTAACAGAGCTTTATCAGCACTAACCAGGTCAAATGATGCTTAGAAAAATTAAATGCAAAAGAGTGCACTTTGTTCAAAGCCTTCAACCTATCAACTTCCATCTAGCTTGGACCAGCACCCCAAAGTGCTCCTGATAAAAGTTCAAAACATCACCTGCAAAAACAATTCCTAATTTTTCTATCTGACCTAAATTATGGCATATATTTTAATACTTGTTCTACAGAAATGGTGGCAAAACAGGACAAATTTGTTTATCCATTCTGACATGGCAGCTGATCTTTCTGAATAGAAAAATATCTGATAGATGCTAAAGTCAACTTCTTGTGATCCCTTTTCCTGGAAGCTTTAGACATTAACATCAAACTGAGTTAGAGGCACAAAACCAATCTCTCTTTTGCAGCGACTCATTTTCTACGAAAAGAATTGTTGAGACAAGGTTGCTTAGAGGCAGTAAAGTTTTTGAAATGATACTAAAGGCTTGCAAAGAAGGTATGTGATGGAGGATTGTTTTGGAAGGAAGGGAGTTCCCCAGGATTTCCTCATACTTTTGCTCCAGGAACATAGCTGAAAAATCAATGGACTGGATTCTCTATACATCTCTTAGTGCCTGGATAACTAGAGGTAACTGACAATTTCTCTTTTTCAGATAACTTAGTAGTGCTGGAAACATCAGAAGCTAGCGGAGGAGTTGAGATTGGGCTGCTGTAGTCAATGAACTGATCAACTGTCTGGCAACTGGCTGCACAGTGCAGTGACAGAACTGCAACTACATTTTCTGGATGGACCAAACAGCCTAACTTGACCAGTTGAAGGTGACAGTGAAAAAAATGGGTGACTGCACTGTATCAGCAGAACACAGTAGAAGAAAATATCAATAATGAAAGCCAGTGGTCCCCACTTGGGATGATTTGCACCCCGGGGCTGATGTAAAATCCTTTGCTTGAAAACCATTGTGTCCTGCCACAATGCAATCACCTCTAGGAAAAAACTATAGCCCCTAGTATCTTGAGCTATATGTGTAGCTTTGGGTGGTTTCCACTTTCCAGAATTGACTGGTCTAGTATTGTTATCTCAGCTGTGTTTGATCCTATTACTCATCCTGGCTCTCCTTTCTCAGCAACTTTTGACACTTTCAACACAGATGGCCCAGTCTTGTGTGGGTTCTCTTTCTTCCTCTGGAATCAGTTCCAGTCAATGCTAATGTGGGGAAGAGGTCAAGCCCATGTTCCCTGTTTTGTACAGATCCTCAGGACTCAATGCTCTTCTCCTTTCCTCTTTAACATATGCAGTACATGTGGCCTGGTTAATTGGTGATACAGGGTGCAATTGGGAAGAAGGTATCATCAACATGCTGATGTACCAGTCTGCCCTGGGCTAGACAAATCATGCTTTGAAGGTTCAGTCTTGGTGTCTGGAGACTGAATCCAGTGAATTCTCTCTTTAATTCCAGATGAAATTGCACAGTTTGGGAATCTTCTTGCATTTACCTGTTTGTAGAACAAATGGCAGATTTTGTCAAAGTGATTTTTGTTTGACTTTGAATTGTATATTAATGGAGCCATTTCTGGGATCAGGCAGCAATACACATGCTTTGGTGATCTCAATGGACTACTGCAATGTATTTTATATAGGACTGCTCTGGAATATCTGGAAGCTGCAACTGACCCAGAATATATTGTCACAAGCAATTTATGAGCTGTGCTGGCTCCCCATAGACTTTCAGATAGAATTCAAGATGGCAGCTATCATCTATAAAGCTCTTCAAGGCATGGGACTGGGTTATATGAAGGACTACCTCACTTCAATTGTCTCTCTCTGGGAGATCTGGCAGTAGAGTAATGGTCTATGTCTCATTGTTATCTGGCAGGACCTGATAAATGTGCCACGTCTATATCAATGCTGTCGGGAATACCATTCATCCCAAGAATAGCTTAGCCTCTACCCAGCTGGCCTTCTGCAAAGCCCTTAAGCCCTGGCTTTTCAGCCAAACATGGGATCAGGAGGACCCTGTGAAATAATGTATTTATTCTTGATTTGTTATCCTTGGAGACCATTTTTCTTTTATAATGTATTTACTGTAGTGTGCTATTGTATTAATATTTTTATTGGATCACTTGTGTGAGATGGGCAGCCATGTGATTCAAATAAATAAACAGATTTGAAGTTCCATGCAAGGATTCACCATCAGGCCAGTAACTGTCTTGGGTCACAAAATTGCATTCATTGCTTTCCAATCTTGTTATCTTCAGAGACAAAAACTTGGCACTATGTTGATGGTTTGTATAATTAAATTTAACCATCATCATGGTACTTATATCACTACACATTTTCTTAATATTTGGAAGAACAATCAGAATATGCCATATTCAGCACATTCAAATAGCTTATGATGACATAAGCTATTGTAATTTTAAAATGTAGGCGCTAATCTGTGAAAGCTTATGCCACAAAAATCTCATTAGTTTTTAAGTTGCCATAAGATTATTCTTATTCTTGCTACATCTGATTCTACACAGCTGCTCTTGAAGAATTTATCCCGGGTATCTCAACTCATCAACATGAGACTCAGCTTTTATTTAGCCTTTTCTTGATCTTTCTAAGCTGTATCATATTAGAAAAAATTCTTTATTACTTCCTGTTTGCCTTTCCTGATAAGCTAATGATTGAGTCATTTTTAATTATCAAACTTACAACCACTACATTAATTTTGGCCTCCAATCATTGAAATTTCTACTAATGCTCTACTGGAGGTTATGCTATCACTAGATTTAATCACAGACAATTATTTTAAATTGATAATAAATACAGGAAGCCAATCTATTTCATTTTCATAAATATCCCTTTGAATTAACATGTATAGATGGCTCATGAGTTCAAATTTAAATTTACCAAAACTGATGACAGCAACTGAATTTATTCTAAAATGTTCTTCATTGGGCAGATCTTCTTTGGGAAGAAAGCTTCATAGGAGAAATACAGTATTTCATTCTCCTAATTATAAGGTTTGCTTTTGGTTCAACATGTAAGACCCTCCTGAGGTTTAATGGATGTATTCTCCAGCTCAAATGAAAATGGCTTATTTATAGAATCTGATTACTTGTATACCTACATGGGAAACCTGGACTGATTCAGCACCTGGGATGCACCAAGGACATCATTAGCAAGAGAGTTGTGTGAAGGAAATGTGCTTTTGATCCCACAGAGAATCTCTCTCTCTGTTTGCAGCATTTAGTTAATTATGTGCTGTACTTTACTCAAATGATCCATGGTAGAACTTAATCATGATGAAGTTAACAAAAACAACTTGATTTCTGATCCCAAAGTAGTCCTTACTGATTTTCCCACTATCTCATTGGATAGTGCTCTGTTTTGAACATTTAATACTGCTAGTGTGCTGACCTCCCTATCAACTGTTAACTTTGCTTGTACAGGACACTCCTAAAAATGAAGTTTCCACTTCTAATTACTTATTATATTTATTTTAGAAAAATTGTAATTCCCTGCAGTCAGATAATATATAAAGAAAATTTTAGATTATATACCAATGTTTGTTACGCCCCGGTTATTCAGAGAGAGGTGGGTGGAGAGGGGGGGAGAAAGGGAGAATGATACAATGCAACCATGAGAAACCATGGTTTACAACATTCAGTTTGTAAAGTTTCTCCTCTTTGTAAGCCTTCTGTGATTACTATTTATTGTATTCCATTCTGCATATTCTGAAAGTGGCTTCTATAAGTCACATAGTACAGACAGAAAGGGAGTTGCTTATGAATAAAGAGAAAAGATCACACATAATGGACAAATAGGAAATTGCTCATAGGGAAAAAATTCTTTTTCCTCTAAAGAAAATAAATTGTCTCTGGTAAGATTCCCAATAGAAAGAACTCCGGTTTCAAATCTATACGTTTCTTTGTCATTTTTTCCAACCACATGCGAATTTTAGTCCAATATTTTCTAGCGTCCTCACAAGTCCACCACATATGGTAATATGAGCCAGGTATCTGATGACATTTCCAGCATTTTTCAGATTTGTTCTTAAACATTCTTGCTACTCTTGTCGGAGGAAAGTGCCACCTGTAAAACATTTTATACAAATTTTCTTTATATGCTGTTGACACTGTCATTTTATAATTTTGAGACCACAATTTTTGCCATTTCTCTAAATCAATCCCATATCCAAAATTCTTCCCCCAAACAATCATAGTTTCTTTAACTTGTTCTTCCTCCAATTTAATTCCCAGTAAATAACTATATAATTTTTTAATCACCTTCTCATCAGTACCCATCAAGATCTTATCTAGATCAGTCTGTTTATCATAGAATCCCTCTGTTTTAGAATCTTCATCATACCTTGAATGTATTTGCGCATATGAAAACCAATTCATCCTTATACCTTGTTCCTCTAAATTTTGTATCAATTTAAGTTCACCCTTTTCATCCAATAGTTTCCCATATCTAACTGTTTGTTCCTTCTTATAAATTATCGGATAGGAAAATGCTTCAATAGTCGATAACCAAACTGGAATTTTCAAATAACATTGTCTTTTTATCTTCTCCCAGTTTAACCACAAAAACTCCCTTATATAATATCTTCTAAAATAACCCTGTGTTTTAGTTCCCTTATACCATAAAAAAGTGTGCCAACCTAACAGCAAATCATGACCTTCTAGTATCAACAATCTAGTCTTTCTTAATGTTATCCATTCCTTGACCCACTTCAAATTTGCAGCTTGATAATACAATTCCCAATTAGGCAGGCCAAAACCTCCTCTAATTCTAGCATCTTGCAAAAGCTTTAGCTTTATTCTCGCTTTCTTACCTTGCCATATATACTTCAACATAATTTTATTTAAATCTTCAAAATAGTCTTTTCCGAGCCTAATTGGTATTGTTTGAAACAGAAATAGGATTCTGGGTAAAATATTCATCTTGATTGTTGAAATTCTCCCTATTAATGACAATTGTAAATTTTCCTATTTCTTCAAATCTGAAGCTATCCGTTGTTTAAGTTTAATATAATTATTCTCTTTTAATGTGCTACATCTTGCTGTCAAGTATATCCCCAGATACTTGACCTTATTCGTGACTTGGATTTTCAACAGGTCTGCCAGTTCTTCTCTTTGTCTTAGTAGCATGTTCTTTGTCAAAATCTTTGTTTTGTCTTTATTTATTTTCAAACCAGCCACCTCACCATATATCTCTATCTTTTCCAATAACTTTGGAGCTGTTTCTAACGGATCTTCCAAAATGGAATGCTCAATGATTCTTGTAATGTTTTATAAAATTCTGCTGGAATCCTATCTGGACCTGGTGCTTTCCCATTATTTTGTTTCTTAAGTGCTTCAGTTCATTCCATCATTGTTATGTTGCTTTCTAGCATTTCTTCAGTCTATTTAGATATCTTAGGTAGGTTAGCATTCTGTAGATACTGTTTGACTTTTTCCTCATCAATATTCTTTTGTTTATATAGTTGCCCATAGAAGTCTCGAATAATTTCCTTTTTCTCCTTATTACCATAACAAACTTGGCCTTGGTCATCTATTAACTTCAATATTTTTCTTGATTCTTTCTCCTTTTCAATTTGTATGCTAGCCATCTACCTGGTTTATTTGCATCTTCAAAATAATTCTGTTAAGCATTTCTAATTTTCTGTGCCAATTCTTCTTTCTCTATTAATTCCATTTTATGTTTAGTTATGTCCAACTTCAATTTAATATCCTTTTTCTGTGGCGTTTTCTGTAATTCTTTTCCAAGTTTTTTATACTCATCTTCCAAGGCCTTAGTGGCTTACCTTTTCCTGATATTCTTTTTTGTTATATAATCTATTATCAAACCTCTAGCATATGCCTTCATTGTATCCCAAACATTCTGTGTTGAAGTATCTTCTTTTTTATTTTCTCTAAAGAAGAAAGCCAATTCTTTCTCCATCCATTGTGTAAAATCTTTTTTCCTTTAAGATAGTATTGTTTAATGTCCATCTCGATCTTTTTTTTTTTGTCCCTTCCATTTAATTGTCATTGGGCTATGATCTGCACAAGTACTTGTTTCAATATTTGTTTCTTGAATATTAGATATTAATTTTGTTGAAATCCAAATCATATCCAATCTGGACCATGATAAA
Source organism: Hydrophis major (assembly GCA_033807585.1). Lineage (NCBI taxonomy): Eukaryota > Metazoa > Chordata > Lepidosauria > Squamata > Elapidae > Hydrophis > Hydrophis major. The sequence goes on along the minus strand of CM066330.1, from coordinate 212,233,234 downwards.
TGTCTATTTGAATAGAAAGTATATTGTTTAGTTTTGGCATTTCTTTCTCTCCAAATGTCTTTTAAGGTTCATTCGTCTGTCATTTTAAAAAAGGATTTAGGGAGAGTCTTTCTATTTTGCTTTGTTGTTGTTGCTATATAGTCCAGTTTATTGTCCATAATTCCGTTAAAGTCTCCCATCATAATTATATTAACATAGCCCAATCCAGTTATTTTCATGTGTAATTTTTTATAGAATTCTTCTTGTTTATCATTCGGAGCATAAATTGCAATCAAAAATATTTTTATATTATTGTCCATTATTTCCACCATTAATACTCTACGCCAGAAGGTAAGGGTTTCCTGCTCATTTTAGACGCTTCAAGACCTTCAATTTCTTTTTAACTTTTAGTCCAACTGGTAGAGTAGCCAATTATAATCCAAAATGGAAAAATCCAATAGTAAAAAGCCCAATGGCAAAAAGGAGAAAGAGAAGAAGAAGAAGAAAAATCTTCAGGTTCTTCTAGACCCTAATCCAATTATGAAGTAGTCCACAATAAAAAATGAAAAATAGAAAGAAGAAAAAAGCCCCAAAATAATAATAATTAAGAAAAAGAAAAGAACAAAAATAAGGAAGAAAAGAAAAGATTCCTTCAAGTTCTTCACACCTTAATCCAATTAGGAAATCTCAATAATAAAAAGGAAAAGGCAGAATGGTCCAAAAACATGGATGGAAAAAGCAAAAAATCCCAGTAAAAAGGAGGAAAAGAAAAGAAAAATAAAGAAAAAATTCTGAGGCTTTCCCTTTAAAATAAAAAGCAAAAATAACAATATTACTAAAATTAAGATTTATAGAGAGGCTGGTAAGGAGGGGTACCACAACTGAAAAAAGATAAGAAAACTCACTGCACTTTGTTTAGTTGTCCAAGGCTCTTATTATGACTCTCTTCTCCACAAGCTTCAAAGCCAAGCCTCAAGTGTTCAAATGTTGATAAGAGTCCAGGAAAGCACCTGTAATAATATTCTGCTGCGCTCTTCCCTCTATCTTATCAAATTAAAGTGTCCTTGAGAAGGAATCTTTTCACAGTTCTCTCTAATTCAAATAAAATATTTTCAAGTCTCTAGTTGGCAGTGTTACAAAATTTCTTAAAACACTTCCCCCCCCCCAGCCAGAAAAACATAGTTTAAGATGAGAAAAAAGAAAAATTATTTACATGTATATATATATATATATATATGGCATTCAGCTTTGTTCAGGTATTTTCCCACGTCATAGTAGTGGTGCTTTTAAAGTTGTAGCAACGTTTCAGCAGAATCTCATCTGCCATCATCAGGCTTCTGTATAGTGTTTGTCTGTGAGTTAGACTTTTACAGTGGTTTCAGATTTAAATTTGGGGCAGCCAAATGAGGAACATAGGATTCCAATGTAAGCTAGTTTAGGTGATTTTTCTTGGGGTCATACACAATAATGATTCTATGTTTATATTCATCATTTCCTGACAGGGTTATATTCACAATTTCCCCAGGAACATGACGAACACCTATTAACTACTAACTAGAAGCAGGGCAAATACTATAGTTTGATCTCAGGCCTCGGAAAGCCCTACTTCAGTTTATATTGATCTCTTTCATCTAAATAATAAAACCTCAGAATTGCAAGCAAAAGTCTATACTTGATTGAATCATGGTTAATTTCAATCCTACTTTTAGATCTCATAATACATAACAACTCAGAGGGGACTGATAATCCTGCTGGCAAATATGTTTTCCAAGTTTCCTGGGCATATCGAAAGGCCTTGCGTCTGTAGACGGCTTATGGCAGAAGATTATCGTATTTGGCTGCCTAAAAATCTGAAATCTGTCACCCAGGAAACACTGCATTCTAAGACAATATCAATAGAAATACTTCCCTCGAATTTGAGGTGATTATTTTGTAATAAAAGGAAAATCCTACTTTGTGTGAATTTGCTTTCAGTCTTACACATCTCTTTTCAGAAGTTGGGGAATGGGAGAGACTATTCATGGGAAGCTCTGCCTGGCAGGAGAAATAGAATAATAATTTTCTCTATGCAGTGTATGCATGATGGGTTTAAGTTTAATAGAGGAGGGGACATCTCCGTCACTTAAAATAACCTTGGCTGTTCCAGCTTTGCCTTTCTGGGTGAAGATTATTTGCCTTTACAATATTTTATTGCTTGGCAACATAAATTTGGAATCGGGGAGAGAGACAGTGGGTGCTACAAGTCAGAATGATGGCCTGATGCATTAATCAATCAGGCAAAGACCCAGAACAAAAATTATAGGGCTATACAAATGTGAGATGCTATATATAGCATATTGTGCTGTCAGTGAATTTGATCCTTCAATATGTAAATTAACAAGGGGGCTTCATTAGAAAATATTGAGTTTTGGAAAAAATGGTTCATGAAATGTTGATTAGCATATAATTGTAGCAGTTACTCCTCACAACATTGAAGTGACAAAATAAGAAACATTCATGATGCTATATTAGCATGTCTTTAGGTGTCTCAAGATTGAAAGTGGTTCTTGTTAAGTTCTGTGCATGGGCGATAAGGAGGAGACGAGCCGGTGAACAGTGAACTTCAAACTCTTTATTTACATGTGTAAAAGCTTGGCTCTATGGCCGCAACGGCCCCCTTTATATAGGCAAGCTCTTGAGTATTTAACCAAAGAAAACACAGGGAGCACTAGCTCCGTTAACTAATGGGAGAGGCTCGTTAATAGCCAATCAGATTCTCCTGAACAGACCAATCCAATGTCGCTATTATCGGCCAATCAGAAGTGCAGGGCCAGAACCCTGAACTTTACTTCAAGCTCTTAATAATCGTTATTCAAGTACTTTTATTAATTCACAACACCCCTTCCCCCCGGGTTTCATTTAAGGGGTGCAGTCACGTAGTCTTTGAGGTAGGCAGGTTGTTTTGATTGTCTATTTGATTAATGTTGTTCTCCCGGTATTTGGCTACAGTCTTGTTGGGGTAGGACGTTATCTGGTGAAGAGGGTGCCTCCAGTTCTGTACTCAAATTTTTGTTACCGCTAATGTTCTCAGCATCTCCTTGAGGCGAGCTCACCCCCATCCCCGATCCTTCTTCACGTGTTGCCTCTGAGCGGTCATTACTTCCACTTAAGCTTTCTGCCGCTTCAAATTCAGCTTCCTCGGTATCTCCTCCCCCCTCAGTTTGGTAGTTAGGGGAGTCGGAGTTCCCCGACTGTAGCCTTGAACGCAGCTGATCAATATGGTGCTTCCATATTCTATCGTCGCGACATTTCACGCGGTATGATCTGGGGCCGGTTACTTGGACTACAGTTGCCTCGACCCACAGCGGATCGCCCGAAAAGTTCCTAGCGAAAACCAAGTCGCCTACCTGGAAGTTATGGCATTTCCTGCTGGATCCGTGTGGTTTTTCAGGTTCATATGATGGGTGCAGACGATCGAGGTGGGAGCGGAGCTTCCGCCCCATCAATAACTCGGCAGGAGTTTTGTTGGTGACGCTGTGCAGAGTGATATGCTGCAAAAGGAGTATCCGGTTAATCTTGTCTTCTATATCGCCATAGTCCATTTTATGCAAGGTTTTCTTGATGAATTGTACCATGCGCTCGGCCCTTCCTTTGGCCGCAGGATGCGCCGGCAAAGTCAGCGCATGGCAAATACCGCAGTCCACCAGGTACTGTTCAAAGGACAGCGCAGTAAATTGGGGCCCGTTGTCGGATACCAGAATGTCTGGTAATCCGTGTGTTGCAAATAGTCTGTCTAGTTTCCTGATGACTGATTCGGTTGTTGTATTTCTCATCTCATGGATTTCAAGCCAGTTTGAGTAGGCATCCACCGTTAATAAAAATGTGTGTCCTTTGGTAGGTCCCGCAAAGTCCAGATGAATATGGGACCATGGTCCCCTCGGTGTTTCCCATTCAGTCGGGGTTGCTTTTGGAGGGGCGTTGCTTACTTCCTGGCATTTGTGACAAGCTTTTACCCATGTCTCGATCTGCTTGTCGATACCCGGCCACCATGCGTAGCTTCGTGCGAGGGCTTTCATGTGCACAATGCCGGGGTGGCCATCGTGCAAGGTTCTTAGTATCGCTCGTCGTAACCGCTCTGGGACAACGACTCTATCACCCCAGATAATACAGCCCTTCTGGGAAAATAGTTCCGTTTGTCGATTCTTGAATGGGAAGTAGTCATCAGGTATCTGGTCCAATGTCCATCCGCGCTCAACCCAACTGAGGATTCATGCTAAAATGGGGTCGCGTTTTGTTTCCATCGCGATATCTCAGGCTGTCAGTGGCGGTGTTCGAAGTGTCTCAATCTGCAGTGTTGTAACTGTTGGAGCGGGGTTATCAATGGTCTCTGGAAGTGGTGCACGGCTCAATGCGTTGGCATGGGAATGGCTTTCCCCGGGCAGTGTTGCAACTTGTAATTATATGCAGCCAAGAATTCTGACCAGCGAGTCATTCTGGGAGATAATATATAAGATGTTGGCCTATCTCCCGCTATTATTCCCAGCAAAGGTTTGTGGTCAGTCACTATAGTAAAGGCTCAGCCATACACATATTCATGAAATCTCTTAACAGCAGACACAATAGCAAGGGCCTCTTTATCAATTTGACTGCAATCGCGTTCTGCTTTTGATAACGTCTTTGAGAAATAGGCAACAGGGGCTTCATTACCATTTGGCAAAACATGGCTCAAAATGGCGCCCACTCCGAATGGTGATGCATCACACGTGATCGTTAAAGGCAAAGTCTCATTGTACTGCATCAAAACAGCATCAGAAGTCAATAATTTTTCACATGTCGAAATGCCTGCTCCTCTTTGTGTCCCATACCCAGGTTGCTTTTTTGTCCAACAAACGATGTAGGGGTTCGGCTACGGTTGCTTTGTGAGCCAGGAAAACGTTATAAAAATTGATAAGGCCTAGAAAAGCCTGAAGATCGGCCTTATTTCGGGGTTTTGGGGCATTTTTGATTGTCCTAAGTTTGCTATCGGTGGGGTGAATGCCTTGACCATCAATTAAATATCCTAAAAATTCTACACGATCCGTACATAGTTGACACTTGTTTTTTTTAACTTTGAGACCTGAGTCTTTAAATCTTTGGAGACCAGGCGATCCTTTAGTATTTTCCGAGTCGGGGCAGCGATTAACACATCATCAAAATATGGGACAATGCCTTTTATCCCTTGTAATAGTCTTTCCATCAAACTTTGAAAGATTCCCGGGGCTACGCTTACTCTGAACTGGAGTCGGTTACATTTAAATGCACCTCGGTGCATAACGATCGTTTGGGCCTCTGCCGTTTTTTTGTCTCCCGGCAGTTGTTGGTATGCCTGGGCTAAGTCTAGTTTAGCAAAGACTTTTCCGCCCCCAGGGAATGGAGGAGGTGTTGCACCACTGGTACCGGGTAAGCATTTTGTTGAAGGGCGTGGTTCAGGGTGGCTCGGTAGTCCCCACAAATTCTTATCGATCCATCTGGTTTCATGGGTGTCACGATTGGGGTTTCCCAGGGAGAGTGATCGGTTGGTTCTAACACCCCTTGGGCTATTAATTTATCAAGCTGCTTGTCAATCTTTGGTTTAAGGGCAAATGGAACTCGATGAGGCTTAAGGCGGATGGGAGCTATTTCGGGATTGAGGTTAAATGATATCGGGGTCCCCTTGTACTCACCTAGTTTTTCTGCAAAGACGTCCTGGAATTCTTGGACGAGGCCCTCTTCCCAGTCGCTGCTGCAGGTTCGGTGAATGCCGGCTACTTCAATTCCAGTGGAGCAAACCATTGGAGGCCTAACAAACTAGGCCGATCCCTGTTGATTACAGTCAGGGGTAGGAATGCTGCACGGTTCTTAAATGATACCCGGATTCAGCTGGATCCAACGACCGGAATTCGATTTCCTTGATAGTCTTTGAGTATGAGTCTTTGGAATCTGAGGTCTTGCCGCCGGACAGTAGGGATGAGCTGCTTGAGGGTCTTCCAGGAAACCATCGAGAGGGACGATCCTGAATCGACTTCCATCAGGCAGGGCTGATTTTCGATGGCCACTTTCACTCGGATCTTCTTGGCATCAAGAGATGAGGGGTGACTGATCGTGATAGTTTGGTGAGCCTCTTCTCAATTCGTTGAGTGGTTCAGGGTTTTGTTTCTGTAGGAGTGGTTGTTCCGTTGGTGGTTCACGGGTTCTCACTTTACAGGACGGCTTCCTGTCGGTTGGTGATAGTTAGCTCCCCTCGAGGGCTGGCTGGGCTGCTTCTACAGACCCATCCAATATGGCCTCTTTTCCTGCACACATGGCAGCGTGCGTCGAGAAATTTGCATTCTGACCGGGGGTGGCTTGCTACACAACCAGCGCATTGGTACTGCGATTTCTGGTGTTGGTTTCATTCGGACCGAAGTCAGTGGACCTCTTCTTCATCACTTTCTGATGACGATTCGAGGTCCTTGTGGTGGGCTGTCGTCGGCTGTCCTTCTGACTGAGGTGAAATTTCGCTGGCGAGTTGGCAAAGGAGGGCATGGGTGCGGCGCATTCGGGCAGCTGACTTCCTGGTTGCTTTTGCTGCAGTAGCTTCAGCAATGGCATCTTTAAAGCTAATGTCGCCTTTCGCCATCAGCTTACTCTGTGTGCCTGGAGCATCTAATCCCAGAACTATTCAGTCTCTCAGGGCTTCTTCTAGGTTGGCAAACTCGCATAGGCTTCCCAGATTCCAGAGATCTGCTATGAAATCAGCAACACTTTCGCCCTTCCGCTGACTTCTCTGGTAAAATTCATGCCTTCTAACGAGCGTTGGCTCAGTCGGTGCATAGTGGGCCCTCAGCAGGAGTTCGAGGACGTCCCAGTCCATAGACTTTACTTCTGCCAGTTTCACTAGTGCCTTGGCCATCTTGAATACGGTTGGCCCGCAATGAGTTAGGAATACCACCCGTTTCTTTCCAGTAGTGGCATCCTTCAAATTGTTGGTCTCCAGAAACATCTGGAAGTGATCCATATATGAGTCCCAGTCTTCTTGCGACGGGTCGAATGGAGCGGGTGGTATGACGCCACCGGACATGGTTCCGCCGTTGGTGCGTTTCAGCCACGTGCTCTGTTATCGTTCTTCATCATTCAGTCAGCTCTGATGTCTCCACATCCCACCTTCGTTGCCAGTGTTAAGTTCTGTGCATGGGCGATAAGGAGGAGACGAGCCGGTGAACAGTGAACTTCAAACTCTTTATTTACATGTGTAACAGCTCAGCTCTATGGCCGCAACGGCCTCCTTTATATAGGCAAGCTCTTGAGTATTTAACCAATGAAAATACAGGAAGCACTAGCTCCGTTAACCAATGGGAGAAGCTCGTTAATAGCCAATCAGATTCTACTGAACGGACCAATCCGATGTCGCTATTATCGGCCAATCAGAAGTCCAGGGCCAGAACCCTGCACTTTACTTCAAGCTCTTAATAATCTTTATTCAAGTACTTTTATTAATTCACAACAGTTCTCATGAATGAATATTAAAATAGAGATTGATCTGATGGACAACCAGTCGAAGGGAGAAAGAGAGGGGGAGAGATGGGGGGAGGGAGTCTCCCACTGCCATTGCTTTTTTAAAAAATCTAATAGTTTTTGGACCTACACAGTGACTAGCAAGCATATAGAGGCCAAAACAGTAGAATATTGACTCTCTCTTCTGAAAAATCATCTGATTCTACTTTGGAGTTGTATCTGAATAGAAGCTTGCAAGAAATTAAAATAAATTATTGGGGTCTCTAATAATTGGATTATTAAAAATCTTTGCTAGGATTTTCTCTTTTATGCAGAGAAATGGATGCTATGCCCTTATGTTCTATGGAATTCCACAGGAAAATAACACAGGAAAATGTTCTATATTACAGATAACAGATTAACAGAGATGAAAGGGACCTAGTAGGTCATCTAGTCATCAACCTTTCAGACATTAGGGACCACTAAATTCATAATTTTAAATCCCACAGACCACTAATACGATTTTTTAAAAAAAGATAAATAGTATTTAGTGCAATATAAAAATGCAGATAATTTTTCTGCAGACCACAAATTTACTTGCAGACCAGCAGGACTACCTGTTGGTGACTGGTGATCTAGTCCAACTCCCCACCCAAGCAGACCCTACACCATTTTTGACAAATGTCAGTTCAATCTCTTCTTGAAATCTTCCAGTGATGAAAGTCCCACAACTTCTGAAGGCAAGTTGTTCCACTGATTGATTCTCCAGAGGAATTATTGAGTCATCTGCACCTTTATAACTTTCTGGTTTGGTTCTTCAACCCAACAAGACAGACACAGCCTTCAGAAAGTAATTAGGACTGCAGAAAAAATAATTACTACCAACTTGCCTTCAATTGCGGAGCTGTAAACTGCACGAGTCAAAAAGAGGGCTGTGAAAATATTTACAGACCCCTCACATCCCAGGCATAAACTGTTTTAACTCTTACCCTCAAAATGATGCTATAGAGCACTGCACACCAGAAAAACTAGACACAAGGACAGTTTTTTCCCGAACGCTATCACTCTGTTAAACAAATAATCTCCTCAACACAGTCCTCTTCTCATCACTCCTTATCACCCATCCCCTTCCACTTGTTACTGTAACTTTGTTGCGTGTATCCTTACGATTTATATTGACTGTTTCCTAACATGATTTGATTGCTTATTGTACCCTATGACTATTAAGTGTTGTATCTTATGATTCTTGACTCTTGACAAATGTATCTTTTCTTTTATGTATGCTGAGAGCATTTGCACCAAGACAAATTCCTTGTGTGTCCAATCACACTTGGCCAATAAAATAAAAATAATATTATGACTATTCCTCTGGAAATTATTGTATCCAAACATATAGTATACTACTGAAATTAACTTCTCTTTTAATAAAACAGATGTATCCAGTCTGTTTAATTGCAAATTTGCATACACAAATAAAAAGGGTGCAGGGTCTGTTCAATATAAGTTGACTTTTTTAAATTTTTCCTTTATTAAACAGACAAACAAACACAAACACAAACTGAAATTACAATAAAAATGTTGAACCTGGTACAGTCCTCCTAACATCAATTTTTGTCCTTATTTTGCTAAATCCAATAGTAGTTACATAATTACATTCTATATACATTAAATATACATATAATCATTCCTTATTAGCATGAATCTTCCTCCTCTCTAGCCAATCATAAAATTTATCCCATGTTTTATAATAATCCCAATCTTCCATATTTTTAGCTCCTTTGTTAGTTTATCCATTTCTGTGCATTTCATGATATTTCTCAATATTTCAAATTCATCTTTACTTTTCCAGTTCTGTGCAAACACCAATCTTGCTGCAGTTATGACATGGATTGTTAGATATATATTTTCTTTATCGTATTTCCTCATGTTGATCCCTAGCAGAAAGAACTCTGGTCTGTGTTCTATTTTCATTCCACACATTTTTTTCTATCCAGATGTGTAAATTTTGCCAATATTTTTGGGCCTCTTTGCAACTCCACCATAAGTGATAATAAGTTCCTTTTTCTTTATTACATTTCCAGCATATGGGAGAGAGATTTGAATTTATTATTGCCAATCTTGATGGAGGTATGCCATCTATAAAAAAAATTGTACAAATCTTCCTTGAATGGGATAGCTAAAGTCGTTTTTTTGTTTCTTTTCCAAAGTTTTTGTCAATCATCTAAATTAATGCTATAGCCAAAATGTTTCATCCATACCACCATTGTTTCTTTTACTTTTTCTTCTTCCAATTTAAATTCCAATAAAACTTGATAAAAAATTTTTATCATCTTCTCCTCAGATCCTAATAAAATTTCATCTAACTTTGTCTTAGTTTTGCTAATTCCCCACTCTTTCTTATCTTTCAGGTATTTTGATTGGAGTTGCAAATAGGCCCACCATTCCACATCTATTCCCTGATTTTTCAGATCTTGTCTGGATTGCAATTCCCCATTGTCATTTAATTTATCTCCGTAAGTGGTTATTTTTCCTTGCCTCAAAAGGTATGGGTGCATCAGTGGTTCCAAAGTTGATAACTAAATAGGTGTTCCTATATACATTTGTCTTTTTATCTTATACCATGTATTTAAAAGAGTCTGCCTAACTTTGTGCCTTTGAATATAAGTTGACTTTTAAAATGAAGTGATCAATCTGAAATATATATAGACCATATTTATTTTTATCTGATTGTAAAGAAAATAGGGAACATTTGCATTGCATTTCAGAAGAAATGCGGAGAGGTTCATCAATGTAGTTGATATAAAAAAAACTGATTAAAATGTTTGCTTTATTTTTAAATTTATTTTACTTTTTATTTTTTTAAAAAAACTTATGTAACCATCCATATTTTAAAAACCCTGGCCAGTATGCAAAACAGTAAAAACCATATAAAAAATTGCATGCTGTTGAAGCAGTCTTTCATACATCCGAACAAAATCTTCCTTATGGGAAGAGCCAGCTTTTCAAGGCCCTCCAGAAGGTGGGGAAACTGCCAGATCTCTGGAGGGAGAGTATTCTACAAAGCAAAAGCTACAGGGTCAAAGCTATAGAGAAGGTGTGAATAGCAGTCTTCTATTTATGCATTGCAATATTCAATAACACATTCTATCAAAAGTAAATGTCTTTCATATCGAATAAAAGATGCATATCAGAGTTTCGTTGACTGATTCACATTTTCTCCAACAACAGAGGTGAACACAAAAATCAAACTGTGTAATCAGAAGAACCAATAGAGCTTATTCTTAGAATAACTTGTGTAGGCATACAACCAAAGATGGAAATTTAACAACTCCCAGTACATTGGGATAGAGCAGGGGTGTCAAACTGGTAGCCCATGGGCCGAATGCGTCATGTGCAGGCAATGCCCACCGAGCTCTGCAAAGGGGAAAAATATTGCGATATGGTAACATGATGGCAACTTGATGGCAACATGACACCATGAGGTATAATGCAAGAAAGAGGAAGGAAATGGCTTCTCTTTCATTTCTGCAGGTAGGAAAATCTAGTTGAACCTGCGGTGGCACAATGGTTAGAGTGCAGCACTGGAGGTTACTTCTGCTGACTGTCAGCTGCCTGCAATTTGGCTGTTCAGTTCTCACCAGGCTCAAGATTGACTCAGCCTTCCATCCTTCCAAGGTAGGTAAAATGAGGACCCAGATTGTCAGGGGCAATATGCTAACTCTGCAAACCACTTAGATAGGGCTGTAAAGCATTGTGAAGTGGTATATAAGTCTAAGTGCTATTGCTATTACAGAATTCAGCTCTACCCAACTCTGGATCTAATCCTCCTTTTTCTGTCCTTACATAATTATTGCTTCAAGAAGCATTGCAATTTCCAGGAATGTCTGTTCCCCTCCTGCCTAGTTAAGAGCTCACTGAAATCTCCTACATCTTTATTGCAATGGGAAAACATCAGCTCATTTCCATCATGTTCTTGTCTCTGATTTTTAAGTGCTGCAGAGTTGTACAATGGGAGAACCAGACTACTGAAAGCTTGTACTGTATACTAGGAATAAGAATGCTTCTCTTCCACCTTAATTTAAAACAAACAAACAAACCTCTTAAAGGTCATTTGCACCTACTATCCAAAAGCTTTTTCTTCTTCTAGGTGAGGCTTCTAGGTATTCAAATTGGAAGCTTGTTTCTTGAAGAAAAAGAAAACCCCTTTCTCCCTTGTTAGTTCTCAATTAGATGTGGTTTTCAAGAGAAGGGATGAAACACTTAGCTGTCCTTTCTTTTTCTTCCCACTTTTTTCTTGTTCTTTTTCATGCTGGGTTCATCTTCTCCAAAAGGATGTTTTGGAAAGGAAGAAACTTCAAAGCAGGGATCGCTCCTGAATGATCTCATCAAACATTATTTTGACACAGTGATTTGATTTTTGCAGCTGGAACCACCAAACTGCCTGAGTTCATCACACAGGCACTGCCTGAGGCAAACAAGAGTTTATATAGCTTAGGTTAGAGATCCTGATGCAGAATTTATAAACACTGTATTCTCAAATGACACTTTAGTCTTTGGCAGGGAGGAATAGGTCAGAGAGGCTGCCAGGGACTGGAAAAGAAAGCACCATCTTTATCATGGCATCAATAAAACAGCAGAAAGCAACGTTGGAAGGATATGGGATATTGGCTGGGTTTATATGCTTTAAGCTGGTTATTCCATGAGGGAAATGAACACTGGGAATAAGCTTCAAGACAAGCTCTCAATTGCCTGGTATCATAGGTTAGATTATGTCAACTTCCATTTAAACAGCATGTTAAAACAGAACTCTCAATTGCTTTTCGTAAACTTCCTTTTCTGGGATCCTGGAAAACAAAAGCATACATTTTGCAAATATATTGCGTGACTTACTCCTATCTTCTATAATTATAATTTATAAAGTCTATATTATGTAAACCAAACTAGTCAAGATTGGATTCACATTGGTTGTAACCAATTTTACTCATTTACTTTAATGGCATCCAAATATATGAGAGATGGGAAGCAAAGACTGAATTATCATTCCTATTCTTCTGTTTTATATCTCTATAGCAGTGATGGTGAACCTTTTCGTTGTGGTGTGCCAAAAGTGTGCATTGTGCCCTGGCCCCCTGCGCAGACGCACACAACACCCCCACCCATTCCTTTTACCTGAATTGTGCATGTGCGCGCCTCCCAACTGATTTTCGGCCCATTTGAGGCCAAAAAATGGGCCTTCCAGAAATATTGGAAGTGACTGTTTTCAGCCTCCGAAGGGCCTCTTGGGCCCTGGGGAATCTGTTTTCACCTTCCTGGAGACTTAAGGGAAGACTCTGCAGCCTCAGGAGACCGAAAAATGGGCCTTCCGGAAATATTGGAAGTTCCCAAAAATCAACTGGGAGGCACACGCATGCGCAGTGCAGGTAAGTTTGGCTGTGCCATAGGTTCACCATCACAGCTCCATAGTATTGAACAAATGAGGTTATTTCCTAAGGAATAGCTTCACTTTGTTCCCTCATGTTTTACTAAAGATTTACCTCTTTTGCAGATTTACAACAGATGAGTCAGTCTCAGCATAGACTTTTCACTTATTATTTTGTTTCTTCTGTCTTAAAGTCATAGAAGAGGAACTTCATTTTTCCACTTTTAAAGAAAGGATTTATAACAAACTAATTCAGATACTCCTATTTTGTAGTAAGGGAAAGCAGACATATTTCTTTTGAACATTTTTTTTAAAAAAATGGGTAGGAATTTGGTTTAGTAACATTTACTGTGGCTCAAAAACTATAAATAAACTTCAATCAAATTTCAAAAATCATTTAGAGGATGAATTTAGACTTTTTGTGTTGTGAATGCATAAGCCTTAATAAAGATATCTTAAGCTTGGAGTCAAGTGCAGGGTTCTGGCCCTGCACTTCTGATTGGCTGTTAACGGCAGGATCGGATTGGCCCATTCCGGGGAATCCAATTGGCCATTAACGGAGCGTTCTCATTGGTTAAGGGAGCTAGTGCTCCTAGATTGTTATTGGTTAATAGTTATTGGGTTGCCTATATAAGGAGGGCTATAACTGCCATTGAGTTTGAGCAGTCACTATGTAAATAAAGAGTTGAAGTTCACCATTCCAGAGGCTCGTCTCCATTCTTTCTCGCCCATGCTCCACACTTAACACTGGTGACAAGGGTGGGATATGGAGATGTCTGAGCTGACTGAACTAAGAAGAAACACTGAGCACATGGCTGACAGCGCTACACGATGGAACCATGTCCACCGGCATCGTACCACCTGCTCCGTTCGATCCAGTGCAAGAGGACTGGGAGTCCGACATGGATCGTTTCCAAATGTTTTTGGAAACTAACAATTTAAAGGATGCCACAGCCAGGAAGAAATGGGCAGTATTCCTAATGCATTGCGGTCCAACCATATTTAAGATGGCTAAAGCACTAGCCAAACCTACCGAAGTGAAGACGATGGACTGGGATGACCTCGAACCCCTACTAAGAGCTCATTACACATCGACCGTGCCCACGCTCGTGAGACAGCACAAGTTCTATCAGAGAAACCAGTGAAAAGGAGAAAGCGTCGCCGACTTCATAGCAGACCTCCGAAACCTGGGAGGCCTCTGCGGATTCGCCGATTTGGAAGAGGCACTGAGAAATCGAATAGTTCTGGGATTAGATGCACCAGGCGTGCAGAGCAAGCTGATGGCGAAAGGCGACATCAGCCTTGCCGATGCCTTCTACTGCAGCAGAAGCAACTGCTACTGCAGCAGAAGCAACCAGGAAGTCGGCTGCACAATTACGCCGCAACCGCACTCCGGTACACCAACTGACAAGCGAAATTTTACCCAAGTCAGAAGGGCAGCTTTCAACGACACACCACGAGGACCTCTCTTCATCATCAGACAGTGACGAAGAAGAGGTCCATCGACTGCAGTCCGACCGGGACCACCACCCTAAGTCCCTACGCCCTTGCACTGGCTGTGGAGCCAACCATGCCAGGTTCAAATGCAAATTCCACGACGCGCTCTGCCATGAGTGCGGGAAGAGAGGCCACATCAGACGGGTCTGCCGAAGTTTACAAGGACCGGCCAGGCCTCAAAAGGAAACCAATCGACAGGAAACCGTCCTGTAAGGTGAGAACCAGTAAACCACTCCTACAGAAACCGAGTTTTGCAGCGAGAAGAGGCTCACCATACTATCACTATCGGTCACGCCTCTGCCTTGGATGCCAAGAAAATCTGAATTACAGTGGCCATCGAGAACCAGCCTTGCCACATGGAAGTCAACTCGGGATCGTCCCTCTCGATGGTGTCCTGGAAGACCCTCAAGCAACTCATCCCCACGATCCAGCGCCAAGACCTCCGCTTCCAAAAACTTATTCTTAAGGCATATCAAGGGAATCGAATCCCTGTTGTTGGTTCCTGCCGAGTCCGGGTCTCATTCAAGAAGCACACAGCGTACTTACCGCTAACTGTGATCGACAAAGATCGGCCTAGTTTGCTAGGTCTCCAATGGTTTGCGCCACTTGGCATTGAAGTGGCAGGCATAAACCAAGTCAGCGGAAGTGACTGGGAGGAGGACCTCATCCATGAATTCAAGGACGTATTCGCGGAAAAATTAGGCGAGTACAAGGGGACCCCAATATCATTCAGCCTTAATCCAAAGATAGCTCCCATCCGCCTTAAGCCTCGTCGAGTTCCGTTTGCCTTAAAGCCGAAAATCGACAAACAACTCGATAAACTAATAGCTCATGGGGTGCTAGAACCTACCGATCACTCTCCCTGGGAAACCCCAATCGTAACACCCATTAAGCCGGATGGTTCAATCCAAATTTGTGGGGACTACTGGGCCACCCTGAACCACGCCCTACAGCAAAATGCATATCCGGTGCCGGTGGTGCAGCATCTCCTCCATTCCCTGGGGGGCGGAAAAGTCTTTGCCAAATTAGACTTAGCTCAGGCATATCAGCAATTACCTGTTGATGAAAAGACAGCACAGGCACAAACGATTGTGACGCACTGAGGTGCCTTTAAATGTACCCGGCTCCAATTCAGAGTCAGTGTAGCCTCGGGGATATTTCAGAGCCTTATGGAGAGGCTACTACAAGGGATTAAAGGCATGGTCCCCTACTTTGACGAGGTATTAATTGCTGCACCTACAAAAAAAAATCTTACGGGATCGTTTAAAGTTGGTCCTACAAAAATTCCAAGATGCCGGTCTTAAGGTAAAAAAGAATAAGTGTAAATTGTGTACAGATAGTGTTGAGTTTTTAGGGTACCTAATTGACAGTCAAGGTATTCACCCTACCGACAGTAAATTAAGAGAAATAAAAAACGCTCCCAGGCCTCGGAACAAGGCCGATCTCCAGGCGTTCCTAGGCCTCATCAACTTTTATAATGTATTTCTACCACATAAAGCAACTGTCGCTGAGCCGTTACATCGTTTGCTAGACAAGAAAGCAAATTGGTTATGGGGTCATAAAGAAGAACAGGCGTTCCGTAATGTAAAAAAACTACTGACTTCTGACTCTGTACTCATGCAGTACAATGAGACTTTGCCGTGAAACATCACATGTGATGCTTCACCCTTCGGAGTGGGCGCCATTCTGAGCCATGTACTGCCTAATGGTAATGAAGCCCCTGTTGCATATTTTTCAAAGACACTTTCAAAAACTGAGTGAAATTATGGCCAAATCGATAAAGAAGCCCTTGAGTACGTGTATGGCCGGGCTTTTACTATTGTGACTGACCATAAACCGTTACTGGGGATAATAGCTGGAGATAAGACGACTCCCTACATATTATCCCCCAGGATGACTCGCTGGTCAGAATTCTTGGCTGCTTATAATTATCGGCTGCAATACCGCCCGGGGAAAGCCATTCCCCATGCCGACGCATTGAGCCGAGCACCACTTCCAGAGACTCTCGATGATCCTGCACCAACGGTAACCACGTTGAAACACTCCACTCGCCGCCATTAACCGCTCGAGATATCACGAGAGAAACCAGACGTGACCCCATCTTGACGCGAGTCCTAGGCTGGGTAGAACGCGGATGGCCATTGGACCAATTATCAGATGACTTCACACCATTCAAGACTCGACAAACGGAGTTGTTCTCTCAAAAAGGCTATGTCATCTGGGGCGATAGAGTCGTTATCCCAGAACGACTCCAAAAAGCAGTACTGAGAACCTTGCACGATGGCCACCCCGGTATCGTGTGGATGAAAGCCCTCGTACGAAGCTACGCATGGTGGCCAGGCATCGACAAGCAAATCAAAAATTGGGTTAAAGCTTGTCATAGATGCCAGGAAGTGAGCAACGCCCTACCAAAAGCCATCCCTACCGAATGGGAGACACCACAGGGACCCTGGTCCCGTATTCACCTGGATTTTGTGGGACCGACCAAAGTCCACACCTTTCTTCTAACTGTCAACACCTACTTGAATTGGCTCGAGATTCACCGCATGATGAACACAACCACTGAAGCGGTTATCAAAAAATTGGAAAAACTGTTTGAAACCCACGGATTACCAGATGTTCTGGTATCCGACAATGGGCCCCAATTTACCGCGCTGTCCTTTGAGCAGTACCTGGCTGATCGTGGCATCCGACATGCGCTCACCTCGCCTGTGCACCCTGCGACCAATGGCAGGGCTGAGCGCATGGTCCAATTTGTTAAGAAAACCTTGCAAAAATTAGACTACGATAACATCGATGACAAACTCAACCGAATCCTTTTTCTACAACACATCACACCTATAGCATCACCAACAAAACTCCCGCCGAACTGCAAATGGGATGAAAACTCCGCTCCCACCTCAACCGGTTACACCCAGCTTATGAACTGGAAAAACCACTAGGATCCAGCGGCCGATGTCGTGCCTTCCAGGTAGGCGATTTGGTATACGCAAAAAACCTATCGGGCGATCCGCTGTGGGTAGAGGCGACAGTAGTTCGTGTAACCGGCCCGAGATCCTACCTTGTACAATGCCTTGACGACAGACTAAGGAAACGCCATATCGATCAATTACGATCACGGCTCCGGTCGGGCAATTCTGAACTCCCTTATGACCAAACTGAGTGGGGGGGAGATACGGAAGAAGTTGAATTTCAATTAGAAGAAAACCCATTCGAAGGGAATGATGGTGGAATAGAGACACAGGAATTGGAACTAGAGAAGGGAATAGATTCACCTCAGGGAGTTGCCGAAGATATTGGTGACGACGGAAACGTGAACTCTGAACCAGAGGCAACCCTGTCGACAAACAACGATCTACCTCAGCGAGATTGCAGCCAAATGCAAAAAACACAGCGAAAAGACTAATAAAGCAACCATCCTACCTAAAGGACTATGTAACTGCGCCCTGTAAACAGAAGCCAGGGGGAAGGGGTGTTGTGAATGCATAAGCCTTAATAAAGATATCTTAAGCTTAGAGTCAAGTGCAGGGTTCTGGCCCTGCACTTCTGGTTGGCTGTTAACGGCAGGATCGGATTGGCCCGTTCCGGGGAATCCGATTGGCCATTAACGGAGAGTTCTCATTGGTTAAGGGAGCTAGCGCTCCTAGATTGTTATTGGTTAATAGTTATTGAGTTGCCTATATAAGGAGGGCTATAACTGCCATTGAGTTTGAGCAGTCACTATGTAAATAAAGAGTTGAAGTTCACCGTTTCAGAGGCTCATCTCCATTCTTTCTCGCCCATGCTCCATACTTAACATTTTGCAAAAGTAATTTGTGACTGTTCTGATAGTCAGGGGAAGCAGAGGTACATCGGTGCCAGTTACGGTTCTGCTCTGCAGAAGAATGGCATTTAAACCCCAATTATTAATCTCAGGAAAGTTCCACACTTAAGAGATAAGTTACAGAAAGTTCTTAAGACATTAATATCTTAAGATATTGTATACCTATGCATCTGGATATAGATCACCATCTGTGTTCCAAATTCAGAAACATCACAGCCCTTAGATGTAAAAAGGTTTGGCACTTTTTTCTGAGTTTAGAAAATAAACTCTGGATGAGAGGGAGAATGCTTCAAAGGCATAAGCCATAAAACTTGCTCTTGCAATGGTCTGTCTCATGCCAAAAGACTGAGAAACTGTGTTTAAATCACAGGAAATCCTCACAAAGCTGCCTTCAGTAAGCTGTGTGTACTCCCAGGGTGTCATGTTCCGACACACCTCCTCTGCCTGTTTGTAAAACAATCTTTTTAATTTTCTGGATGGCTTGGCAAATCACAGCTGCTCATTCCCCAGAGCTGCTGAATGCATTCACTCAGGTTCCTATTTACATACAGTTGGGCTTTTAATTTCCTTCTCATTGCACATTTTATAAAGAAGCCATCTGAAATGTTGCAGATGGCTGGGGGGGGCGGGAAGGGGACAATCTTCAGGTTTCCAAACTGAAAGCCCAGCATGAAAAAGGCAAATTTCACTTAACAACAGAGCTCCTGGTTTGTTGTGGCTGCCCCATGGCGAGGGTTGGCTTTCCACTCATTATTGCTTTAACTCAATAGCTTTACAGTTATCCGCCTGAGCCAAAGTACTTGAGTAATAATTGATATGTGCCACTGAGAAAGGCTTATTAAACACAACTTTTAGGAGTGAAAGTGGTTGTCCTCACAGGTGGTAAAGAGAAAGTGAGAGACAACCAAGGCTGGAAAAAAAATTAGCTCTCCTTCAGCATCTATTAGTGCAATTATAAAATAAAAAAGGCTGCAATAGAAGGTTCCTCCTGCAAACATCCCCATGCCTGAAAATGATAGAGATTTTCTCAGCTTGCTACACTCAGCAGCTGGGTTAATTGCTGTCATTTTTCCAAGTGCTGCCCAATCCCACTACCAAACAAATTCTGAATAGAAACATAGGTCTGGGGGGACTAAAATTACTAATTCAAAGAAATGAAACTGATTAGCAATAAGGATCCTTCTTCACAATTTGGGGGAGGAGGAGAATAATTGGCACACAGTAATGATTAATTCAGTACAATTCATGCAGGTGATGGTTATGTAGATTATTTATACATTCCATTAATAATGGTTTGATTTCTGCACCTATTAAAATAATATCTGAAACATTTCTGGACTTTTCTGACCACACCTTAAATATAATATAGATGAGCATTGTTGAATAATATTTGAGGCTATTCTTTAATAGCAACAAAGCTCAAAATTTCAAAATTAAAAACAGCTTCTATGTGTTCAAGTTAGGATATTATTAATAAATCACCCAAAAAGATGCATTTGCCCAAGTATATGTGATGTCTTCACTTCATCTTGTTTTAGGTCTCTTTCATGGATGCTTTTTATCAAATGGAATCCATTCTATGACTGCCTTGGTCCACCTTTCATCTTCTTTCTATGTGACCAGTCCATTTCCATTTCAATTCTTTAATCTCTTGATGATATCATATACTTTCATTGCTGAGCATGTGTTTTTTTCATGGCTCTTTTCACCACTTGTAGCTTTTGTATTGATTCTGGAGTTAGTATCCATGTTTCACCAGCATATGTTAGAACAGGTAGCACACAATGATCAAAAACTTTTCTCTTCAGGCATAGGGGGAAGTTATTCTTGAAAATTAGGCTCAGCTTGCTGACTGTCTGCCAATTATATTTAACACACCATTCAATTTCCTTTATTGTATCACCTTCATTTGAGATTTGTTGGCCAAAGTATACATAGTGTCTATGTCCAGTTCTTCTCAAGATGTATTTTTCCACTCTAGTGAATTTATTAAACATAACCTGGCTCTTTTTCAGATTTATTTTAAACATTATTGTAAGTCTTGTGATAAGAGAACAACATCATCTGCAAATCTGAAGTGATTTAAATAGGCATCATTGATTTTTATTCCATCTTTTGCCCAGTCTAGTTTGTGAAATATTACTTCAAGGTAGGCTGAGAAAAGGAGAGGTGATATTTTATCACCTTGTTGTACACCTCATTCTATGGTGATTTCCACTTTAAGATCATTAAGCCAAATAGTCATCATTATTTTTCCATGTATCAATTGTAGTAAGTATAGGTAAGCAATGACATCCTGGTTGTGCAATGCATTAATTATTGCTTGGGGTTAGGGTTAGACCTCCATACATTCGGAGAGAAAAATGGACACCACCAATGGATTTGGAACTCATGTTTATGGTTAGGATGGTGAATGCTTTCTCAACCTGCCAACTACATCTCCTGATAAAATACATGGGAATTTCCATTGAGGTAAAATCCACTTAGGATTAGGGTTAGGTCGCTATGAATTCAGATAGAAAAATAGAGACCACCAATGGATTTGGAGCCTATGTTTATGGTTAGGAGGGTGAATTCTTTTTGAAACTGCCTTTTCCACATTTCCTGTTAAAATCCCTTTTGGGTAAAATCCACTTA
This sequence comes from Hydrophis major, assembly GCA_033807585.1. Taxonomy (NCBI): domain Eukaryota; kingdom Metazoa; phylum Chordata; class Lepidosauria; order Squamata; family Elapidae; genus Hydrophis; species Hydrophis major. The sequence goes on along the minus strand of CM066330.1, from coordinate 212,212,409 downwards.
GGGTTAGGGTTAGCTGTCCATGAAATCAGAGAGAAAAATGAACACTGCCAAACATTCGGAGCCCATGGTTATGGTTAGAAGAGGGAACATTTTCTAGACCTGCCTTTCTTACATTTCCTGGTAAAATCCGTGGGAAAATCCCTTTGGAGTAAATCCATTTAGCATCAGGTTTTCATCTCCATGAATTCAGAAAGAAAAATTGTCATCACCAATGGATACACAGTCCATGGTTATGGTTAGGAGGCTGAATGCTTTCTGAACCAGCGTGAACTACATTTCCTGATAAAACACATGAGAAAATTCTATTTGGTAAAATCCACTTAGGGTTAAGGTTAAGTTTCTATGCATTCAGAGACAAAAAGGGATATTGCCAATGGATTCATAGATGATGATTAGAGGAAGGAGGTTGAATGATTATTGAACCTGCCTTAACTACCTTTATGATTAAAACACATGAGAAAATCCCATTCTGATAAAATCCACCTAGGGTTAGGGTTAGGTCTCCATGAATTAGGAGAGAAAAATGAACACCGCCAATGGATTTGGAGCCCATGTTTATGGTTAGGAGGGTCAATGCTTTCTCAACCTGCCTTAACTACATTTCCTAATAAAATACATGGGAGAATCCCATTCAGGAGAAATCCACTTAGGGTAGGTCTCTATGAATTCAGATAGAAAAATGGACACCACCAATGGATTTGGAGCCCATGTTTATGGCTAGAAGGGTGAATGCTTTCTCAACCTGCCTTAACTACATTTCCTAATAAAATACATAGGGAAATCCTATTCAGGTAAAATCTTATTCAGGTAAAATCAGGGTTAAGTCTCTATGAATTCAGATAGAAAAATGGACTGGAAATGTTTTACCAGGAAATGCTGGAAAGAGTTGTTCAAAAAACATTCACCCTCCTAACCATAACCATTGGCTCTGAATCCATTTGTTATGTCCATTTCTCATCTGAATTCATAGGGACCTAACCATAACCATAATTTGATTTTACCCCAAATGGATTTTCACATGTTTTCTAGGAAATGTAGAAAAGGCAGGTTCAGAAAGCATTAACCGCCCTGACCATAAGAATGAGCTTTGAATTGATTGGCAAATGTCTATTTTTCTCTCTGAATTTATGGAAACGTAACTCTCAGTGGGTGTAAACCAAATGTAATTTTACCCTTGTGTTTTACTAGGAAATATTAGAAAGAATTGTTCAAAAAGCATTCACCCTGCTAACTATAACCATGGGCTCTGAATCCATTGGCGGTGTTCATTTTTCTCTCGAAATTCATGGAGACCTAACCCTAACCCTTAGTGGATTTACCTAAATGGGATTTTCCCATGTATTTTACCAAGAAATGTAGAAATGGCAGGTTCAAAAAGTACTCACCGTTCGAACCATAACTATGGACAAGAATCCATTGGTGAAGTCCATTTTTCTTTCCAAATTCATGGAAACCTAACTCTAATCCTAAATGGATTTTACTCAAATGGGATTTTCCCATGTATTTTACCAGGAAATGTAGTTAAGTCAGATTCAGAAAGTATTCACCCTCCAAACCATAACCATTGGCTTTGAGTCAATTGGAGATGTCTGTTTTTGTCTCTGAATTCATAGAGACCTAAACTTAACCTCAGTGGATTTTTCCCGAATGAGATTTTCCCTTGGGTTTTATCAGGAAATGTAGAAAATGCAACTTCAAAAAGCATTCACCTTCCTATCCATAACCATAGGTTCTGAATCCATTGGCAATGTCCTTTTTTCTCTCCAAATACATGGAGACCTAACCCTAACCCTAAGTGAATTACCTGAATAGAATTTTCCCATATGTTTTACCAGGAAATGATGGAAAGGTTGTTTCCAAAAGCATTCCCCCTCCTAACTATGACCATGGGATCCTAATATATTGGCATTGTCCATTTTACTGTACAAATAAATGGAGGTCTAACCTTAACCTTAAGTAGATTTTATCCAAATGGGATTTTCCCATGTATTTTATCAAGAAATGTAGTTAAGGCAGAGCACTTGGCAGAGCTGCTTCCATTCGCAGAGGTGGTGTACAACAATGCTGTGCACAGTAGTATTAGCATGACCCCTTTCCAGGTTGCCAGAGATGTGGAATCTGTTCCCATGCCAAACAGCCTAGAGATCCATTCATCCATGTTGCTAGATGAATGGATGGACTTGCTAAAGCAGGGATGGGAGAATACAAAGTGGGCATTTCAAGAAGTGGCAAAAACATATAAAATGCAAGCTGACGAATGCCACAGTCCCTAGGAACCATTCTGGGTTTGGGGTAAGGTTTACCTCTTCACAGAATATCTAGACTAAAGCTCCCATGCAAGATGCTAGGATTAAAGTTTATTGGCCCTGTTCCCATAGTGAAAGTGATTAACCCTGTTACGATACAGCTTAGTCTCCCTCTCCTGTTAGGGAAAGTGTATCCGGTCTTTCACAGTAGCTTGTTAAAGCTGGAAGTAGGCTCCTGGATCAGACTGGTAGATTAGGCAGCCCCAGAACCAATAGTGGTGCAAGGAGAGATGCACTACGAAGTAAATTAGATTTTAGATTCAAAGCTGCACAGGGACAGGTTATAGCACCTTGTGCAATGGAAGGGATACACCCTCTCTGAGACCACTTAGGTCAAGAGTTGGGACATAAAGGCTGATAGTTGGTTAAGCAAGTTCATCATAAATACTGCCACAAATCAAAGGGGCCTCTGGGGAATGGAAAGAGAGTTTAAACTGAAATGTGATTAAATCCTTTGTGTTCTGAATGAATAAATGTGTTAATAAAGTTATCAAGAGCTTGAAGTCAAGTGCAGGATTCTGGCCCTGCACTTCTGATTGGCCGTTAATGTCGACATCAGATTGGTCCGTTCAGGTAAATCTGATTGGCCATTAACGAGCCTCTCCCATTGGTTAACGGAGCTAGCACTCCCAAGTTTTCATTGGTTGAATAGTTAATAAGTTGCCTATATAAGGAGGCCCGTTGCAGCCATTGAGATGAGCTGTCACACCATGTTAATAAAGAGTTTTGAAGTTCACTATTTCACTGGCTCGTCTCCATTCTTCGCGCCCACGCTCAGTACTTAACACCGGCGACGAAGGTGGGATGTGGAGACATCGGAGCTGACTGAACAAGAAGAACGATAACCGAGCACTGGCTGAATGCACAACGGCGGAACCATGTCCGACGGCGTCATACCACCCGCTCCATTCGACTCAGTGCAAGAAGACTGGGACTCTTATATGGATCGTTTCCAAATGTTCTTGGAAACCAACAATTTGAAGGATGCCACTACTGGAAAGAAACGGGCGGTATTCCTAACGCATTGCGGGCCGACCGTATTCAAGATGGCCAAGGCACTAGCGAAACCAGCAGAAGTGAAGTCTGTGGACTGGGACGTCCTTGAACCTCTACTGAGAGCCCACTACGCGCCAGTCATTCCAAGGCTTGTCAGAAGGCATGAATTTTATCAAAGAAGTCAACAAAAGGGCGAGAGTGTTGTTGATTTCATAGCGGATCTCCAGAATCTGGGAGGCCTATGTGGGTTTGCCGATCTCGAAGAAGCCTTAAGAGACAGAATAGTTCTGGGATTGGATGCACCACACATCCAAAGCAAGTTGATGGCGAAAGGCGACATCAGCCTTGCCGATGCTATTGCTGAGGCTACTGCAGCAGAAGCAACCAGGAAGTCGGCTGCCCGAATGTGCCGCAACCACGCACCGGTTCACCAACCAACCTGCGAAATTTCACCTAAGTCAGAAGGGCAGCTCATAATGGCCCACCACGAGGACCTCTCTTCATCGTCAGACAATGATAAAGAAGAGGTCCATCAACTGAGGTCCGAACGGGACCAACGCCAGAAATCTCAATATCAATGCGCTGGTTGTGGGGCAAGACACCCCCGATCAGAATGCAAATTCCTCGACACGCTCTGCCATGTGTGCGGGAAACGAGGCCATATCGGAAGGGTCTGTAGAAGCCAAATAGGACCCAACCAGCCCTCGAAGGGGGCTAACTATCGCCAACTGACAGGAAGCCCTCCTGTAAGGCGAGAACCAGTGAACCACCAATGGAACAACCACTCCTACAGAAACAAAACCATAAACCGCCCCACGAAGTGAGAAGAGGCTCACCAAACTATCACGATCGGTCATGCCTCCTCTTTGGATGCCAAGAAGATCTGAGTGAAAGTGGCTATCGAAAACCAGCCCTGCCTGATGGAAGTTGACTCAGGATCGTCTCTCTCGATGGTTTCATGGAAGACCCTCAAGCAACTCATCCCTACCGTCTGGTGACAAGATCTCCGATTCCAAAGACTCATACTCAAAGACTATCAAGGGAATCGGATTCCAGTCATAGGATCCAGTCGAGTTCAGGTATCGTTCAAGAACCGTACAGCATTCCTACCCCTGACTGTGATTGACAAGGACCGGCCTAGTCTGCTAGGTCTCCAATGGTTCACGCCGCTTGGAATTGAGGTGGCAGGCATTCACCGAATCGGTAGCAGTAACTGGGAAGAGGACCTCGTCCAAGAATTCAAGGACGTCTTTGCAGAAAAACTAGGCGAGTACAAGGGGACCCCGATATCATTTAACCTCAATCCCAAAATAGCTTCCATCCACCTTAAGCCTCCACGAGTGCCATTTGCCCTTAAACCAAAGATCGACGAGCAGCTTGATAAATTGATAGCCCAGGGTGTGTTAGAACCAACCGATCACTCTCGCTGGGAGACCCCAATCGTTACACCCATTAAGCTGGATGGGTCGATAAGAATTTGTGGGGACTACCGAGCCACCTTGAACCACGCCCTTCAACAAAACGCATATCCGGTAGCAGTGGTGCAGCACCTCCTCCATTCCCTGGGGGGCGGAAAAGTCTTCACTAAACTAGACTTAGCCCAGGCATACCAACAACTGCCGGTAGACAAAAAAACGGCAGAGGCACAGACAATCGTTACGCACCAAGGTGCCTTTAAATGTACCCGACTCCAATTCGGAGTGAGCGTAGCCCTGGGAATCTTTCAAAGTTTGATGGAAAGACTATTACAAGGAATAAAAGGCGTTGTTCCATACTTTGATGATGTGTTAATCACTGCACCTACCCCGAAAATTTTACGAGAATGCCTGAGGTTGGTTCTCCAGAGATTCAAAGACGCAGGGCTTAAGGTTAAGAAAAACAAGTGTAAACTATGCACTGATCGTGTCGAATTTTTAGGATATTTGATTGACAGTAATGGCATACACCCTACCGATAGCAAATTGAGGGCAATCAAGAACGCCCCAAAACCCCGAAATAAAGCTGACCTCCAGGCGTTTCTAGGCCTTATCAATTTTTATAATGTTTTCTTGCCGCACAAAGCAACCGTAGCCGAACCCCTACACCGTTTATTGGACAAGAAAGCAATCTGGGTGTGGGGACATAGAGAAGAGCAGGCATTTAGAAATGTAAAAAAATTATTCACTTCTGACGCTGTACTAATGCAGTACAATGAGACTTTGCCGTTAACGATCACGTGTGATGCATTGCCTTTCAGAGTAGGCACCATTTTGAGCCACGTTTTGCCAAACGGTAGCAAAGCCCCTGTTGCCTATTTCTCGAAGACGCTTTCAAAAGCAGAATGCAATTACAGTCAGATTGATAAAGAAGCCCTTGCCATTGTGTCTGCTGTCAAGAGATTTCATGAGTATGTGTATGGCCGAGCCTTTATTATAGTGACTGACCACAAAACTTTGCTGGGAATAATAGCGGGAGATAAGCCAACCCCCTATATATTATCTCCCAGAATGACTCGCTGGTCAGAATTCTTGGCTGCCTATAATTATCGACTGCAACACCGCCCGGGGAAGGCCATTCCCCACGGCGACGCATTGAGCCAAGCACCACTTCCAGAAACCATTGATGAACCCATGCCTACAGTGACAACGTTGCAGATCGAGACACTTCGAACATCGCCATTAATAGCCCGAGATATCGCAATGGAAATGAAATGGGACCCCACCTTAGCACGAGTTCTCAGTTGGGTCGAGCGCGGATGGCCATTGGACCAGATATCTGATGACTATGCCCATTCAAGAGTCGACAAATGGAATTGTTTTCACAGAAGGTCTGCATTATCTGGGGAAATAGAGTTGTTTTCCCAGAGCGGCTACAACGAGCGGTACTAAGAACATTGCACGATGGCCACCCTGGCATCGTGCACATGAAAGCCCTCGCACGTAGCTATGCATGGTGGCCAGGCATCGACAAGCAAATCGAGATGTGGGTCAAAGCTTGTCACAAATGCCAGGAAGTAAGCAATGCCCCACTGAAAGCGACCCCAACTGAATGGGAAACACCACGGGGACCCTGGTTCCGTATTCATCTGGACTTTGCGGGACCTACTAAAGGCCACACATTTTTATTAACGGTGGATGCCTACTCGAACTGGCTCGAAATCTATGAAATGAGGAATACAACAACCGAAGCAGTCATCAAGAAACTAGACAGACTAGTTTGGAGGCTAAGGCTGCCTTGCAGAGGCAGCCGAAGATAGGGGGGAGCTGGTGAGGGGTTTCAGGGTGTTTCAGCCCCCCTCCCCAGCCGGCAAAACCCCCTTTTCTCAAGGCAGTCGAGCGGCAGTCTGCAATGGCCGCCACAAAGAAGCCAGCAGCTGGGTAAGACTGAACAGGAGGAAGAGGAGAGAAAGTTTACAAGAGAATTTTTTTTTGGGCTGATCCAGGACTTTAAGAGGCGTTTAATCCTGAGAACTATGACTTTTTGAAAAATACTTTGTTTCCAGAGGAGGATTTCAAGCGGCAAAATTGAGGTGCTGAAAGGAAAGTTTACTCTCCTTCCCTATGGAATCAACAAATGGCCATTGAGAAACCTGTTGTTTTTTATAAAAGGTAAAAACTTGGCTTCTTGTTATAAGTGGGAAGGAAGAGGACAAAAAAAAAATTAAGATCTTGCTGGAAGAGATGCCTTGAAGATCTTGAGACTAGAAATTGATTGTAACAAGGCTATAAAATGCAGATTGGGCTTTTTTTCTTTTCCCTTTTACTGATACCACCCCAGGAAGAGAAAGCGAGAACTTTGTGCATTGTTTGGACTGATTGATGTCTCTGGGACTTTGAGGAATTGTTTTAACTTTTGAAACATTTTGGTTGCTCTTAGAAGAACAAAGAATGGCTTTATCTGATGATGAACTTAGAAAGGAATATCAAGAAAGTAAGGATGCTGTGAAAGAAGCTTTCCTTTCTTTAGAAATGGTGCTTGCTATTTATCAGCAAACACAACAACAGATGGAGGAAATAGAAGGAGAAAAAGAAAAAGAAGAAGACGCCATCTTCAGTGAATCTAAAAAATTAATTAAGAGAGAAAGGAGAAAGAAAGGAAGGAAAATGAAGGACTTAAGACTTAAAAAAACACTTAAGAAAGGAAAAAATAAGATGAAAAACCAACTTAATGTTACTGAGCAAAAGGAGAAAGGATTACAACAGAGAGGAAAAACTATAAAAGTGGAGGTTAGTGGGGGGGGGGTAAAAAGGCCAGGGGGGATAAGAAAGGAAAGGAAAAGGGAGGGAAAAGCCACAAAGGTATGAAACAAGATGGGAAAAAAGGATTTTGTTTTTAGGGATGAAGGGTAAGGTATAATTTTTTTAAAAAAGAAGATTCTGCAAGGTACATAAGATGGTACTATGTATTAGAAATAGAAAAGTAGAATGTTATAAGAATTAATAAAAGATTAAAATATTGAAATGTTTAGTAATGACAGATTTTAAAATTTAATAAAATTGTAGCACTTGTTTTTTGAAATAGACAATCAGAATGTTATAAGAGTTAATATTTAGATTTATTATCTGATTATATTAATTATTATGTATTTATTATTTTTTCTCTTTGAAGGTTAGTAGGTAGAATGTACTAAGCAGAATCAGATTGGGTATTAGGCATTATTTTAAATATTAATTTAAGGGGAGGATAGAAAGTCATCATACTCTGATCAGTGATTTCAGGAGAAATTCTTTTATTTTTCTTACTATAGGGAATGAGATAAATGGATAATTTGGAAAGAATGGACAAAAAATACAAATACAATGATTTAAATTAAAATGAATTAAATAAAATAGAAATAAGAAGAATGAAAAGCGGGGAGAAGTTATATAGAAGATATAGAATGATAAATAAGATAGGTAATGGTATATAAGATGAGCACGAATTTAATTGAAGTCCATACAAAGAGAGGTAATCTGGGGCCAAACTACTTTCTTAAAAGAAGTTTTATATTTTTGTGTTTTGTGTGTCTTTGTTTTGTTTGAGAATTAATAAAACCTTGGAGGAATGTTGGATGAGAATAATGGTAATCAAGTCAAAGAGGAATGAAGATGATGATTATAAACTGGATAAATATAGAAAATAATAATAATAATGAAATTGAATACGAAAAGAGAAATAATGAGAAATTTGTTAAGAGATATCTATATGTTTATATTGAAATGTTGTAAAACAGAATTATGTTGCATAAAATAATATTTTACTTGACTTGTAAAATTAATAATGAAAAGAGTTTTAATGTACTTAATGGTTAATGATGGTTTGTTTGTCTTTAAAATCAATAAAATTTGTTCCAAAAAAAAGAAAGAAAGAAAGAAAGAAAGAAACTGGACAGACTATTTACAACACATGGATTACCAGACGTTCTGGTATCCAATAACGGACCCCAATTTACCGCGTTGTCCTTTGAGCAGTACCTGGTGGACCGCGGTATTTGCCATGCGCTGACTTCGCCTGCGCATCCTGCGGCCAACAGAAGGGCCGAGCGCATGGTACAATTCGTCAAAAAAACACTACACAAATGGACTATGACAATATCGAAGAAAAAATAAACCAAATACTCCTTTTGCAGCATATCACTCCGCACAGCGTCACCAACAAAACTCCCGCCGAATTGCTAATGGGGCGGAAGCTCCGTTCCCACCTCAACCGACTACACCCAGTGTACAAACCTGAGAAACCACACGGATCCAGCGGGCGATGCCGTACCTTCCAAGTAGGCAACTTAGTATTCGCTAAGAACTTGTCAGGCGATCCGTTGTGGGTTGAGGCAACTGTGGTCCGAGTAACCGGCCCCAGATCGTACCTTGTGGAGTGTCATGATAATAGACTATGGAAGCACCACATTAATCAGCTACGATCAAGGCTACAGTCAGGAATCTCTGAGTCCCCTGATATCCAAACTGAGGAGGGAGGAGATACGGAGGAAGATAAACTGGGAATAGCAGAAAATCTTAACGATAGAAATGATGGCGAAACGGAAACACGGGAAGAAGAATCGGGGACGGGAGGGAGCTCGCCTCATGGTGATACCGAAGATGTTGGTGACAATGAGAATTCGAACTCAGAGTTAGAGACACCCCTTTCACCAGATAACGAGCTATCTCAACAAGATTGCAGCCAAATACCGGGTTCAATACAAAAATCAAATAGACTAACAAAACAACCGGCCTACCTCAAGGACTACATAACTGCACCCCGTAAACGGAACCTGGGGGGAAGAGGTGTTGTGAATGAATAAATGTGTTAATAAAGTTATCAAGAGCTTGAAGTCAAGTGCAGGGTTCTGGCCCTGCACTTCTGATTGGCCGTTAATGTCGACATCAGATTGATCCGTTCAGGTGAATCTGATTGGTCATTAACGAGCCTCTCCCATTGGTTAACGGAGCTAGCGCTCCCAAGTTTTCATTGGTTGAATAGTTAATAAGTTGCCTATATAAGGAGGCCCGTTGCAGTCATTGAGCTGAGCTGTCACACCATGTTAATAAAGAGTTTTGAAGTTCACTATTTCACCGGCTCGTCTCCATTCTTTGCGCCCACGCTCAGTACTTAACACTTTGTGTTATCTTTTCATTACAGGAAGTCCTTTTCATGTGAGTAGGCACCTGTCAACCCAGAAGCTGGCCTGATCGCAGCCATGTTGTCTGCTTCAGTGTTCCCACACAGGAACTAAGAGCAAGGGTGGGATTCAAATTTCTTAACAACCGGTTCTGTTGAGAGTGAGTGTGGCTTGGTGGTCATGTGACTGGATGGGCATGGCTTGTACATAAATATTATCAATATTTATGTAAATATTGATTTTTTTATAAAAAAGGGCAACTTTTACCAAAAAGCAAGCAAAGTAGGCAGGCAGATTGAGTTGCTCACAGAATCACAGATTAACTTAGAGATCTATCTATCTGCAGTTGGCCACCTGAGTCTGCACTGAAAAGCTTCAATCCTAAGGAAGGTTCGGCTCTGCTTTTACATTAGCTAGAAAGCAAGAAATCCAAGGATTTCCTGCTTTGTAGCTAATCAAAATCTCATGGCAGAGCAGAACAGCTGATGGTCAGGGGAAAAGAAAAAGAAAAATAGCAACTTCCCAAACCAGGCAAGTTGGATGGCTCGCATGCCAATTAAGGAGTAAGTGGGAGGGGAGGGGAGGTGCCTGCCAGTGGAGTGATTTGCCGGTTCTCCGAACTGCATCGTGTGTGTAGTGTTTGCAATAAATCATCAGCTGTGCCACCTGGACAGCTGACAAGCGCTGCGCTCAGGTGCACATTATTTGGAAATCCTCTTGTTTCCTGCTTTTTCAACCTCAGCTGTGCCATGCAAAGCAGCTGAGGAGGGAAAAGCAGAGAATAAGGAACAGCCTAGAGCCCAGGCAGGCAGGTGGGCCAAACACTGAACCGGTTCGGTGTCAGCTGCTCTTCTCAGCTACAGGTTCTATAGAACCGGGCTGAACTGGTAGCATCCCACCCCTGGCTCAGGAACGGGGGGGAGGGGGATTTTATATAGAGGAAATTTTGTAGCCAAAACAAAATACTTTCTCTTGGGAACCAAGGACATTCAGGAGAAGGCAGAGTGATGCCACCTGGTTGTCAGACTGCATGGGGATTGGACCATATGACTGATTGTTGTGAGAAAGTACAAACTCTTACTTTTAATAAGGTGAAAACTGTGGGGATTTTTGGAGTTGGTTTTCACCAGATATGTGCCAATATGATATTTCCAATAAAAGTATTATTTCAGAGATTCAATCACCTCAGAGTCCTGCTTACCATGGATTCATTACTTTGAACCCAGACACACAGATGGATTCAGAGCTCATAATTATGGTTAGGAGGGTGAATGCTTTCTGAACCTGCCTTATCTACATTTCCTAGGAAAATACATGGAAAAATCCCATTCTGGTAAAATCCACTTAGGATTAGGGTTAGGTCTCCATGAATTCAGAGAGAAAATTGGATATTGCCAATAAATTCAGAGCCCATGGTTATGGTCAGGAGGGTTCATGCTTTTTGGACCTGCCTTTTCTACATTTTCTGTAAAATACACAGGAAAATCCAATTCAGGTAAAAACCAGAAGGGTAGGATTAGCTTCCCATGAATTCAGAGAGAAAAATGGACATCACCAAAGGATTCGGAGGGCATGGTTATGGTTAGGAGGGTGCATGCTTTTTGAACATGCCTCATCTACATGAGCAAATGGAAGATTGCTAATGGATTTAGAGCCCATGGGGTAATAGGCTGCATACTTTTTGAGACTATGTTATTGATGTTTTCAGGAAAAATGCATGGGAAAATCCGTTTGTCATAAAATCTTCTTAGGATTAAGATTAGGGTTCTATGAATTTCCTGAGGAAAACATATATCACCAATGGATTCAGAGCCCATTGATATGGTAAGGAGGTTGCATGCTTTTTGAGCTTTCTTTATCTATGTTGTTTCCCAAAAAAGGACCTATTCTTGCTCAAATGTCATCGCATTCCATTCCACTTAGAGGTACATTGAAAAAAAAAATTAAACAGAAAACCTAAAGAGAGATTTTAATAAAGCATAGCTTTAAAAGCTTTGCCTGTTTCTTCCTGGAAATCTACCAGGTTTGATTATCTTCCTTATTTAAATTTCCTCAAAAACAAAATATCACCATGTGCTGTGTATTTCAGTCATTTTTTTTCAGAGAATACTGTCATATATATCGTATAAAGCATAGGTGAGTAGAGGCATCTCATTAGATTGACTGTCTTCTAGAATGACCACCATTGAACAAATTGCACAGATGTTTCTGTACTTTCAGGACTTTTCTTTTACATGAGTGGGAATAAAAGTAATATGACTTACTTGTTATTAAAACTTTTGCCTCAGCTAACCATATTCAATGAGAGATTTGAATTAATTCACTGGTAAGTAAATTTACAATTTCACCTGATGCACAGAAACAAATTGAAGAAATTGTTCACAAAAGGATTCATTTTGAATTATAATGTTTAATCTGAATATAGAACATTTTATTTGAAATTGTGTACATTTGTTTGAAAAAACATCTGTCTTGTTTAAAAGGGTTAGGGTTAGGGTTATTGCTGGCTCATTATTTCAATATAAATGTGAATACCCATCAATGAGAAAGGGATTATCACAAAGAGGGCACAAGAAATTGTCTTTATTTTGAAACCTTGAATTTGGATACCTTTGTTTTTTTCACTATAATTTATCATGTCTCATCTCTATGTGTTTACAAATATCATGGATCGATTATCAGCAGGCCCAGCAACATCATTAGGAAGCTTCAAAAGCTCTCTGATGCCTCTTTTCATAACTGTCCTTATATTAAGGGGCCAATGAAACATCCTTATGCTGGAGTATTACTATTTGAGCAGGTTTCCCTGTAAAAAGCCAGACATGGGCAAAAATATTTTATTCTGCAACAAATAAACTCAATCCAGAACTTGATGGAAGTTCCTCTGGATGTTAGCCCTTTTAGCAAAGCCCTCTGCTGAGGCTGCAATTAGACAATCAGAAAGAGTGGAATGTGGGCTTTTGAGGGTGTAAAAGAATGATTAAAATATCCTTGGGGCTACTTCTCTGGTCCCCTTAGCTGTACTATTGGTCTCCTCACTCTCTGTTATGTCTGGAAGGATGGGTCCAAGAACAGAGACGAGACCCAGAAAGTGACTACAGCTCTTTATTAGTAACTTCCGATCTGAGCAAATGCTCCTAGCTGCAGCAGCCCCTTTTATAGAGCTGGCTGCGGCTATACGGCCAATGACAGTGGTTTGAGCTTGCGGCACTTGGTTCGCCCAATCACGGCAGCCCATTTAGCAGCCCGTTTAGGAGCCAATCAGTCTGGAGTGACCAATCATGACCCGCTGTTAGCGGACCAATTCGCTTTGCAGGCTTTCAAGCCTGCTAGTACAGAACATCCCTCCCCTCTAGGTTCCATCTAAGGGGTGAGGTTATATAGTCTTGCAGGTAGGCGGGTCTTCGCACCTGTCTACCTGACTTGCGCTGTTCGAATTGTCTTTGCTCGGTCTCAGGTTCCGACAGGCTGCTCACCTGGAAAGGTGAGCTGGTTCCATAGCTGTGACTCCCTTCAGGTGACCTCGGGCTGATTGGCACACCTCCTTCGCTGCTACTGCTTGTGCTCTCAGGATTCGCTGGACCCATTCAGTTGCTGCTACTAGGTGAGACGATCAATTGCCAAGGCTCTTCATCAGCTGGTGAGTACTGTAGGCTTTGACGTGATGATTGTGGGGTTCTTTCTTCTTTGCCAGATGTTGGTTCAATTTCAGAACCCCCAGTTTCCCTTCCCCTTCTGGTTTTGTGGTTAGGGTCACTGATGGGGGATGTGGTTAACCTGGATCGCAGCTGGTGGATGTGGCGTTTCCACACTCTCCCATCTGTGGTTTCCAGCCGGTAAGAGCAGGGGCCTGTAATTTGCGTTATTTTGGCAGGGATCCACAGAGGGTCACCTGAAAAGTTCTTAGCGAATACAGGGTCTCCTACCTTGAAGGCACGGTGTTTACTACTGGAGCCCAGGGATTTTTCCGGGGTGTATGCAGGGTGTAGGCGGTCTAGAGGTGATCTGAGTTTTCTGGCCATCAGAAGCTCAGCTGGGCTTTTGTTTGTCATGGTGTTTGGTGTAATATGCTGGAGAAGGAGCATCCTGGTGACTTTATCGTGGATGTTGCCTTGTTCCATTTTTTGTAGAGTTCTTTTTGTGAACTGAATCATTCGTTCAGCTCTACCATTCACCGCCGGGTGAGCTGGCGATGTCAGTGCGTGTCGTATGCCACAGTCTGCTAAGTATTGTTCAAAAGCCAAGGCGGGAAATTGAGGGCCATTGTCGGATACCAGGACATCAGGTAAGCCATGTGTTGCGAAAAGTCTGTTCAATTTTTTGATGACTGCATCTGTGGTAGTTGTCTTTATCTTGTTAACCTCGAGCCAGTTCGAGAATGCATCTACTGTTATTAGGAAGATATGCTCTTTTGTAGGTCCCACAAAATCGATATGGATACGCTACCAGGGACTCCTGGGCATTTCCCATTCAGCTGGTGAGGCTTTCGGTGGGGCTGAGTGTGTCTCTTGGCACTTGCTACAGGTGGTGACCCAGGTTTCAATTTGTTTGTCCATACCTGGCCACCAGGCGTAGCTCCTTGCCAGCGCTTTCATGCGTACGATGCCTGGGTGCCCATCATGTAGTAATTGTAGAACTTTTTTTTTGTAGTTTTGGTGGTATAACCACTCGGTCTCCCCACAATACGCACCCCTTCTGTGAGAAGAGTTCTGTCTGTCTGTTTTTGAAGGGTTTAAAGGTTTCGTTGGGTTCAATTTGTGGCCATCCCCTCTCCACCCAGCTAAGAACTCTTGCCAAGCCTGAGTCTTTTTTGGTTTCCAATGCAATGTCTTGAGCTGTCAGTGGTGGTGAGGGAAGTGTCTCAATTTGTAGTGTTGATAGTGTGGGAGCCGGGTCATCTTGGAAATTTGGCAATGGAGAGTGGCTAAAAGCGTCTGCATGGGGAATGGTTTTCCCCGGGCGATGCCTCAATTGGTAGTCGTAGGCGGCTAGGAACTCTGACCAACGTGTCATTCTTGGGGATAGAATATGTGGAGTAGGTTTGTCACCAGCCATGATGCCAAGTAAAGGTTTATGATCTGTGATGATGGAAAATGATCTTCCATATATATACTTGTGGAACCTTTTGATTGCAGATACAATGGCGAGGGGTTCCTTGTCTAGGTGACTATAATTCCTTTCAGTTTTTGACAAAGTTCTTGAAAAAAATGCGATAGGCACCTCTGTACCATTTGGTAGGACGTGGCTCAGGATGGCTCCTACTCCAAATGGTGAGGCATCGCAAGTCACAGTTAAAGGAAGTGTTTCATTATATTGGATGAGCACTGCATCCGAAGTTAAAAGGTTCTTTACTTATTGAAAGGCATGATCCTCCCATTGTCCCCAAATCCAGGAAGCCTTTTTATCAAGGAGTTTATGAAGGGGTTCAGCAACGGTTACCTTCTGGGGTAGGAAAATGTTATAAAAGTTAATGAGTCCCAGGAAGGCTTGAAGGTCTGTTTTGTTTTGTGGTATCGGGGCATTTTTGATGGCAGCCAATTTCTTTTCTGTAGGGTGAATTCCTTGTTTGTCAAGGAGGTAACCAAGAAATTCAGCCCTTTCAGTGCATAACTGGCACTTTTCCTTCTTTACCTTGAGGCCAGAGTCTTTGAACCTTTGGAGGACTGTTCTCAGTCATTGTTCTAACTGATTCTTTGTTGGGGCGGCTATTAACATGTCGTCGAAGTAGGGCATGACCCCTTTAATGCCCTGTAACAACCTTTCCATCAGACTTTGGAAAATGCCCAGGGCAACACTTACTCCAAACTGGAGTCTGTTACACTTGAACGTGCCTCTGTGTGTAACTATGGTTTGGGCTTCGGCAGTTTCAGCATCTACTGGTAGCTGTTGATAAGCTTGGGCCAGGTCAAGCTTTGAGAATATTCTGCCACCCCCAAGTGAGCGAAGCAGGTGCTGGACCACGGGTACCGGATAGGCGCTTTGCTGTAAAGTGTGGTTTAGAGTGGCCTTGTAGTCCCCACAAATTCTCAAAGATCCATCATTTATGGGGGTTACAATTGAGGTCTCCCATCGGGCATGATCAATGGGTTCTAGCACGCCTTGCGCAATTAGTTTGTTCAGTTGCTCATCAATTTTTGGTTTGAGAGCAAAAGGGACACGGCGTGGTTTTAGGCAAATGGGTGCGATATCAGGGCAGAGATTAAAGGAGATAGGGGACCCCTTGTACTTGCCTAGCTGTTCACTGACGATTTCTTAGAAATCCCGAATGAGGGCCGCTTCCCAGTCTTCGTCTACAGTCTGATTGATGCCTGCCATTTCGATTCCTAATGGTGCGAACCACTGTAGACCCAGTAGGCTGGGTCAGTCTCTGTCAACGATGGTGAGAGGTAGTATTGTGGTGTGGTTCTTGAAGGAGACCTGGAAATGACTGGAACCAGCGACCGGAATCCAGTTGCCCTGTTAGTCCTTTAATATAAGTCTCTGAATGCTGAGGTCCTGGTGGCAGATGTTGGGAATCAGCTGCTTCAGGGTTTTCCAGGAGACATGGATAGGGAAGACCCGGAATCCACTTCCATGATGCATGGTCGATTTTCAATGTTGACCTTTACACGGATTTTTCTGGTGTCTAAAGATGAAGTGTGGCCGATGGTGATGGTCTGATGTGCTTCTTCCCATCTGGGTGCGCCAGTAATTTTCCGGTTTCTGTTGTACTGGCTCCACTGGTTGTTTGGTGGTCCCGATTAGTGGTGGTGTTGCCCTCTATTTGTCGGAGGCTGTTTTCCTTCTGTTTGGGACTGAATCCTCTTTTGTTCCGGCATAGTTTAGCAATATGCCCTCTTCTCTCACAAAAAATGACAGATGGCATCTAGGAATCTGCATTCAGATCGTGGGTGGTTTCCACCACATCCAGCACATTGGAAATTCAATTTAAGACCCTGCTGGTCTCGTTGTTTGCGCTCTGACCTGAGTCTGTGGACTTCTTCCTCCTCACTATCTGATTAGGATTCGATATCTTCATGATGGGTGGCCGACATGTATTTCTCTGATGGCATTGCTGTATGATTGGTGGTTTGGTGGCTGGCCCCATTTGTCCGGCGCATCCGTGTTGCTGATTTGCAGGTGGCTTCAGCTGCAGTGGTATCAGCTATGGTGTCTGTGAGGGAGATGTCAACTTGATCCCTCATGGCTTCTTCTAGATTTGCGAAGCCACACAGACCACCTAAATTCCTTATGTCAGCTACAAAATCCCCGATGCTCTCACCTTCGCATTGATCCCTTTGGTAAAATTTGTGTCTGCAAATGAGAGTCAGTACTGCCGGGGCATAGTGGTTGTGGAGGATGGGAGCAAGGGTATCCCAGTCCATCGTTTTGACCTCAGCCAACTTTGCGAGCGCTTTGGCCATTTTAAAAACAGCGGGTCCGCAATGCGTCAGGAAAACTGCTCGTTTCTTGCTAGGAGTGGCATCCTTCAGATTGTTGGACTCTAGGAACATTTGAAACCTGTCCATGTATGAGTCCCAATCTTCGCTGGCTGGATCGAATGGGGCGGTGGTATAGCGCCGCTGGCCATTTTGCCGATGTCTGTGCGCTGTCAGTCATGTGCTCCATTGGTTGTTAGTGAGTGCTCAGTCAGATCTGCTGTCTCCGAATCCCACCCTCGTCACCAGTGTTATGTCTGGAAGGATGGGTCCAAGAACGGAGACGAGACTCAGAAAGTGACTACAGCTATTTATTAGTGACTTCTGATCTGAGCAAATGCTCCTAGCCACAGCAGCCCCTTTAATAGAACTGGCTGCGGCTATACGGCCAATGACAGTGGTTTGAGCTTGCCGTGCTTGGTTCGCCCAATCGTGGCAGCCCATTTAGCAGCCAATCGGATCAGTCTGGAGTGACCAATCACGACCCACTGTTAGCGGACCAATCCGCTTTGCAGGTTTTCAAGCCTGCTAGTCCGTAACACCCTCTACCACTGGAGGTTTTGTCCTTCCTCAATTTACAAGGCAGTCTCAGCACTTGAACAGATGTTTAGTAATCTTGCATGTCTGTTACTTGTTTGTTTTAGAGAAATATGGATCATTGTTAATGCTAATGTGTCAGCTCTGAAACTAAATGAATTACTGGAACACTGTTTATTACCATCCAGGGGGACCGTAATATGGTCCAGAACTAAATGAATGTACAGTTATTTGCAAAACAGCAGAACAATGCATTGTAGAACTCTGAAATTGTAGAGAGACTTGCTAGATGTCCTTGAGGAAAATATTTAGCTGTTATAAAAACAAAAAAGGCAAAAGCATTTCTTAAACCCTGGAAAAAGAGGTAAGACTAGGAGGAAACTTAGACTTGCTCTTCCCTGACTCACTAGAGTAAGAGAAAAAGGAAGGGGAAGAAACATACAGATATCCCAGATTCTGTTAATGTAGCCTATCTTAATAGAGATTCATTCTAGCCTTCCTATAGAATTTGTCTTCTGGATAACCTTGAAGAATTAATAAACACATTACACTGGAATCAGTAAAAACACAGTAGAATTTTACAGATATGGTTGCTTACGTATTTGTTGCACATGGTTATGCATTATTGTACTAATTTAGGTTGCAATCCAGGGGTGGTATTCTACCTGTTCGCACCTATTTGCTAGAACCGGTTGTTAACATTCTAAGCAGTTCGGAGAACTGGTTGTTAGAAGAAATTACTGGCCTAATGCTGTAAAGGAAGGCAGGAAGGAAACATTCTGGTGTTGCCTACAGAAACTGCCTCTCAGTTAACCTTATTAAATTCTTGGCAGGACTAGACTTCCTGTCTCAGGAACATCTCTGGAGTTTTTTTTCCCCTTCTTTGCTAGTACTTTGGTTGTGTAGAGTGACCATTCAAAGTTGCAATGGCACTGAAAAAAGTGACTTATGACCATTTTTCACACTTACAACTATTGCAACTTCCCCAGTCATGAGAGGCCAGGCGAGAAGATGCGTGCCTCAATGTGAGTGATATTGAGTTGGCTACACCCAGCCAATAACATGACCATCTAAGCCACACCCACCACCTAAGCCACGTCCACAGAACCGGTTGTTAAAAATTTGAATCCCACTCCTGATGTAATTTGTTAGGTAACTTCATCCCCATCTACCAAATAGTTTTCTTCATGGCACAGACCAAAGGAGGGATCACCTTGGGCCTTACTTTTTTTTTTTTTTGAAAAAGTTTTTATTAATTTTCTACAAACAAACAAGACAAACAAAACATAAAAACATCAACTCTTATATGTACATCCAGTGTGTCAGTTGGTTCATCATTTTTGTGCATTCATTCTGTAGTCTCAATTACAATTATGTTACATAACAACTCATATTGTCAATCCAAACTTATATATCCTAATATCACTAAAAAAAGAAGTTTTTGACTATATTTTTAATCATTCATGCTTTATGAGCTAACAATACTTTAAACCAGTTTACTCTATAACAAATCATCTAGTCATATCAAATCAATCCTAAAAAATCCTTTATAAATATAATAGCAAATAGCAAAATAATAGCAAAATAAAGATATTCCTTATTATCTAGCATTCTAAATATTCTATTATCGTATTTTATCATCTAGCCATTTATAAAAAAGATCCCAAATTTCGTAAAATTGTTTATCCTCTTGCTCTCTAATTTCAAATGTCAATCTGCTCATCTCAGCACATTCCAATATTTTCTTAATAATTTCTTCCTGTAATGGTATTTTCTCATTCTTCCAATTTTTAGAAAATACAATCCTGGCCGCTGTTAATACATTTACAATCAGGTATTTCAAATCTTTACTATATATATCAGGTAAAATTCCCAATAAGAAGATCTCTGGTTTCAAGTCTATATGTTTCTTTGTCATTTTTTCCAACCACATGCGAATTATAGTCCAATATTTTCTAGCATCCTCACAAGTCCACCACATATGGTAATATGAGCCGGGTATCTGATGATATTTCCAGCATTTTTCAGATTTATTCTTAAACATTCTTGCTATTCTTGTCGGAGGAAAGTGCCACCTGTAAAACATCTTACACAAGTTTTCTTTATATGCTGTTGACATTGTCATTTTATAATTTTGAGACCACAATTTCTGCCATTTCTCTAGATCAATCCCATATCCAAAATTCTTCCCCCAAGCAATCATAGTTTCTTTGACTTGTTCTTCCTCTAATTTCATTCCCAGTAAATAACCATATAGTTTTTTAATCACCTTCTCATCAGTACCCATCAAGATCTTATCTAAATCAGTCTGTTTATCATAAAATCCCTCCGTTTTGGAATCTTCATCATACCTTGAATGTATTTGTGCATATGAAAACCAATTCATCCTTATACCTTGTTCCTCTAAGTTTTGGATCGATTTAAGTTCACCCTTTTCATCCAAAAGTTCCCCATATCTAACTGTTTGTTCCTTCTTGTAGATTATAGGATAGGAAAATGCTTCAATGGTCGATAACCAAACTGGAATTTTCAAATAACATTGTCTTTTTATCTTCCCCCAATTTAACCACAAAGACTCCCGTACATAATGTCTTCTAAAATAACCCTGTGTTTTAGTTCCCTTATACCATAAAAAAGCATGCCAACCCAATAGCAAGTCATGCCCTTCTAATGTCAACAACCTATGTTTCCTTAATGTTATCCATTCTTTGACCCACATCAAACTTGCAGCTTGATAATACAATTCCCAATTAGGCAGACCAAAACCTCCTCTAATTCTAGCATCTTGCAAAAGCTTTAGCTTTATTCTCGCTTTTTTACCTTGCCATATAAACTTCAACATAATTTTATTTAAATCTTCAAAATAGTCTTTTCCAAGCCTAATTGGTATTGTTTGAAACAAAAATAAAATTCTAGGTAAGATATTCATCTTAATTGTTGAAATTCTCCCTATTAATGACAATTGCAAGTTTTCCCACTTCTTCAAATCTGTAGTTATCTGTTGTTTAAGTTTAATATAATTATTCTCCTTTAATGTGCTGCATCTTGTTGTCAAATATATCCCCAGATACTTAACCTTATTTGTAACTTGAATTTTCAAAAGATCTGCCAATTCTTCTCTCTGTCTCAATAGCATATTCTTTGTTTTGTCTTTATTTATTTTCAAACCAGCCACCTCTCCATATGCCTCTATCCTTTCCAGTAACTTTGGAGCTGTTTCTAGCGGATCTTCCAAAATAAAAGCTAAGTCATCAGCAAAAGCTTGTAGCTTAAATTCTTCCTTCTTAATTTTCATTCCTTTTATGCTTTTATCATCCCTAATATTTCTATTCAACACTTCCAAGGTCAACACAAATAGCAAAGGAGATAGGGGGCATCCTTATCTTGTGCCTTTCCTTATATTAATAAAATCTGTAAGTTCCCCCTCCATCATTACCCTTGCTGTCTGTTTATTATATATAGCTTCTATTGCTTGAATAAATTTTTTAGCGAAACCCATCTGCTCCAATAATAATAACATAAATCTCCAGTTCACGTTGTCAAATGCTTTTTGAGCATCTAGGAATATCAAAGCCATTTGCTTTTCAGGATGAGCCTCATAGTATTCCAAAGTGTCCAAGATTACTCTCATATTGTCTCTAATTTGTCTCTTTGGCAGAAATCCATTTTGATCTGAGTGAATAAAATTATTTAAATATTTTTAAGTCTTTCTGCTAAGATTGAAGCAAAGATTTTATAGTCTGCATTCAATAAAGAAATAGGTCTATAATTCTTAATTTGCAATGGGTCAGTCTCTTCCTTTGGTATGAGTGTAATATAAGCCTCTGACCATGTTTTAGGTATCATCTTTTTTAACATAACTTCATTCATAACTTCTAACAATGGGATGCTCAATAATTCTTGAAATGTTTTATAAAATTCTACTGGAAGCCCATCTGGACCCGGAGCTTTCCCATTATTTTGTCTCTTAAATGCTTCATTTAGTTCCATCATTGTTATATTGCTTTCTAGCATTTCTTCAGTCTCTTTGGGTATCTTTGGTAAATTAGCTTCCTGTAAATACTGTTTGACTTTTTCTTCATCAATATTCTCTTGTTTATATAGTTGCCCATAAAAATCTCAAATAATTTCTTTTTTCTCCTTATTCCCATAACAAACTTGGCCTTGTTCATCTATTAACTTCAATATTTTTCTTGATTCCTTCTCTTTTCTCAATTTATATGCTAGCCATCTACCTGGTTTATTTGCATCTTCAAAATAATTCTGTTTAGAGTTTCTGATTTTCTGTGCCAGTTCTTCTTTCTCTATTAATTCCATTTTATGTTTAATTACATCCAGCTTCAATTTAATATTCTTTTTCTGTGGCATTTTCTGTAATTCTTTTTCAAGAATTTTATACTCATCTTCCAAGGCCTTAGAAGCTTACCTTTTCCTAATATTCTTTTTTCTTGTATAATCTATTATCAAACCTCTAGCGTATGCCTTTATTGTATCCCACACATTCTGCGTTGAAGTATCTTCTTTTTTATTTTCTCTGAAGAAAAAAGCCAATTCTTTCTCCATCCATTGTATAAAATCTTTCTCCTTTAAAATAATATTATTTAATGTCCATCTCGATCTTTTTTTTTTGTCCCTTCCATTTAATTGTCATTGGGCTATGATCTGCCCAAGTACTTGTTTCAATATTTGTTTCTTTAATATTGGATATTAATTCTTTTGAGATCCAAATCATATCTAATCTGGACCATGATAGATGTCTATTTGAATAAAAAGTATATTGTTTAGCTTTAACATTTCTTTCTCTCCAAATATCTTTTAAAGTTAATTCATCTGTCATTTTAAAAAAAGACCTTGGGAGAGCCTTTCTATTTTGCTTTGTTGTTGTTGCTATATAGTCCAATTTATTGTCCACAATTCCATTAAAATCTCCCATCATAATTATATTAACATAGTCCAGCCCAATTATTTTCATGTGTAGCTTTTTATAAAACTCTTCTTGTTTATCATTCGGGGCATAAATTGCAATCAAGAGTATTTTTATATTATTGTCCATTATTTCTACCATTAATACTCTTCCATCTTCATCCGTGTAAATCAATTTTGCTGGGATAGCCTCTTTAATGTATAAAACCACACCTCTTTTCTTACATTGAGTCAAAGAAGTAAATATTTTCCCCAATTTTGGCTGTACTAACAATTGTTCATGTTGTTTTTTAATATGAACTTCTTGTAGACAAATTATATCAAATTTTAATTTCTCTAATTTATGAAAAGTTTTCCTTCTTTTAACAGCTGAATTAAGTCCATTTATATTCATTGTAATCAGGTTTTTTTCTTCCATGATTATGCTTTATATTTAGGTCTAACCGCTCTTGTGGATCTCACTTCACGCTGTTCTTTGCTATCCATCTGTCCCCCTACTGCTCCTTTCTCTTTTTCAGTCTCCAGTTGTTCCTCTTGAAACTCAAATAATGAGACCTCTTTCTCTGCCTCCTCTCTTCTTCCTCCAAAAAATTCTGCATGGAAAAGTTCCGCTTTCTCAATTGAATCAATTCTATATCTCTGCTCTTGCCACCTAAACATTAGTCCTTCTGGAATCAGCCATCTATAATTCACTTCATTTTCCAATAGCATTTTGGTCAGAAATCGATATTCTCTTCTCATCTCTCTCACTCTTCTGGGTATTTGTTTTAAAACCACAACCTCTTTACCTTTGTATTTCAATGTTTTCTCTCTTACTACTTGTAATATTTGCGTTTTAATAGATTTTTTGGTAAATCTAATATGGACTTCCTTGGGTAATTTATTTCTCATCGCATATCTTGTATAGACTCGATATATCTCATCTATTCCATCCATCATCTTTTCCTCTGTAATTTCCAAAGCATCTGCCAAAATTTCTATCATTACCGCTGCCAAATTTTCTCCTTTTTCCTCTTCTATATTTTGAAATCTGAGGTAAAATTCTGACCTTTCCATCTCCCACCTCAACATCCCACTTTTTTCTTGTTCAACCGCTGTTAATCTAGTGTCAATATTTCCAATCTTCTTCTCTCTTTGTTTTCCTTCTTCCTCAATTTTTTGGAATCTCTCCTCATACTTGACCATCATTTGTTTAATGTTTTCCACTTTTTCATCAGTCTTCTCTATTCTTTGTTCAATATTTTCTGTTCTTTGTTCAATATTTTCTGTTCTTTGTTCAATATTTCCTGTTCTTTGTTCAATGATGTCTGATTTTGTCTTGAGATCTTGGATTCCTTGCATAATCATCTGTAAAGTTACTCTTTCTTGTTCCTTATCTTGCTTCAACATTGTCTGAATTAAACGTTGTCCTCCAGCTGGTGGGGAAGAAGAGGTAGAAGTAGAAATGCCAGATGGTATTGGTTTCCTGCTCATTTCAATGCTTCCAAAGCTTCAAATTCTTCTTGACTTTTAATCCAACTGGTAGAGCAGCCAATTATAATCCAAAATGGAAAACTCCAATAGTAAAAGGCACGAAACCAAAAAGGAAACAGGAAAAAAGGAAGAAGAAAGATCTTCAGGTTCTTCTAGACCCTAATCCAATTACGAAGTAGTCCACCATAAAAAAGAAAAAATAGAAAGGAGAAAAACAAACAAATCCAAAAATAATAATATTGATTAAGAGCAAAAAAAAGAAAAGAAAAAAAAAGCAAAAAGAGAAAAAACAAAAAGTTCCTTCAGGTTCTTCACACCTTAATCCAGTTGAAAAGTCTCAATAATCAAAAAAAAAAAAAAACAAAGTGGTCCAAAAACATAAATAGGAAAAGCAAAAAAGTCCCAATAAAAAAGAAAAGAAAAATAAAGAAAAAACTCTGAGGCTTTCCCTTTAAAATAAAAGGCAGAAATAAAAATATTACTAGAATTGAAATTTAGAAAAAGGCTGGCGAATAGGATATATATATATATATATATATATATATATATATATATATATATATATGAAGGCACACTGCACTTTATTTATTTATCCAAGGCTCTTATTTATATATATATATATATATATATATATATATATATATATATATATATATATATATATATATGAAGGCACACTGCACTTTATTTATTTATCCAAGGCTCTTATTATGACTCTCTTCTCCAGCAGCTTCAAAGCCAAACCTCAAGTGTTGAATTATTGATAACAGTCCAGGAAAGCACCTGCAATAATATTTTGCTGTGCTCTCCCTCTATCTTATCACGTTAAAATGTCCTTGAGAAGAGGTCTTTTTGCAATTCTCTCCCATTCAAATAAAATACTTTCAAGCCTCTAGTTGGCAGTGTTGCAAAGTTTCTTAATGCTCTTCCTCCCCCCCAGCCAGAGAAAAGGAGTAATATATACAAAGACAAAGAAAAAAAAATAGCCAAAGGGAGCCTCTATCCTAAAGAAAGTTAAAAAATCAAAGGGAGCATAAAAATATATATAAGAGAAAATTCAATCCTGTTACCTACAAAGTCACAGTAAAATCTTTCCCAAAAAATATAAAGAAAAAAAAACCCCAAGCCTCAATTTGACATCACTTTAAAAAACGCCACTCAGACAGTTTCAGTCAAAAAAAAAAAGTCTCACAGATTTCCTCTTTGATCAGGCTGTCCTTTCCAACCTCAGCGAATTTACAACACAAAAGAGTTTTTCTCACCCAGCCGACACACTTTCACTCCAGCCACTTTTTTTCCAGAGCTGTCCCGACTTCAGCAGCTATAGGGGCTGCCTCTCCACCGCCAGCAAAAGGGCTTCTTCCGGATCAAACCAGAGATTTTGCGATATCTCTGGGATCCTGGAACAGTACCCTTCTCAATCCCCGTCTCTACGGGACGGTTTAGGTCCGTTGGGACCGACCAGGGGTGAAAATATCGGCTGCGATCTCAGAGCCCCGAGATCGCAGCTGTATCGCCAAAACGAAGCTCTGCCTTCTCCAGCTCTGGGATTTTTGTAATATGGAAATATGTAAATTGTTGCCTGACATTAATGTCTCTCTTTCCCTGTTTTTGCCTGCCTTTTGTCTTGTTTTTGCTAGTTAACAGTTTATGATATTTAGTAAAGTTTGAGAAATCAAGCTATATTGTCTGCTAGCTACACTAATTGGTGGGTGTGTTAACTCTGCTCCAGATTAACTGAGAATATTCTGGGTGCAAATTATAATGGGAACTACAGAGTCATATTTTCAGCACTATCAACTGATTGTGTGTGTGTGTGTTTGTTTTGGTATGCCAAGGGAAGAGGTCATTAAAAACAGTAATATTCTGTGTCCATGTGAAAAAAACAATCTGCCTGTTTTATGCAAAAGTGAAGACAGCACAAACTTTTTTAAAATAAGGACAGAAAAACCATGAAATCATATTTCAGAAGAAGAAATCAAGAAGTATCTAACCGATGAATAATATTTTTAGATGAGCAAGCAATAAGAAAAACTTAGAATAGCATTACACAAATTGGAAAGAAAAAGTCTCTCTTCAAACTGTTAGCATTTGAGAATTGGCACATTTGTTTCTGAAGCACTTAAAAGCTTAAATTTCCCGCAGACAAAAGTTCTGTCAATCTTGCAAAGTGCCTTATGATGACATATAATGTGAGAAAAGTGGCAAACACACAAACCTTGAAGAGGAAAGGAACTGTTCCAGGAAAAAGGGTTTTTTTGTTGACACAAAAACAGGATAACTGTAATTCTACTTTCAAACATACCACCATCTAGGACGCTTTTTCCTATCCCATTAAAAATAAAGTATTTAGAAAAGTGCAGCATTTGCTGTCCAGACTAGAATGTATACAGTTTGAAATGATATTGTATTCTATCTAAATTGATAGTAGAGTACAGCTTAGTTTTTGATTACTTAAGATTTCTCCAGTAATTCAAAACAAGAGAAGAATGAGGATGCTAAGGGCTGGCATTTTGGTGCTGACTTTTTTCCTACCCAAGCTTCCAGTAGCAAAATAAATTAATTAATAAAGGAACATAACCATGTCTACACAAGCACACAAAGATAGCCAGGAGCTAGCTTCCAAAACAATTGCACAAATCTGAAAAAAGGCATCATTCTTTTTAATAATATTATGTTCCCTCTATTGAAGAATTTGCACTGCATCTACTGTTTTTAGATGTGCAGTTTCAGACTGGCACAGAAATATAACTGTACATCTAATCAGATTTGAGGAAGACCTAAAATCCCACAGGGTTACACTAACCCAGACAATTGTGCCAGCATGGAGGTGTGCAAAGCAGCAGAGGTGGCAATTGTGATATCTCAAGCAAAACCTCTGTTTTGTACAAGTGTGCAATATTAGCACACATTCAGAAGGGGTGGGACTTTGACCTGGAAGACAGCCAAAAATAATATACCGTAGTTAAAAGCTTTAGAAGGTAGTGAAAGAGTTTCCTTCTTGTTTCTGACTGAAATCACAGAGCTACTGACTGAAGAAAGTAAAAGATTCATTAGCTGAAAAATGATTGTCACCTTGTTGAAATTTCAGTGAAAAACACTTTCTCAAGAGCTAAAGCAGAAGCTCAGCAAACTGTCAGCAATTATCTTTCAAGGAAGAATAACTAAGTACAAGTACTATATATTATTCAGACATATAGGTTGTCTTTTGACTTATGTTTGGTGCTTTGTTTCTGCTTGACATTATCCTCAGCATTTAATTTCATTTTGTTTGCATCTTTGTACTTGATAGGGTAGAACCATCAAAATAAAAAAAATCTTTGATGTTAAGTGTGGAACAGCAGTAGACTGTCAATAAAACCTGATAGCCAACACTGTCTAGATACTAACTGTCAAGTCTTATAACCTGTATAATCTTCAGCATCTCCCTTGGGATCCTGATACATGAATTTGGCTGAAGGCAGATGTTGGATTTGCTTAGTTATTTGAAGCTTTCAAAAACATTATTCCTTGATCCACTGAGTTGCTTTATTACTCAGGAAATCCTTTTTATGAGGGATCCTTGGTGCTCTTTGAACTTGATAGTTTTCTTGCAAATGGTTCATTACCCAAATTAGGTAACATCATCAGTGCATTACCTGTGCAGTGCAGATGTTTCATGATTAGTAATGAAACACCTGCAAGAAAACAACAAAGCTAAGAGAACCTAAAGACTGGTCATTTCTACCTTGAGCTACAAACATTCTCTTTTATCACTTTATCACTCAGCAATTGCTTGCTGAGTTTGATTGTGCATGTGACACAAGTTATCTATAAGTTATTGTCATCTTCTTTTGGTACCTGGTAGAGCATTCCATACAGTATGTATGTCTTTCACCAAAACCATATTCTTGTTTATAGTCATATCCTGCTTATATATGTCCAAGAGTGAGCATCCTTCAGTATTAATCCAAATAAAAATGTTTTCTATGTGAAGCATATCTTCAAGCATACAGTAGGCCAGTTCTAAGATTTAGACTGATTTTCCCAAGAATCCAGCACTCAAACTGTTCTGCATAGTCTGAACACATATTGGACAATGTTACCTGTGGCACTAAGGGAGGGGGGAATCTCTAACATTTAACTATGCTTGAAACTGTGGGAAATTACTAGAGCTGGGTTTATGATAATCCGTGCCAAACAATGTCCTCAACAAAGCAGTTCCTTGCAAAAACAGAATGTCTCAGAGTACTGATTGGTTTGGGTTCTTTAGTTGGAAACTTTACAGTATAAAAGCCATCTACTCTCAACCACATTTTGTCAGCAACCTCAGAAATATGCTGCGGTCACTGGTTTCTGGTTACCAAATAAACAGAGACTTCCTTTCCTGCAGTCTGCCTCTATTTTATTTCCAATGTCTTAATCCCTTGGAACAGAACTGTTTCCAGACTGTTTAGATTATCACTGCCTATGTGCAGAAGTAGCCATTGAATCAATAATTCATATTCTACTGCTTTGCCCATTATATCATGATTGATAAATTATGATATACCTTCTCTTTACTAAGCATATGGACTAAGCTTCAATTATTCACATTGTTAAATGTTGTTCCATTGCAGTTGTTAATAAAGTTGTGGGCAGTGCCTTTAAACTTAAGGCTTGGACAACCTACTTATTTTGGGTAAAATAAAGACGGGTACCAGTTGCTATTTGAATAAAATTTGATCAATGAGTTTCCCAACAATTGGGTCATTTGGGAAACAAACTGATACAATTGCTCATTAGAAAGCAATATATAAACTTATTGTGGGTACAACTGACAAATTGAATAAAAAAATCTTTTAAGTGGCTTCTGGCTGTTTATATGAATGTAAGTAAATTCCATTAGATCTTAGACAAAAGACTCCTGGCTATATATGGGTCGTGCATGTGCTATAGAAAATAAAGCTGAAATCTTGATTGTAGCAGTTAGAGCTTCAGATTGTGCCTCTGCACTGTACTTTTCAAGGATGCTTCAGATGGCTAGTTTAGTACTTAGTACAGTGAGAATTCAGACTGCTAAAATGTCACCCAATTGAGACAGCTGCTGACTTTTTAAGAAATGGCAGATTCTGAGATTTCTTTTTGTTTATGTAGGAGTCAACATATGATTTATCCTGGAGTCTAAAAGGAACAATAAATTAACCAGACCCCCAAAAAAACATATTTCCCAGTATTCTGCTTGGAAACCTAGACAAATGAGAAGAGCATTATCTAAAACCTTGTATCTCAGGGAAAAAAGTGCCCAGCTTACGAAAAGCTTTCTTATTCACAATAACTTAACATTGAAATGTGCTACAGATACAAATAAAAAACTTTGCAACTCAAGTCCTGAAGAAAATAAGACAAGTTAGCATTGTATAAGCATGAATTATATCTAAAGTAGTTTATTATTGCCAGCTTCACACTGTGCATTAATATACATGAAGAAACATCCCCATTCAAGAAACAATAAGTAACCTGAGTTCATCTGAACTCTTGTAAAAGCCATGATATCCATAAAGACTTTTGGAACAATGATTTAGTCCTCTTTATTTCTATAAAATGTTTGCATTTTAAAGTGTCACCACCCTCCAGAAGAAGATAACCCCAAGAGAATGTGATTTTGGACTGAGGGGCTACTTCTGGTTTGGCTATTGGATGCATGTTTGAGTATGTATGTGCATGCATATTTTTCCCTGAGGACTTCTGAAGTTACAAAGCTCCATTTCTTGAAAGGACACCTAGGTTCAACAAACACAAGCTTGATATAGTAAGGTGTTCAACATAACAGTATGGGATATTTTATTTACTGTATGCTACTCATTTGTTTCCAACCAGAGCTAAAAAATACAATCCTTTTAGAAACTACCTTCAGGGGAAAAAAAATGGGAATCTCCATTAGACACTCTTTTATCTTATAGCATGGAACCAGTCCCAGCTGGGGAGAAAACAAAAGATTTAAAACCCATTCAACAAAGCTTCATTGCTCTCCTGTCTAAGAAGGAAAAGAAATCTCACATCAAAAAACTTGGGTGGTTATTTAAGTGCTAGATTTAATATTTCTCTATCAGAATTAAATAATTATTTCACCTAATATTGATATTTTTGTAATCTTTATATCATTTACTGAAAATAAAGAAACTTTTCTTTTTTTATAAAAAGCCACAGCTTCGATATTTCAAAGTGCTGTTTATATTTCTCCTCCACCAATGGATCATAAAATTCATGCCACTCCATCTTTCTGGGCCAATGCAGAACAGGTAACAATGGCCAACAAGATTTGGCTTGTCGAAAAATGTGCAAACAACTTCCTGTGCAGGCATACTTCTGCAGTGTTGTCCAAGCTAGGAATAACACAACACTCAGAAAGAATTTACAGAGGACATAGTTATTCCTGTCAGTTCCTTGTGGGATGAATACATTTGATAAATAACTAAGTAAGTCTACATATAAAGCTACTGGGTCTGAAATAAATTGTCTCAGTAGTTGAACACCATTAATAAAGGGAGGTCATTTTGAATTCTTTTGCAATCAGGAATAGCCTATTACTTTTATTTTGGAGGGGACACCTAATGGAGGTGCTTTCTAAAATATTAAATAGGTAAATTAATCCTAATAAATTTAATAGCTGAATTAATTTACTGGATATGTAAAATAATATCAAGTGTACCATAGATTTTCAGTATTTTGATGATGAATTCTATCAGTTTGATCCTGATGGAAGGTTAGGAAGGTCTTTAGAGGCTGCAAAACATTGTTCTGTATCATTTCCTGAGCACCTTTTCTCTGCAGTGCACTGCTTTCCTAATAAGTGCTAACTGCAAGTTAATAAGCTCTGCTCTATGACCTTAATTAGTACTCCTCTGCCCAGGGCTGCTGCCTGAAACTAACAAGATTTTAATCACTTACATGCTGAAGGCCTTTGCTTCCTAATAACTCTACCATATTCCTACCAACATATATTCACTATTGCATGCCTGTTTACTCAATGAATGCCATTGTATGCCTTCCTCTCTAATGAATGTACATACATATATTAAACAATTTGTGTGTCCTTCTGTTCGCCTGATTTGTCCATCTTTCCATGTTCAGATGTTTGGTAACCTGCCAGTCCTGACTATTTAATAAAAGATTTTATTATGCAGCCACAAAGAATTACTGCCTCAAAGAATTACTGCTTAGTAACAATACTTAGTAACAATACTAAACTATATAGATCAATATTCTAATATAATAAATAGTTATATTCTATACTATGAATTGTCAAAGTTCAGCATTTGAAGCTACCATTCTAGAACTACCATTCTAGAAAATGTTCTACATGTCTCCAATTTCCCTTCATTATTTGTACTCAACAACTGAGCCAATTTATTTCTGCTTCAGTTGGTTTGTCACAGTTTTTCAGTCAGTTTTGTTCCATAAAGCATCAACCTTATGAACTCTCATTTCTTCTTTCCACTATGCATTCAAAATGCACGTATGTGTGTGTGCATACGTTTGTGTGTTATATGTGTGTAGGCAATGCTGTCTTAATGCATGGGCCTGATTGGCACTTGCCTGGGGACCCCACGAGCATGGGGGGCCCATATTAATCTGTGTATGTTAACTCTTCAATGCATCTTGTATCATATAAATACAGCAACGTATTTATTACATTTTATTGCATTTTTATTAATACTAACAAGCAAACATATGTTTAATTTTATCAACCATTTATATTTTTATTCCTGTGAGTAGTTTCATAGGGGCCCCAGTACACTGCTTTGCCTGGGTCCCATAATGCTGTTAAGACAGCCCTGTGTGTAGGGTATGTATATACCTACATCCATATATGCTATACATGTATGCATTATAGCATGCGTATATGTGTAGAGAGAGAGAGAGAGAGAAGGAGAGGGAGAGGGAGAGAGAGAGACTTTCTTTTGAGGGCAGGAAACAGGATTTAATTTTTAACGTGTGCCAGTGTGCGCATGTAAAAAATGACAATAAAAGTTATCTTGAGGTCTTGAGATCTTTTATCTAGGGTTACTAGATATCCGGCAAAAAAAGGACATGTCCTATTTTTTATTCCCATGTTCTCCATCTGGCAGTTACAGCCTTAAAATAAAATATTGTCCAGCTTTTTGAGCATCTTAGGTTTGTGTGTTTGTTTGTTTGGACACTTTTCATAGTTTCATTCACAATTGTGTATATTGTGACCTTGTAAGTTGTCTGCTTCTTTCCATCATTCACTGACACCTAGATTTACATTATTTAATTTATTTCCTGAATATAGGCAATCTGCTTCAGTTCAATCCCTTCAAATCTATTCTACTTTGTCTATAGATCACATGACTTGTCATAGGTTTCTATGGTAAAATTTGAAAAGAGCATTGTTGCTTCTATATTATTACAAGCATATGTTATTGTCAATAAAGATTTGGTGAAAAATATTGTGATTGAAGAATCAGTCTTTCCAATGATGGAAAAAGTTATCTCATGTAGGCCTAAGTACTTTTTTTAAATATAGTTTTCCCACTCTGATTTTGGTCACAGATGCCAAGAATCTTAAATAGTGTGTCATTTCCCATTGTTGTATCCTCTTTGCTTGCTATATAGCTAGGCTTTGAAATGCTAACTTTGAAATGCTGAGATTTTATTAAGCTGGTGGGCATGCCATTTCCTCATTTGCATGAACACTGCTATTGTCTCAATTTTCAGCTCAATGGGTCTTTAAAAAAAAAAAAAGACTTTATGGTTTTTCAGCTTCACTCTATAAGAATTTCCCTGGTTTTGTTTGTAAACAACAGGACAAATATACAAAATAAGAAGTAAGCAATTAATTTCCCCCCTTTTGCATGGAATGAGGATGAGGCATGAGGCATTTTGTTGTTGTTGTTGTACTTGTAGAAGCTGCAGCAGCCTGGAAGAGAACTATGATGAAAAAAAGCAGCTGTGAAGACATCTTGACATTAAACTTGAACTTTCACACATTTGTCCCAATATTGCACAAATCACAGTCATGTGATTTGCACTGCATTATCACAACTCAATAGTATCATTTCCTCCCCCGTTTCACCGTTCTTGTTATGAACTAATAAAAGCGCTTAAATAAAGTTTTAACAAAGCTTAAAGAAAAAGCAGGGTTCTAATCCTGCACTTCTGATTGGCCGATAATAGCGATATCAGATTGGTCCATTCTGGAGAATCTGATTGGCTGTTAACGAGCCACTCTCATTGGTTCAAGGGTTTTATATACTTTATACTTTATATTTTACTTTATATTTTATACAATGTTATATTTTATACAAAGTATATTTTATACAATATACTTTATATTTTATACAATGTTCTCATTGGCTAATAGGTCAGCAGCCTGCCCTATAAAAGGGCTGCTGCTGCCCTAGGTTTTTGCTCTGTTCACGATGATTAATAAAGAGTTGAAGTTCACTGTTCACTGCCTCGTCTCCGTTCCTTGCACCCATGCGCAGAACTTAACAGTTCTGATGGACACAGACAGGATAGGACTACACAGTGCATTCAAAAAAGGACTTTACAAAGTATGTTAGGATACATGCACACTCATGTGCAAGCAATGCTTCCATTGGGAATGCCAAGACAATGTAGCAGTTGAGCTGCATGTTGTGACATGGTCAGAAGAAAGCCTTCAAAGCAACCAAAGCCACCAACTAAAATTACTTCAATATTCCAGATGTGTTCACTTATGTTAATATTTTGCAAAATACCTTATATTAAATGCCTTGTGCAGCCCTCATCAATAAGAATCTTTGTTTCTTGTTTTCAGAAGTAAAGATGATCATATTTTGGGAGACTGATGAATGGAAACACTGGTGGCTTACAAGTATCCTGTATATCCCTGCAAATTTGTAAAATGTAAAATTTGACAATGCAGGAGAGATCCCATGAAACAAGAAGTTCACTGGGTGTACTAAACTGGCATCCACTATTTTGTAGGGAATTATGTAAATTTTTTGGTAATCATAATGGTGTGAAGGAAAATATCATCAACCTCATGGATAAATGGAAATGGTCATTAGAAATCCTTAAACTCTGTATCTTCCCAGGTTGTGAACATCTGGGCCAGAATATCCTAAGGCTATAAGTGACATTATCATTTGTGTTTTATCTGAAGAATAATACTTTAAATTCATAGGGTTTTGTGAGTTGTTTTTTTTAAATGTGTTTTAGTTTGGGCACCTCTAGTTAATACACCCAGCCTGAACTCTGAGTCTTAAACAGCTGACAGAAAATGAATTATTTCTTCATACCCTGGGGGACTTTCTGTAATAGAACAAGGTTTGCACAATTTATTCCTGGATAAAGAAATACTTCCTTTTATCTTCCCTTCTATTTTTCCAGTTCACTGCCAACATTTCTTCTCTAATATATACATTTTTAAATTTAAAAATTCATTTTTATTTTTCACAAAATAGGAAGCTCACAGCCTGATAAGAAGTTCCATCTGTCTTGAAGAAAAAGAATATGGTTGGGGGTGGGGGATGTTACAAATCCAGTAGTGTCTTAAATGACAGTGCCACTTAGAAATGCTTTCTCCATATTTATGAAATGATTATTTGACAGAGAGACATTTAATATTGTTAAAATAATTACTATGCCTGTTTAGTACATAATTTGAGTTATTATTGGGCAAACTATGCAATGCTGTATACCGTATATACTCGAGTATAAGCCGAGTTTTTCAGCCCATTTTTTGTGCTGAAAAAACCGCCTTTGGCTTATACTCGAGTCAGCTGCAACGGCACCATGCCTGGCCTGCGCTGGCGTGGCTGCAACCGATCACGCCTCCAGGGCAGCATTGCCGCCGCGGCTGTCTACCCGCTGAGGGACACACAGGCGACCCCAAGCGGCCTCTTCTTCCCCATTAACGGGCGCCCGGGGCCCCCGCAAGCTCCTGTGTTGTGCGCTTCCAGCTTCGCAAAGAAACTGCCAGGCTCCCCCACCCCCTAGCCTAGCAGTGAAGAGCTGCTCCGGAGGCAGCGAGACAAAGTGGCTGGCTGCGCCGTGGCGGGAGCCCCTGGAGCAGCTCTTCGCTGCTAGGGGGGGTGGGGGAGGCTGCCTGAGCCTGGCGACCCCAAGCGGCCTCTTCTTCCCCATTAACGGGCGCCCGGGGCCCCCACGAGCTCCTGTGTTGCGCGCTTCCAGCTTCGCAAAGAAATTGCCAGGCTCCCCCACCCCCTAGCCTAGCAGCGAAGAGCTGCTCCGGGGGTGCGGTATCTGCCATCCCGCATCTGATGGGCGCCTCATAAGAGGGAGCGAAGGAGGAAGAAACGACAAGAGATGAGGTTTCTCAGGATGAGTGCGCCCCGAATGTCTTGGCACGCGCTCTTTTATTATGCTTCTTAACAGGGGGGGTGAAATTTTTCAGAGCCCAAGTCACACAGGATATACATGATTTACAATAGTTCAGGTCAGTTAAGATACCAGGTTAACAGGATGTGTGTGATTTACAACAGTTCAGGTCAGTTAGGATATCATTCTGTATTGACAGTTGTTTATTTCCCCGTCCCTTGTCCGTGCCTGGCAAAGATCACTGAAGAGACAGAAGTCTAATGTTTACACGAGAATGATACATTGTTGCAATGCTTGAATGATACATAGTTGCACTGATACATAGTTGCAATCACATGAATGATACATAGTTACAACATCTCCTCTGTTTTTATTATTTATGACGAGTCTTCTTCCTTGTCCAAGAAGACAGGAACTATTTTTCTGAAATGTTCTCCGTCCCCGTCATCTAGGCAGGCGTGCGACCCGTCAGCGTCAGGGTTGTCCAAGGAGCGGTAACTCAGCAATGACATTTTTTCATCTGGTGTTAAAGACATAACATGAGCTTGCAATAACACATTAACATCAGCAGTTATGGAAGATAATTGATTTTTCAAAAATTGCAATATTCTATTAAAACAACAAGGTCCTATAATACATATCAATATAATGATTATTAATGGTCCTGCCAATGCAGTTAAAAAGGTTGTAAGCCATGGTGAAATAGAAAACGAACCTTGATACCAATTATACATGTTTAACCTTTCTTTTTCTCTATCTTTTAAGCGTTTTTCTAATTCATTCATAGAATCCAACACGACCCCCCTGCTATCAGCATAAAAACAACATTCTTCTTTAAGCGCAGCACACAATCCCCCTTGTTTTAAAAATAACAGATCTAAACCTCTACGATTTTGCAAGACTACTTCCGAGAGGGACGTCAAGGAGTTTTGCAAAGCTACAATTGATTTTTCAATTCGTAATAAATCATCATCAATGGCTGAACCCAGAGCTGTAATTCTTTTGTCAGAAACAGCTAGTCCTGCAATGCCCGTGGCTGTGCCCGTGGCGCCCAGAGCAAGCAGTAGACCTAAAGTGAGAGTACTAATAATTTCCCGTTTTGCTCTGAGGGGGTATTCCATGGGTGCCTGTAGGGATATAAAATCATCAGAGTTATACACATTAATTTTTGGTACAAGCCATACTTGAATACAAAATGATTTGGATTTAACAAGTTCATCCCCATGGACACATGCCGTGAGACCGGTGTTACAAGCCCAGACAGAATTTTTGCCAGGGATAAAATACATTCCTTTTAGGCGTGATGTTAAATTTCCTCCTGAAGAGGTGTAGACTGGAGAATATCCCCCGACGGTGTGGTCGCGGCCAAGGCGGTGCTTAGGAAGATATAAATCACAATGATAGCCATTAAAAACATTATGACAATATTGTGAGTAATTGGATGGAATATTTCCCAAACAACAACCAACCCCAGTGATGGAAGAAACAGTAATAGTGGAGTCCCTCCAACGGCAATGTTCATCTGATGTGGAATTAACAATGGGTTCTTGGGAAGCGATGGCTTCGTAAAAAGGTGGAGAGGCAGAAACACAAAGCCAACATGTGGAGGCAATTGATGAGTTTGAGGAGTTCAACAAGGCATAGGAAGCTTTGATCAATGGAATCAATGGGTTAACTTCCTGTGTTATGGGTTGCAAGAAAGGGGATTTAATAACCTTTTCATGTGGTCCCACCGGGTCAGAGCGAGGGAGTTCAATGTGACGTTGAATGTAAAAAATATTTCCATAATGCTCTCCTGGCCAAGCTATTTTTAAGCGGGCACCCCATTTCAAGCCAGTGTCCCATAGAGTACTTTTCTTGCCTTTGTCTGTGAACCTTATGGTTACCAGGTTGCATTTGGGCAATTTTTTACCACCACATGGAATATCCCATGTGGTGCGCGTGGCAGTAATGAGATCACCCTTAGTGCCCGGATCCCAATAAATATGTCCAGTTGAAACACACGACCAGTCTTTGCAAAAGTAATCTGACAACCCCCCGCAGTCGAGAAGTCGTTGGGCAGGGGACTGAGTGTCAGAAACGGGCTGTCCGGGGCATACATAAAACCTATGTTCATTTACAAATCTATGATTAGGCTCCGTTGGATGAGAAGGTGAGTTGTAGGCGGTGGAGCCTACAAGCATCTCTGCCAAATCGAATTGAAGTGGTGGGTAAAAGTCTTCTATGCGAGAAAAATTGGTTGTAATGTTTAAACGAACGCCTTGAAAGTCAGTTATAGTCCAAGTAATATTATATCTTCTATGAGGCTTTTTCGGATCGTCATGGGCAGTTCTTTTGAAGCGTCGTTTGTTGACAGGATCAGAGTTTGGGTATATAAAAGCATTACAAGTAGGAGAAAGGGCTATGGATAAGTTAGTTGTGGAACATTTACGATATGAGGAGGGAATACAATTAGTAGAAAAAGGATAATAATTACAATAATGACAATGAAGATTAATTTGGTCATTCATCAAGGACGTTAATTGGGGTGAGGAAACCCATGATACAATATAAGGACATTTCGGTCCCCCTATGTTTAGATTGAAAAGAGGAAAAGATTTTAAGGTTCCTTTCCATAGGAAGAGTAAAGAAGGAACAAAAGAGCGAGTGGTAGAGTGTTCTGTAAACAAAACAGAAGTGACAGAGTGAAAGCTACGGGTAGCATTTTCATGACGTACGCTCATGGAACAAGTATAATAGCCTTCTGTTAAAGAAGTGGCTTTAACACGAATAATCTTTTGACAGGAAGCATATGTTTTGTTGAAATATGTGTGAATATAAGGAGATAGATTTATGGGAAGATTATCATGCCAACAAACAATAGGACAGTCACTATCATAATTAATAAAGTGAAATTCTAATGTGGTCCAATGACCATGTTGAACAAAGGTATAAGTAGGATATGAATAAGGTAGAAATTGCAAAGAGGATATAGGCAAGAATATCAGGAAGAGTTTAAGATGCAGATGTATCGGAGGAATTCCCATGATAGGGTCTTACCGCCCGACCAGGGATCCAGCAAGTGGTTTTGTCTGGCAGTAAGATCGCAGCGTAGCCTCGTCCCCAAGTAAGAAGCTCAGCGGGACCCTGCCAGGCAGGATCTGGCAATCTGCGATAATATACCAGAGGTCTGTTAGAAGGGGGTGAGGGGGAGGAAAAGTGACGAGAAGCAGCAGAAGTGGGAGGAATGCCAGTCAGATTGAGAAAGTTTAAAGTGTAAAGACAAATGTTAAGAGAATTTTGCAATGCTGGGAGGTTCGGGGTTTTTTCCCGCAATGAATATCTATCAAGAGCACGTTTCAGAGATAAATGAGCCCGTTCCACAATAGCCTGCCGCTGGCTGTTGTAAGGAATCCCAAACTTGTGGATTACATCCCATCTGTTACAGAAGTCCTGAAAAGCAGAACTTGTTATAGGCAGGTCCATTGTCTGTTTTTATTTCTTTTGGATGTCCCAGCGAGGCAAAGGTACGAATTGAATGATTGATGACATGTTTTACAGCTTCTCCCCTTTGAGGAGTAGCCAGAATAAATCCTGAATATGTATCTATTGAAACGTGCAAATATTTCCAAGGGGCAAAAGGTGGATACTGAGTTACATCCATTTGCCAAATTTCACATGCTTTTAATCCTCTAGGGTTTACCCCTATGGGAATGGAATGTCCTTGCTTACTACATGTGGGGCATTGTTGAATAATGGCAGCAGCTTCTGCCTGAGTTAGGGAAAATTGTTTTTGTAATGCTTTTCTATTTTGATGGAAATAATCATGACTTTGAGCTGCTGTCAGATTACAAATTGATTTACCTGAGGCAGCTGTTGCAGCTGCGTCTGCCACCTTGTTTCCCTCCTGTAATATACCAGGAAGAGGTTGATGGCTCCTGATATGTGCTACAAAAAATGGATGTGTGCGATTGTTGATACATTGCTGTAGAGAAAGCAATAACTTTAACAAAGAAACAGATATGCTAGGAGATAAATAGGCTTGATATATATTTTTCAAAATCTGAGAAACATATAAGGAATCTACTATTAAATTAAAAGGAGCCTTTTGAAACTGTTGAAACGCAATAAGAGATGCAGCAAGTTCTGCCTGTTGAGCAGAAGAATGCGGAGGGGTAATTTTAGTTTTCCACTCTCCCTCCTGGTACCATGCACAAGCACCATACATTTTCCCCCCATCGGCATAAATAGTAGGTGCATCGACTAATGGAGATATTGAGAGGGGGGAATGCCATTCAAAAGGGAGAGTTTTAAGAAAAGTGAACCGTGGGTCAGCTGGTAAATGGCAAGAAATTTGCCCTGGCCACTCTTCTAAAGCGTATTGCAGTTCTTCTGAATTACACCATAGCATTTCCCAAGTAGTCAATGAACAAGGAGTGAATATAAAAACAGGCTCAAATCCCATAAGTTGTTTACATCTTTGTCGACCTTTAAAGATCAACTGAGAATATGCAGAGGCTTTACTAGTAATTGTGGTCCGTGGGGTGTGAGACAAATGCAGCCATTCTAAAATCAGAACCTGTGTCTGATGAAATTGCATAATGACAGCTGTTGGTCTCTAACAGTATTTAGTAAAGCAATTGATAAAGGACAATTTTCTATAGCCCGATCCACCCATCTAGTAGCCATTAAATGAGAAATGTCTTTCAATGCCTGCAACTGCTCTTTATTTAAAATGATAACATCGGACGGGGCTTTACCTTGCGTGAGAGCATTAAAGAGAGGAACTAATGTAGCTGTAGTCAAACCCAAATAAGGACGTGCCCAATTTAAGGTTCCCAGGAATTGCTGTAAAATCACAAGTGTTGGTTTTGGGGGAAGTGTTGGGAGGGGAAGGGAAGGAACAGCAGCCGAAGCAAGTAACTTGTGACCTAAATAGAAAAAGGGTGGTTTGGATTGTACTTTTTCTGGGGCTATAGTGAGACCTGCTTTACCTAAAATGGAGGTCAGGCACGGCAGAGTTTTTAATATCGTGCCCTTTGGACCAGGTGCAGATACCAATATATCATCCATGTAATGATAGACTAAAAAATGAGGATATTTGTCCCTGTAGGGTTGCAAGGCTAAATCCACAAAAAATTGACACATAGTTGGACTGTTTAATATGCCTTGCGGTAAGACTTTCCATTGATATCGTTTGGTAGGTCTGATTATTTAAGGTTGGTACTGTAAAAGCAAATAATTTTCTATCTAACTGGTGTAATGGAATGGAGAAAAAACAGTCTTTTAAATCGATAATGATAAGGTCATACTCTTGAGGAATTATGTTAGGATTTGGAAGACCACATTGCAGGGGTCCCATTGGAAGGAGGACCGAATTCACAGCCCTTAAATCCTGAAGGAGGCGCCAAGCGCCGTTTTTCTTTTTGATAACAAAAACTGGGGTATTATATGGACTCAATGAGGGTTCTAGATGACCTTTATCTAATTGTTCTTGAACAAGAGAATGTAAGGCTTCAAGTTTTATAGAAGGGAGAGGCCACTGATCAATCCACACAGGGTTATTGTTAGTCAAATATAAGCGAAGCATGGTTAATGGAGAGTAAGTTGCGCATTAAACTGTGACATAAGGTCTCTTCCCCACAAATTAGTATACAGAGGAATTACAGCTGGTTTAATATAAGCAACACATTGAGACTCAGGGGAATGGGCTTTTACCCAGTTTCTGCTAATGCTAGTCTCCTGGAGTCCCCCCACTCCTCTCACCGCTGGTGCCACATCTGCAGGCCAGGTGTCCGGCCACTCAGCGGTTCAGATGACGGAAATATCCGCTCCAGTATCTAAAAGACCAAGAAAGGATCAACCATTCAATAAGAATGTCACCGTAGGTTTCGGTTGACTAATTGGTCTTTCAATTGCATAGAGTTGCTCTTGTTGTTGGTCTAAGAGCACAATCATTTTTGCCACAACATCCCCCTCATTTATAGTAACTTCTGTATTAGCTAGTACAGACAGACAGACATCAGACAATACAGTGGGGTCATGCAGAAAAGGAGAGGCAAGAATACCTTGTTCAGCTAAATCCCTTACAGGAAAGACTAGCACTGGAATATCGGGGGGCATATGAAAAGGCTGAACAGGATGTACAAAGAGAAAGTCAGCGACACCAGGAAAATAAGTAACAGTTTCATTAGCAACAAGATTGTAAGCGAAAGAAGAAAAGTTGCAAGTTTCAGCAGCCTTTGTTGTGGGGCTGGCTGCCTGCCCCGTTTCTAATTTCCCTGATTCAAAAAAGGTTTTTGAATGATTGCAGGGCTATTCTGCTGTTCATTCTTTTGGACTCTGCACTGACTAGCCCAGTGATAGCCCTTTTGGCATCGAGGGCATGGCGTCATTGGGCGAGCTACCTGGTTTCTTGACATATTTGCTCCCCTGCCCAGGACCCTGCATTGGCTCTTAAAGTGGTCTGGCTTGCCGCAATTAAAACAATTGCCCATTTTGCGAGTATTTTGTTGGGAAATGGGAAGAATAGAGCCCATATTCTGCTGCATGCCTTCAGTAATGGCTGTAGCCAGCGTAGACATGGAATGGGATGTGGTTCCTATGATTCGGCAGGCTGTAAGATAATCTGCCATGGTAGCATTTTTCTTATTAATTAATGGTTGCAAAACTTTCTGACAATCAGCGTTTGCGTTTTCATAAGCAAGTTTCATTTGTAATTCATTACAAGCCTCCTTATTATCAATTTGTCTCTCTAAGGCTTCTGTGAGACGGTTTATAAAGGAGGAAAAAGGCTCAGAAGGTCCTTGAATAACTTTAGAGAAAGATTTGGGCACACATCCCGCATTATCAACCTTTCGAGCAGCGGCCAAAGCACAATCCTGTATTATAGGGAAAGCAGCTGGGTCTGTGGCAATCTGCTGGGCAATGGTAAACATGGTGCCAGTACAGTTAAGCATATCTAAAGTGACAGCTGCCAGCAAGCCTCTAGCGGCTGCGGCTGCGGTACGTTTAAGAAATTCTGACTCCCAGACCAAAAATTGTGAAGGCGTGAGGATCATGTTAAATAATGTACGCCAATCAGCATTTATCAAGTCAGTGCCTGGTTGGGCTATTGATCCTAAAAGACCCTGTACATAGTGAGATTGAATACCATTTTCCTTACAAGCTGCTTTTAAATCCTTAATTATTTTGTACGGCATTGGGGTATACTGAGGAGCTGGAGGATTGCCGGCTTGTATGATAGGATAAAGGGAGGCAGCTGCAAGGGTGTCCTCATCTATTTCTCCTTCATAAAAGGCTTGTTGAATGGCTTTTACAACACACACCCCACCTCGGGGGGGGGGGGTGGAGGACACGGGGGCTCTACATTTAAGGAAGTGGATTGAATGGAGGGAGGCTCCCGTACTGATTTATGATCATCGGGAGCAGAAGGTTGAAGGATAGAAAAGTTATCATTACTTGGCGGGGGAGACTCAAACACACTCCCTGCTTCTATTTTATAATGGACTTTTAAAGCCTCCATAATTTTCCTCCAAGTGACCAAAATGCCAATAGGTGCACGAGGAGGATTATGGAGATATTCACCAATTTTTTGCCAATTGGAAATTTTTAAGGACCCTCTTTCTGGATAATTGGGACAATGTTGCCACACATAAGCCAATAATGTAGCAATAAGTTTCTTTTTTATGGGAGAGCCCTTTAAATTAGCAGAGTATTTAGAAGAAGAAGCGACTAGCTCTCTCAATTCCTTCTGATGCTGCGTCTGCTGTTGAGAAAAGCCTCCACCCATACTTACTAAATTCGAGACCGTCTTTCAGATCCGATGATGTGCAATTTGCTCAGGCGCCTGGCGATGCACAGCTCCCACCAAGCTGATAAGATATGGGCGCATCGCTGCGTATCCCCCTTAGGGAATCATGTCGGGGTCACCAGAATGCGGTATCTGCCATCCCGCATCTGATGGGCGCCTCATGAGAGGGAGCGAAGGAGGAAGAAATGACAAGAGATGAGGTTTCTCGGGATGAGTGCGCCCTGAATGTCTTGGCACGCGCTCTTTTATTATGCTTCTTAACAGGGGGGGTGAAATTTTTCAGAGCCCAAGTCACACGGGATATACATGATTTACAATAGTTCAGGTCAGTTAAGATACCAGGTTAACAGGATGTGTGTGATTTACAACAGTTCAGGTCAGTTAGGATATCATTCTGTATTGACAGTTGTTTATTTCCCCGTCCCTTGTCCGTGCCTGGCAAAGATCACTGAAGAGACAGAAGTCTAATGTTTACACGAGAATGATACATTGTTGCAATGCTTGAATGATACATAGTTGCACTGATACTTAGTTGCAATCACATGAATGATACATAGTTACAGCAGGGGGCAGCGAGACAAAGTGCCTGGCTGCGCCGTGACGGGACCCCCCGGAGCAGCTCTTCGCTGCTAGGCTAGGGGGCGGGGGAGGCTGCCTGAGCCTGGCGACCCCAAGCGGCCTCTCCTTCCTCATTAATGGGCACCCAGGGCCCCCACGAGCTCCTGCGTTGCGCGCTTCCAGCTTCACCAACAAACGGAGCTGCAAATCTGGTAATTGCTTGCGGAGCCTCGGCACGAACCCCCTTTCCCCGCACTCCCCCCCACACACTCCTCTGGTGGCAGCAGGCGGAGAAAGCCCCACTTCCCCCTGGCTTTGATGGCACGCGTGAGTTGGCTTCCCACTCTTTTTTTTTTAACTCTCCTCTTCCTCCTCCTCCTCTCCTCTCCCCTTGTTGTCTGGTCTTCCCTAAGGAAACTCGAGGGCTCACACTTCCAGTCTCCCTGTCTTTCTCCCTATCAATGATCTTTTCTTCCCTTCCCTTCTCTCAGCCCCATCCTCCTTCACCTTTGTCACCACAATCCTGAACAGATGAAGTTTGTACTTCTCAAGAAAGGTTGGATGTTCCTTTTGAGGAGGGAACCTAGTGTGACATCTGTATGTTGACCTACTACTGAGCCGTGGCATGTGTGCACATGCAATGGAGGCATGAGGGAGAGCTGTGAAAGAGATGGTGGCTCTCCAAAACAGGATGTACATGCAGCACATACTCATGCTTTTTTCTTGCAAGGGAGAGAGTGA
The DNA here is from genome assembly GCA_033807585.1 of Hydrophis major. Classification (NCBI taxonomy): domain Eukaryota; kingdom Metazoa; phylum Chordata; class Lepidosauria; order Squamata; family Elapidae; genus Hydrophis; species Hydrophis major. The sequence continues at coordinate 212,167,781 of CM066330.1, read as the reverse complement.
CTCTGTTTGGACATACAGATGATGAGGAGGAATCCAGTTTTGAAGGATTTTAACTCTTGTGTTTTAGCTTGGTTGCTGATTGAGCTAAGGTTTTTGTACTTTTAAAGTTATTGTTGATACCATATTGGTTTTGTTGGCTCTCTTTTCCACTTACAGAGCTAGTTTACTGTTTTTCTTTGAAATAAATATTCAAAAACATTTAACCTACTGATGCCTCAATTAATGTAATTTTATTGGTATCTATTTTTATTTTTGAAATTTACCAGTAGCTGCTGCATTTCCCACCCTCGACTTATACTCAAGTCAATAAGTTTTCCCAGTTTTTGTGGTAAAATTGGGTGCCTCGACTTATATTCGGGTCGACTTATACTTGAGTATATATGGTAATTTCATAAATTATTATAAAGCCTTTTACAATTGTCATCTTGATGCAAAGCATTGTTGCTATTTCTTTTGTTCTCAGATATTGTATAGAAGTAATAATTGGATTTCTGAAATGAAGAGGGACTCTGTGTGGCATTGAGAAAAGAGAGAAGATAATCCAAGAGTCCATCTTCTGATACATGCAAATTATTCACTAGAAAATTGTGAGTGTCAGATCTTGTAGAATACTTTGACTGCTACTTTATAGAAATATCCACCTGTTTATCCAGAAGTTCAACAAAGGCCATTTTTGGTGATGATTGCAGTTTGTTCATTTACTCATGTCAGATTCATCACATCACAATTAAAATTAAAGTATACTACAATATATGACAGTGGTTCCCCAAACTGTTCAGTTCTGTGGACCAGCAGTGGTAGCAGCATCATGGGAAGAAGGGATATTTTTGTACACACGCCTGTACAAATGGAGCTTTGCACACTCGCTGCCCACCTGCCACTTGAGTAACCCAGTTCCTAATGGGCCATGGTCCAGTACCAGGCCATGGAACAGGGTTTGGGGCCCATGCTGTATGACATAACATTTAAATATTAAAATATATACAAATTAGACAGATCTTGCCCAGAAACTAGCAACATTAATTGTGTTCTGTTGCACTACTATAAGATCCTCAAGTGTACACTAATCAAGGCACAAAGAGCAGGTGTTGTTGTCTGCATGTCACCACAATCACAAAGAGAAGAAACAATCAAATAGCCCCATTTGTTCAAAGTGTGTCTGGATCTTGTTGTACCCATGCACAATCTATTCAATTATTTCTATACTTCCCAGCTTTCATCAGACCCAAGTGCCAGCTCCTCCATTGGTTCTATCCATTGTTAGTTCTTTGTAGCTTTCCATAGATCCACTTTGTTTTCAAATTCTTCAAAGTCTTCCATTGACCTAAAGAGGCTTTTCCTGCATTTTAGTCTCTGCTGAGCTGCTTGTAAATCATAGGAAGGGTAATGTCTAGATATTGATGATTTGAGTCTGTCTCTGTATGGTGCTGTTTCTCTGTAAACAGTGAGTGGAGCAATGGCAACTAGGAGGTAGATCTTATCTATAGGGTGGCTTTAAGGCATCCAGTAATAATTCTGCTACCTTCGTTCAGAGCAACATCTACTTTTCTATCATCTGATGATTTATACAAGACTGGGCAAGCATATGACTGCAATAGCATTGATAGATAAATTAACTGTTCTATGATATCTTATCAATAGTGCCTTTTATTCATTTTTTTAAAGGGAATGGTATGACACTTTAATAGAGGTAAAGGTTGTAAGAGGAGATTCATGTTAATATAAAGTGGCAAAAAAATCAGGCCTGATAGCACCTTTTCCAATTAACACATTTTATTAAAAACATAAACTTTCATGAGCTACAGTTAACTTCTTTAGATAAAGACTATTATTTACTTTGATATAATAATGCACAAGTTAACATTTGGCATAAAATAATATTGGAATCAGCAGCCTCATTGTGAAATTGATTTAAGATCTTACAGCCCATAAAAGATCGTTTGCATAAATCAAAACACCGTGTAATCAAAGTCAATATAGCAGAGCAATAAATAATTCTGCCAAAAGCATATCTGAATTTAAAAATAATAAGAAAACAAAGTTATTTCTAACCCATCCTTACCATCTCTCCAATCTAGGTCACATGGAACTCCTGTGTCCTGTCTTGGGTACATCTCAAAATTTTGACTTCCAGAAACCATCCACATATTGCCACTGAATTTCACTTTTTATTGTAGCAAAGAGTTGGTGTGGCAATAATTGTGCTAAATTAATTTAATTGAAATGTAAGTTCTTATTGAGAGCCAGTTTGTGCTTAAGCTAGAAAACAAATGATTGCGTTCTAGTCCCATCTCAAGAATCAAAGCCACCTGGATGACTTTGGGCTAGTCACCTCTTTCAGCCCATGATGCCAGGTTTGGGCAAATAGGCAGGTCAGTCAATTCCTGTTACAACCAATGGATCAACATTAGATTGATACAAAAATCAACTTAATACACTTGTGAGAAAAACTCTAGAAAAAAAAAAGCTCACAAAATTATATTGAATCCAGTTTAGTTTTGTACCTACATCTGCCAACATGCTTGAGTCTGTCTTTCGCTAGGCCAAGTGTGACTCTCAGTCGGTCATATCTGGAATAAAGAAAGAAAGAGGTCTCTCTGGTGGAAATTTCATGTTTTCTTCCAAAATTTAACAATGTGGAAAGCACATCCTAGGATGACTAAGAGCATAGAAGTGATCCTTTAGATAACAATATCCCAAACTGTTTAGGGATTTCAAGTAAATCTGGAAACAATTTGTTATCCAATGTGACTAGAGTAAGACACACATATATATTCTAGCTGGCCAACTTATTTTAATTTTTTTATTTCATTATTTTATTCTACATTAGCTAGAGCAACACAGTCTATTACACCCCTGTGGCATCACTGTAGCACACAAACCAAGCTCTATTCTGATTGATTGATTGATTGAATGAATGAATTTATTTTTCCTTTAATCTGAAATTGAACCTTGGTGAATTGGAAAAGCTAGCCAGTCAGGTCTATTTAACATTTGGAACATAAGACTTACTGTAACCTTGTATGGGCTAGTTAAGATTGAACTATTAAAGTTAATATTTCATTTTAGTGTACAGCATGAATGTATCTGGACATAGTTGATGATTATCAGGCTTTACATTTCTTATGCATTCGTAAATCCTTGTGGTCAAATGATGAATGATTTATTCCCTCTGAGTTCTGGAAAGTGTATATGCTGGATTATTTAAGTTCTGGTTGCTACCTTTGAGGAAGAATATAATGCAGTTGACAAATCAGTAGAAAGGGGCAACTAAACTGCTTTTTCTTTATGAGAAAAAAACTAAAATATTTATAAGTTTTGGGTTTGAGGAAAAAAGGCAACCAAGTAGAAATATGATTGAAATATATAAAATCATTCATAGCATGAAGAACTTTTTCCCCTCATTCATAATACCAAGACTGGAATTACCCAAAGAAACTGATAAGGGGTTTTAAAATACTTCACACAATGAATTAACTTGTAGAATAAATTACTATAAGATGAGGTCATGGCCATTAACTTTCTGAGATATTTCTGGCATTCAGATTGCAAATTTGTGGTTTGTCTGCATATATAAAAAAACTAAAATATTTTTTTAGAACTGGAGTTAAGCATACAATGAGTTTGGAGCAGATCAAAAATTATACTCATGGCATATTTGTGCTCATAGATGCCCTGTTGCTTTCAGACCTTAAGCCAGGCATCACTATCAATGTCTAGTCTCAGAAACCCAACCCTCCCTTTAGAGCAGGGATTTCAAACTGGCAGCCCACGGGCCAGATGCGTCACATGCAGGCCATGCCCACCCCAGCTCCACAAATGGGGAAAACATTGTGAAACATTACATGACAGCAACGTGACACAGTGAGTTTGACACCCATGCTTTAGAGGTTAGTTACTGAAATGTTGCAGACTCAGCACTGCTAGTTGTTTTACTAAGGACAAGAAAGAAGACATTTATGTAGAGATCTGTCTACTTTTATTTATTTATTTATTTTATTTATTTATTTTGTCAAGTGATTATAAGATAACAGGTATAAGTATAAACATAGTTATGAATACATGAAATGGATACATATAAGAAAAATAAAAAGAAACAATAAGACAGGGAAGGTAGGCACATCGGTGCGCTTATGCACGCCCCCTACAGACCTCTTAGGAAAGGGGTGAGGTCAATAGTAGACAGTCTAAGGTTAAAGTTTTTGAGGTTTGGGGAAAAAACCACAGAGTCAGGTAGAGTATTCCAGACATTGACTGCAGAACATGGATATCTAACATAACATATATGGATATTTAACCATATATGTGTATGTGAGTCTTAGAGTTTGAATCTCAAGCCACTTTCTCCCACTCTTTTGAGTCAATAAATGTTTGGCTGTTTCCCCATCTCTCAGCCTCTGAGCACATACATAGAGACACCTGCTCAGTGTTTACACGGTAGTTCTATTGAGAATGTACAATGCTGCTTCCTTCCTTACAAACTTTAGCCTTGCAGTTCTCTATTCCTTCTCATTACTGGCAGATTTGATCAAGTACTTTTTTTTAATTTCAATCTTTATCAGACATGATCTTAGTGTCCTCAAGGTTTCCTTGACAACCATGGAGACTGGAAAATTTTTTACAGTATATTTAAATGTTAGCTAATATTCTCAAAATGCTTGACAGCTGCACTAATTTCTTTTCTTGTATAAAGTAAGCATATATGTAAAATGCTGTAAAAGTTTTCCTTATATCTTTTCTTCACAATTGAGATTTTATTGATTCTTCCAGTCATAATTATGTAACTTTTTGTAACCATAGTCACATGTTTGTTGGCTTTTTTTGTTTTTGTGAATTAAATGTTGCCTGGAAAGAAATGTTCATTGTAAAGGCATATAGACGTTGTTCTTTTTGCTTAGATTTGTGTGTGTGCATGTGTGTTATTCAGCTTTATTTTATTTTGTTTTTGTAAGTAAAAATATACGAATATATGATTTTAAATTTTCTGCTGTGGCTTTTTCAGGATTTGCAAGGGAGCATCTGGAACTATTGACTGAGCAGTACATCACATTTTGGTGATGCTGTCACTGAGAGACGTAGCAGAACAAAAGAAAAAGAGGTGACAAATTGTGTACCCATCTTCATAATTAGCAAAAATATCTCAGTATGAAGCAAAGCATGGCTCTTAATTAAGAGGCATGTGGGAAGTTATTTTTTATTTTAAAAAGGCCTTTCTGTTTCTCCTCCCTCCCCTAATCATTGCACTCACCATGGAGAATGATATTTAAGTCAGATGCGGCAGACTGATGCCCAGTCCCAAGTGTGGCAATTAATATTTCACACCTGCTAAGCAAAGCAAAGGCAGAAGGAGAGAGGGGAATAGTATTGAAAAGGGAGGCTGAACTATGAGGTCTAAGGTTTTAAAGTGTGAAACCATAAAAAAAAAAAAAATTCCTTTTGTCATGCAGATAACTGTGAGGTGAGACCATTGGATAGGGGGATGGGACTTTATAAAAAGAAATAATGATTTGGGAGTAAATAGCCTTTAAACATCCACAAATTTCCAAAAGAACATCATGGCTGAATTGAAAGAAAGAGCCATCTGCAGGTTTTAGGATCAATAAAAAAACTTGGTATGGAATTCTAGAAACCCCCCATGGACTGAGTGCTTTGAAATTTGAATACCAGTCTCTTCTTAAAAACACTATCAGTTCCCAATACACACACCTCAACTCCCCAGGATATGGGATGTATTGAAAGGCTCATCAAAATAATAATTCACACCAGCCATTAGGGAGTTTCTATTCCAGGCAAAGGATGATGACTTGGAAGGAAGGAGTGAAATCTCCAACTCGCCTATGTAAATTAAGGCAGAGTAGATTCTAGCTATGTATCTGCTCTTCCAGTTACTTCACTCTTAACTGGTGCTTTTCAACTTGTTTATGGTTGGAAATTCAGATCCAATGAATATCCTAGAAGACTGGAATTATAAACAAATTATAGGTACATTTGCAAGTAGATTTTTCCTCTTCTTAATTTATTCATGAATATTTGATGTATTCTTTTTAACCAAACTACATGAGATGATTGTAATATGTACAGAAGTATAACAATGCAACAATATGGAAATTATAAAGCACAGTGTTTGGAGATGAACTGTGGCCAAATAACCAAAATAGAGTCATATCAACACAATAGATGTTCTGCCTCTATGATTATAGAGGCACTTCTGCCACTTCTGATTATTAAAATCAAATAGACGAATGAACAAAAATGAAGAGAAAGAGGCCTATTGGTATTATTATTATTGCATATGCATACACAAGTAAAAACTATGAAAATTAGATTGCATATCTGTGTTTTTTATTTACAGGTATTGATGCTTGTATTTATCCCAGTCTTCCCAAGGTGGCATTTTCCTGATTTCCTGTCCAGCATGACCAGAAAAAAACCTGGGAGCTGCAGTCTCAATATATCCAGGAGAGGTTGGGAAAGGCTCAAAGAGAAAAACCGGACTCTTTTTTGGTATTGTTTTGTCAATAACCTCCTTCACTTCCATACTGTGTTATACCCAGTAAGTCATGCATGTGCTCACAATGTATAAAAAGACAATCTCTTCATGACAACTGTCGTTACTATGGAAACCCTTTTTTAGATAATGTTAGAATTCTGAATATTTCATGTATGTAAATAATAAAAACCATATAAAAGACAACTTCCTCAGTCTATTCGTTGGCCTCTTTAGCAACCAAGGCAGCCAATCGGGATAATTATTGGTTGCCAAGTTCACAGAACTTTTCTTTTAAGAAACATATCTGGCTTTATGTTGCCTGGCATGCATCTCTAAAGACCTCTCATATCTTTGAAAACGTATGTCATACTGGAGAATTTCCTATTTCTAAAATCTCTTTTGTTCCCTTCTCTCCTTTTTTCCCCTTTTGCTTTATTTTGGTCTTTTGCTAAAATTAAATATGTGTTTGGGTGTTTTCCCTAAATTAAATGTATTTCAGGAATCATCACAATTCCTGAGATATGTTTAATTTAGAGATAACACCCAAACATATATTTAATTTTAGCAAAAGACTAAAATGGCTGTCAGAATCCTGACACAAAATAAAACAAAAAAAAATATCCTTCTTTCTTTCCCATACAGCATAGGTATGTACCACTGTGAGAAATGGGTTTCATTTTGTGTGCTTTCTGCATGTCCTCAGTTTTGTACAATTTCATTTTACAGTCTAGTGTCTTCCTAGACCAAATTTTTACCATTATTTGAGTTACAGCTTTCTCAAGAGAGCGATAAGATAGATTGCATTGTTCAATCCTCTAAAGAATAGATGTGAGGAATGAAATTGTTCAAATCAGAGGTTTGGGGTAGCAAGCAAACCAACAAACAGCTGATTGAAATTTCTGGGAATATTTTTCTACAAACAGTCATCATTCATTCCTGCTAGTTCTTTGAATTACAGATTCTTTTACTTTATTAATTGTGCAAATATGATGACAAGAGTCAACAAGCTTTCTCCAATTTCTAACTGATCCCTTCCCTCATCCCCTGTCTCAAAAGATACTCGGAAAAGTATTGCTTCCTTGACTGATTTTTTTTTTTTGCCTGTGCTAAAAATCTGCAGCAGCACCTTCCACAAAAGGAAGTAAGAATCTTCACATTATAAGCACTCAGATACCAGAATACTCAATTAGCAATACCATTGATGAAATTTAATCATGCGATTAATAGTAATTGTGCAGTTGTGCAGTTGTAATATTTGAAGTGTTATAACAAAATATTTATTGTTGCTAATTTTGTGGTGTACTTTTCTGGATGGATTGTGCATAGCAATAAGAATATGGCAATAGAATTGGTAATCATTTCACTTGATTTATTCCAAAATGAAAGGAAGCAATCAAGAGTCTCATCCTCTGGATTTCCGGTCTGCAGTGCTTCGGAGCAGGCAGGAATCCGCGACTGTGCGCGGTTTCTGCCTGTGTTCACTGCCATCTCCGTAGAAAGTGGCAAAGACGGGAGGGGGGTCTGGCAGGGTCGAGAGATATCACACCTCTCTTTCCTAGCCAGCTAAACCGCCTTTTCCAAAGGCAGCTGAGTGGCGGTCAGCAATGGCCACCACATAGAAGAGCTCAGCCGGAAAAAGAAAGTGCAGGAGGAGATGTGAAGAAATGAAAGTGATCTTTGCTGACCGGGACAAAGTAACAGTGAAAGTACCCTGGAATTTAAAACTTACGAAAGAACATCATTTCCAGAATGTGTCAAGCAGCGAATGGAAATTAAAGGAAAAGTTTTTTTTCTTTCCACTCTCCTTCCAAATATGACAGCTGTTAGGGATAACATTGTTTACCCTAACTGGTTTAGGTAAAATAATAAATATGTAATCATAGTTTATAAGTTAAAGTGTCTGCAACTTTAAATATAGGAATGTAATTAAGGGAGTGGTTGTGAAAGCACTTTAAAAGAAGCAAGACAACAGCTTGCTCTCTCTCTGGCTTTGATGATCCCTAATTACTGCATGGACTCAAGACTGCATTACTCGAACGGGAAAGATAAACAAAGGACTGATTTGTAAGTGAACTGATATAGGATATTCTACATGGACTTTGCTAACTGAATATCCTTGAATGGACTGACTAAATGATACATGACTAATGGACTGTTATTTTGACTATGCTATGAACTCATAATGGAATAAACTATATTTTCGATAGCACAAGCGTATCTGTTATTTTTACTGTATGTTAATAAACATACAAGCTTAGCTCACTCATTTATCTGTGTGCCTATCTGACTAACGCTGCACATTCTGTTTAGCTTGTCTCCTTAACCCTGGTTGGGGAACCCAGGCTTAACACTGGTTATGGGCCCAGACGTAACATTGGTTATGGGCCCAGAGGCTGCAAAGTCAGTTAAACTAGGATAAAACAGATTTAAGTAAAAAGTGAGAGTTTGTGTTGTTATACATTACAGTAAACAGACAGCTGTGTTTTATTTATTATAGTTTTATATCCATATAAGAAAAACATGGCACAAGTCAATCTACAAAGTTTGTCCCTTATATCCAAGCTGGATGCAACAAACTATGTATCATGGTCTATGAAATGTAGTCTACTTCTATGAAGAGAAGGTCTGTGGAACATAATTGAAAATCCACCAAACGTAGAAGAATGGGATCCAGAGGATGATGAAGATAGACTAAAAATAGAAGAATTTATGCATAAAAATCAACAAGCTATTTGCATAATAGGTTTAACATTAATTGACCAGCAACTTGTTCATATCCACGGAGAGCAAATGGCTGTTGGGTGTTGGCAGAAGCTGAAGAGGATTTATGTCCGAGATAACGTTGGTGCTCACATAAATCTTACAAGGAAGCTTTTCAGAACGCATCTCCAAACGAATGGTCATTTGCTGAGTCATTTGAAAACTATGCAAAACATTTTTCAAGAACTGCACGAGAAAGAGCTTATTTTCTCTGAACTACACCAAGTCTACATAATTCTATCTTCACTAGATGAAAGTTATGACAACTACGTCACTTCCCTTGAAATATTGCCAAAGGAAAGCCTAACTTTAACTGATATAACTGGCAGATTGATTGAAGAGTCCAGAAGAAGGCTTGAAAGAAATGAGTTAAGAAGGGAGCAACCTCAAAAAGAAGATAATAAATCTCCTACTGCATACGCAATTAAAAAGTGTTTTAATTGTGGAGGAAGAGGACATTTGGCAAAATTTTGTAAAAAGGCAAAGCGCCAGAACGCTGGCCAGAATACAAAAAGTCATCAAAAGATAAATAAAAATTTAGAGTAAGCCATGTAAAGTAACGGAGCTGTAAAAATAATTTATGGGTGTTTGACAGTGGAGCATCCCACTGTATAACAAATGATAACAAAAGTTTAATTAAAATGTCCCAGAGTACACAGCAGATATCGTTAGCCAATGGCTGGAAACTGAAAGCTAAAGGTCAAGGTACAGCATATTGTTCTTTTATAAAAGAGAATGTAAAAATGTTATATGTACTACAACGTAAGTTTAATTTAATTTCAGTTAGAATTTTAGTTAAACTAGGATATGTAGTTACTTTTAAAGGAGATAACTGCATAATTGAAAAAGAAGATAAGAAAATTACTGCATCTTTAAGAGGTGAATTATATGTGTTAAATGATAATGGTTTAAAGGTGGCTAACACGGTTTATGATAATAAGAAACCTCATGATGAATGTATTCACTTGTTACACCGAAGGTTAGGGCATTTAAATTTTAAAATGTTTAAGAAAACTGTTGAATTATCTAAAGGAATAAGTTTGAAACCTTGTAATAAGTATTTGCAATGTAATGCTTGCAATCAAAGCAAGAGCAAGGTCAAACTGCCTAATAGAGTAGATGGATTTACAACCAAAGAGCCTTTAGAAGTAGTATTTGCAGATTTAATAGGTCCGAAAAAACCAAGTGTAGGAGGAGCTCGATACATATTAAGTATAATGGACCACTATTCTAGATATGGGTTTTGCTATTTAATGAAGAGCAAAACTGAAATGTATCTAAATCTCTTTAATTGGATTAAATTTGCAGAAAGGAAAACTAAAAAGAAATTAGTAACTCTTATAACAGATAATGGTGCGGAATTTACAAATAATAAATTCCAGAATAGACTTAGAATGTTAGGCATTCAACATAAAAAGTCTGCACCATATAGGCCACAACATAATGCCTTTATAGAGAGACGAGGCCAAACACTACAATCAATGACACGAACTATGATGTCTGATTCAGGATTACCTGACAATTTATGGGGAGAAGCAATAATGTGTGGTAATCATATATTAAATAATGTTGTTAATTCAACAACAGGTGAATTACCATTCACACTGTGGCATGGTAAAAAACCTGATTTAAGTTACATGCACACATTTGCAGCACCAGCATGGGTGCATATCCCTACACAACTTAGACAAAAAGAACAGCATAGAGCTAAAAGATTATTTTTTGTAGGATATAAATCTAATCATAGATCTTATAGATTCTGGGAACCAGGTACATCTAGAGTTTACACCAGTGCTAGTGCTAAATTCCTAGAACATGTAGGATGGAATAGATTAGAGCAAGATTTAAATAATGAAGTAATTATTGAACCCTACAAAAGGCAGAAAGAACAGACTAGTTATAAGAAGAGTCCAATTAAAGAAGAAGTCCACGAAGAGCAAATAGGACCAGAACAAGAGGTAACAATTGATCAGGAAGAGTTAGATAATCAAAAACAGTTAATAAATGAAAGTCCACCTGTAAGTCCTGTAATACCTAGACGTACTACACGTGTAATTAGACCAGCTGATAGGTATCAAGCAAGTATAGTATGCCAAGTAACTAAAGTTCCAACTAGTGTAGATGAACTTAAGATGTATCCTGCTAAGGATCAGGAGAATTGGCAAAAGGCAATGGAAAAAGAACTAAATTCATTAAAGGTAATGAAAGTATATGAAGATGCTAAATTACCTCCAGGAGAAAAATCCATTGGGTGCAAATGGATATTTAAAGTAAAAACTGGAAATGATGGGACTGTTACCCATAAGGCTAGGTTGGTAGCTCAAGGATTTAATCAAACTGCATCTGATTACGATGAAGTTTTTGCACCAAGTCTTAAAGCAACATCTTTGAGAGCAGCTTTAGTGTGGGCAGCTAAGAAAAACTATATCATTAACCATTTTGATGTAGAAACTGCTTATTTGCATGCACCATTGCAGCACACTATATATTTGAAAAAGCCAGTTATTATAAAAGACAATAAAGTAAATAGTAATGATTATTGGAAACTCAAAAAGAGTCTTTACGGATTGAAACAATCTGGCTTTGAGTGGAATCAATATATTGTGAAAGAATTAAACAACATAGGATTTAAATCTGGTTTACCAGATCCATGTGTGTTTAAAAGAGAAAATAATGGAAGGGTGTCATTATTGTTATTATTTACAGATGATATTGCTTTGATAACTAAGACTAATAATGAAGCTAATGAGATTATATCATTATTAGCCAAAAAGATAAAATTAAAGCATTTAGGTGAAATTAAAAAGTATCTAGGATTGACAATTAACAAAACAAAAAATGGATTTAAGATATCTCAAGAAGATAAAATTTGCCAATTAATTAAAATGTATAAAATGGAACTTTGTAAACCGGCAAAGACTCCAATGAGTCAGGAAGTTTGCCAAACAAATGATCAAAGTCCCAAATTTGATAAGTCCATATATCAATCTTTGATTGGTAGCTTATCATATATCAGCAATTGGTCAAGGCCTGATATAGCTTATAGTGTTAATCAGCTGGCACGTTTTAATTCAGATCCACATCAATGTCATTGGCAATCATTAAAGAGAATTTTAAGATATCTTAAAGGAACAATGAACCATGCATTTTATATAGAACCAAAGGGTGATTTGAGTATTAGTGCCTATGCAGATGCAAGTTTTGCAACTGATATAAACACTAGAAAATCAACATCTGGGATGGCTATATTATTTGGTAAGACACTAATAGGATGGAGGTCAATCAGACAACAGCATATCAGCTTGTCCACGATGGAAGCGGAATTTTCATGTCTGTCATTACTATGCACTGACTTAATTCTGTACAAACAGTTATTATTAGACATGGGTGTAACTGTTAAAGATTCCATTATTGTGTACGAGGACAACCAAGCAGCCATAAAGTTAGCTACTAGTATTGCTGTAAAAACTAGATCAAAGCATACTGATTTAAGATACTTAAATGTTAGAGAATCTGTAAAAAATGGGCTAATTAAATTGGAATACTGCATGACAGAAGAAAACATTGCAGACCAATTTACAAAAGCTCAAGGAGTAATCAAATTTAAAGAGAGTCGTAACAAATATGATTTAAAGATGTAAATAGTTATAGTATTATTATTATTTACCTAAAAGGGGAGAATGTTAGGGATAACATTGTTTACCCTGACTGGTTTAGGTAAAATAATAAATATGTAATCATAGTTTATTTGTTAAAGTGTCTGCAACTTTAAATATAGGAATGTAATTAAGGGAGTGGTTGTGAAAGCACTTTAAAAGAAGCAAGACGACAGCTTGCTCTCTCTCTGGCTTTGATGATCCCTAATTACTGCATGGACTCAAGACTGCGTTACTCGAACAGGAGAGATAAACAAAGGACTGATTTGTAAGTGAACTGACATAGGATATTCTACACGGACTTTGCTCACTGAATATCCTTGAATGGACTGACTAAATGATACATGACTAATGGACTGTTATTTTGACTATGCTATGAACTCATAATGGAATAAACTATATTTTCGATAGCACAAGCGTATCTGTTATTTTTACTGTATGTTAATAAACATACAAGTTTAGCTCACTCATTTATCTGTGTGCCTATCTGACTAACGCTGCACATTCTGTTTAGCTTGTCTCCTTAACCCTGGTTGGGGAACCCAGGCTTAACAACAGCGATAGAACTTTAAGAGAAATTGGAAAACCCGCATTGGAGGTATTTTTTTCTGAACATTTAAAGGAAAATCTTTTGGCTGTAAGTGGGAAGGGAGAGGAAAAAAAATTGGAGCAGAATTTGAAAACAAGGAAGAGACTGCCTAGAATTTTAAAGAGCCACTGAATATTAATAAGACTTCTAAAAGATATATCTTAATTTGAACTTTTTGATCAAACAGTAACCCCAGAAAGAGAAATGGAAGAAAGAAAAAAGTATTAAAAGAAACAGCTTGTTTGGATTGTTTGATGATTTTGGAACTTCTGAGAATTATCTTTGATTAAAAGCACTGGGGTGGTTGTATGGAAAAACTTTTTCTCTTTACAATGGCATCACTTGTGAATGGATTGAAACTTGTATACCAAAAATATGAAAAAGAAAATCAAGAAGGGAAGGATTCTCTTGGCATTCTTTTTCAATTTTTAGAAATGGCGGTTTGTACTTATGTAAAGGTGAATGCGCAACAGGATGACTGGGACAAAGAAGAAGCCATTTTTGATGAATAAGTGACTTTGGTTGGGGAAGGAGAGGAGAAAGAGAAAAAGGAAAAGAAGACTTTAAGACTTGGAAAAACAACAAAAAAAGATAAGAATAAGGTGAAAGGGGGATATTATGTTAGAAAACAACAGAAAGGAGGAAAGCAGAATAAAAGGGAGGTGGAGAGACAAGGGGGTAAAGAGGACAAGGAGAAGAATAAGCAAGGGAGAAAGGAAGGGACGAGAAGCCTTAATGGTGGGGAGCAAGATGCAAAGAAACAAAAGTCTTTTAGAGATAAAAGACTTTTAGAGAGGGTAAACTTTATGGAAAAAGGGATTCTGGAAAGGTACATAAGATTGTATTTGTACATTTGTACTTAGAAATAATCTTAGAAAACTGGAAACAATATGTAATTTAAAATGTGATAAAATATTTAGTATAATTAAGTGACATTTTTGTCAAGAAAAGGGGAATACTTTAATGAAACAATAATTTAAGATATGTGATGTGGGGGGGGAAATATCATGCCTTTATGGGAACGATATTTAACTGAAATGGGTAAAATTTTTAAGATATAAATGATTGTTAATACTAATGATTAGACTATGTTATCTTAGTGAAATGAGAGATTTGAAGTAGGAGAAGGGGGAACATTCTAATGAAATAATGATTTATAATATGTGATGTGGGGAGGGGGGAATAATTATGGAAAGTAGATGCTCCCATAAAAGTATGTGATTTAATTGAAAAGTAATGTGCTAAGTGTTTAAGATATAAATGAATATTAATATTAATGAATAGATTTGTATTGGTATTGATAATATTGTATAATTTTAGAATGTACCAAACAGAATCCCAATGTAAGCTATGCATTTTATATTAAGTATTATAAATGTAGGGGAAAGAGATAAAGGTGTCATACTCCAATTAGTGTACAGGAGAAGTTTTCTTCAAAGAAGTTAAATGGATAGCTGGAAATAGTACAGACAAAGAATAATAAATATTATGATTCGAATTGAGATGAGATAAATAAAATAAAATTGAGAAAATTTAAAAGAGAGGAGAAGCTATATAGAAAATTGAAAATGCTAATAAGATATGGAATGGTATACAAAATGAATATGAATTTGAATTTGTGTCTGTACAAAGAGTTTTAACCCGGGACTAAGCAACTTTCAGAAAATAGGTTTTTTATGTTTCTATGTTTTGTGTTTTTGTGTGTTTATGTTTTGTATGTCTTTAAAATTAATAAAATTTGTTCAAAAAAAAAGAGTCTCATCCTCTGATATTTGGGGAGTGAAACTCTTTTCAAATCCCTTTTCAAATTAAGGTTTTTTCTGTGTTCAATTCATGACCTTGCTATAGTATTTAAAGTTCATTTCATAGGCAGGGATAAACACAATTGGCATGATGAGGAAACAGACAGAGTTGGCTTAATGTAGAAAACATTCCCTATACTGTGTGACAAATGAACCTAGGAAAAGCATTATTCAAGACAAATTCATGCATTTACCATCTGCTTAATCCCTGGATCCATGACAAAATAAATTCTTCATCTTCCTATCATATGGGGGGGAGGAATACTATACTATACTGTAGTTGTTTTCTAGTTCAAAGTGAAATTTCAAAGAATCAAAGAACATTATAAAGACACATAAGATTATGCATAAATATGTTCCAAGTCTATAATAAGTAACAGAAAGAATTATAGCATATCCACTTATCTACAAAATTGTATATTTCTGATTATCATTACCATTAAAGGTTAAAGCCCTAAAAATTTGCAATGGGAACAGTATTTGCTAATTTTTGAAATACTTCCTTCCCTCCAATTTAGGAATGTATGAAGTTCTTATATTGTAGCATTAATAAATTGCTTTATACACGCAGCTTATACATTGTAATCATGCTCAGCCTGCAATAAGGAAATAGAGAATTGGAGTAATCTTTCTCAATATCTGGAGAAAATACCAAGAGTAAATAGTAAAAAAAAAACTTCTCTTACAACAATGCACATTAAATTCCTTTACTTAAGAATTTAATTTTCTACTGTGGTCTAGAGAATTTATTTTCCATGTCTTCAATTTTTCTTGAAAATACTATGGAAAGATTCATTTCGAACCCCATGAAGCAGAATGAATGGAAGAGACCCAGATTCAACTTATTAACTGAAAGTTAACTGGTAGATATTATCAGGTCTTGAAAAGCCATGGAGATAAATTTGACACTATCACCCTGACACAAGTGTCCCCTTTGGAACACCGAGAATTCCAAAAGGTGATGGAGCCATTTTTAAAATGGAATATCTGGAGCAGAGGTGTTAAATTCATGTGGTCATGGCAGAGTCACATGATGTATCAGGACATTTTTTTCCTCTTTGCTAATCTGGGTGTGGCTGTGGACAGCACGTGACGCATCCTACCCGTGGGCTGGGAGTTTGACAGCCCTGATCTAGAACGTTGTGAGGAAATGGTGACTTACAGCTTATAGTATCTACTGATTCTCTTAAAACATCTGAAACTCCATCAAATTAAAGCTGTCTCCAATTAGGTTTTATATTTTTGTTCTCAACATGCCCCCATAAAGTTTGATGTAGATTTTGAAATGACAGAAGTTGTAGACTCCTGACCTATAGTATGGAAATATGTAAGTGTTTAATATAATATATAACTTTCTGCATACAGTATAATCATATATCTATGTATATCTATAATCCATTAATGTATATCTATGTATATCTATGTATATCTATGTATATCTATAATCCATTAATGCAATATTTTTTAAAAAACAATTCTTATGATATTTGTAAATTCCTTGTTTATTCATCTGATTCTGTATTTTTGTTTTGTTGTTCTTTCCCCTTCTCTGTAATTTATGCAACAACTGAGCTCTATCAGCTGCCTCATTGATTTTATCTCACATGTTCTAATGCAAGGGTGACACACTGTTTCCTTCCTTCTTACAATATTTTAACCACTTTCAGTGTTTGGATTAAAGAAACTGTTCATTTGGATATGTATGAGACTTTTTGTTTTGTTTTGTTTTCCAGTCTTAAATTTGCTTTATCCTATTTTAATAACACTCCCCTAAGTCACTGCTGAATTAATTCTTATCCCCAGGTTGTGCTCAATGGGTGTTCTTCTGCAATTACTGTAGATGCTACTCTGAAGGAGGGAAGCAACCACTGATGGTTTGGTTTCCTTCCACTGAGACTGCATTTACTATATCCCTGCCACTTAAAGGCTAGTTGTGATAACCTCCAGCACATGCACACTTTTATTTTCCACTCCACAGGTTCCAATAATAGGATTTTCAGTGTGTAGACTAATGTTCCTTTGCTTTGTGGGAGAAAATCCTTTTGACTCTCCACTCTGGTGGAATGATCCTCAGTATCCATCTCTCTTTAAGCTACACATATGGACATTTCCTGTTCTCTTTCTCCCCTACAAGTCTTGGAAAAATGTTGATGCTTACACAGATAAGGAGTATATTAAAGTTACTCCATTTGCTGTACTTTACCACAAGTTGCTTTAATCTGACACTTATTTCCCTTCTGGGTAGAGGAAGGCAAACCACAATCCTATTAGCAGTTTTGAAACTCAGCTGAAGAGGCAAAGAAATCAAGGTCCTTTCTATTGACCTCCAGTCACAACTGCTACTGATTCTAAAATCATTAGGCAAGCAGCAATTCTGCAAAAGAGGGAGAGACAGTAAGATTTCCTTCAATAATCTAGGTGGATGTATGCCTGTTTAGCCCTCTATTAACTTGGGACCTCCTGGGTTCAGGACCTCATTTATTTCAAAGACTCTGCTGGACTTTGTCCAGCTCCTATTGCTTCCTTTAAACAAAATTGGCACTTTGGAAAGTCCCCCCAGGGTCAGACTTGGCAAAAAAAAGGGAAAAATCCTTCTAAGCCCTCCCTGGGAAACTCAGTTTAATAAAAGAATGCTACCTCTTATTTATGAACAGAAAAAAGGCCCATTATTAATTTTATTTCAAGTAACTATAAAAATCAAACATTTAAAATAATGGGACTGTTTAGTATGGCCAGCTGAAATCCCTTTTTTCCAGTTCATCTAAAATTAACATTAGTGAATCCTTTTGTACCTTTAAACCCTCCCCTTTTAGTTTAACCTTAGGACAATTATTGTAAGGAATCACTTATTTTTTTTATACAAAAAAGACAATGAGGGGAAAGAATTATATTTGATCCTAGCTCTGCTCTTTGGGCAGAATAGGAATATTCAGCTGGAAGGAGCAACTTGGTTTTACTCAAGACTACTTGCTATGTTACAATACAAAAATAAACTTGTGTGTCTTATATTTCAGAACATATCTACTGACTGACTAGTTCTCTCAGTTTTCATTATTCATGTCAACATAATTCAACTCAGTTCCATATCACATAGAACTGGACATGCAGGTCATGGGAGTTTTGAAGCAAAGCCATTTTACTTAGTACTTTTCCCAAAAAGCACATCTCTGACGTGCAAATTTTATTTGACACTCCTGCAAGGTTAAATTGGATCAGTATTTTTGTTCCCATCACTCTGACTTTGCCCAGAAATATCTCACTGCTATATCTCTGTAGCTGGCCATTGACAATCTCTGAAGCTCTCCGAGCTCATCAGCTGTCATTGTAATGTTGATTGTGCTTTCAGAAATCTGGCTGGAGAGAGCACAAACAGAATAAACAGAAACATTTGCTCTGTAATAGGTGCCTAGCAGAAGAAGAATCCTTCTGGGGCTATTACACTGGCAACATGTAACTTTTGATGGCAGCCCTGATTATATGCCTCCTCTCCCTCCTATGCTTTTCCCAGGCCGCATTCCATCGTACATGAAAGTTCTAAATGAAGCCAAAGTTGTCTTGCCTAGATGCAGAAGGTGATCTCAGCATCGTGTTTTGAAATGGCTTTCATCCCAGTGAAAGCCAGCTTAATGTTTTCTGACAGTTATGACAAGCCTCAAATGAGACAATTAATATTTCACAGCTGTCAGATTTAGATGGTAACACAAGAGAGGGAAGGAAAAAAAGTGTTTGGAGATGAAATTTTGCTTAAAAATTTACAAACAAAAGCTACCAGTACCTCTGAGCTTTGATGAGCAGGTAATCTGAACAATTGTTGTAAAAAGGCTACTATTTGCTTAAAAATGGCTTTTACTTATTGTCACATTATATTTTTTCTTTACATTAAAAATAGTACCATGTTACATACATAACCAATTTTATTTAGAATATACAGGAAGAGGCCTTTGTTCTATGTTATTATTAGCACTTTTCCCAACATATTCCATTGTAAATTGTGCCACTTATTTTTAACATTACTTCCTATGTCAATTATGCAAGGTGTGTGTAAGTGTTTGTGTTGCTTCCTAGAATAGTGTTAACAATTTAGTTCTATTCTTGTCTTACTCAGGAGTAAGTTTCATTATGCTTGGGGAGGAAGTTTGCACAGAATATGTATAAACTTATTTTCACAATAGATAAGGAGCCATAGCCAAAAACTCTATTTACATTCATGAAATTTCTCCACCTACAAACTGAAAAATCACAATAGACATTGATTGAAATAGGAAATGTTTTTTTTTTTTCCCCTAGATGCTAAATGCAAGTCAATTTGTCAGTGGCCATGACATTGAAAGAGACAGATTAATTTATGTTTATTTATTGGATGAAGAGACTGCAAACTTGACATGGAACACTGCATCAAGAAAGGACAGGAATGATAAATATCAAAAATGAGAAAGTTTCACAGAATTGAATTGATGTGTGGAAGGAAAAAAAAAAGCAGAAAAACTGGGCAAGTGAATAAACAAAAACAAGATATGAAGTGAAAAAATATACCAATTTTGTTCCTGTAGTAATAATATTTTTGCCAGCATCAGAAATAAATGATGCATTTCAAACATCCTTCTTAATCCAGATGGTTTTGTTACATGATAGATTGGGGGATCTTGTTATGAATCTTCTACAACTCTATGATTTCCTTTATTTTTTAATTAATAAATTCTGTTCTGGAGTTATTTCAACATGGTTCCTAGCATTCTGTTGAAGCATTTTTCCTGTGTTCCAATCTAACATGCTTAATACATAGAATTCTCAAGAAAAATTAATAATGTAGTCTCATGTCATATTTGCAAGATTTTTACATTGTTCTAATAAAGCAGATTGTTTGCACATCATCCAGGCATATCAAAGCGGCAACAGACTATGTGTCTCTGGATAATTCATGGTTTAATCCTGGTTGACTATTGAGCAGAAAAAACTGCTCAGAACTGAGCAGAAAAAAACTATGAATGGCGATTTAACCAACCAAATAAATATATCCTGCTTAAGTTTCTTTGTACATATATAGATATGATAGCTTAGTGAATTACTAATGTTGTGCATCTGATTTCCTGAATTTTCATGCAATAACTTCTCTGGGCTCTACAATGAACAAAAGGTGTTGCTGTCTTTAGCATATTAGTAGTCAATAGTTTGTTTCATATGAAGCAGACAAAATTCAAAAAGAGAGCACAAGAAAAAGTCTGCTTCCCTTAACTCTAGTTATAGTCCTACCTTCACTTAAAGACTGCCAGAAAAAGAGAAGTATATCCCAGATCATTAGTTTTATTGCTGAATATATCTTACTCAATAGAATTTTCTTTCAAGGTCATTGTATCCTGTTACTTGTGTCTGTTATATCCAATTCCTGTGACTGAGGCAGCCAATATCAAATTTTGTTCTATGTAACACTCTTCAAGGTATTTGAAGAGGTGATATTTGAAGAATCGTCTGAATGTACATACTGTTACACTCTTCAAGCAAAGCTTGTGAAGTAAAATGTGTGGTATTCAAAAACATCCTTTTATCTAGTTAAAGAAGTTGTCTGCTCCATTAGTTTTAGCATACAGTTAGTATATATTTAGATGTGTCATTTAAAAAAAATCACTAATTGCATTATTGTCATCTTATTAACAGCACCATAATGTTAATTATTGATTAATATTCAATAGGACTCCACATATTCTTGAACAGATGCTTATATGAGGCATTTCTTGGAAACTTCCCAGTGTAATATCACAGAATATGTGATTCTACTTCTAAAGAACAGATAGGAATCACATTGCTTGCTATTGAGTAAGTGCACTGGAGGAAATGTTTCATGCTATCTGAAGTGCCTCATCAAAAGCAAGTGCTTTGTTGCTGTCCATCAACAAGGTAGAGTATATATCCTCTATGGTTCAGAGTGACACATCAGTGTCACTATGAACCACTAAAGAGAGAAGATGGCAAGGAAGTAACAGGCAACAGAAAGAAAGCAGAACTGCTTAACTAATTCTTTGTATCAGTCTTCACCCAAAAAGAAGCTATAGCTCAACCCACCAAAAATATAACTGCAAAAAACAGACCAGAAATAAAAGTTAAAATAAGCAAAAAAAAATAGTAAGAGAACACCTATCTGATCTTGATGAACACAAATCACCGGGGCCTGATGGATTATATCCAGAGTTTTAAAGGAGCTAGCAGAGGTCATCTCAGAACCACTGCACAATATCTTTCAAAAATTCTGGAGCACCGGGGAACTAGCAGAGGACTGGAAAAGAGCTGATGTGGTTCCCGTTAAGCCTGGGTTCCCCAACCAGGGTTAAGGAGACAAGCTAAACAGAATGTGCAGCGTTAGTCAGATAGGCATACAGATAAATGAGTGAGATAAGTTTGTATGTTTGTTAACATACAGTAAAAATAACAGATACGCTTGTGCTATCAAAAATATAGTTTATTCCATTTATAGCATAGTCAAAATAACAGTCCATTAGTCATGTATCATTTAGTCAGTCCATTCAAGGATATTCAGTGAGCAAAGTCCATGTAGAATATCCTATGTCAGTTCACTTACAAATCAGTCCTTGGTCTCTCTCCCGTTCGAGTAACGCAGTCTTGAGTCCATGCAGTAATTAGGGATCATCAAAGCCAGAGAGAGCAAGCTGTCGTCTTGCTTCTTTTAAAGTGCTTTCACAACCACTCCCTTAATTACATTCCTATATTTAAAGTTGCAGACACTTTAACTTATAAACTATGATAACACATTTATTATTTTACCTAAACCAGTTAGGGTAAACAATGTTATCCCTAACATTCTCCCCTTTTAGGTTAAATAATAATAATATAACTATTTACACTTTTAAATCATATTTGTTACAACTCTCTTTAAATTTAATTACTCCTTGAGCTTTTGTAAATTGGTCTGCAATGTTTTCTTCTGTCATGCAGTATTCCAATTTAATTAGCCCATTCTTTACAGATTCTCTAACATTTAAGTATCTTAAATCAGTATGCTTTGATCTAGTTTTTACAGCAATACTAGTAGCTAACTTTATGGCTGCCTGGTTGTCCTCGTAAACAATAATGGAATCTTTAACAGTTATACCCATGTCTAATAATAACTGTTTGCACAAAATTAAGTCAGTGCATAGTAATGACAGATATGAAAATTCCGCTTCCATCGTGGACAAGCTAATATGCTGTTGTCTGATTGACCTCCATCCTATTAGTGTCTTACCAAATAATATAGCCATTCCAGATGTTGATTTTCTAGTGTTTATGTCAGTTGCAAAACTTGCATCTGCATATACACTAATACTCAAATCACCCTTTGGTTCTATATAAAATGCATGGTTCATTGTTCCTTTAAGATATCTTAAAATTCTCTTTAATGATTGCCAATGACATTTATGTGGATCTGAATTAAAACATGCCAGCTGATTAACACTTTAAGCTTTATCTGGCCTTGACCAATTGCTTATATATGATAAGCTGCCAATGAAAGATTGATATATGGACTTATCAAATTTGGGACTTTGATCATCAGTTTGGCAAACTTCCTGATTCATTGGAGTCTTTGCCATTTTACAAAGTTCCATTTTATACGTTTTAATTAATTGGCAAATTTTATCTTCTTGAGATATCTTAAATCCATTTTTTGTTTTGTTAATTGTCAATCCTAGATACTTTTTAATTTCACCTAAATGCTTTAATTTTATCTTTTTAGCTAATAATGATATAATCTCATTAGCTTCATTATTAGTCTTAGTGATCAAAGCAATATCATCTGTAAATAATAACAATAATGACACCCTTCCATTATTTTCTCTTTTAAACACACATGGATCTGCTAAACCCGATTTAAAACCTATATTGTTTAATTATTTCACAATATATTGATTCCACTCAAAGCCAGATTGTTTCAACCCGTAAAGACTCTTTTTGAGTTTCCAACAATCATTACTATTTACTTTATTGTCTTTTATAATAACTGGCTTTTTCAAATATATAGTGTGCTTCAATGGTGCATGCAGATAAGCAGTTTCTACATCAAAATGGTTAATGACATAGTTTTTCTTAGCTGCCCACACTAAAGCTGCTCTCAAAGATGTTGCTTTAAGACTTGGTGCAAAAACTTCATCGTAATCAGATGCAGTTTGATTAAATCCTTGAGCTACCAACCTAGCCTTATGGGTAACAGTCCCATCATTTCCAGTTTTTATTTTAAATATCCATTTGCACCCAATGGATTTTTCTCCTGGAGGTAATTTAGCATCTTCATATACTTTCATTACCGTTAATGAATTTAGTTCTTTTTCCATTGCCTTTTGCCAATTCTCCTGATCCTTAGCAGGATACATCTTAAGTTCATCTACACTAGTTGGAACTTTAGTTACTTGGCATACTATACTTGCTTGATACCTATCAGCTGGTCTAATTACACGTGTAGTACGTCTAGGTATTACAGGACTTACAGGTGGACTTTCATTTATTAACTGTTCTTGATTATCTAACTCTTCCTGATCAATTGTTACCTCTTGTTCTGGTCCTATTTGCTCTTCGTGGACTTCTTCTTTAATTGGACTCTTCTTATAACTAGTCTGTTCTTTCTGCCTTTTGTAGGGTTCAATAATTACTTCGTTATTTAAAAATATTGCTCTAATCTATTCCATCCTACATGTTCTAGGAATTTAGCACTAGCACTGGTGTAAACTCTAGATGTACCTGGTTCCCAGAATCTATAAGATCTATGATTAGATTTATATCCTACAAAAAATAATCTTTTAGCTCTATGCTGTTCTTTTTGTCTAAGTTGTGAAGGGATATGCACCCATGCTGGTGCACCAAATGTGTGCATGTAACTTAAATCAGGTTTTGTACCATGCCACAGTGTGAATGGTAATTCAACTGTTGTTGAATTAACAACGTTATTTAATATATGATAACCACACATTAATGCTTCTCCCCATAAATTGTCAGGTAATCCTGAATCAGACATCATAGTACATGTCATTGATTGTAATGTTTGGCCTCGTCTCTCTATAAAGGCATTATGTTGTGGCCTATATGGTGCAGACATTTTATGTTGAATACCTAACATCCTAAATCTATTCTGGAATTTATTATTTGTAAATTCCGCACCATTATCTGTTATAAGAGTTACTAATTTCTTTTTAGTTTTCCTTTCAGCAAATTTAATCCAATTAAAGAGATTTAGATACGTTTCAGTTTTGCTCTTCATTAAATAGCAAAACCCATATCTAGAATAGTGGTCCATTATACTTAATATGTATCGAGGTCCTCCTACACTTGGTTTTTTCGTACCTATTAAATCTGCAAATACTACTTCTAAAGGCTCTTTGGTGGTAAATCCATCAACTCGATTAGCCGGTATGACCCTGCTCTTGCTTTGATTGCAAGCATTACATTGCAAATACTTATTACAAGGTTTCAAACTTATTCCCTTAGATAATTCAACAGTTCTCTTAAGCATTTTAAAATTTAAATGCCCTAGCCGTCGGTGTAACAAGTGAATACATTCATCATGAGGTTTCTTATTATCATAAACCGTGTTAGCCACCTTTAAACCATTATCATTCAACACATATAATTCACCTCTTAAAGATGCAGTAATTTTCTTATCTTCTTTCTCAATTATGCAGTTATCTCCTTTAAATGTCACTACATAACCTAGTTTAACCAAAATTCTAACTGAAATTAAATTAAACTTAAGTTGTGGTACATATAACATTTTTACATTCTCTTTTATGAAAGAACAATGTGCTATACCTTGTCCTTTAGCTTTCAGTTTCCAGCCATTGGCTAACGATATCTGCTGTGTACTCTGGGACATTTTAATAAAATTTTTGTTATCATTTGTTATACAGTGGGATGCTCCACTGTCAACCACCCATAAATTATTTTTTACAGCTCCATTAGTATACATGACTAACTCTAAATTTTTATTTATCTTTTGATGACTTTTAGTATTCTGGCCAGCGTTCTGGCGCTTTGCTTTTTTACAAAATCTTGCCAAATGTCCTCTTCCTCCACAATTAAAACACTTTTTAATTGTGTATTCAGTAGGAGATTCATTATCTTCTTTTTGAGGTTGCTCCCTCCTTAACTGGTGTCTTTCAAGTCTTCTTCTGGCCTTTTCAGTCAATCTGCCATTTATATCAGTTAAAGTTAAACTTTCCTTAGGCAATATTTCAAAGGAAGTGACGTAGTTATCATAACTTTCATTTCGTGATGATAGAATTATGTAGACTTGGTGTAGTTCAGAGAAAATAAGCTCTTTCTCGTGCAGTTCTTGAAAAATGCTTTGCATAGTTTTCAAATGACTAAGCATATCACCATTCTTCTGGAGATGTGTCCTGAAAAGCTTCCGTGTTAGATTTATGTGAGCACCAATGTTATCTTGGACATAAATCCTCTTCAGCTTCTGCCAACACCCAACAGCCGTTTGCTCTCCACGGATATGAACAAGTTGCTGGTCAGTTAATGTTAATTATGCAAATAGCTTGTTCATTTTTATGCATAAATTCTTCTATTTTTGGTCTATCTTCATCATCCTCTGGATCCCATTCCTCTATGTTTGGTGGGTTTTCAATTATGTTCCACAGACCTTCTCTTCGTAGAAGTAGACTACATTTCATAGACCATAATACATAGTTTGTTCCATCCAGCTTGGATATAAGGGACAAACTTTGTAGATTGACTTGTGCCATGTTTTTCTTATATGGATATAAAACTATAATAAATAAAACACAGCTGTCTGTTTACTGTAATGTATAACAACACAAACTCTCACTTTTTACTTAAATCTGTTTTATCCTAGTTTAACTGACTTTGCAGCCTCTGGGCCCATAACCAATGTTAAGCCTGGGTTCCCCAACCAGGGTTAAGGAGACAAGCTAAACAGAATGTGCAGCGTTAGTCAGATAGGCATACAGATAAATGAGTGAGATAAGTTTGTATGTTTGTTAACATACAGTAAAAATAACAGATACGCTTGTGCTATCAAAAATATAGTTTATTCCATTTATAGCATAGTCAAAATAACAGTCCATTAGTCATGTATCATTTTGTCAATCCATTCAAGGATATTCAGTGAGCAAAGTCCGTGTAGAATATCCTATGTCAGTTCACTTACAAATCAGTCCTTGGTCTCTCTCCCGTTCGAGTAACGCAGTCTTGAGTCCATGCAGTAATTAGGGATCATCAAAGCCAGAGAGAGCAAGCTGTCGTCTTGCTTCTTTTAAAGTGCTTTCACAACTACTCCCTTGATTACATTCCTATATTTAAAGTTGCAGACACTTTAACTTATAAACTATGATAACATATTTATTATTTTACCTAAACCAGTTAGGGTAAACAATGTTATCCCTAACAGTTCCCATCTTCAAAAAAGGGGGAAAAAACAGATCCAGGAAACTACAGACCAATCAGCCTAACATCAATATCCAGGAAGATACTGGAAAAGATAATAAAAAACAGATCTGCCAACTTCTAGACACTAATAAAGTAATAATTAGCAGTCAGCACAGATTTGTTAAAAACAGATCATGCCAAACCAATCTTATTTCATTCTTCAACACAGTGACTAAATTAGTAGACCAGCAAAATACTGTGGACATAATATATTTAGATTTCAGCAAGGCATTTGACAAAGTAGACCACAACCTACTTCTTAGTAAGCTAGAAAAAAAGTGGAATAGATAGCACCACCACTAGATGGACTCGCAACTGGCTGACAAACCATACTCAACAAGTAATCCTTAATGGATCTAAATCTATATGGAGGGAAGTAAGCAATGGGGTGCCACAAGGTTCTGTCTTAGGCCCAGTACTCTTCAATATCTTCATTAACAACTTTGATGACAGAATAGAAGGGAACTTACCAAATTTGCAGATGATATTAAGCTGTCAGGAATAGCTAACACCCAAGAAGATAGGCTCAAGATCCAGATGGATCTTGACAGACTAGAACACTTGAAATGAAATTCAATGTGGAGAAAAGTAAAGTCCTACACTTAGGCAAGAAAAACCAAAAGTACACATATAGATTGAGTGAAACCAGGCTCAGTTGGAGTAACTGTGAAAGGAATCTTGGAATCTTTGTGGACAACCAGCTAAATATGAGCCAGCAGTCTGCAGCAGCAGCCAAACAAGCTAATGCAATCCTAAATTGCATTAAGAGAAGGATACAATCAAGTTCAAGTGAGGTACTAATACCACTCTATAAAGCCTTAGTAAGACCATACCTAGAGTACTGCATCCAGTTTTGTTCACCACATTATAAAAAAGATGTTGAGACTCTAGAAAAAGTATAGAGAAGAGCAACCAGGGTGATTAGGAGACTGGAGACTAAAACATATGAACAAAAGTTACAGAAACTGGGCATGGCTAGTCTAGTGAAGAGAAGGACCAGGGAAGACATGACAGCAGTCTTCCAATATTTGAGGGCCTGCTGCAGAGAGGAAAGGGTCAAGTTATTTCTAAAGTGCCTGTAGGCCAGACAAGGAATAATGGATGGAAACTGAACAAGGAGAGATTCAACCGGGAAATAAGGAGAAACTTTCTAACAGTGAGAGCAATCAACCAATGGAACAGCTTGTCCTTGGAAGTTGTGGGAGCGCCGTCACTTGAGACCTTCAAGAAGAGATTGGACTGCCATTTGTCAGAAATGGTATGGGGTCTCCCACTTTGGGGAGGGGGGGTTGGATTAGATGACCTATAAGGTCCCTTCCAACTCTGATTATCTGTTAGTGTGAATCGAGCTTGCTTCACACAGCTCTAGTAAACAGTGTTGATATTTCCAGCAGAGAAATATAACTCAACAATAATACTTTGTAGCTGCTGTGGTATAGTTGTGAAAGCTTGAGATGTAGACTAATAATTAACTTCACTATATAGCAATAAATTCATGTGTAGTTTCCAAGCTTTAAAAACAGCCACCAAACATTAATTTACTATTACTTTGGATAAGCATATATCCATGTAAACTACAAAGTACTAACTATAGTTTAGCATGCCCATTCAGTGTTTTTAGTTTATGGTTCAGTGTGCTGTGTGAACCAAAAAATTGGATTAATTGACTAAAGCACAGTTAAGTTAACTATGGATTACTGTGCTTGTTTGAATCTATCTAATATTGAATGCATTCCTAAGAGAAATGTACATGGTAACTGTTGCTGAAATAAAGGAATGAGTGGAGCTTTCTCTTCTGGAAAGCAGAACCTTTTTTACTTGGATTTTTAGATTTACATTTAAATTGCTGTGCAAAAAAGTAATTAAGTTTAATGTAGTTTAGTAAAACTACCCCCATGTATGAAATAACTTCCTATTTCTGTGATATGTAAAAACACATTTCTTCAGGCAAATATACGTATCCCAGAATAATGTTGCAGGATCCAATTTGAGTTGGTCATGAGGACTAGAGGTTTGTTGTTCCAAGATTTCAAACTTGTCCTGGAGCCCATCCTCAGGGAACTTCTCAGTCTCCAGGTTGTGTAGGGCTGTTCTTTGTGTAGTATTTATGTGGTGCCTAGTTGTGTAGGATTTTTGTTGTTGTTGGCAGTTATTAAGTTGTTGATTGTTCTTTCCTTGTGCTGCCAAGACCTCCGTTCCTAAGTATCCTGGCAGTAAATCATCACTCCTGTTGACTGACAGGGCGGGCCATTTCTGAGATTCAGGTCTCTTCATCTAATCACTTGTTTATGTTCTTGTAATCTGGTAGCTAGCGTCCTACCTATCTGCCCTCCATAGTACCAGGATCTTGAAACATATTTCTTCACCTTGGCAAGATTTTATGATATATTTATTTATGATATAAATTTCTAGGGTTGTTGACTTCTCAATGGCTTTGTGTAGCTACAGGACTTCAAACCAACAAATATACATGAACATCACTGATAAAGATGGTCCTACCAAGCAAGGAAAAAACCTCTTGGCCATTGTCAGTCCTTCAAGCTTGATCAGATCATGAAAGAGAGACTGTAAGAACTATTGGAACTCTATTGTTAAATAATAAATAAACAAAATCTTGAAGGCTTCTCTTGCCTTGTATAGCAAGGAGTCCCCAAGATGGAGTAGTCTTGAGTTTCTTTCTCACTCTTTTACCTTCCAGGACTAAGCTGGTGTTTGGTATAACAACTGTTGTAGCCTTCCTAATAAGCAACTCCATGTTCGTCTACAGTTATTAGTACAATGGCTATGTCTTCCACTGTGGATGCACATCCTATCCTATCCTAAGCCTAGAAAAAGAGCCAGCTCTCCAGAGTTCTCTTGAAAGACAATAAGGTTGGACCTGACCATGATTCAGCAGTAGTCTTGAGTTTCTTACTCATTCACATAAAGCCCGCAAAAAGGGCCTTATGGATGAAAATCAGCATCTGGTTGACAGCACTGTTCCATATATTTACATCATGTAGATTTGTATCATTTATTATTTCTATTTTATTTATTTTAAACTGTATATACAATATTTATTTTGTATGGTATTCAGCTTTGTTTGAATTTGTAAGAAAACAAATATTTATTTTACAGCTATACATAGCTTAGTAGGATGCACTGAAATATGTTAAATAAATACATTAAAATTCATAATCCTTGGCCTCAGAGCCTTAAGATATGAATGCCTTTTTTTAGAGGGAAAGGCTTTTAGATCTAGATGGTCACATATGGGATCTAATTATGTGCAGAAAGAGAGAGAAAGAAAGGGGGTAATAGAAAGTCAAATTTTATCCTTTAGGGACACAGATAACAGCTTGAAAAGAGACAGGAGATATTTGAGAAAAGGGATTATAAAGGAAGTGAATTGAGATATTTCTGCTTCTAATGAAAGAAGGGCAAAAGAGAACCTCCAAATAGAATTTTTTTAATGTGATTTGGGTGTTCATATGATAACTGGAAAACTCAGGTTCTCTTTGTACTTTATTGCAAATTTCAGCTAACTAAAGTCTGAAAGGCAAATCTATATGCATTCACCTGAATGAGCATAAGTTTTTCATATGAGCAGGAAACTTTATCCTTCAAAAAACATGAGTGATTCTTTATCCAATTTTTCCATGCTTTCAACATTTGAACACTCAACACAAGCTTTTCTCTTTATTTTTCTGTACCTTACAGAAAGGCAGATGGAGATAACTGTTTTTGTACATGCATGCAGAGGTGAATGTTATTGCATCCTGTATTGTTATTGTTGTTATCTAATGTCATTTGGCTTTCAATATGATTTTTTTTCTTATTGCTTTATTTTTTCCATTAATGTTAAAACAATTATGTATCAAATGTTAAAAATATACTTTCATAATGAGTGCACCAAGAAAAGTCATCAGAGTTTGCGTATTCAAAAAATGACATATCTGTTTTCTTCCTTAGAAAGGTGAATATAATTGATCCTTTAATTTGGTTTGCCTCCCTTAAAAAAAATTAAAAGAAGAGAGAATGAGATAATGAGATAATCATACTTACTTTATGTGTTTAATTTGGCTTTTATTTTCTATTACAGTCCCAAGTTTTTACATGTTATTTGAAGTGGTTGATCCATTGTGAGCACTAAATAGTGATGAATGGTGGAAAGCACAGTAGTGTGCTATATAATCAGCCTCTTTTGTCTCTTGCTTGTGATTAAAATTTATTATTGAATTTACTAGAGGTCAAAATTACATATTCAGCATAGAATATTTCTGTCTATTTTTTTTCGAACAATGAAGCTTATGACTTTTATACCCTTGCTTTCAACTGAATTAAACTATACTGATACTTTTCTTTTGAAAGTAAAATAAACTTATTTTGCCACATTTCAAATTATTGTGATATGCAAAAAATAAAATCCCTCGACATATAGGAATGATGGCTGTAAGTATTCTGTATACTTTATTTCTTCTGAAGTTTTATCTCCAGCAGTTCTCCTATGTCCAATGCATGCAAAATGTTATTGGTTAAAGGGCCTATGAAATCTACAGTGTTAATTCAATGTGATAGTACATAAAGAAAGCATTTTCCTTATCTTTTTCCTTTTAGTTTTGTTCTAAGTAAAGGAAGCCATGATTGAATGTAAACATCTCTGTGTTTGCCGCCTTGAGTCGCCATGGGCATACATTGTGTGTGTGTGTGTGTGTTTTCTTAAGTTTTCGCGGGTACTTACATGTAGGACATTCAGCTTTGTTCGGGTATTTTCCCACGGCATTGTAGTTGTTCTTTTAAAGTTGTAGCAATGTTTCAGCAGAATCTCATCTGCCATCATCAGGCTTCTGTATAGTGTATAGACTGTATAGACTCCCAATCAGAACACAGCCATGCCCCCACCCAATCAAGTCACATCCCCACTAGCAGTTAAAAGGAAGAAGCAGCTGCAAGCTCACATCACTCTGAGAAGCACAGAGCTGAAGACCAAGCCTGAAGATGATGAATGAGACTTCATCGAAACGTTGCCTAGATACCTCCAATCTTACGTGGGAGAAAACTCGAATAACCAAATATATATATATATATATATATATATATATATATATATATATATATATATATATATATATATATATATGTATGGCATTCAGCTTTGTTCTGGTATTTTCCCACGTCATAGTAGTGGTGCTTTTGAAGTTGTAGCAATGTTTCAACAGAATCTCATCTGCCATCATCAGGCTTCTGTATAGTGTTCGACGAACGCTTGGCTTGGCTGTGTTCTGATTGGGTGGGGATGTGTTCTCATTGGTTGGGGGTTTGGCTGTGTTCTGATTGGCTGGAGGCGTGTTCTGTTTAGGTGGGGGCTTGGTTGTGCTCTGGTTAGTCTTAGTTGCTGGGGGATTTGAGCTGGTGAGCTGTGATCTTGCTGTTTGGCTTCGAGTTCGTGGTCGTGCTGCATTTTCATGGTGGGTGTCAGTTTGCTTCATGTATGGCTCAGAGGGGTTTGAAGTGGGTAGTGATGCAGCTGCAGTGCGGCTTCTGGTCTGTGGTCGTGTCTCATCTTCTGTGTGGGTGTGAGTCTGCTTTCTACGTGGAAGTGTGGTGGTGGCATCTTGTGTGGCTCTCAGGGGTGTGGGTCTGGTGTCATTCTTCATGTTAGGTACTCGTCTGTTCGTGAGGGCGGGTTTCCAAATGGCTGGTAGGTGGGAGGTATCATCTTGTTTATTCATGCTGTGTGGGTGTTTTTCTATCTCTATGGCTTCTCTGATTATTCTGCTGCTGAAGTGTTCGGTTTTGGTGATAGTTCTGGTATTTTTAAAGTCAATCTCATGTCCTGTGGCTTTGAGGTGTTGGACCAGGGAAGAGGTTGGTTCTTCCTTTTTGATTGAGTTCTTGTGTTCTTCAATGCGTGCACTTATTCTATATACAGAAAAGACTATCAAACAAAATTGACAGACCTACTCCAAGACTCCACATACAAACCCATAAACACAGACCCAACCACATATCTGGAAAAATTAACCAAGAAGAAAATTATAACCAGCCACATGAGCAAAGAGATCCAACAGGTGATCATCCCAGAAGAAAAATCTTCCAGATGTCCCAAACTATACGGCCTCCCAAAAATACACAAAGAAGGCATACCTCTCAGACCCATAGTCAGCTCCAGAG
This sequence comes from Hydrophis major, assembly GCA_033807585.1. Taxonomy (NCBI): domain Eukaryota; kingdom Metazoa; phylum Chordata; class Lepidosauria; order Squamata; family Elapidae; genus Hydrophis; species Hydrophis major. Next base: position 212,134,901 of record CM066330.1, on the reverse strand, counting down.
GAGCACCACTACAAAACCTAGCTAAACACTTAGCAAAACAGCTACAGCCCCATGCTGAAACAGCAGCTTCTCATGTACAAAACTCATACCACTTCTTGGAAATGATCAAAGATCTACATATGGAGCAAGATGATCTGCTTGTAAGTTTCGACGTGGTTTCACTATTCACTCAAGTCCCAATAAAAGAGACCCTTGAAATCATCAAAAATAAATACCAACCAGCTAAACACCTCATGGAACTAACAGAACACTGCTTAACCAACACATATTTCATATACAAAGGACAAAGATACAAACAAATTGAAGGAGCCCCTATGGGATCACCACTGTCACCCATCATTGCAAACCTGTTCATGGAAGATTTCGGATCCAGAGCCCTGGCCAATGCCATCCACAAACCCAAACTATGGTTAAGATACATCGATGACACATTTGTGATTTGGCCCCATGGAAAAGAAAACCTAAACAATTTCCTAACACACCTAAACAACACACACCCCAAAATCAAGTTCACCATGGAAATGGAAACAAACAAACAACTACCATTCCTAGATGTACTAATCTACAAAAAAACAGATGGCACACTAGGACACACTGTATACCAGAAGAAAACACACACTAACTGCTACCTCAACGCCCAATCCCACCACCACCCAGCACAGATAAACTCCATGGCTAAAACACTAATTACTAGAACCAAACGCCTGGCAGACAAGACACACATAAAGACTGAACTATGCACCCTGACTAAAGTACTGACAGCCAACGGCTTCCACAGAAGCAAAATCACCGGCTTGATCCACAAAAACACACTGAGACATAATAGAGACCCAGAAGATGAACAGACCTATGGAACAGCTGTCCTGCCCTACATAAGAGGTACCACAGACAAAATAAGTAAGGTACTACACAGACATCACATCAAGACTGCCTTCAAAACAGACAGAAACAGCAGCCATCCTTAGAAACCCCAAAGATAAAATTGACCTGGAAAACCAAGGCATATACGAAATCCCCTGTGCATCATGCCCGGCCACATACATTGGACAGACCAATAGAAGAATAAGTACCCGCCTGGAGGAACACAAAAATGCAGTCAAAAAGCTGGAACACACTTCCTCATTAGTCCAACACATGGAAGCCACAGGTCATAGCATCAACTTCAATGGCACCAAAACCCGAGCCACTATAGAAAACCCCAGCCACAGAATCATCAGAGAAGCCATAGAGATTGAAAAAAGACCAGAAAGCATAAACAGAAGAGATGATTCCACCAGGCTGGCAATCATTTGGAAGCCTGCACTCACAAACAAAAAAATCTCCACACCACAAGCCAGGCAAACACCTGGGCACAAACAGATCCCCCCTAATACCTCCAGCTCAAACATACCCCAACCAGGCACCCAGATGAAACCCAGCTTCTTAACTAATGATAGCCATCCATTTACCCAAAGCCAAGCTGCACTGAAAGACTTCAATAAAGTAACACAATGCTGCCAACTAATCAAGATAAAAAGAGCCAAAAAAAAGACAGAAGATATCAGAAACACCAATCAAGCAGAACACAGCAAACTCCAAAACCAATAAACACAGACCAAGACTCCCAACCAATCAGGAGGAAGAAAAAAACCATTCTGGCACAGCAATAGGCTGCCCCAAATTTAAATCTGAAACCACTGTAAAAGTCTGACTCACAGATGAACACTATACTGAAGCCTGATGATGGCAGATGAGATTCTGCTAAAACGTTGCTACAACTTTAAAAGCACAACTATTATGACGTGGGAAAATACCCGAACAAACCTGAATGCCATACATGTAAGTACCCGCGAAAACTTAAGAATATGTATATATATATATATATATATATATATATATATATATATATATATATATACACACACACACACACACACACACATATATACATATATATATACACACACATACATACACATGCACATATACATACATTATGTAATACACACACCAGAAGAAACAGTACTTTTTCTTCTTCTAACATGTTCCTGAAATGGTGGTGGTGGTGGTGGAGGAGGAGGAGGAGGAGGAGGAGGAGGAGGAGGAGGAGGAGGAGGAGGAGGAGGAGGAGGATTTGTCCTTGTTATACTTTTACAGGAAATGAAAGCATTATTTGTTTTTAAATGAAAGTTGGATACCCTTTCCCTCTCATCTACTCACTATATCTTCCTCAATAAAATCAAAAGGCAAAGAAAAAAATGGCCAATGGGTTTTAAATAAAGCTGCACATAGTTCATGACATGCAGCATCTTGAAGACTGATTAACTCAGAAAAGATTTTTGAAAAGGTTAAGGAAAGTATCTCTTTCTGTGCAAAGAAAAATATGGTTTTATTTCTTTTAAAATGAAAATTTTGTTCAAAGAAAGGCATTAAGGGATCAGATGCTTGTGATGGATGTATGAAAACTTAGCACAGATGGAATGAAACATATACTTGGAATGTAGTATTTGAAAGCTATTGGCATTCTTTATAAATTGGGTCTATACTTAGGTATAGGTATATTCATGACACCAAGAGTATAGGGTCTACTAAAAGTATCCAGGTGAAAACCTAGAGGAAAAAAAACAATAAAAGTGACCTTGTTGTGGGTGTGTATTATAAGTCAACAAGCCAGCGAGAAAATATAGATGTAATATTTGTGAATCAGATGGTCAAGGTGTCCTGGAAACATACCACACAGGAATGGGAGACTTTTAATGACTCATACATCAACCAGAAATCAAACTCAGAAACAGAACAATCAAGGAGTTCTGATGTCTTGCAGGCTATTTCATTATGTTAAAATGGAGGAGGGAATCAAGGGAGCAGCTATGCTGGACTTAATGCTGACAGGAGGAAAATGGTTGAAAAAACAGAAGATGCAGAAATCTTACATAATGTCATGTTATATTGAACATAAGAACTGAAGACAGCAAGATTAGCATTTTAGATTTCAAGAGAGCTGACTAGTAAGCTTAGGGGAAAGGTAGGAAGGACTTCATGGGTGGAAAACTGAAAGAAACAACTCTTGAAAATTCTGAAAAAAATAGTTAATGAAGACCCAAACACAAAAGATGTGAAAAAGAAAGAAAAATGAGGGACACATAATGAAACTGGAGTGTTTACATAAAAAGTTCTCTGATTTAGCTGAGAAAAAGAAAGGACAATTTAAAAAGAACAGAACAATGACATATACCAAAAGCAGAAGATAGGAAACTATCTATATGGATGGGACAAAGTAGCCTAAGATTGAAAATGATGCATATTTAGAAAATAATTATGATTCATCTGGATTTCTAGAAACACATTTATTGCTCGTAGGTTACAGCACAGAATCTGGAGAACCTGCTAATGCCAATTCTCTGGATTTATATATACCTAAAGCGAGTCATTCTGAATATCTTTCTTATGTTTGTCCCCTTCTTTGGACTGATATCTCTTTTGAAATGGTCCCTGGTTCCTCCAGACTTGCTAGACATTACATTCCAAAGTCATAGGATTGTCTATACAAGGGGTCTCCAACCTTGGCAATTGTAAGACGTGTGGACTTCAACTCCCAGAATTTCTCACCAGCTTTGCTGGCTGAGGAATTCTGGGAGTTGCAGTCCACAAGTCTTAAAGTTGCCAAGGTTGGAGACCACTGGTCTATATCAGGGGTGTCGAACTCAAGGCCCGGAGGCTGGATCTGACCCATGGGGTGCTGGATCTGACCAATGGGGTGCTTAGATCTAGACCACCCTGGAAACAGCAAAGAACTGGCCCATGATGCCTCTGCCAAGCTCTGTTTTTACTGACAGAGAGTTGCAGGAGGCCATCACAGCCAAAAACAGAGCTCTTGGGGCACCACAGGCATCTCCAACATTAGTGATGCCAGCTGGCCACATCCACCCTGGCCAAACCCACCCTGGCCCCCCAAGGTCAAAAACAACCCTAATGTGGCCCTCAATGAAATTGAATTTAACACCCCAGGTCTACACAGTTTGAGAGTCTATTTATCTTGACAAGTCCTAATTATTACTTTGGGAAACTTGGATGGTCCATTACTGCTTTTTTAAAGACTAAAACTGCCCATAGTCATCCCATTGCAAATTATGATGATCATGAAATTATGAAATATATATTGTGATAAATATATCCTGGCAATGACACAATCCTGGTCTTTTATAATTATGTTGTGCTGTCTGATATAAGTATAAGTCATGATATTTGTATTGTGGTGTCACTTGCCCTTCTTTGTTATCACTGCAAATGCCTATGTTATTGATGTCCATTGATGTTAATACAGGAAAGTAGTAGTGTATTTAAGGAGATGCAAGAAAAGACAAATTAATTCAATATGAAACATTTGGCTATGCTTCTGATGCATCATGAGATGAGGCTCATCCAACTGGGTCAAGAAACAAATTCCTTTGAATTAGTTTATACAGCAAAACAATTAACTTTTTCCCCATGGGAAGCAATTCCTTGCTGATTCCTATTCATCACAGCAACCTGCACTAAAAAGCAGGACAGCAATGTCAATAAAATATATGCTGTATTACTGCAGGTGCTTGGGACAAGCCTGACTTTAATCTTGTTTAGCCACTGACAAAGTGTCAACATGAGCACGAAAGGATGAATCTGTTTCACTCAGCTAGTATCCATCAGATCTGACATTCATTCTGTATCTCTAGACAAATTAGGCATCATTAATTCTTCATTATGCTGGGGAGCCTGATTCTATCTTGGGTATTCCTAATGTGCCTATTATATTCACTCACTGCAAATACAGTTAACCTCAAGGCCATTGCACATCAAGATACATGGCAGGCAGATGAATGGAGAAAGCTAATGGTACTTCATATCATAGGCCTCGTTATAACACACAAGTCCTGGATCTTTTGTTTTATTGTAAAATTATTCTAGCATTTATACATTCTATGTTCTGTTATTTTAAAATATTTGGCATACTGAAATGGTTTCTTTTAATCTGGAAGCTTTTACGCAAAGGGCTATATCAAAAGATTTAAAGAAAGAGTGCATGAATACTAATGACTCTATAGCAGAAGGCTGACCAGGCAAGTGACACATTCAGTGTGCACCATATTTTTAAACCTAGAAGGCCTCATGGGTAAAACGGCCTTGCCATTTTCTACAATTTAATTCTTCATTTCTCTTGCATGTTGTTCACTGTCATCAGTTCAAAGTATTTCATTTTGGTTTTATCCAAACCTCATCTTTAAATGTAAATAAGATAAATATAAATTCTCGTGAGGCTGGTTCTTTCGTAAATATTTATACTTGTCATCTAGGAAAGTAGTTTATCTAGCTCAAGGAGAAAAAGCAAAAAAAAAAAAAAAGGCTGTTAGAAAGCTAGAAGCTAAAATCTGTTGCTATGTACCTCCAAAAATGGGGCAGAGCAAAACAAATTAAATTTTTCTTTATAAAATGTAAAGGTAATGCTAAGATGATTAAAATACTACTTTAATCAATTGTACATCTTGTCAAAACAAAACTAAAATATTAACATTATAACATTCAACTACACTGCTGTCTTCAATAGACTACAAGGTCTAATTTGGTGGGTCCTGCAAGACTACAATAGTAGCTATAAAAATTTTCCCTTTCCAGTGTTTAAAAAGCTGATGGCATGAAATCATCAGCTCCTCTATTACTATGGTAGCATGCAAATACACTGCATAGCTAATTTCTATGTTTATTTTTAACATTCACCTTGTGAATCTGTATTACTGTAATTGTACTAAATACAAAAATATAAAGACTTTCATAGATCTGTATTCAGTAAAAGTTTTTTTTTCTTTTAAAAAAAGGTTAGCATGTTTTAGACCATAAACAAACAATTTGGTATTCTTTCAGTGATTGAGATTACTGACCACGTAATCCCTTCTCATTGGCAATATAGTTCTGGACTAAAATCTCTGCAAAGTATTTAATTGTAGAATGAATTAGCAACAGCTCTGTCACTAAAAATGGCAGCTAGACTGTTACAGAAGTAAATAATTGTAAACAATACATTGTAAATTGAATTCTTGTCTGCTCATAATGATAGAAAGGCACTTTTCTTAATTTGTTTATTTAAAACATTTATATGGCCATCCATTTTGCAAAACAAATTCTGGACATTTCATAATAAATTGGTTCAACAATGTTGCAAGAGACTGAAATAAAAGTATTTTCAAATAAAATGTAGAAAGAATGCATTTTTAAAAATCAATTAAACAGCACTTTATAAATTGAATAAATAAATGATTTAACGATTTAAAAACAAAACAATTAAGTGCAAACCTATTCATGTTTTCCTTGATGAAAATGTTAACACTTTTGTGACAATACAGTAGCCATCTTCTTTTTTATGGAGTTTGCCTAGTGGAATTGGAAGGTTTTAATTTCATATTTTCTAAAGATATTTTATACATATATCAGGCACAAATAACCAGGAGCATTTCATGAGTTCAAAGCACAGAAGAATTTATTATTGCTACCTTTATACAAGAATCTAGTAAACTAATAGTCCAAACTAAATTGGCATTAGGTAAGGAATTAAAAGGGGGGGCTGGTCTTTTGTGACAACACAATGACTCCAGACTGAGGATACATGTTATCCCACCTTCTAGCTCAGCCTGCTCTTCTCCTAAAATATAATGCATATATGTTCACTCATAGAGAGAAAACTGTGCTTATTATATAATATCAGAAGATGCATTTCCGATATCAACAAGTGCCTGCAGTTTGCTGTCTGTACCTAAAGTTTAAACTCATCAATAAATAAGTGATGTCTGAATTTAGTAACTTATTAAGTGCTGTATAGCCACTTTTCTTTATCTAGGTCATCACACAACTGCAAGTTTGTATTTTTTATCATTCTCAATTTTATAATTAAAGAAGAGAAAGCCAAGTGATTTTTCACCCAAACAAAAATAGAGTTAGTCCAGTCCAAGTCTGTCAATAGCTACTTTTAAACAGTTGTCAGGTCAAAAATACATGTTGCCCATGGGTTATCAAGAGTCAAGGCTTTACATATGATAAAAAGGTGAAAATCAATGAAAATCCTATCAATCTTATTCATGCAGCTACCCAGATATCTTCTAATTAAAATTAGACAAATTAGATAAAATCTATTTTAGGTAAAGTAGGTGTTCTGTCCTTAATTAACATACTCGAGATCCCCGCGCTTTGATTGGCCAAAGCGCGGGGCTCCCCGATTGGTCGGGCGAGCTGCGCCGATTGGCTCGCTAAGAATCACCCGCGATTGGTCCATTCGGATTGCGGGAGATTCAAAGTGGTGCCATTGGCCGCGGCCGCCGCGGCGAAAGGAATAAAAGCCGCGGACTTTTTTCCTTTCGCCAGTTCGGTTCCAACGTCTTAATAAAGAGCTTTGCACTAAAGTCACCGACTCCTGGCATCATTTCGCGGACACAACACTGGCGACGAAGGTGGGATCCAGACCCTGAACCGAACCACATGTCCGACGGAAGCCAGACGAACCACCGAGATGGCGAAAATCGCACCACCCGCACCCTTCAACCCCGCCACCGAGGACTGGGAATCGTTCTCCGACCGATTCCACATGTACCTCGAGTGCAGCGGCCTGAAGGACGCCATCGGCCCAATGAAACGCGCCGTCTTCCTGACCCACTGCGGGACCGAGGTCTTCCAGATGGCCAAGGCGCTGGCCAAACCCGCCGACGCGACCGCGATGGACTGGGACGTCCTCGAACCCATACTTCGGCAGCACTACGCTCCAGAGGTACCCATCCTGATCCGGCGCAACGAGTTCTACCGGCGGGACCAGAGGTCGGGTGAGAGCTTCAGCGACTTCGTCGCCGAGCTGCGGCATTTAGGAGGGCTCTGCGAGTTCGATAACCTAAATGACGCCCTGCGAGACCGAATTGTGCTCAGGTTGTGGGACCCCGTCCTCCAGAGCCGGCTGATGGCCAAGGGCAACATCAGCCTAGCAGACACCCTCACCGCAGCTGCAGCCGCCGAAGCAACCCGAACTTCCGCAGACCGCATGCGCAGACCGAACACTGGGGACCGCAGCGGAAACAACAACCCAGCGAGGTCGACCGAGCCCAAACCCGAGACGACCACCCACCAGGGCGACTTCCACTCGGCATCGGGCACTTCCGATGACGAGGAGGACATCCATCGACTCCAGACTGGCTGCGACCCACGGAACCGGCGAGGTCGTAAGTCGAGGACCAACTGTGCCAGCTGCGGCGGCGACCACCCCAGGTCGGAATGCCGGTTTTTCGAATTGATCTGCTGGCATTGCGACAAGAAGGGACACATCGCCCGTGTCTGCCGCCTGAAGGAAAATCTCAGCCCAGCACGATGGGACCAGAACGACCGGAGGAGAGAAAGCACACCACCCCGGACCAGAGATCGCCCCTCGGACAGCCGATGGGACCGGAACGGGCGATCCTCGGAGGCGGCAACAACCGGCAGAGAGAGGAGACCCACCAGACGGTCACCATCGGCCACGCCATCACCAACGACGCCCGGAAGGTCCACGTGGAGGTAGGCATCAAGGGCCAGCCATGCAAAATGGAGGTGGACTCCGGGTCTTACCTCTCCATGATTGCATGGCATGAAATAAAGCACTTGGTGCCTACCCTCCAAAGGAGGAACGTAGACAGCCAGAGACTCATTGTAAAGGACTACCAGGGAAACCGCATCCTGGTAGTCGGAACCAAACACTTCCAAATCACGTATAAGGGGCGCACCGAACGACTTCCCCTAACAATTGTCGACCGCGACCGCCCAAGCCTACTGGGACTGCAATGGTTCGCCCCGCTCAACATCGCACTCACGGGAGTCGACCACGTCACCGACAACAGCTGGGAGCAGCAACTGGCCCGGGAGTTCCAAGAGGTCTTCAACTGAAACCTAGGCAAGTACCGAGGGCCCCTTATATCTTTCGACCTAGACCCTAACGTCCCCCCAAAACGCCTGAAACCAAGGCGGGTGCCATTCGCACTGAAACCCAAGATAGATGAGCAAATTGACAAGCTCGTCAAACAAGGGGTTCTACAGCCCATAGACCACGCCCGGTGGGAGACCCCCATAGTCACCCCGATCAAGCCCGATGGGTCGGTGAGGATCTGTGGGGACTATAAGGCCACCCTAAATGGCGTGCTGCAACAAAGCGCCTACCCCGTCCCAGTAGTGCAACACCTACTGCACTCACTGGGAGGGGGCAAGGTTTTCGCCAAGCTCGACTCGCCCAGGCATACCAACAGTTGCCGGTCGACGAGCAAACGGCAGAAGCACAGACCATAGTCACCCACCGGGGGGCATTCAAATGCAACCGACTCCAATTCGGAGTCAGCGTGGCACCGGGCATATTCCAAAGCCTAATGGAGAGACTATTGCAAGGTATCAAGGGGGTGGTACCTTACTTCGACGACGTCATAGTGTCGGCAGCCAACCAAGCCGAACTAAAGGGTCGACTAAGGGAGGTCCTAACCAAATTTAAAGAGACCGGACTAAAAGTCAAGAGGGAGAAATGCCAGCTATGCACGGAACGAGTAGAATTCCTGGGCTACCTCCTAGACCATCACGGCATTCACCCCACAAACAAAAAAATCAAGGCCATCAAAGAAGCCCCCGCACCCAAGTCAAAGACTGAGCTACAAGCGTTCTTGGGGTTACTGAACTTTTACAATGTTTTCCTACCCCAAAAGGCGACGGCGGCGGAGCCCTTGCATAGGCTCCTGGACAAGGCAGCGACCTGGACTTGAGGGAAACGCGAGCAAGCCGCCTTCCAAAGAACGAAGGACCTCCTCACCTCCGACGCCGTCCTCATACAATTCAACGAGACCCTACCTCTGACAGTCACATGCGACGCATCACCCTTCGGCGTCAGTGCTGTCCTCAGTCATACCCTTCCCGACAGAAAAGAAGCGCCCATCGCATTCTTTTCAAGGACCCTCACTAAACCGGAGCGGAACTATAGCCAACTGGACAAAGAGGCTCTGGCTATAGTTGCCGCCGTAAAACGATTCCACGAATACCTCTACGGCCGGACTTTCACCATCATAACGGATCACAAGCCACTGCTGGGAATCCTTGCAGGAAACCGGGCCACCCCGAACATTCTGTCTCCCCAAATGACAAGGTGGTCCGAGTTCCTGGCAGCCTACAACTACGAACTCATACACAGACCGGGTAAGACGATCTCCCATGCAGACGCCTTAAGCCGCTCGCCGCTACCGGAACCCGACACCGACCCAGCACCCACAACGACCACCCTCAGCATAGAGACTCTACCCAACCTGCCCATAACCGCGTCAGACATTGCCCGAGAGACTAATAAAGACAAACGTCTGGTGCGGGTGGTGCATTGGGTGGAGAAAGGGTGGCCGGAAAGGGACAACGACAAGTCTGTCAAAACGTTCCGAAACCGCCAAACGGAACTCTCCTTATTAAAAGGGTGCATACTATGGGGGGATAGGGTGGTCATTCCGGAAAAGCTACAGGGGAAGGTTTTGGAACTGCTACACGAGGGGCACCCTGGCATCGTGAGGACTAAAGCCCTGGCCAGAAGTTACGCTTGGTGGCCAGGGATGGACAAACAAATAGGGGCCTGGGTAGCTAGGTGCCAACGATGCCAGGAAACTAGACCAAGCCCACCCACAGCACCCGTCCTAGAGTGGGAAACCCCAAGGGGACCTTGGTCTAGGATCCATATAGACTTCGCCGGGCCCACAAAAGGACACACCTTCCTCATAACAGTTGACACTTACTCCAACTGGCTGGAGGTAAGCAACATGAAGACGACAACCACAGAGGCCGTGATCAAGGAACTCTGCAAACTCTTTGCAACACACGGCCTCCCAGACGTCATCGTCTCCGACAATGGGCCCCAGTTCACCTCGCTGGAATTCGAAAAATTCCTAGCGGAAAGGGGCATCCGCCACGCGCTGACAGCACCGACGCACCCGGCGGTGAACGGTAGGGCGGAACGGATGGTCCAATTCACTAAAAAGACCATCCGGAAAATAGACCACGGGGAGATCCAGGAGAAAATCAACAAACTACTCTTCACCCAACACATAACCCCAAATACCACAACCAATAAAAGCCCAGCCGAACTATTAATGGGCAGAAAGCTAAGGTCCCCACTCGACAGGTTACACCCCACGTATAACCCGGAGAGGCCCCCAGACTCAAACACCAAACACCGAACCTTCGCACCCGGCAACCCCGTATACGCAAAGAACCTGACGGGAGACCCACTATGGATTCCAGCCGTCATCACACAAGCAACAGGCCCACACTCGTACCGGCTACAAACAGCAGACGGACGAGCGTGGAAACGCCACATCGACCAACTAAGGTCGAGGACTACCAACCAACAAACCACCGGCGCACAAACAGGCGAAACCAACCCCCACAACACAAACCAAGGGGGGAGGGAATACCCAGGGGACCAAAACCAAAGAAGAATAAACCAGCAGTACTCACCGGAAAGCAGCCATCACGACCCCTCGCCAGGAAGGAACAGCCAGGCCAGCTCGACCGACCCAGAAAGACCGAGCGGGAGCAGCGAAACCCGCAGCTCAACCAACCCGGAAGGCCCAGGAGGGAGCTACGGAGAAAGGACCGGCCCGATCGACCAGCCGGTTCCCACGATGGCAGCAGGAGCAGCAGAGATCCCGACCGAACCGGCCGGGATCCAGCCTACAACTGAGTTGCGCAGGTCAAGTAGGCTCAGACGGAGCCCCGCCTACCTACGTGACTACGCAACATAAGGACTGAACCAAGAGGGGAGGGGTGTTCTGTCCTTAATTAACATACTCGAGATCCCCGCGCTTTGATTGGCCAAAGCGCGGGGCTCTCCGATTGGTCGGGCGAGCCGCGCCGATTGGCTCGCTAAGAATCGCCCGCGATTGGTCCATTCGGATCGCGGGAGATTCAAAGCGGTGCCATTGGCCGCGGCCGCCGCGGCGAAAGGAATAAAAGCCACGGGCTTTTTTCCTTTCGCCAGTTTGGTTCCAACGTCTTAATAAAGAGCTTTGCACTAAAGTCACCGACTCCTGGCATCATTTCGCGGACACAACAGTAGGTAAATTTAGATATAAGCCATGGTGGTGCAGTGGTTAGAGTGCAGTTCTGCAGATGACAATTCAAATCTCACCAGGTTCAAGGTTGACTCAGCCTTCCATCCTTCCGAAGTAGTAAAATGAAGACCTAAATTATTGGGGGAAATATGCTGACTTTGTAAACCACTTAGAGGGGGCTGTAAAGCACTTTAAAGCAGTACATAAGTCTAAGTGCTATTGCTATTGCTAAAATAGCTATAATTATGTAGTTGTTATAATATAGATTTTTAAGAAATTGTATGGATTTTTAAAATTAACTGTATGTGATTACCTAATACAGATTTTTCTAAACCAATATTACAGTAGTCCTTGTCTTATAGCCATAATTGAGCCCAACATTTCTATTGCTAAGTGAGAAAGTTGTTAAGTGAGTTTTGCCCCATTTTACGACCTTTCTTGCCACAGTGATTAAGTGAATAACTGAATTTGCTCAGTTAGTAACATTGACTTTGCTTGTCAAAATATGGATTATCACAAATATGAACCAGTTGCAAAGCATCCAAATTTTGATCAAGTGACCATGGAGATGCTGCAACAGTTGTATGGAAAATAAGCCATACATCAATTTTTTCAGTGTTGTTGTAACTTCAAATGGTCACTGACCAAATGATTGTAAGTTGAGGATTACCTTTACTGTCTATATAACAGGATCAATGCAGATACTTAGAGGGCTTTTTTGTTTCTTCTGAACAAACACAGATGAATCTTCTGCCGGACTTTGATTCAATAGCGGTTTGAAGGAAGGGATGTCTGCTACATGATCCATCCCTTGTAGGAGTCACACTGAGAAGGAGATGGCTTCATTTTGCAAATCGTCTTCCAGAGTGTACACACAACTCAGTTAACTCTATACTCCATGGGCTCAAGACATTTTTCTAGAGGTTACATAAACCTTTGCTTTCTGCTCAATGTTGTTTTTGCATCTTTGCACTGAAAATGTACAACCATCCTCAATCAGGCTTAATTGTTTTGTAATTATCCTGTAGATAGCTGTTTGCTGCATAGGATACATGAATGGTGCTTTGCAACAAATGTCCCTCATGTCAGATTGTCTCTTTCAAGCTATTTCTTAATTCCTCACACTGATATTTAAGGCTTCAAATACATGTATATACAGAAGGATAAAATATCTAAAAGAAAACCAACCATTGTATATAAATATTCAAAACAGCTAAAAACTTAAAATGATACCTGTGTTAAATCAGTTATAAACATAGTTATCCACCTAGCAGTTTGAAAGCATGCACATGCAAATAGATAAATAAATATCACTTTGGTGGGACAGTAACAGCATTATGTCTGCCTCAGTGTATAATCATGCTGACCACAGAAATGTCTTCAGACAACACTGTCTTCTTGGCCAAGAAACAGAGATGAGCATCATCCTTAGAGTCAGACACAACTGGACAGCGGCGGCCTTTACCTTTACATAGCTATGTTACTACAGAAAATATGATTTGTAGTTCAGATATAATTTCTAAAAAGCTAATTAAAGCCTAGAACTATGCTATTTCCTCTTTGAATTTCATTTCAATATAAGTCAAACCTAGCTAAACATTATATCCATAGCACTTCTCACTATTCAGAAACATATGTTTTATAGGAAAAATAGCATTTTATTACCCAAGGAAATCCAATGAAGACTGTAGAAATTAGAAGCCACATTTTTTTCTAAGGCCTTTGGTCTTTGTAGGGATGATAATAATACTCTTGTAGGAGTAGCTCCAAAAATTAATCCAATGTCTTTTCGTTTTGGGTTGTTTTTACCATTCACAGAAACATAATGCACTCATTTTACTTTCTAATTCAGTAAAAAGTGCAAAAGCATATTAACTATTAGTGTATTTGTCACACAAAATGCAAGTTGTAAAATCTGCATATTATATATGTCCGTGGGTTTATCAAAATGCAAGAAGAACTGCAATTTATCTCTTTCAACATTTATCCTATTACTACAGTGGTGGAGAAAGAGGTGATGATGCTGACAATGTTCCTTATTTTTCCACACAGAAGCCATTAGGTGTCAAGATCTACCTGTATTGAATGAAACATGTGAAATGAGTTTATATTACTATACACCCCGTCATCGTGTCAAAGATATTTCCTGATCAGATTCTTCAGTGAGACAGCCAACCTATAACTAAGGAGAAATGTCCTGACAGTTAGAACAATTAATCAGTGGAACAACTTGCTTCCAGAAGTTGTGAATGTTCCAACACTGGACGTTTTTAAGAAGAGATTCAACAACCATTTGTTTGGAATAGTATAAGCTTTCCTGCTTGACAACCTCTAAGGTCCCTTCCAATTCTGTTATTCTGAGCAAAGAAGCCAGGAGGCATCAATGAATTAGTTGCAGTGAGCCATTTTTTCTATATTCCAAAATAAATTTCATCTCTTCTAATCAAATAACTTCTAAGGTACTGTCTTCACTAGAAAAGTTGAGAAAAAGCCTATGTTGAACTCTGTAGCACAGTGAAACATCACCACAGGAAATGTTTCATTGGGTTTTGGATTATGTCATAAACTGTTTTATGATAATTTTCATGTTGCAATTCTTTTTACAACATTTGCAAAATTTCAGTTCCACAGAAGTTTTGCAGGTCCTAGATTTTGGACACATTCTGAAAGTTTGCCTGTTCGAGATTCTTTGGTTCAAAAAATGTTGCCCTATAATGCACCATTTCATCCAGTGAAACATTACGGGAACAAGACTTTCAATAGCATATAGATTGACTTGTGAGTCATAATTCCAATAGTTCAGCAGAAAAGGCATTAAATCTTAAGTATTCTGTCTTGAAAGCTACCTTAAAGTATTGTACAGGTAAATCACATGCTGCCACAAATGGGCTGCTGAAGTCCAAATCTCCACTAGGTGGTAGCAAAGGAAACTTTTTTTTTTTTTTTTTGCAGTCCACATCTGATATTTCTGGCTTTTATATATTTTATTTATATTGGATTAATGCTTTCAAGAATACAAGCTTTTAAACAATCAAGGTGATTAATCGGGGCAGAATCTGGTTCTGTGAAAAGGTACAGGCCTCGGGGATAAGTTTGTACTGACATGCAGTGTATATGCCTGCTTCCAACTGAACCACTGGTGTCAGTAACTTTACATTTGTCTCTTTTCAACTACTGTCAGACTCTGCTTGCATGGTTCATAAAGACTGTCATTCACAGTAGTGTAGCTACATAAACACCGATTTGTATACTCGAAGTGGTAGTGACTTCAGAGTGGAAATACACCAAACAGTAAATCTATTATACTTCCTTTCCTATTGAAAGATATTTCCATTGCTTTCAGACTTTGCTTATACTAAATAAACTACAGCTGGAAGGGAGTTTCTCCTTCAAATGATGGAATTGAAAAGACATTTTCTCCCCTTAATCCTAGTTAATATTACTTTTCTTACTTTCCTAGACTATCCAATTAGATCTAATGGTTATTTACAAGTACTAGCACATTCAAGTACTAGCACATCAGCTTTTCTCTTTTTAAAGAAAGTATGTGAAACATTTATATTAAATGCTTTTATAATGTACAATTTTTCAAGCTAACTCAACAGGCTGCATTCTTTCACTCTAGTTCACCATTAGATGAAAGAAGAAATAGATTTTCTTCTTTTCAAAAAGTTATAATTTTCAAAAAATTATATAGGAAAAAGAATTTTATTCAGTGATTCTCTTCTACCTTAGTACAGAAACAATGGGCAGTGTATTTGCATATTATACTCTTAAGTTATATTCATCTTTGAGGGTGTTTTTGATTTCACGATTGGTAGTATGGCATACTGTATATACTCGAGTATAAGCCGAGTTTTTCAGCACATTTTTTGTGCTGAAAAAAACCCCCTTGGCTTATACTTGAGTCAGATTCCCCTCTGAAAAAAAAATAGTGTGGAGCTCCGAAGCTGGGCAGCCACTTCCCTGCTTCCGTGTTTCCTTTGCAACTTTTAAGCATGGGGGTAATCGGAAGCAGAAAAGTTCTTGCTTGAGGATATATTGTTTTTTCTTTTTTTAACTGTTTTGGGGGGGGGAGACCCACCGCCATGTGAGAATGCTCAGACACGAAATCTATCCAACCGAAAATAAGTGTGTGTGTGGGGGGGGGGATTTTAACAGAGGAAGATGTAGGGAGAAGGCAAAAGCGACGGAAGATCCTTCAGGGGAAACTGAGGGGAAGACTCACCCTTGGTCCAGATGAGCCCCCTTCCCCTTTCTCTAGGCTAAGAAAACAACGCGAGCCGAGGTTGCTTCGGCTCCACTCAGCTTCATTTCCTCAGCTCCAGCTGCTTTCAGTCCACTCGGGAGGAGGGGGAGGAGGAGGTGGTGGTGGCAGCTCACGTTGTTTTCTGATAGTGAGATCATTTCCCAAATTAATTGATTCACTAACCCAAAAGAAGATGTTGATGACAGTGGGAGGCAGGAGTCACTCTCTCCCTTGCAAGAAAAAAGCAAGAGCCGTTCTTATGATCTCTCCCTCCCTCTCTCTCTCCTCGTAATACAGTCAAGCCCTTTCCAGCACGCGGGATCCGCCCCCGCCGCTTTGCACCTTGCAAATGCAAAAACCCCAGGATTTTGCATTTGCAAGGTGCAAAGTGGTGAAGGCAGATCGCGCGTGCTGGAAAGGGCTTGACTGTATTACAGGGAGAGAGAGAGAGAGAGAGACGGAGAGATCATAAGAACGGCTCTTGCTTTTTTCTTGCAAGGGAGAGAGTGACTCCTGTCTCCCACTGTCATCATCATCATCTTTTGGGTTAGTGAATCAATTAAACCTTTCATGATAGTGAGATCGTTTCCCAAATTTCCCTTAAATCAGGGAAGAAATCAGAAACAAACCTTTGGACTGAGAATAAGCCTGTTCCTATGATGCCATTTTTGTTCACTGCAGTGTGAAAAGTGTGAAAAAACACACTTCTTTTTCTTCATTTTCTTGTTCCCTATTTACTGGTCTCTTTCAAAGAGGAAATTGTGAATATCAAACTTATTCTCAACTGTCCTAGTGAAAGTTTTTATTGGTATCTATTTTTATTTTTGAAATTTACCAGTAGCTGCTGCATTTCCCACCCTCGGCTTATACTCGAGTCAATAAGTTTTCCCAGTTTTTTGTGGTTAAATTAGGTGCCGCGGCTTATATTCGGGTCGACTTATACTCGAGTATATACGGTATGTTATATTGCCATAAAGATGAAAGCAATAAATTAGAAACAGGAGATCATGAGTTCTAGTCCTGCCTAAGCCTTGAAAACTGGCTGGGTGACCTTGGGTCAGTCACTCTCTCTCTCAGCCCAATCCCCCTCATAGGATTTTTTTTCAGGGAAAAAAGGAAGAGGAAGGTGTGTTGTATATATTCACTGCTTTGAGTTGTATGTAAAAACAATAAAGGTGGGATAAAATTACTTAATTAATTACTGCAATTATTGCCCAGATTGTAATTAATATAACTTGTATTGCATTGCACTTAACATGTGACAGTCTTTTTTAATATGTACTTAATAAAGATGTATCAACAGACAGATTGGTTTCATTTTTTTAAGATTAGATGTACTTCTGGTCCTTGCTGTAAATATGAGTAGAGATTCTTTCTGTGGTTCACTGTGAAGGGAGAAAAAATTCAGGAATTCGTTCTAGCTGTGCTTACAGTTCTGAGAAAAATGTGCTTGCCTTGCTTTCAATATTCAAAAACTGTAGCATACTCAGCACCAAATGTTATCATAAAACAATACCTAACAGGAGTCTGTTACAGAGCTAAATCTGAGTTTAAGAATACACAGATATAAGTTGGAGGTTACTTAGCTCAGTAACCGTGAAAAGGATTTTAGAATTGTAGCTGATTACAAGGTAAAGGTCAGTGGCATGGCATATCTACTGTAGTTCTAGATTGCTCTAGTTTCTAGAGAGGAAGAATTATAAGAGGATGAAGAAACTGGACATGAATTCTTGTGAAAGAACTGAATACATTTAGATGAGAAAATAACTGACTGGACTGTATAGCATTTTCCATATATGTAAATAGGTATCATATAGAAAAAAGTTAATATGTGTTGTTTACAGCCCCAGACTACTGATCATAGAACTTTCAGGGGTGGGATTCAAATTTCTTAACAACCGGTTCTGTGAGTGTGGCCTAATTTGTGGGTGTGGCTTGGTGGTCATGTGACTGGGTGGGTGGGGCTTGCTGACTGGGCATGGCTTGGTGGTCATGTGACTGGGTGGACATGGTTTGTATGTAAATATTATAAATATTTATGTAAATATTTATTTTTTTATAAGAAAGAGCAACTTTTATCCAAAAGCAGGCAAAGCAGGCAGGCAGATTGAGTTGCTCACAGAATCACAGATTCATTTAGAGAGCTATCTTTCTACAATCGGCTACTTGAGTCTCACATAAAATTTGCTTGCAAGCAAACTCACAAAATTAACTCACACACCATGTATGTAAATATTGAATTTTTTTAATTTAAAAAATAGCAACTTTTATCCAAAAGCAGGCAAAGCAGGCAGGCAGATTGAGTTGCTCACAAAATCACAGATTCACTTAGAGATCTATCTATCTGCAATCAGCTACCTGAGTCTGCACCGAAAAGCTTCAGTCCTAAGGAAGGTTTGGCTCTGCTTTTAGATTACCTAGAAAACAAGACATCCAAGAATTTCCTGCTTTCTAGCTAATCTAATACTCCCAGCAGAGCAGAACAGCTGATGGTCTGGAAAAAAGGGGGAAAATAGCAACTTACCAAACCAGGTAAGTTGGATGGCTCGTATGCCAGGTAAGGAGTGAGTGGGTGGGGAGGGGAGGGGCCAGTGGAGTGATTTGCCACTTCTCTGAACTGTGGACAATCATAACACATGTGTGTGTAGCGTTTGCAAGGAATCTGTGCTGCCTGAACAGTTGACAAGTGCTGCATATGGGTGCACAGCATTTGAAAATCCTGTTTCCTGCTTTTTCAACCTCAGCTGTGCCATGCAAAGCATCTGAGGAGGGAAAAGCAGGGAATAAAGGACAGCCTAGAGCCTGAGCAGGCAGGTGGGCCAAACACCGAACTGGTTCAGTGTCAGCTGCTCTTTGAAGCAAACAGTTCTATAGAACTGGCCTGAACTGGTAGCACTCTACCTCTGGAACTATGGCCTAAGTTACAAGAAAGTACATGCTATAGTCCTCCCTTAATGATTGCCTTGTTTAGTGATTATTCAAAGGAACAATAGTACTAAAACATTACTTTTACAATAGTGCTTACCTATACAAAGATGCTCACGTATGCAGTATCTCATAGTCAGGAGTTTGTAATTTGTATACTTCATAGTTGACTTCCAACAAGCAGAGGCAATGGAGAAACTGGAAATAAAAATACAAGCTGAAATCATGTGATGCCTCACTTAAGAACCATGGTGTAACTGATGTCATAAGTCTGATGTGATAGAATTCCTTATTGGCCAAGTCTGATTGGACACACAAGGAATTTGTCTTGGTGCAAACGCTCTCAGTATACATAAAAGAAAAGATACATTCGTCAAGAGTCAAGAATCATCAGGTACAACACTTAATAATAGTCATAGGGTACAATAAGCAATCAAATCATACTAGGAAACAGTCAATATAAATTGTAAGGATACAAGTGACAAAATTACAGTCATACAGTCACAAGTGGGAGGGGATGGGTGATAAGGAGTAATGAGAAGAGGACAGTGTTGAGGGGATTATTTGTTTAGCAGAGTGATGGCGTTTGGGGAAAAAACTCTCCTTGTGACTAGTTGTTCTGGTGTGCAGTGCTCTATAGCGTCATTTTGAAACAGTTTGTGTCCAAGATGTGATCATATGATGTTTTGCTGGTGTAATCATATGATATCTGCATTAAATTACCAGTCCCCCAATGAAGTGAAAATTCCCTGTATTTGCACACTAGGCATGAATGTTAGCTGTAAAAACATTTCAACACTGGAAGAAGTTACCAAGAAAGGAGATGGACTCCCCTTCACTGGATATGTTGAGATAGAAGCAGAATAAATGATCATCTGTTGGGTTTAGTTTGGAGTCTTATAGGGAAGATTGAATTTGATGGTCTGAATGGCCTCTTCAATTTGATATATGAAGAAAATGGAAACATGGAAAAAATGATCCAATATAATTTTGTAACTTAATGCTCTTGTTTCCAAACAGCTGAAAAAGGTAAAACAAAACAACAAACATTCAGTCATGGTTTTGTGCTTTTTTAAGGAAGGTAAAAAGAACTTGCTTATTAAATGTTTTCTTTTTTAATATTATTTTATGACTGTTGGCAGCTGCAATGCTCAGGGCTTCCAGGAATTATGCACAAACCAGTATTAACAGGAAAAAGCCTCTACTTCTGATGCCTCATATCAGCTTCCCATCTAATATATGTTAGAACAAAGTAGGTTTGTTATATTGCAATAGTCATGTTGGGAGTGGATGGCAGGTAATTCTTTATACTTTTATTTTTTTAGTGTCTACATACAATTGATCAAAGGACTAACTAATGTGATTCAGCCATGTTAAGGACAATTTGATCACACTATGAATGACAACATCCAATGTTGACTGGGAGTCATGCCAACTGTAGCAAAAATGTGAGAAGAAAGACTTAGATGGTACCGATACATTGTATATGTGGTAAAGTAAACTTCATGCCAAGGAAGCCATGCATCTGGATTCTGATGGCCAATGACCTCATAGCAGACCCAAGAAAAGGTGGATGGATCACATCAAAGAGGATATGAAATACATGGCATGACCCCTGAAGACACCCAGGATCAACCCAAATGGAGATAGTTTTGTCAACAAACAAACCCTGCCATAGCACGGGAACAATGCTATGGAGAAGATAGAATTGGCCAAAGGTAATTACATTGCATTTCCTGAAAGGTCAGTTAAATTTCTGTGAATAGCCTTTTTGCTTGAAAGCAGAAGCCTCAATCAATCATCATCAAAAGCTTATTCACAACAAAGATATGGGAAGATAGATAATGCTAATCTTCTTCAGGGAAGAATACAAAATAAGTAGCAATTTTTAAACTTTAATTTGTGTGTGTTGTATAAGAAATTAGCATTCACCAATGGCTGGCGAAATAATGGAATGCAAAGAAAGATAAGCTTTTTACTGCTGTCATAGTGTAAGCTATATACACCATGCGAAATATATGTTTCCATGCTTTGGACAAGAGATTTACCCCCAGACAGTGACTCTAGAAGCATATAGATCTCATAATCCATGAGTCAGCATCTGTTATAGCACACTGACATTTGCAAACATTTCATCTTTATCTTGTACAATTCAGTATTATAAACAGTTCCTTTTCTGATATAAAAAGTAAGAAACACATGAGGATCCATTTTTGATTTGTTAGTTGGAACTGACCTTTTCCTGAAATGAGTAATATTCATGCATTTTAAAATTGGATGTCCCACAAACTTTAAAGTTACATATCCCATCAAGATGATAATTGCAATAGAGACAAATTTCTCTTTTGTTCTATCAGTGTTAAATCTTATTTGGCTGATATATGATTTCTTGGAGATTATCAATGATATAAGATTGCAAGAAAAGGGAACATACTTGATTAAATAGAAGTCTATGTGCAGAATAAGACAACCCTGAGAGGAGGAAGAGTTAGTAGACACAAAATCTCCTAATTGTGGATCATTGTTTTAAAATATCTGTGGACTATAAATTATAAAAGAGCAAGACAATATCAAAGAAAATCACTCTATAGTATTTTTGAGGGGTGGTTTACTCTTTTTTTTTTTTTTTTTTTTGGCCGGTTGGAAAAATGAATAACTGCATAGATACACATATTTTCTAGTGTTCCTCACATAAAGATAAGGAAGATGCTTTGTAGTACAACCTCAACAATACCTGACTGTCAATGATATGGGCAGTCTTACAAGTTAAACTAATTAGATACATGAGCTGGCTGACAAATGCTTCAAGGTTAGTATTTTTAAGGAAGTCTTGATACCTTGTTTCTGTATTTGAGAATTTGCTGTCAGGATTAACTGATGATACATATTGTTTGGAGGTGGAATCCAGGCACTTACTCCTCTGACATATGCATTGATTTGTATAATCTCTAAAACTAGCATATCTGGGTTATAAAAATCCACATGAGGAATTAATGGCAAACAAGAGCTTCAATTTTATACTATCTTTTTTTTTTTGCATCTGATGTTTATTTGCATTTTTGCATTCCAAATAGGGTAGCCTCAAGAAGTTTTAATCTCAAGAAGTTTTAAATAGATGCCTGCTTATCCTAATGACCTGTGTCATGGATTTTATGAATTCTTTAAAACGAAAGACTACAAAGGATAGGCATTGTGGAGTATAAAGATCTGAACAACCATTTGATGGAGTAAAGAGATGAAAAAAATTCTAATCCTTTGCCACTCTCTAGGCAATCAAATGTTTTTTTGTTGTTTTTTTGTTGTTGTTTTTTTGCAGTCTAAGAGTAATAGCCCTATCAAAGCTAGTCATATTATGTTGCAGTGGAAGGAACTGTAGTTCACGGGCTTCCACATAAAATGTAATGAATATGGCTCTTTTCTGTTCTCTTCATAACACAATGGTGTTTGTTTACAGCTGTTTAGAAAATAACTAAAAATCATGGATTTCTTTTCCCTCCTCCAGAACTTCTATAGATGGAACTCACTCTCAATGATCTTGACGCTATGAATAATACATCTTGACTGTGATGGATAAATAGTTGGCTGAGGTGCTTTTTGTAAGAACCAAACATACAGATTAGATCTTACCAAATGCTTTACATTTTTAAGCTGCACATGATGAGCTACCAAAAGAAATGTGCATTCTTCTTCAAGAGTGTTGGAAACAATACGAAGGTTGAATATCTAGTAAGGCAGCAATGCTCATTATTCAAGCACACATCCTCCTTTGCATTTTGTTTCCCTAGAGGAAGCATTCAAAATCAGATAGGTGATATACGTTTTGAATTACAATTTTCACTGTCCTTTGTCATTGGATATGTTGGTTAATGCTCAGAATATCTCAGAAAAACAGAATAGGAAGGGACTGTGGAGGCCATTTCAGACAAATGGCTGCCCAGACTCTTCCTGAAAGCCTCCAGTGATGGGGCACCCACACCTTCTAAAGGCAAGCTCTTCTTGAAAGCCTCCAGTGGTTAATTGTTGTAAATTTTCTATCAGTAAATTTTTCCTAGGTTGAATTTCTCCTTGATTAATTTCCGTCCATTGTTTCTTGTCTTGCCTTCAGGTGCTTTGGAAAATATGTTGACCCCCTTTTCTTTGTGGCAGCCCCTCAACTATTGGAACATTGCTAACATGTCACCCCTAGTCCTTCTTTTCACTAGACTATACATACCCAGTTCCTGAATTATTTTGCTGAATTGTTTTGAATTGCAGAAAAATGTGAAGTTCCATAAATCCAGAGGTCACAAAGCTGCCTTTCCCTGCTTTTGCTGCCTTATCCAAGAACAATCTGCCCTGAAATCTTAATGTCTCCATTTAGAAATGTGTAACAGCAAGTAAGGTAAAAGATCTGAAGCATCATTGCCAATAGTTGCTAGATGGAGTGTATTGCCTCATAAAAGTAAGGTTCTTTCTTGTGATATTTCTTCTTGTTCCTGTGATACAGCAACCATAGGAATGGCAAACAAATTAAGAAAGGGAAAGTTAATATATCTTTTATTGGCATAGAGAATGTTCTAAATCTTCCAGATATACCAGAGGGTATGCATTTCCAAAATTGTTCATAACCAAAGCTAATGCACCTAAGTTGTTTTAGCTGGGATTCTAGCACCCCCTGCTGTTCTCTTTCATTCAGCAGTTTAGTTCTGTATTTTTCTTGTGTATTAATGCTGTAATAACACAGTATTGAAGAAAAGCAAATATAAAAAAACAGGCAGATATACAATCGGGCTAAAACTGCCAAATTTTTCCTAAGATAAGGTTCTGAAATGTTAAACAAGTTCAGATTGCCTTTTTAATTTATTTTTATTGCTTTTAAAATAATAACAAAAAACCACAAAAGGAACAAAACACAAAGATACATATATTATCAAAGGAAAAATGCTCAGATTGCTTTTGAAATATTTTTTCTAATTAGTAGACTGTCTTCCTCTACCTTGCATTTTGCTTGAGTTCTAGTCTTTGTTACAAGTATATCTTAGGAGGGGAGACACCATCAGAGTGCTAAAATAAAAGAGAATTAGCTTTTGTTATTCTCTTTGAGAATTCTCTCTTCCTATTAAAGAAACCTTCCTTTAACTTGGGGACAGACTCTTCACATTTGGTATTTGTGCCAATATAGTTTTAGCACAGCACTATCATACTGTATTTGCAAAAGGCTATCTGAACTGATGGGAGGAGTGGGGTCCTTGCTTGTCTGCAGGTCAAATTAGATTACAGATTAACAGAATTGGAAGGGACCTTGTCGGTCATCTAGTCCAATCCCCTACCCAAGCAGGAGACCCTACACCATTACTGACAAATGGCAGTCCAATCTCTTCTTGAAGGCCTCAAGTGATGGCGTTCCCACAACTTCCAAAGGCAAGCTGTTCCATTGGTTGATTGTTGTCACTTTCAGAAAATTTCTCCTTATTTATAGGTTGAATCTCTCCTTGTTCAATTTCCATCCATTATTTCATGTGCTGGCCCACAGGTGCTTTAGATAATAGCTTGTTCCCTTCCTCTCTGTGGCAGCCCCTCAAATATTGGAACACTGCTATCATGTCTCCCCTGATCTACCTATGTTTTATAATTTGCAGTTTTGAACATGGTGAGCGTTGCGGTTCCGCTGCTTTTCTCCCATTACCTAATTTTCTCCCATAAACCTAACTCCAAAATTTTTAATAGGATACAAATCTTCAAAGGTTTCACACAAACTTTCATTAAGATCTTTCTGGAGTTTCTTTGGGAAGTAGCCCTGCACAGTCTCTGTTTCTAAAAGTGAGGTTGCTACGTTGGCATCCATCTATTATTCTAAGCACCTAATCAGCTGGATCTGGCAGATGAAAAATGACTATGTATGCGAAGTGCATACCCAAAAAATTATTTCAGGCCTCTCAGACAACTACTGGAACTACTGAGAGCCTTTTTCTACTACGGGGTTACTAGATGGGGCTGTAAGGTATGTTGTTCAGGAAAATCTGTCTCCTTATCTGTCAGCTCTTAGTGATAATGCATGAAAAAAGCATCAACCATGAATACTAACACTGCCTTTATTGTAAGGTGATCGTATCAGAACCTCTCATGTCTGAAAGTACATCTGTCCCCTATCACTTTTACAGTCTAAGAAACTATGAATACTTTTCTGAGATACTTTTCTGGGATACTTTCTGAGACATTTGCCATGCCTTCGTTCCTTCTGTGGACTAAGCAGACTCTTATTTTACCCTTGCCTAGTCTGCAGATCCTCCTTCTCCTCCTCCTCTTCCACCATCACCACCATCTGGTGTCTCTCAAGAACATTCTGCATCATTTCAGGGAGGATGTGCACCATCTACATGGTATGAAGATGTACCCAAGGCCAAATTCACTTGCTTTCAGGTCTATCTCTAGTCAATTTCACAGGAAAAATGATCACCAAAATCAACCTGAATGTTTTTAGTAAATTTTATATGATTATATTAATAAATGAAATTTCCAAACTTGGTCTCTGTGTTTATAAAAGCATGAACATTTTGAGTTCTTTACCTAATTTCTACTTCTGCCCTTAAGCAAGTCAAATGTTTTGGGAGAACAGAAGACTCAAAACTGGTGGGTGGGAAAGTGCTTATCTTTGCATTCATAAGAATGCTTCCCCTATGCCCATGATGGCGAACCCAGGGGTGGGATTCTACCAGTTCTGACTGGTTCAAAAGAACCCCTTGTTAACTTTCTGAGCCTTTTTTTCCCCCACCTTTATTACATTCTTGTCAGTATGCCTAGACTTACTGTCTCTGAAGGAGTTTTTTTTCTTGATACTTTCTTAAAGTGGAAGGGTAGTTTTATGCTTTTTACACTGCTGTTGGGAGGAAATACTCCTCTGGAAATACTTCTTATTGGCTAGCTAGAAAGATTGACATTCAAATGTGAGTTTACATACTCTTTCTGAGTTTTGGTCTAAAGCTAGTTTTTGGTGAAGTTTAATTCTGTGCTTGGTGATGTTTAATCCTGTGTTTATTGATGGGATAATTTTCCCTATTCAACTTTGTTTGGAAGGAAAAAAATTAATCTCTGTTCCTGAAAAGGAACTGGGTTGAGAAATCTAGCTAGTCTATTTGTTCTGGTAATTGGTTTAACAAGCAACAACCAGTATTGTGATTTAATTATTTGTATTGTGTTTAATTTTTTTCCTGCCTCATGGTTTCTTTTTCTATCTGGGGACGGGGTCTTCCTTCACTGCTTTAGTGGTATCTGGCACTGTCCTTTTGGGGTGTACTTCCAAGAGCAGAATGCAAGTTTGGCACTTATTTTTTTACTGCCTTTCTGGGGGCCATGTGACCTTTCCTTAAACCTGGATGATTTCCTCAGGTTATCTTGTGAGGTGAGTGAGCTGGTATCTTTGAGTGGTACAAGTGGATCTAAGGATTGTTTTTCCTGGGTGTGCTCTTTCTGGAGAGCTTAAATGGCCTTTTTGCTAAAGAGTTTCACTTTATGAGCAAGAGTTGGCTGCTGATAGTTATCACTGCATTTTAACTATTTTAATTCTTCAAGGTGCTCTGGCACCCTGCCTGATTTGTAACTCTGGCTTGCAGGTATTTTTAATCTAATGATTGGTATTTAGGGCAGCTTTTTGCAAGCAAAGAAGCTTTTTGTATTTTTGTACAGGTAATCCTTGATTTACAACAGTTCGTTTAGTGTCCATTCAAAGTTACAATGGCACTAAAAAAAAAGTGACTTATGACCAGGGGTGGGATTCTATCAGTTTGTACCTATTCATTAGAACTGGTTGTTAACATTCTAAGCAGTTTGAAAAACCGGTTGTTAGAAGAAAATACTGGCCTAATCCCGTAAGGAACTTTTCTGGAGTTTTTTTTTCCTCCTTTGCTGGTACTTTGCTTGTGTGCAGTGACCATTCAAAGTTACAATGGCACTGAAAAAAGAGACTTATAACCATTTTTCACATTTACAACTGTTGCAGCATCCCCACAGGCACAAGAGGCCAGGCGAGGAAATGTGTGCCTCAATGTGAGTGATGTTGAATTGGCCATGCCCAGCCAGTCACATGACCACCAAGCCATGTCCACCCAGTCACATGACCACCAAGCCACGCTCACCAATTTAGCCATACCCACAGAACCGGTTGTTAAAAAATGTGAATCCCACCCCTGCTTATGACCGTTTTTCACACTTACAACTGTTGGCCACACCCACCCAGTCATATGACCCCCAAGTTACACACACTAACTAAGCCACGCCCACAGAACCAGTTGTTAAAAAATTTGAATCCCCTCCCTGGGTGAACCTATGGCATGCATGCCACAGGTGGCTCACAGAGCCATTTGTGCGGGCACACAAGCCCCAGCCGAACTTACCTGCACTGCACATGCACATGCCTCCCAGCTGATTTTCAGCCTGTTTGTGGTTGTTTTTGCCCTCCCAGAGGCTCGAGGGAAGCCTCTGCAGCCTCGGGAGGCTGAAAAATGGGCCTTCCAGAAATACCGGAGTTGCCAAAATGGGTCTGTTTTTCAGCCTCCTGAAGCTGCAGAGGCTTTCCTCGAGCCTCCGGGAGGGCAAGGACAGTCTTCCCCAGGCTCCAGATGCCCTCCAGAGGCTGAAAATAGGCACCTAGTATTTCCGGAAGGCCCGTTTTTCGACCTCCTGAGGCTACAGAGACTTCCCTCAAGCCTCTGGGAGGGTGAAAACAGCCTCAAATGAGCTGAAAATCAGCTGGGAGGTACATGCATGTGCTGTGCAGGTAAGGGAGCAGGACGGAGTGTTTCACATGCATGCAGGATGGGGGGCGGGGTGCATTTCATTGTGGGTGCTGCCACACACATGCTTTCAGCACACCACAACAAAAAGGTTCGCCATTACTGCCCTATGCATTCTTGATTATGACAGTGATTATAAAAACATGTGGGGGAAGCAGAAAAGTCAACTAAATGTCCATTCTTTTCTCCAAGATTGCAAAATGATATAGTTTGAGGCATGGGTTTAATGAATGGAGACAGTCTTAGTTGGTGAACTTTCAGCTCTTTATTACATAGTGACTTGTATGTTTAATAACAACAACTCTGCCTTATATAGGCAACCTTAATGTGAAATAACCAATAGGGAGCTGTAAAACGCTAGCTCCAAAACCAATAAGAGTCCTTCGTTAAAGGCCAATCGGATTCTCTGAACCCAACCAATCCGATCAAGCCGCTTAACAACCAATCAGAAGTGCAGGGCCAGAACCCTGCACTTTACCCAAGCTCGCTTTTATTTCAACTATTTACATACATAACACAAAAGATCAAGAAATCCCAATATATTTGGGTTCTTGATGAATTTCCATCACTGACATAGTTTTTAAAGTGGAAATTTGAAGTTTAGTTGAAAGCTGTCCTAGCAGAAGTCCTATAATTCCTTCCCATGTAAAAAGGGATATCAATTTGCTAAGAGAATCAAGATTGAGAAATAGAAGGGAATTTTCCTGGAATAAAAGGAAGATAACAGCATGCATTAAATAAAAGAGATTGGAAGAAAGATGAAGATGTATATAAATGGAATAGAGGCAAAAGAATTTTGAGCACATCTAATTCTATTAAACTGTTTCTATCTGCCACCCTATTATTCTGTGGATGTGTCCTGGTTTAATACTATTAAGCAGTCTTGTGATTTAGCAACACTAATAATCATCATTCAGTGAATTTTTGTTAACAAAGTTGTACAGCATTTGAACATTATGGAAAGGAAGTGGTTTGGGCTTTGTTCAAATCTAAGTACACCACCTCTCTACTGTTCATTAAAACAGTCTGATTTTCTCAGGCTTCCGCAAAGGGTCAATTCATTAAAGTTAATGTTGCTATTAATGTACCATAAATTTTGTTCAGTTTACAAAGAAGTTAGAAAAAGCAGGACTGCTTTAAAGAATAGCAAAAAGGCCCTGTGCTAGTTAGTACATTGCAGCATTTCTTCCTAATAATGTTCATAGCATGCACAATTCTATTCCTTAACCAATTGACCAGTGAGTTACTTTTGAGATAATTAAAGAAATAGATTAATTAATAATGTATTACTTTTTTTAAAAAAAGTTCATTACTGAGGTTCATCAAGCTTATCAAGTTAGGACATGTACATGGATACAGAATATTCCTCAACTTCTTTCTAGGCCACCCAGAGTCACTTGATTGTGAGAAGGTTTATGACAAATAAGTAAATAAACTTAACTTGTTCCTGCTGCTTTGAAACTTCCAAAATTCTTACCTCACTATCATATCTGAATTGCAAAAATCCATATAATCACTAAATGGTAATAATTAAGGTCTATAGAAAAATTTATTTGCTACTATCTAGTGGTGATATGGATCTAACAATTATATGATTTTTGCAGCTTAGACATGGTAATTGAATTCTGGATCTTATTTTCCAATTCATTTAAAAGATACCAAGTTGTATTAAAGTTGTATTAAGAATTGTACATCAATCCTTCAGCCAAATTCCAAGTCTTATGCTGAACATTATGTAACCAAATTGATTTTATGGGACAGACAACACATAAGTTCAGCAAATGACCGAATTAAGCTCTTCAGCTCACCAATGTGAGATCTGTTATGAAAAACAGAAATCACTTGTCTTTTTTGTCAGAATGACACATACTGTTTGGTTTCCCTCAGTCCACTATATAAAGAAGGACCGTACAAATTTATATGACAGAACACCTTTGTGATTAATCATGAAATACATTTCTAAATTAGATCATAAAGCAGGAAGAGATATATAAAAACTTTCAGTTCATCTCTTGCATGTAGTTGGCTACTCACATTCATTTTGTGTTATATTGGTGGCATTAAAAGTACAACTAATAATTTATGAGTAAGGAACATATTTTTAAAATGTTAGTCTCTTATTGTAAGAAATAATAGCAACACTAGCAGCCACAAGAGGGCATGTTACACCATATAATCCTTATTCTAAAATTATTTGATGGACATAATCAATGATGAATGAAGGTGAATATACATGTCCCAGGATAATGTTGTAGGATCCAATCTGGGTTGGTCACCATGACCAGAGGCTTACTTTCCTGCATAATAAAATAATAAATCACTTGATTTTTAAAAAAAATGTTGAAAGGAGAGCCTGGATCCTAAAAATGAAAATGAATATTTCTTAGTTCTATTTGAGAGGACCATGATAAATATTCAATTGAAATTGACTTGTCAAAAATCTGGATCCCCCCCCCTCAAAAAAAAATCAGGTGTATTTTGCCTGAATTTTACTAATAAACATTAAGTTGTCCCAATTTGCTCTCTTCTGAAACTGGTTAATCTAAAAATTTCAAGTCAACACAGCTATTTGGCCAGTTGGCTGGAACTGAGGATTATAGTCCTGCAGAGTTATTTATAAAAATAATAAATGTGGAATATAAATAAATAGAGATAACATGTCATGTTGCACAAGGCCAGGATAAAAAAGAAGTAGCCCATCACTATGATTCTTCAAGATATCAATCCTTCCAGACAAACACCCTGTGAGTGCTACTTATTGAAAAGATCATACAGATATTCCATCTTTCATCTGCAATGTATTTTCTAGTAAGGGAATGGAATAAATGGTGGAAAGACAGAGGAGAATCATAAAAGTGAGATGAGATGCCCAGCACCCCAGATGTAAAGTTTTGTTAATAAAAAAGAGCAATTTTACAAAAATGAAACAAAAAACTCAGTCCCAAACAAATAAAGGACATCTAATTCACTAATCTTTTTTAAAGAGAGAGCACTTCAGGCAGCAATAAACACAATCATTTTGTGCTATTTGCATTATAAAAGTACCAGTTGTTTTCATTCAGTAATTATACTATGCACTATATTTTGTTCTATGTCACTTTATACCTTTTATTCCGTGGTAGTTCCTATTATCTCAATTTAAAATTGTATCTGTGCCTTCAGTGGCTATAGCATGTCAATTGCTTAAAAGATAATAGGTATAAGTTAAAAAAAAACATAGTTATGAATACATGGATACATATAAGAAAAAAAAAAAGAAAGAAACAATAGGACAGAGAAGGTAGGCACATTGGTGCGCTTATGTCAAGTGTATGATTCAAAATCCCAGGGATATTATAATGAATTGCTTCTAACTTTTAAAATATGGGCAAATATCTCTGTCTTTCCCTTCCACATCATTCCATAAGTGACATAGTGAAATTCTAATATTACAAATTGTTAGCTGATCTGCATCCATAGGTGGCTAGTCCCAAATCCTCTTAAACAAAATCCAAGAAATGGCCAATTCCTCCCACTCCTCTTTTCTCTTTTCTTTTCTTTTTTCTTCTCTTATTGTTTCTTCTTTATTTTATTTTATTTACTTCTTTTCTCTCCAAACATTATCATACAGTATATGAAAGTCAAGAATAGGAACCGTTTGCTTTTCTAATAGCTGTACATTAACTTTTTTGCTTTTCAGTTGCTTGCGTCAAGAACTGCTGCTTGAAACTATAAGATACTTGTCAATATCTGGTGGTTTAAATTGAAAAATATCAATTTATAATATAATATGCAGAATATACTCAATGACAAATGACCCTTTTCTTGAAAATTAAAGTTAAATTAAACATCTATCTCTGATAATAATGTTCTGTTTTTGCCAGTCAAGACTGTTGATGGATAGAATATCTGATTCATAAATCTATCACATGCCTTGATGTGACATCCATAAATGGGTGGAATAAATTGCAATCAGTGGTCTGCACAGCAAGTATGAAAAGCTAGGCTGTGTACTAAATTATGAACCTTATGCTTTAATGGCTTTTATTGCTCTTTTGTTGTGATGCTGTTTATTATAGTTAAGTATTTTGGGCCATGAGGCATTGGAGAGCAGTCAATGAAACCAACCAGGTTAATGGAGCTCTGACATAATCTAAATGTTCTCATAAATTATTAAGAAATCCAGACCAGTAAATCTTTAATTTTTGGTTTCCTATACAAAAAAAAACTAGGCTATCTTTATCACTAACCTTTTGTGAACGTATTTTCATTAAACTTGATACCTATGATCTTTGTGTTCTCAGTAGGAATTTCTTTTTTCTTTTTCTTGTTTATCTTCCTTTTAATAACTCCACTTTTCTTTTTCCAACTGTTGGTTTTCTCTCCAACCATTGTGCACAGAACTGCTTACCAAAACTTTCAGGTGGCTTACAAGAATTATCTATAAAATTTTCATAGTCATATTAATATATATATGGTAGTCTTTGGGGCATGAAGAAGGCACATTGTTTAGAAATTCAACTATGCATATAGAAGTACAGAGTCTAGCCCAACTGGGGCACTGAAAGTCTATTGTTGTAATAACTGTTCCTGTTGTTGTTCCTGTGTTGCCACTCATGGTTTTCTATTAGTTTTTGGTGGCACCTGTCTTCAATATAGAGCAACAAAGTGTACAACAGCCATCTGTTGTCATGATGCATCCCACCCATCTCATCAAGGATTCAATGTTAATGGATTCTGTGCAATCCAAGACCTTCAGTTGGAGACACCGTCATGCCAATGAATGCTGAGGATGAAGTGGGGAGTTCTAGCCACTTTTCTAACCACTTTTCTCATGCAGAGGTGGAGAGTGCTATCTTAGAAAGGCTGCCCAGTCACCTTGGATGCTCCTGGAATCTCAGCTGCCCTGGGTACTGAGACAAACATCCAAAGGGCCACCCATTTGTAACTACAACTGCAAATGGTCATCTGCACTTGTATTTCACAACTCCCCCCATTGCCCCAGGACTCAGAGAATTAGGTTTGGACTGAGATGATTTGAAGATATTGTAGATAATGAAATGCCCAACATAAACCTGTGAGTAATGAAGTTTTAAGTGAAACAGCCCTTGCACAGGAACAATCCCATTCTCCTGGCAGATGAGATCTTAATACAGTAGCTTGATGAACCATTATATCTGAAAGCTCTCCTGCTGCAATGGATGACCAGGATGTCAGTGTGTCTTATGCTTAGAGTACTTCAATACACTTGCTTTCTTGACTGTTGGGACTATTGATCAATCTACTCTGCTCAAATTGCCAGGGCCAGACTTCTCATGCTGGGATAGGGGGAAAAAACCCTATCTCAGTGAGTGTCAAAGACCCATTGGCTCATCTGATTTGATCCATTTTCCAAAATGGTTTACTAAAGTGTGGCTGCTTCACGTGTTACAGCAACTTGGAGGTTGAGCTGAAACAGGTGAGAGCGGAATGGTAGGTGGGGATCAAAGATGGACAAGCAGCCTTAAGAAGGACATAGTAGTCACCACCATCAGAGGTGCTACAACTTCCATCCTTCAGAGTCACTTATTTATATTTATAATTATTTTACTTATGCTTATTCTTATAAGTTTAAATTTATAATTATTTCTAAAACAATATGAATACAATATTGGAAACAGCCAGTCTCAAATGGCTCGTGGAGAATGACATGGAGTTCTGATTGCTTTTATTGGTTCAACAATACATTACTAGTCAAACGGAAATTCTGACTTTTGCATTGAATATACAAGGCCAAAATTGAAATCAGTGGGTATCCCACCTCCAAAAAAATGAGGATTTGACTTGTGATCCCCAATTTTGAGCCCCCATAGCTGGAATAGAATTAAAATAATATTTATCTGTTGGAAAAATGGGTAAGAGTCATAGAAGCCACTTTTTGTAATTTCAGAGAATTGAATTAAATTGAATTAGCAATTTACATATTCATATAAAGAGAAAGAAAGCCACTGTAGGAGCACATCTTAGCCATGCTTTTATAAATGAATACCAATTTTTAGTTCCAGTATTGAAAATAATTGTAGTTTTAGGAGTCACAGCATATAAAACCATTTCCTAAAAAGTGTGTTTGTTAAGAATTGATAACTTCTTTTTTTCTGCAGTTTAGTAACATGTAGATTAGCCTTCAGAAAATTTTATGGGGGAGTAGTGTTAAGCTTATTATTACTTCAGTTCTTATTGTTTGAAATAAATATTACAAATGAACAAAGAGGCATATTTTATTAAGGTGGTTCAAACAAGCAAAACCCAGAATCTCCTACCTACCAGGAATATGGTGTTCTTGTTTAAAAAAGAAACTGAAAAGAGCTGAAATATATCAGTAACATGTCATGATCAGTTTAGTTGAATATAAAATTAATACTAAAAGTATTGGTATTTCTGGCTTGCAATAACTTCTATGCAATTACCCTAACTACAATTACCTCTAATAACATATTAAATGAAGTTCTAGTTGCTACATAGCTGAAATATAGGCAAAAGGTACTATGTTATTTCACAGAGTAGTTGATATAAGACTGGCATAGAGGTAGGTGTCCATAGCAAGCCACAATGATGCCAGCATGATCTGTTCTTCGTGGTGCCAAAATACAATTATTATGATTATGTCATATCTAATTTAAGTATATACATTGTATAAGTTGCATCATGATCTTAGGATACATATGTTTTATTTTGCTAACCAGAAAATACTTCTGGGTGTAAAGTTTATACTGCAAGGCACTAGAATTTGATTGTATATGACAGATTTAACATTTCAAGATGTAACAGGATGTAATGTTCAGCTGTAACATTCTTACTGAGATCTGTTTCCTGAGTCTTGGAATTTAAGTACTGTCGTGTAATTCAGGATAGAATTGTATTGATATTTATCATTTCTATCCTTGATATGAAAGTATTATTTCTTTTATTTACTTGCAGAAAGTGTTACATAAAACAGTTCGTAGGATATATGGGATTGAGTGAAATATAAAACATCACAGGCACATGGGCCAGATAGAAGTATTTAAAATAGTGAATATTCTGAAACTAAAAAACAGAAAACTAACTCATAAATATCAGTGATGAAAGTGATGAAATATTATTTAAAAAGCTTATAGACACAAAGCATAATTTTCTCCCCTCATACTATCTCTCTTTTTCTCTCCAGATAATCTAACTATATTTTCAAAAAAATTACAATTCCTTTACTTTGCTAAATAGATACTTTGGTTTCTCAAGAAGATTTAGAATCATTGAAGACTTTGCATGAAGCTTTTTTGATCTCACCAGATGTATGAGATTTCAAATGCCATCAAATTTCAGACTGCAAAAGGAGGGCCAAGAATCCCTGAGAGTAATAGGTCAATCCAACTAGAGGACATTGACTTGCATCTGCACACTAAAGCAAACAAGAAAGAAATTGTATGTAGGACACATACTCACTATATTTAAGTATAAGACAGGGAGAAGAAATAGTTTATGAACATTGGCTCTCCAGAAATTCAAAACATCTCCAAAGGGACTGTAATTATGTACTCACTTTTCTAAAGTGCTTCAAAAATCAGTTCCCTTATGGTATTTAAAAATATAGTCATCACTAAGGGCAGTAACATCATAATTACTTCCATGAAATGCCAAAAATGTCATATCACTTCAAAAATACAGAAATTCAAAATGCACTTCAAAAGCACAAAAGCACTTCATTTTATCTGATATAAAATGAGGATATAATCAGATACAATACATATTAATTGAGCTCCTTCATACTTTCACAATGTGTCATTAATATCAATAAACTGTAACGATAGATTTGAAAGCAGAGCTATTTTTGAGGTCAAAGAAATTGATTTTCACTAACACATATTTATATTTCACTAACACACACAGCAACATAATTGTCTTTTTTGTTGATTGCATATTTATATGTTAAGTATGGTAATCTTCAGGATTTCAGATCTTTGTGTGAATTATCAATATTTAGCATAAACTACTTAAAATAGGGCAAACCTAAACCAAAACAAGCAAACTATCTGCTTGTCATGCATGAATTTCAAGGCTCTCTTCTAATACTAGACACTTTATTACAATATCTTCATATAGTAATATGAACCATATGTTATGTTAATCCATCCCCTGTGATTTGTAAACCATGGCTCTTTCTTGAAAGAGTTCTGTTTTATAAAAGCTTTAACATACTATAGCATCTGCTGCTAATTTGGTGCCATCCTGATGTGCTTGACTTCAAAATTCCCAGGAATAATATCTGTTGCAGAACCAATTAGCTCATGCAATGACAACAGTTGCTCCAAAGCCAAAGTTGGGCCTGTTTTAGGATTTGGAAAGAGAGGATGGCTATTGTTCATCAAATGAGATAATTTCCTACATTTCAGGCAAAATTCTATGTTCATTGCCATTGCTAATAAAGCTTGATTTTAGCCTAGCAAGATGACACAGATGCATATGTGAATTAAGTCTGTCATATGAGTTAAGTCTCTTCAAACTGTTTATATAGTCTTTCTTTAAGAAAATAATTTTGGAATTAAGGAAGAGAGAATACCCACAAACACAAAGCGAAAGAGACAACTAGACAATGGAATACCCTCTCTGTGCGTTAACACAAAAGCAGTCACTTCAAGATGCCTTTATATGCAGCCAAAAGCAGCCCTTTTGTTTCTGAAGCAACAGGAAGTAAACCATTTCTAATCAGCAGTGGTTCTTGGCCTCCCAAAAGATGCTTATCTCTCTTTCCCAGGCTACCAACTGTAGCTTCCGGAGTCATTCATTTCTTTTACACACATATCTCAGCCCCCCACATGTGAAGAGTGTTCAACTGATGATTATTTTTGGAACAATTTAAATTTTATATTTAAACTGAGTATGAAAATGTTTTAAAACATATTTCCTAGAAAGGTGGAATAAGGAGAGGGAAATAAAAACAGGCATAAATGAGAAGAATTATTTCAGTTCTTTTAGAACTCCTTATGGGGATAAAAGAGGGTGCCCAAGCTATTATAGGAAGAACAAAAGACACTTGACTTAATATTACAAAAAAATTATTCAATCTGATTATACTGATAAAATCAGCTTGCATTCTAAAAGCGAATTTACATGTTGCTAGTTGTTACTGGAAAATTCTTTGTTGCTATAGGGAATTCCCCCCTCAAAAAATAAAAAACCCAGTATACTCCTACAGTCCTACAAGTGCTCTTTTGCTGCTGTGCTACAACCTCAGAAACTAATGAAATCTATGTGCAATTGCTCATTTTGTGAACCATGAACATGCAGAACACAGTTTCTCGTTTAAATATCGCATCAGAACATCGCTTTATTCTGCCTGACCAATTGATCAACCTAGACAGGAACAATGTAGGTGTTTTCTGTTCCAGATGTACCTTCCCTAAGAAGCAAAATTTATCTGAAATATGGGGTGTCGTCCTTTGGTTATTCTTTTGTTCTAATTTCTATTTTGCTCTCTGAGCTTACTTCCTGGCCTGACTTGCTTTTTGATACTGACTTACAATAGCAGGATTTCAATTGTCCCTCAGGGTTTCCTAGTTATTAAGTTATTCACTTTTCTAGTAGTGTATCCAGTTTCATAACTCTGGGAATGTCTTTCTGGGAACATCCTTCTTATAAATGTTCAATTTTCATAATACAGTCATATAGAGCTTATTTGATGAACTTTGAAAGTCCATCTTATTTTCCATGCAACTGAAAGTGATTCTTTAGGGATGATTGGGTTAGATAATTGTCTTGGTATCCCCATCATCAAAGAATTTCTAGTAAGAATCCAAAAAAGATTTTCTTGGTCATCACTTTCAGATTTTAAAATCCTCTGTTTAAAGACCAGTAAGCTCTTTATGCAGCCCTTTTATTGATAGAATAGTGGGATATACTTCAAATGAATGAATAACAAGAAAGGTTTCTTAAAGTTAATAAACATGTGATTTCAACTTACCAGGCAGAGTATAAATGATGAGAGCACTTTGGAGGGGAAAAGTATATACACAATGATTGTAATTTTGCATTAATCAATATGCCAAGAGCAGGGGTGGGACTTTATTGGTTTGGCCCGGTTTAGGCAAACTGTAGCTCCGAGGATCAGCGAACCGGTTCACTCTAAAGATCAACTGTTGGGCCCACCCACCTGCCCCAGTTATAGCCTGTGCTTTCTATCCTGGTTTTCAAGCTCAGCTGATTCGCAGC
The DNA here is from genome assembly GCA_033807585.1 of Hydrophis major. NCBI lineage: Eukaryota > Metazoa > Chordata > Lepidosauria > Squamata > Elapidae > Hydrophis > Hydrophis major. Next base: position 212,096,673 of record CM066330.1, on the reverse strand, counting down.
ACAGCAGATTGCCACGGGTCAGCTGTTTAACACACAGAGATTGCTAGAGATGGTCAGTAGCAAATACACTGGTTGAATCACACCCCTGGCCAAGAGTAATTTTTATGTCTAATCTCATTTTTTGTTATTAGCTATAATAAATAAGACTGGAATCTCACAATTCGTCTTCAAATTCTGAAGACAAACTATCAGTTCTTGGAGCTCAGATGTGCCAAATATAACAGAGAAAGTAGAGTGAAGAAGGGTGTCTTCTTTCATACTTTCCCATCTTCCATGGAACAATGGAATCATTATTTGAGTAAAGTTACTGATAGATAAGAGTTTACTTTAATGGAGAAGAACTATGTATAACGGTTTCCATGTTTTCAGTCTCTTGCATAGCCATAACTTGACATGACTGCAAAATCAGCAATGTTCCATCTGATTGTTAACATATCATTTAAATTTCCATCATATCTCATAACTAGCTGCCTTATTCAGGAAATGTATTCCATCAAGAAATGTGAAATCAATTTTCATTCATACTAGGAAATACCAACCTTTCTGCTTCTCACACCCAAGAGCATGTAAGTTGAAATTTATCCTATTTTTAGTATGATTTAGTATTATTTTTAGATTTCTTTTGGGAGGAAAGGCAAATCAAAGTCTGCCACTTATAGTCCGGATGGGCTTGCTGTTTTCATTTATTCAATCCCACACTTCAATGTAATGAGAGAATACCAGGAAACTAGGCAGTGTGGACAGGAGGAAAAACAAGTGACTGAAAAGAGCAACCAGGAAATAAGAAGGTTGAAGGTGATGAAAATAATGATTCTTCTACAGTACGGATAGGAACTGATATCAGATTTGTGGAATTCCCCTTCATATGGCTAAAACTATGGATTCAATTCAGTTGCAACTCAAACCAGTTCTCATTGCTTCACTTTCAAGGGAACAGATGTTTCTGTAGCTGTTGCAGTGCAAAACTCTCCTTACCACATGGGAACAGAGTGCTAAGGTGCTTGTTGGAAATAAAATTAATGAGAAATTATTTCTTCAGACCACTATTAGGTTTATATAACACGGTTAGTAAATCTCTATTTCTCCAAATAAGAAAAAGTCCAAATGCTTGAAGTGTAATGCCCTGGGGAGGATTTCAGTATAACCCTCTTCAAGGTTCTGCCCAAAATTCATTGTAGATTGGATTGGGCAACAGCTTAGATTAAATAACTACTGTCCAGTCCTTAAACTCTCCTTTTTGGTACAACTTCAACTACAAAAAGCTCTGAAAGAAATGGATTATTTAAATCTTTTTTTTAAAGTTTTATTTGGGTTTTCACAAAAACAAAATACAAATAAAACATCTTTTTTGAAAATAGCATGGTCCCAGGTTATCACTTCTTCATACAGACACCAAACTCAATTTCATGCTCATTTTTATATTCTATTCCATATCTTATTACCGTTTTATATTTTCTTCAGTTTTTTCCCTCTTTTAATTTTCTCAACTTTATTTTAATCATCTCATCTCAATCAAATCATTATATTTATACTTTTGTCTGTCCTGTTTCAATTTCATATTATCTTTTCTTATTAAACAAATTTTTCCCTGTAGTTACCAACTGGAGTATGATACCTTTATATCTTTTAATTTTATCTATTCAAACTTATTTAAGCTTCAATCTATACCTTTAAGATTATAGCATTCAATATAATACATAACTTCCAATCGAATTCTGCTTGGTACATTCTTAAAATACAGTCTATATTTTAAAGGACAGTCTATATTCTTAAAAAGAAAAAATTATATGTTTGTGTGTGTGTGTGTGTGTGTGTGTGTAAATAAAGCACACATTCCATTCCAATTCGATTCTATCATTAATATTCATTAAAATTTTAACATCTTTAACATTTCTTTTCAATTAAATATCATAATTCCTTGGGAACACTTATAAACTTTCCATAGAATTCTTTTTTTCCTATATTTCTCACTTATATTTTATAAATCATTATTAATAATTAAAAATGTTCCCATTTAATTCTCTCAATCATTTTAATCATTTATTTATTACCAAACATTCAATGACATTACAGATAAAAATATTTTATCCATCATTTTAATCATATTTTCTAAAATTATTTCTGTTTATAATATAACAATGCTATCTTATGTACCTTTGCAGAATCCCTTTTGCAATTAAATTTTCACCCATTATCTCTAAACAAGCTTATGGTTACAATCCTTATATCTTTTCCCTGTTTCTCCATTTCTTGTTTCTTTCTTTTACAACTTCTTTTCCTTGCCTTCTTCCCCCTCTTCTTCTCCCTCCCCTTTTTACCCCCTCGTCTCTCTACTTCTAACTCTCTCATCTGTAATCCCCTTTTCTGTTGCTTTCTAATATTATACTTATCTTTCAAATTCTTCTTCTTCTTTTTGGTTGTTTTTTCTAGTCTTAAACCTTTCATTCTCTTTCCTTCCTTTTCTTTTTTCCCCCCACTTAAAATTATTTGATCTTTAAGTTGGCTTCTTCTTTGTCCCAATCTTCTTGTTCTGCAAGCATTTCTTGTTGTTTCTCATAGTTCCAGATCTCCATTTCTAAGAATTGAAATACGAAGCCAAAAGAACCTCTCCCTTCTTGTGCATCTTCTTTCCATTTTTTAAGTTCCATTTTCAGTTTTTCTAAGAGTGATACCATTTTAAAGACTTTTAAACAACCACCCGGTTAATTTTAGTCATCCAGATGCAAAAACCAAAAATCACCAAGTAATCCAAATAATCCAAGGCTGTTTCTTTCTGCTTCTTTTTTTCCCACTTTCTCTTCTTGGGGTTCTATTATTTTGTTACCAAGTTGCAATTAAAATGTATCTTTAAGGAATCTTGTTGAAATTTCACTGTAAGTTCCTTTTAGTTACAGTTCCATTCCTTAGTTCCAGGCAGTCTCCTCCATTTTTCCAGATCCTGCCCTTTTATTCTTTTTTTTTTCTCCTTTCCTGCTTTTAAAAACTTTTAAATATCCAGAAATCTTTATTATCCCTTTGACTTTTATTTTCAGCTTAGATGCCTATTAATGTCAAAGTGGATTTTTTTCAATTTCTTTCTTAAGTCTCTTAGCTGTCAGTATAAGGAAGGGAAGAAAAAAAATCCCTAATCCTTTCCCTTCTCTCTCTTCTTCACAGCTTCAAAATCTTCTTTGGGGACAATGTTATTAAATTTAAATTCGAGGGTACCTTATTTGTTGCTTTTGCTGTTTGACCCAGTCAACCAAAACTTTCTCTTCTTATCTTCCTCCTGCACAGTCTTTTCCGGTCAAGTTCTTCTTTGTGGTGGCAATTTCTGACCACTCCTGCAACCGCCTTCGGGAAAGGGAGTAATGGCCAGCTGGGGAGGAGAGATGCGGCTCTCCTCAACCCTGAAAGCAGTCTCCCCCTTCTTCACCACCTCTACGGGGTGGCTTAGCCCTGAAACCAGCCAGCTCGGGGTGCTCCAGCGGTGACCACGGATCGAAGCCTCACAGAGATGAGGCTTTGGTGTGTCGCCGAAGAAGCTCAAACTGGAAGCCGATTATTTAAATCTTTTCTTGTCTTTGGGACTAGGCTTAGAAGCTTCTGTAGTCCTATCACATAGACAAGACTGAGAAATAGTCAGTGTTCCAACCTAACAATAGTTTTAATAGAACAGGTTTACAGAATCTTCCAAGTCTGAATGTGCTGCGTTTTCTTCCTCTTTTATCTAAACGAGAATTGAGGAGAGGAGATTGTTTGAAGTATATTCACAAACAATTTTCTTGGCTTAAGGTCAGGTTTTGTTTGCCTGATTGTAACTTCTCTCTGTTCGTCAAACCCATCCTCCTTATTCATGACAGCTTCATTGTTTGCTCTTATTGATGATCTATTGTAAGTCTTAGATAGGGGAGTGCAACCCTGCAAGTTTAGATCTTTCATTGCCACTCAATATCATTTACTATGGTATTTTTCTGAACTGGCTAGGATGATTGAGAATTCAGGACACCATCCTTCAGTTAATTTTATAAGTAGTAGCTAGTGTCTATGGAAATGAGGGTTGAGCCCTCAGTCTCTACAATATGGAATCATTTGAGGCTTGATCTCCTATCCCTTCATCTGTAAAATCTGCATGAAGTCACTGTGTTTTGGAGTCATCCAAAAGTTTGGGTTTAGTATTGACAATATGCTGATGATACTTGGTGATACACTTATATCCCAGGCTATTCAGGAAATGTAATTAAAATCATGATTTCAGTGTCATGAAAAGACAGTAAAGTGATCATTATTTAATATATTTCATTGTATTTTTATTAATTGAAGAGATACTTATGGGAGTTTCTACTTCAAATGCCAAAATATCTTGGCTAGTTTTCATTTTGACTAGGTTGGGGTGGAGTAAGAATTCTATTTGCTGTTCTGTTCTGCCTTTGGCAGTTAAACGTCTTAGGTTGCCATTATCAATACTGGTGAAATGGTAGAAAAAAATTGCAGCACAGGTCATCACCTTTAGTTTGGAAAAAGTCCTAGAAAGCAATGAGAATAGGAGAAGTTCTATGAGACAAGTTTGAGAAAGGATACAAACCTTGAAGAAACCATCAAGCTGAGCAGTTTTTGATATTTCCTAATTGTTCTACTTCAAATTAGCCTCATTGTAAGCTTGAAGAATTTCTATGACAGAAAAAATCACCAGAATATCAAAATAAGCAAAAATAATATTTCTTCCAGGGATGATCTGTATGTATGAGGAACAGAAATGTCGTCCAATCAATCAAGTTGGCAAATAATTCACAATCCTTTCCTAAAGTTTGTCAATCCAGCCTCCTTTTTTAAAAACCTGACTATTCTTTTTGAAACAAGCAAATTCCTCTCACAAACATCAAATCATTTCCCCAAGGAGAAATGATGATTCAATGATTCATTATGTTTGAATCACATTTATACAAATACAACAGTAGTTAGATAATAATTTCCTAGCTTTTCCTCATGGGTTAATAACAGCAGTCAACCAGCCAGCTGGAAAATTGACTGGTAAAATATTTTAAATAAAAATTTTAGTAGGAACTGAGAAATATATTTTGACCTTCTATGAGAGCACAAAAATTAAATATTTACCTGGGGCTTCTGCCTAGCTGATGAGTCAACTGGGGAAGAATGTAAAACATTAAATGTGAGACAGAGAAAAACAAATTTCTAACAGTGTTTTATGTAAATTCAGACCACTTAACATTTAGAAGTACTGCACACATATATAATATAGGTGCTTCTAATACTGTAAAAGGGAAATAACCTGTTACTGTGTTTGTCTTCGGTTACTTTGAAAATGATTTAGAATAAAATATTACATCTTCTCTTCTCACTATAATGATACTCATTGTTTGAAATCCTGTATGATTAACAGAAAATAATAAAGACAGAAAAATTGTGAAATGTAACAGATGTAGTACAAAATTTCAATAAAAGGTGAAAGATCAACATTTTTCATTTAAAGAGCAATACAGGCAAAATTAAGTTCACATTTTTAGTATATGTATCAATAATCTCAATTGGGTATTCTTTGATTATTTTAAATTTCAATGTGCATAATTCTAGCAAGTAAAATCGGCTTTTCATTATGAAAATTCAAAATATGGAGATTTTCAACTTGGAAACAGTTCATATAAAATCATTTATTTTATTTTCTATTATGAAGCCAAGAAATGCAGCATCAGAATACTTTGTTACATTTCCAGAGCTTTTTATTGTATATTAGCCTTGAGTGGCTTTTATATTTTTTAAAAAATGGTTTAGATTGATAGGTGATAGCTGTTTGATGCTCATGGTCTTTAGGTGGCAAAGGGCTTAGTTCTTTGAAGTGACTGAAAGTGGCTTACAGCCACTGGCTTTGTAAGTTATAATCAGAATCTTGGATTGCACTTAGAAACTCAGTAGAAGCCAGTGATGTTATATCAACTAATCATGAAATGCCCAGAATTTCCCACACTGCCATTTTCAATCATTATTATTCTACATTTCCCCTAAGCACAGGAGAATTAGCCACATGTGTGGTCATTTTCCTGAGCTTTTTTCTTAGGCCATCAGGTTTTTATAGCAAAAATTGAACTATGCTATTATCTATCAATCATCCAGGCTTTTGCAGCCTAAATTTTATAGCTTTACCCTTTTTCAGATTTTGTAACTAGACTTCACCACCTTCAATTGGACAAAATGCTCTTTTTCTTTAAAATGAGATGAGCTTTTTATGTAGAAAATTTTACAGCTACATAAACCCATCTTTATTTTTCTTATAAAACTCTGCCTGAGAATTGTACTGAACTATAATAAAAAAAGGAATGTATGTTGTCCAAATTACTAATCACAAGATAACGTCTTTATTATCCTAGGGACTTTGCAAAGCTAAACAGGAAAAGCACATGGACTAACACCAAAATGGCTTTCAGTGTTTAAAATAATGGATCATGCTGGCTAACTCCTAAGCTGTACTGTTTTATTAATAAACTCATTTGAATTAATAGGCTTGTAGCTGTTTTTGTTGTATATGGAAAAATTGAAATCAATTGATAATGTAGAAGGCAAATCCTGCTACAGGCATGCTCCAAAGATCAATAATGTTTGTCAGAAATGCTAAAGAATTGTGGGAAAGAGAACACTAATGGTCCTATTTGAGTTCCCCTCCCTTTCATTTTCACCAGTAAAAAACAGGAAAACTATAAAATACTTAGGCCAAAAGTTGCATAATGAGCTTTTACTGTGAGTTTCAAGACATACACTACATGGGGTTTTTTTTAAACAAGTTTTATTGATTTTAAAGACAAACAAAACATAAGACATCAAAGTATAAAACCTCCTTTCTCAAAAATTACTTATAAGTTTTAATAAGACAAATAAAACATTATTTTTTAAGACATAGTTCCACATTATCACATTTCCATTTTGACACATATATATCTTTTCCAAATTTCTCATTGTTTCTCCCTTCACTTTTATTCAATTATATTTCTTTCTATCAAGGTTTTATTAATTCTCAATCAAGCATAAACACACAAAATACAAAACATAAAACAAAACATAAAAAGATAAAACCTTCTTAATTATAATTTATACATGTCTTTTCCAAATTTCTCTCCCTTTAGTTTTATTCCTCCAAGGTTTTATTAATTCGCAATCAAAACATATCTAACCAAAACACAAAACATAAAATATAAAACTTCTTTTGAAAAGTGGCTTAGCCCTTACATCTTTTTTACAGACCAAAATCAAATTCATGCTCACCTTATATACCATTCATATCTTGCTGTATATCTAGCTGTATTCTATATTTTCTATATAACTTCTCCCTTCTTTTCACTCTCTTAATTATATTTTGTTTATTTCATCTTATTTCAAAATCATTATGTTTGTATCTTTTGTCCGTTCTTTTCCAAACATCTATTTATCTCTTCTCTTTAGCAAAGAATTTCCCCTGTAATCACTTTTAAGGTGTGATGCCTTCCCCTAAAGTAACACTTAAAATAATACATAATTTCTATCCTGATTCTGCTTAGTACATCCTACATGTTGCATTTTGAAAAAATAATAATAAACTAATGATATAGTTAAGTATATAATTTCCATTCTAATTCTAATTAATAGTATAACTAAGCATTAATCATTTTACGCATTCTCTAATATTTTATTACATATTGAAATCTATCATTATAAAACATTTTAATATTTTATTAAGTCTTATAATATTCCAATAGAATATTTCAAATGCAAATACTACAATACTATCTTATGTACTCTTGCAGAATCTTTCTTAAATTATACACTGTCCTTTATCCTTTATCTCTAAAAAAGATATTTTGTTTCAGACCGTGGCTTTTTTTCCCTTTTTCCCTCCCTTTCTTTTCCAGTTTGGTCTTTTTGCCCCCCCCCCCCCCCCAACCTCCACCTTTTTAGCTTCCCCTCTCTGTTGTAATTCTCTTTTCAATTGCTTTCTAACATTGTACCTTTTTTTCACCTTATTTTTCTTTTTCTTGATTGTTTTATTGAATCTTAAATTCTCATTTTTTCTTCCTCTCTTCCTATTTTCTTTCTTAATCAAACGTTTTTGTCCATTAAAAATGGCTTCCTTTTCTTCTTCTTCTTGTCCTCCTTCTTCCTCAAGTATTTGCTGGTACATAGAAACCGCCATTTCTAAAAAGTGGAAGACAGCTCCCAATGAATCTTTGCCATTTGGTCCTCTTTCTTTTAATTTTTCATATTCCATTTTTAGTTGATCCACAGATGGTGCCATTGTAAATTTTTAAGAACAACCCAGATGTTTTTAATCTTAAAGTAATTTGCAAATGTCAAAGTTATCAAACAATCCAAACAGACAGAAATTATTTCCTCTTCTTCTCTTTGCAACTTTTCCTCCTGGGGCAAAATCCCAAATATATTTTAAAGCCGTATTACAGTTAGTTGTTGGTCTTATAATCTTCAAAGCGTCTCCTCCAACAAATTTTTAAAGATTTTTTTTTTAATCCTCTCCTTCCCACTTATAACAAAGAACTTGTTTTTACCTTAAAGAAGCAGGTTTTTCTGTGCTCATTTGCTTTCTCTGTAAGGAAGGGGAGTGAACTTTCCTTCAGCACTTTCACCACTGTAACAACTTCTTTTGGAAACAAATGTATCAATCCGAAAGTCAGGTTTCCAGGGTGTTTTAAAAATAACTTAATGTCCCGGTTCAGCCAAGAAAACTTCTCCTTCTGTCTTCCTCCTGCACAGTCTTATCCAGTTGAAGATTCCTTTGAGGCTGCCATTTGTGACAGCCACTCCACTGCCTCAGGAAAAAGGAGTCTAGCCAGCTGGGGAAAGGGGGTGCGATATCCCCAGACCCCTGCCTGGATCTCCTCTGTCTTCTGCTGCCTTTTCGGGGCAGCGACAACCCCAAAATCCAATTGGATCGGGGGTACCTCAGTGGCAGCACAGCAGGGACCCACAGAGAAGCGGATTCCTGCCACCGCCGAAGCCTTGCAACCAGAAGTTCCCTCACACCACATGGTTTTATATTGGTGAATATTGATGCAGACAATTATAGCAGCTGTATTTCATGGAATTTACCAAACCAGATGTTCTTTCAGATGCAACACTTTATACTTGACATTTATTAAATTAATAGGATCAATAAAGTAGCTGTCAATTGTCAAGATCTTTCCTTCCCTATGTTGGCATAAATTTATCTGTATAATCTGGGCTTTGTTATAAAGAAAAACCTAGTTGGAAAGACATCTAAGCCCCATTTCTACATTTCATATCAGTAATACAGTGTCCAACTTTTGGAAAGAATCTGATTCTGAATATAAGGAAAGAAACTGTACTTATTCAGTTCTCAAAGAAATGACTACTGTAAATGGTCAGGTGTACTGTTCAAGGACATCTGGGGGGAGGGGAAGTCCCAAAAAAAGTCAAGGGAATGGCCATAATTGTGCACCATACTTTTTTTTTTACATGAAATGCATCTTGAGTTTTTGACACTACACTCGCCCAGCAGTACAGATGCCATTGATATTGGGTTTTTTCTTTTCTTCATGTGATATATTCCAAGGAATATCAGTTTTGCTGAAATTGAATTTTAAAATTTATCCTCTACTGAACTTGTGTAATTTGTTTTAATTTAAACAAACAAATCAGTAACATGGAATGTGTAACTTCGACTGCTTTGTAAAGTTTATCCTACATGATGATTTTCTCACAAATATACATGCACATTCTACCTCCTACAACATTCAGATGAAATATCTTCTTAATTTTTAACAAACAAATTTTCAATATATTTTCTATATATACAAATATATTCTGAAATGTAAAGTTGACATGTGTCATCATATAGGAGATGGAAGGTAATAGTTTTTGCAATTCAGACATCAACAATACATAGAAGTATAGCCAGAAGAGCAAGCTGGATTCAGAAGAGGCAAAGGCACTTGAGGTCACAGTACTAACAGCCAGTGGATAATGGAAAAACCAAGAGAGTTCCAAAAAGACATCTGTTTCTGTTTTATTGATTATATTAAGGCTTTTTGCTATGTAGCCTACAACAAACTTTGGATAATATTTTAAAAACATAGGGATATCAAGGCACCTCATTTGCCTAATAATACAGTGAATAGGAAGCAATTCTTAGAATTGTAAGATGCAATTAAATAGTCCAAAATTGGGGAATTAGTAGACCAACATTTACATCCCTTTATTTACATGTATTCTTACTATATGAAGAATATATCGTAAGTAATGTTGAACCAGAAGAAATAGAAATTAGAAATCAAAATTGATCAGAAAAATGCCAATAACCTCAGATATGCTGCTATCATTTTGATGTCAGGAAGTGAGGAAGACTGAAGAAATTTCTTTTCAGAGGAGAAAGTGGAAATCAGTGTGGCACCAATCACTGCAGAAATCAGTGTGGTATCAATATTAACATGAAACAAAATCTTGCATCAAAAGACAATACCAAAATTGAATTATTAGGTGATAAAGAAATTGAAGTAGCTGTATTTTATCTTTGTAGGCTCAAAAATTCATAGGCATGTGTTTGTTGGCCATGAAACATGAAATATCTGCAATTTGAGAAAAAGACAATGAAGCATCTAAATAAAATGTGAAAAGACATCACACTGACAATCTATATCGTCAAATGTAATACCCAAATGTAATTCATATTTAAAAAATAAAGTTGAGGCATTTGAATTATGGTAAAAAAACAGACAATTCGTTGAAAGCACTAATGATGATGGCAAGCTTTAAATATTCTGAATGATATAGTGCCACCTGAAACAAAATTTATAGTCTTTAGATTGCAAAATTGAGGCAAGAATTTATTCTGATATTTGTGTCAGGGTACTTTATTCTTCTACATAAAGCTATTTTCAACATACTGCATTAATTTCCATCTTTGTATATTTCCTTTTTGGCTCCATTGTAGATCATTAAGAAAGGAATAGCTAATTAGCCACAGTCAATCAATATATTTCTATAGTATATACACTGCTCAAAAAAAATAAAGGAAAACCAAAAATAAGACATCCTAGATCTGAATGAATGAAATATTCTTATTAAATACTTTGTTCATTACATAGTTAAATGTGCTGACAACACAAAAATTATCAATGGAAATCAAATTTAGCAACCCATAGAGGTCTGGATTTGGAGTTACACTCAAAATTAAAGTGGAAAAAACCACCATAGGCTGATCCAACTTTGATGTAATGTCCTTAAAACAAGTCAAAACGAGGCTCAGTAGTATGTGTGGCTTCCACGTGCCTGTATGACCTCCCTACAATGCCTGGGCATGCTCCTGATGAGGTGGCAGATGGTCTCCTGAGGGATCTCCTCCCACACCTGGACTAAAGCATCCCCCAACTCCTGGACAGTCTGTGGTGCAACGTGGCGTTGGTGGATGGAGCGAGACATGATGTCCCAGATGTGCCCAATTGGATTCAGATCTGGGGAACGGGTGGGCCAGTTCATAGCATCAATGCCTTTGTCTTGCAGGAACTGCTGACACACTCCAGCCACATGAGATTTAGCATTGTTGTGCATTAGGAGGAACCCAGGGCCAACTGCATCAGCCTATGGTCTCACAAGCAGTCTGAGGATCTCATCTCAGTACCTAATGGCAGTCAGGCTACCTCTGTGAGCACATGGAGGCCTGTGCAGCCCCCTAAAGAAATGCCACCCAACACCATTACTGACCCACTGCCAAACCGGTCATGTTGGAGGATGGTGCAGGTAGCAGAACATTCTCCACAGTGTCTCCAGACCCTGTCACATCTGTCACATGTGCTCAATGTGAACCTGCTTTCATCTGTGAAGAGCACAGGGCACCAGTGGCAAATTTGCCAATCTTGGTTTCTCTGGGAAATGCCAAACGTCCTGCATGGTGTTGGACTGTGAGCACAACCCCCACCTGTGGACATCAGGCCCTCATACCACCCTCATGGAGTCTGTTTCTGACTGTTTGAGCAGCCACATGCACATTTGTGGCCTGCTGGAGGTCATTTTGCAGGGCTCTGGCAGTGCTCCTCCTGTCCTTTGTACAAAGGTGGAGGTAGCGGTCCTGATGCTGGGTTGTTGCCCTCCTACGGCCTCCTCCACTTCTGATGTACTGGCCTGTCTCCTGGTAGCACATCCATGCTCTGGACACTATGCTACAAACACAGCAAACCTTCTTGCCACAGTTCGCATTGATGTGCCATCCTGGATGAGCTGCACTACCTGAGCCACTTGTGTGGCTTGTGGACTCCGTCTCATGCTACCACTAGAGTGGAAGCACTGCCAGCATTGAAAAGTGATCAAACCATCAACCAGAAAGCATAGGAACTGAGAAGTGGTCTGTGGTCACCACCTGCAGAACCACTCCTTTATTGGGGATGTCTTGCTAACTGCCTATGCTTTCTACCTGTTGTCTATTCCATTTGCACAACAGCATGTGAAATTGATTGTCAATCAGTGTTGCTATCTAAGTGGACAGTTTGATTTCACAGAAGTGTGATTGACTTGGAGTTACATTGTGTTGTTTAAGTGTTCCCTTTATTTTTTTGAGCAGTGTATTTGGAGATATAGACTGCAGGACATAGTATGGTTTCTTTCAATTCAGTAATTTATTGATCGTGTTCTTATATATCTATCCTAAAAGATATCAATGTTATTTAAATCTAAGTCTTATTCAGTTGTACTGCATTTATGTAAAGAAGATGATATAGAATTTTATATTAAGTATTAGTCAAATTCAGCTTTTGAGGCCTAATATTTTCCAAAACAACATAGAGTTGAACTGTACCCCAAAATGGGATTCATCCATAGATTTTATTGGGGTTGGAGATGGTATGTGATTTATATATGTTGCAAAAGTATACTAGCTAAACATTGCAGTATAAAATAGTACATATAACTAAAACAAAAACCCCAAAACCATGGAATAAACTATTTTAGGAACAGATATTTCTCTTGGCAAGGTAATTTCCAGTCTTATGCTAAAGTGCAAGCTATCTATGAAATATTTTTAATTATTAGAAATAGGGTTTTTTACACTTGAAATAATAGAGTTTCATTATTGCAGTGGCATAGAAATTTAATAAATAAACATATATTCAAAACATTTATAAACTTTAAGCTTTATTTAAACCATTGACTATTTCAGTACATAACAGGGAAATATGTCAGTATATAACAGGGAAAGAGCATAACTGGATATTTAAGTGTAGTTCATGCCTAATGTCAAACAATCCATATTTGTGTCCTTTACCTTCTACAAGAGATTAAATTCATCAGAAATCAAAGAGGAAACCAAAACATTCCTTGTTATTTTTTAACAAAGGACTAGTGGAAAATCAATTACAAACCTTGATTTCAGATTCTGAATTGATGTTTGCTAGAACCGTAGGTTCAGACATTAACAAGTATTTTGCTTTATTAAATTCTGGTTAGTTTCTTCATTACTCTGATACTGCTGTCTTCCGATAACCAGAAGTCCTATTCATTAAAGCAGTCAATATGTATGTACATTCCTTTCTTCCCAGAGACTGACTAATCCTCACATGTACATTCAGGACACCCAAATATGCATCACAGCGTAACTTGATAAAAGGCTGGAATAGGATGTGATATTTTTTTCATAGGAACTTTATCAGATGACTTTGTTCTTTATACTTTGTCTGGAATTACATTCTTTATGAATTGGATGTCTTTGATTAGATAGTAATTTGAAGCACCACAGTCTTTTTTTAAAATTCCATTTCAGTAGAGTCAATTGGTTATTGTGGCAAGTTTTCTCTTCACCTCAGTATGATATCACAGATGAAATCAGCATTTTCTAGCTGGCATAGGGAATAAGGTTGTTATTGGGAATTTTTATTACTCTGTGATATCATCCAGTAAAAATGTTAAAATTCTAAGTATCTATAAAATAAAAATCAGGAATGAATCATTAGAAAAATATCAAAAAATATATAGCTTACTTATGATGGCATCTGAAAAATATTTTCAGCTCAATTGTGAACATGTTACATTACTAAAGCATCAACAGAACATATGCAAATATATTGATATTAGTTCTTGGTTTGTACATGTTTCCTAAAAAATATTATCACTTAAGATAATATATCCTGGAAGGAAATATGTTTCAATCCTATCAATTGATACAGATGTGTGGAAGTAACCCATAGGCAGTGGGCAATAAATAGGCAGTTACTCCTTTATTCTGATGAAAAATCAGTTCTACAGCTGATAACACATAAGAACAATCATATATAAACTATAACTGTATAAATAAATTTCTGTAAGCAATATTAACTAAAAGGGGATGTGGGGAAAGAATGAAAAAAATAATATTTTTTAAACAAGTATCCAATATTTCATCATATTCTTCATTATAAAAATTTAATTATATATTTGTATATAAACATCATTACTATTCAAATTTTATTACTGAATTAAACTCATACAATATTGTCTAATTTTGCCTCACAACTAATCTATTTCAAAAGCTGAAAGTTGATAAACTAAAATTAATTAATTAAATCAATGAACCAACATTTTGAATCCAGTATAGTATTTTTTTCTGTATGAAATTAATTTTGAAATTATGTAAAAAATATTTTTCCAAAAAAAAAAACCCTGATGCAATTGATTTGCAACATAAGTTATTCCAACTCACTATTCCATATCTCTTGTACATTTCTTGTCTACATTTCTTGATGTAGAGTTTTAATTCTTGCAGGACAATGTTGATTTGTTCTCTGAAAAGGCATTCTCATACAGAATGCTTAAGAAATGTTAGAAGCCAATATAGTATCAGAGCCAAACAATAAAACTAAGAGATACATAAATTGTATTTTGACTGTTTTATGCATGTTATACAGTATTCCTTTTATAATCCTTCAAAAATTGTAAAGTTGTCATTATATACTACTTGATTGAAAGCATCAATCCCATTTTCTACCCAGATTTTAAAAGAAAAGTTTTCCAACCATTTAAAATAGGATTACTCCAGTGCATTAATTTTTCATGATAGCTGGAGTCAAATTTAATTTTCTATCCAATAGAACCCAGTGTGCCTAACACTTTTCATTTCCTGCTATAGCAAGAATGGAAAACTTGACAGAACTTTATAGCACCAAATAATATTCTCTAATAAAGCTTGCAGAAAATCAATGCCTTTTTCATGTCAAACATGTTTTAAAGTCCAGAAAATTGAAAGCATCTTCACATATGGCATCCACAGCTTTAAAAGAAAAATCCTAGCTATATTTTCCTTCCATAAAAGGTTTACCATTAACTTGTCATTGCATTTCATTTCATTGCCTTGCAAGGTATTAACATGGGAGGTACTCTCAAATGTCAGTATGTCAAACTTTTTTTCCCCAGTAGAAAATGAATGAGCAATGACCCTCTTTAGTCATTTCTACAGGGACATTCCAGCTTTGACTTTTTAAATTTATCTACCTTTTAAATCCAGTGGCTTTTGCCTCGTTGAATGGTTTTTATCCAGGGGTGTTATCTGAATTAGATCAAGCCATAAGTTCCAATAGCAACAACTAGTTCTTAACTTTGCTTAACCTTCACCTCCAGATTAGCTGGCCCACAGCTGGCCTCTTAGCCTGAACCTCGTCTAGTAATGAATTGTACAAGATCACATTTATGTGCAGGGGTCATGGCTAAGGAGAAAACAACCAGCAGGGTCACATATAGCAATTGTGTAAAGGTGACCTGTCCAATCCTTTTTACATGTTTCAAACTGTTATTTCTATGTTGAACTCCCATTAAGAAGGAAGAAAAATACCTCCAAATTCTTTCCTTATCTCTGAAATAAGGAAGTATATATTTCAGATATAAATAATTAGTAAAAAAAATTTATTTTTGCAAAATATGTTCTCAATGTAAGGAAGGTGTGTGCAGCTGACCATTACATTTTTCAAAAATCAACCATTTTATCATAAATATAGTACCTAAATTTTAATCAAGCAGGTGAGATTTTGGTAGAACTTTTGTTTAATAAAAATGCATCTATCTGCCTGTCTGTCTATCTATCTATCTTTTATCTATCATCTGTAATCTTTTTATTCTTTTTATTCTTGCCCATCTGTAATTTCCTCTTAAGAAAAACATGGCTATAATTTAAAAAAAAAGTTTTAAAATGTGATAGCTGATTTGTTGGCATAGTTTCTTGAAATATTATCATTTTTTATTCTTCGGTTCTTCTTCAATATCAATTAAAAGACTATGGAACACTGCAACATTTGTATACTACATCCCCTTTCAATAATATTCATTATTGACTTTCTGGAGTCGAAACAAACTCAGAAACTATGTATTTTGTTATAGTCACTGCTTAAGTATTTACTGCTGAGAATAAGGCTCAATTGGAGTTTAAAAGCAAGGAGAAAAGAAAAGGGAGTACATTGTATATTTTGAACATGTTGTGGTTGGGTGAATATATAAAAGAATTCAAGGAACATAAAACTGCTTATTGTAGTATATGTAACTTGTTGTAAGTCTTGCCTGTGGTTGGCCCAGTTTACAAAAATATATTTATTGTGACCCTCTCCCTTCCCAGATTGGGCCTCAGTTCCTCAAGAAATAATGGAATCCCATCTAGACCTGGCATATCATTCAAATTTTGAATTCTGTCCTGTCCAAAATTCAGATCAAGTTTGCTTTTAAAATGTGTAATTCTGACTTGCAGGAAAAGAAAAGCATAATTGGGCATCACTTTGGTAACAAAATCCACTGAAAAAGAGGTTGCACATTCTCTTTTGAGAGAGGCCATCCATCAGACAACCAGTTGATCTATTATAAGATGTCTTCTTTGTGTGGGTGTATTGGAGCCTGATCTGACACTCAATGGGAACAGTATCAAAACAGTGACTCTCAGTAAATAGAAAAAAGCAGAAATAGCCACTATTATGGCTAACTGACCCAACCTCCTTATGCAGATTGATCTGTTCCCATTTCACTCCGCTACTATATTAATTTCACTGTAAGATGCACAAAAATAGATATGAGACCACTGATGAAATCCTGTAGCAGTAGGAATAAGGGAATGAAATATATATTTAAAAATGTGAGAGCTGGAAGGATTCTATCCTGCAGAATTGTAGAAAATGATAGGAAATGTCTGATAAAAGACTGCTCTTGCCTGCCATGATAAGATTTTATGAACAAGCAAGACTCCCTAAGATCATAGTTTTGTGAGAATGCCAATATGATGTGGAAATTCTGAATGTGAGCCTCACTGTCTGCCCTTGCAATAGATAATACAGGACTTTAGTGCCCAATTGATAGCACATTTCCTAGATCAATGCATGCCAATAGTCCAGTAAAAATGTAATCATTATCTAAATATACTTTGTGCATAGCATTAAGAAACTTAAAAAAAAACTGCATGCAAATTACTATGCCAGAGGTTTTCAGAAAATAGTTAGTTAAATGTTTTAAGTGTCCTTTCTCACATTTAATATGGTTTATGAAGATTTTTAAGAATCTTCTGTTCAATAAGATACCTGCCCCAGTAAGGCTCCCTCCACTCGCTTTATAACATTTTGTTCTCAAATCCTTCAATTTCTAGCTAAAGTTCTCTCCTGGATTGGCTTGAAGCTAATCAATTTTAAATTAACTGCCTTTCAGCAGTTAGTTGTTGATTTGTTTTTGTTTCAATATTGCCACTAATCAAAATTATTTCTGTAGAAGAAATGTGGTTTTAAAGCTTATGTTCTGTCCATTATAAAAGCAAGGAGTTTCCAGGAAAGTGTTAACTGATGTGCTATTGTAGGGTGAGGGGAAGTTTAACAATGATGTTGACAGACTCTTCTGAACTATATAAAGCTATGAGATCAGACTTCACAAAACTCCACCTCACAATCTTGAGCCACAAACACATCTTTTAGGAGGGAATCCTATCCTACAATGAACTGATCTCAAAAAGCTTTAGTTAATAGGAAGAAACACTGAAGCCTTCAGAACACGGCAGAGAAACTAAATCTGAGGGGAGCTCTGAGAATCATTCAGTTTTTAGTCTTAGACACTGCTTTTGTACTGGGAATGATGCTAGTGTGGAGTTTTATGATCCTGAAAGAGAGGCAACTCCTCTGGGCAACCTTCTATGTTTTGTGCTTGTTGGGTGAGTATTTGAAAAGAAAGTACAACCTATGAAACTCTTATGCACAAAAGTGAAAGAATGGAATTATGAGTCTGTTTGCCATAGTTTATGAAATATTAATAGAAGCATGTACTTTTAATGTAATGTCAGTCCCTTTGAGGTTCAAATGGCAGATAAAAGTAGCAAAAGATTGCAGTATGGAATCTTCCAAATTGGCAATTTGTAGACAGAAATCATTACAGATGTGTAGTTTCCCTTTGTGAGGAAATGCTATGCCAAAGCCTACAGACAATAGATGCAGGTGTTCATTACTTTGCAACTGTATGATCTTTTCCACATGTCATCAAGAATGCTTAGTTATCCTAGTATGTATTTTTATCATTTTTATCATTTATTCTTAACCCAAAGTACCTAACTAAAACCCAAAATACTGTTAATTTTTTTTTTAAAAAAATCTATGCTTGTAATCCTCAAATGTCTATGCTATATAGTACATTGTTTTAATATCTTAGAGGAGTGTATTCATTTAAGCTTGCTCTTTAAAATGTTTACTTCCCTATAATGTTTAATTTCAAAAACAGTTGTCAATTCCATTGCAAATGCATTATCTTTCTATAAATGCTTAAAAATACAGCAGGATAAAAAATGTTGGTGTGTGTGTGTTCGTGTGCACCCTTGTGTACACAAGGCTTTCAGTCAGTGTTCTTCCTGATGGCCACCTGGACAAGTCCCTGGAGCTTTAGTGGCAAGCTTTTATTGGCTAAAAATGAGTGACCCACGATACTTAGTTGGTTTTGTGTCCACAGTGTTACTAGAAAATGTTTTTTTTTTTATTTGAACATGTCATGTACTGCAAATATCCAGACTCTTTAAATAAATATTTTTAGTGAAAAGCATGCATTAATACAATCAAAACCAATACTAATACAATACTAAGTAGTAAAAGTAGCAAACAGAAAAACAGAGTTTATCAGATGAATATATTCACCAGTTAATACTGCATTTTACAATTTGTAGACCATGTGTGAGAATATTTTGCCATTCAAAAAGTTCTTCCATTCTGAGCAATGGGAAGTTGGCGATGTGCCATTGCATTGTCTTTTTTAGTTTGTTTTTATAGTTAATAAAGCTCATCTGCAAGTGAACATGTTGTCATGAACTACTCTTAGTTAGGTGAAAGTGGCCCACAGCTGATTGGTTCATAGACCAACTGAAATGTTCTGTCCAAAAAGAAAAGTAGTCAACTTATTTTATTTTTCTTTTAGCATATCATTAGATGCTACATCCTATTAAATAGTATACAATTCTTTTTCTGAATGTTTTATATCCATTGTACTGTGAAGCACTCCCCAAAGGATCCTCAATTGCTCTCAGTTGACATGTTTGATTCTGTTTGCTTCTCCAAATGCCTAGAAATATGTATTAGACACCTGCTGGGAACCTGCACATTGTCCACATTCCCTAATAACCAACCATCTGGAGACAAGTGCCTGTTATTAGATATGATAGAATGCATTCTATATTAGTAGATGTTATCTATCATATAAAGAATTTTCAAACTCATCCTGAAGTGGTAGACATGCTGTATAAATGAAATTCTTTATAAAAAAATTCCAGCTGTGCATTGCTATGTTAATGGATGCAGATAATTAGCCTCTTAGTATTCATAACATATTGGGGATGGTAAGGACAATATCTGGTCTGTAAATAACCTTGGAACAAGTAGACTGTATTATTTTGAGCCATCCAACTTTGTGCACTGATTTGAAACTGTAATAACCTGGTCATGTTTGCGAAGAATGGAAAACATGAAAGTGACATTCAAATAATAGCTTGAATGCTTTTTTAGTATCACATATGAAAACTGCCTCATAATTAACTCTTAGATAATCATGGTAATCATGGTCTCTGTGTGTGTGTCTGTGTGTGGTTCTATTTCTTTATTCTAAGCAGTATCTTCAAGTACTTTATTAGCAGTTTTGAAAGTTCTCATATTACTGGAAGAGCAACTTCCCAGTTGTCTAAGTCCAAGTTTCAATCCATAGAGAGGGCCTTAACCAGAAATTAGAAAAACATGGAATTGGTTTTGCGAATATGGAGCCAATATGCAGGAAAATGACTATATGGATGTATATTTTAATCTGTCTCATAATTTTTATTGATGTTCTACTAAAAGATTGGGATGCATCTTGAAAAATGTATCCAAGGTCATTGGCTATGTGTAACTGAGCATTGACTTGAGTCCAAGAGAGGAAAGGTTTTCAAAAAGTGGCGGTGACTGTTTACCATTTCGGAGATGCATGATGAGTTTTGGTTTTGGAATTTGTTTATACTTGGCAATCATTTTAAGGAGATTATTGTGCACTTGTGGATTCTTGAATTATTTCCCACTATCTTTATAATACTATTCTCTCTCTCCCTCCCTCCCTCTCTCTCTCTTTTTCTCTCTGTCACAGTAAATTCAGTACTTTACTAGAGTTTGGAGTAAACCAAATCTCATCAATGCTTGCCAAGAATGTGGCAAAAAGCAAAATAAGTAATTGTCTAAAAGACTTCATTTAAATTGTCATGGTACTATTCCTTGGAGTTTACTACAAGCTTAAGATCCTTATTTCTTAAGAAAAAGCAGGAAAGAACGATCTCTAAGGAAAAGGAAAAATCCAGAGGGTAATTTCTCAGAAATATTTGGTTGTATCCATCTTTTCTTTTTCTTTTTTAAATAAATGTCTATTCATACTGAAAAAACCTGGATGATTTAAATACACAGATGTACAAAAAACAGATAGCACCTGGAATGTGGGAACGCATTTTATTTTGATAATCTTACAGAATCCATAATCAAGAAGAGTTAAACAGTTAAACAGTTAAAGAGACCTGACCTGCTGAAGCAACTTTAGAAAGGAAACGTGATTTAATTTACATGTGGCTGAAAAGATAAACATTTATTTGTGCAACAGTCCCATTTAATGTTTCATTTCAACTTTCCCTTATCAGCTTTCAGACTCAATTTTCTTGACCATGGTCACACTGACAATTTGCTGGGTTAAATCTAAAGGACAGAAGAGAATTGTGCACTTCTACATTTTGCACTGGGAACTGTTCCCCAATTTTTTAAAATCAAAAATATTTAATAAAAATTATTCTTTATTTATTTGCTTGTTTTGATAATCTAACAGGACAGATATTTATTATTGCATATTTTTCTTTTACCTTGTTTTCCACAGCAAACAGAAAAACCTTGATAATTTTTAAATGTTTCTTCATAGAAAGTAGATGACTTATATCTTGGGATTTATTTAGTCATTTGTTTCTCTTGCTCCCTTGCTTTTTTATCAAGTCATCAAATGATACTTTGCTTTGTATCTACAAAGATCTAGGAGATACTACTGTAAAAAATTAAGATTATCACTTCACACTGGTGAAGTACATTGCTGAGAATCACATCTATATGAGTACATAGCCTCCCTGTTCATCAAGAGTGCATATACTGTGAATGCAATTGAAGCTGTTATTGCAAACTGTAATGCTGTATATAACATATTGCTAAAAGATCAAATTGATATATGTATATTTCTTTAATAGTTACTTCACACATGATATGTTAACTTTCTATTTTTTTTCATTTGCATTGTAAAAATCTAAAGGAGGAAACCAAACATTCCAATGTATTATTTTTTATTTTTAGCATGGAACTAAAAGTGCCTATAATCCATATAATCACTACCTAGAAATTAATACATTTGCCAAATATTGCATTCAATAAGTATAACAATATATAAGTATAACAAGTATAATAATATAACAAACAAATCTTCTTACACGGTAATAATGGTAACAAAAAAGAAAAGAAAAGAAAACTGTGAGCATAGAATGTTGTAAAATAGTATCACAGACAAAAACACCAGTTTTTGAAGATTCAACTGAACTTCATAGTACAAATTGACAGTGCCAATTATTATGTTTGGGGAATGAAAATATTGCACTCAGAGCAAGTATTGTTAATTAAATTATTTGGAAAATGATATTATTGAAGATCATTATTTACAGGGAGTTGTGATATTCTTATGAGTTTATCTTGGGCTTCAAAAATAATACTTAACATAAATTACAAATAAAAAGATATTTCACAAAGTTTTCAAGAGGACTAATAAAATGGGAATAATCTGAAATCTCCAGAGATTATACTATAGCAATGTTAAATTTAATTTTAGCACTTTTATGTTCATTTTGTTCCCAGTATATACAACCTGCATTGGTGTAGAAACTTGGAAAAGGCCATACCATTATAATAGAATTATATCTAGTTTAATTCAAATCTTAATGACATTTTAAAATCAATTTACTTGAGCTGAACTGAAATAGAATGTTAAGCAATAATATCCTAAAATTATATGATCAATTGTGGTGTGAGGTTTTTAAAATTGGTTTCTGAAGTTGGAAAAATGACAAAACTCAGATGTTCATATCATATACAATCCATTTCAAAAAATAAAACATTGATGTTGCAGGCACTTTAGCTATTGCATTTGGGTAGAATTGATGAGCAAGAAGTTGTCTTAACCAGGTGTTATAATATTTTAAATTGTCAACTTCTCTTCTCACATTCTCCTCAGTCTTTTCTTTGTGTCATTCGTGAGTATAAAGCCCACACCCATATCCCGTCTAGGGCCTTGTGGAAAAGGAAAAAGCATCTGGAGGAGGGAATGAGTAGAATTTTATCAGATACTTCCAGAGGGAAGGGGACTCCACCCTTCTGAATTCCTGCCACATGGCTGCAGAAGAGCAAAACTAAAGATTCATGACTAATGTTGCTCAGAATGTCCAAAGGTGGTACTTATTATAATTATTGGCAGAATAAATCACAAATACAAAAATCTTGGCTTATCCAGTTTGATTTTGCATGTCCTCCAGCAAATGAAATTCTGAACCTCATTTTTAGTCACATAGCAGTGTGATATTAATTTTGGCAATCTGAGGCTAAGTGCTAACTTTTATGCTTCACATTTACCTTCAATCTGAACTATTTGAGCATTGGTGGCTCAGTGGTTAGAGTGCAGTACTGCAAACTACTTCTGCTGCAATTTGGCAGATCAAATCCTACCATGCTCAAGGTTTACTCAGCCCTTCATCCTTCCGAGGTGGGTAAAATGAGGACCCAAATTATTGGGGGCAATATGCTGACTCTATAAACAGTTTAGAGAGGGCTGTAAAGCACTGTAATGTGGTATATAAATCTAAGTGCTATTGCTATTGCTAAGTGCTAAGAATCTTAGAATTCTCAGTTATAATCAGTTGGTCAAATAAGAGGATATACAGTTATAGAACATAATTTGTAGAACAAGGCTATCAAACTCCCAGCCAGTGCACCAGGTGCATCACGTGCTGGGCATACCCACACCCAATTTAGCAAAGAGGGAAAAAGTCTCAATAGATCACATGACACTGCCATGATGACGTAAGTTTGACACCCCTGTTGTATAGCATAAAGGATACAGAGTCCATTCTTACATTGCTTTAAAATTTTGCAAGAGCATTGCCTGGAAGGCATGAAAATGCACACTGAGGATTTCCATACTAATGGAAATTTACAGAAAATCCAGCCATTGTTGTAGTGATGTATTACTAATAAAGACAGGTTTTAGATTGCTACAGCTCAGTGGTATTATAAATTGCTAGTATGGAAGATTTCACACTGAAATAATATAAGACTTGTATGTTGTAGACAATTGTTTTTGAGCAAACACCTATACACAACAAGATTTAACAATTGACTGCAGAGTTTTTGGACTTTCTCAAAGACAAACAGATATACAAACATGTGTACATGTACATGCATATAGAATTTCCTACATGTATATATTCTATTACCCTGTTTCTCCAACAATACGGCCTCCCCCTATAGGAAGTCCCAACATGTTTTATAGGCATGAAATGAAATTAAGCCCCTCCCCCCAAATTAAGGCCTATATTAAAACATGCGAAATGGGGGGAATGGTGGGGGGGCTTGCCATTAGGAAGTACTTTTGTTGCACACCTGAATATAGTGCTGACTGCGTTGATCCCAATACGAAGTGCCCCACCAATGCCAAGATCAACATACAAGCTGTCGCCACCTGCCCGAAGATGCAAGGGGGGAGAATTAAGTCACCCCCGAAAAGACGGCCTAGCCATTTTTTCAGGGCTCAAAAAAAAAATAAGACCCGGCCTTATTATATGAGAAACATGGTAGGTCTAATTCTATTTCCCTAGACTATATGGTTGCTGTTAAGTCTGGAGCATGGGTGCGAATGATGGAGACAAGCCGGAGGAAACAGTGAACTTCAAACTCTTTATTTACATATTGTGATTGCTCAGCTCAAAGGCTGCTCAAGCCTTACTTATATAGGCAACTCATTAATTACTTAACCAATAGCAAACCTGGAATGCTAGCTCCGTTTAACCAATAGGAATAGTCTATTAGTGGCCAATCGGATGCTTCTAAATGGGCCAATCCGATCGGGCCATCAATAGCCAATCAGAAGTGCAGGGCCAGAACCCTGCACTGGACTTCAAGCTCAATGATAATTTTATTGGTATTATGCATTCACAACACCCCTTTCCCCCGGCTTCTGCCCATGAGGCACGGTTACATAGTCCTTAAGGTAGGACGGTTGTTTAATTAGTCTTTTTGATTTTCGCAAGGTGCCAGTTGTTTGGCTGCACTCTTGCTGAGGTAGATCGTTGTTTAGCGGTAAGGGTGCCTCTGGTTCCGAGTTCATGTTCTCGTTGTCATCAATATCACTGGCCAATTCCTGAGGTGCCAATTCTGGTCCCAGGTTCCTGTTCCTGCGTTACCGTTCCAATATCAGTCTCTTCGAAGGGGTTTCCTTCGAATAATAATTCGCTTTCCTCTGTATCTTCCCCCCCCCTCAGTTTGATCAAAAGGGAGTTCGGAATTGAGAGGTGGTAGCTGCAATCGTAGCTGATATATATGGTGCTTCCAAAGTCTATCGTCAGGGCACTGAACGAGGTATGACCTAGGGCCGGTTACGCGGATTACGGTCGCTTCCAGCCACAGCGGATCACCCGAAAAGTTTTTAGCGAATACGAGATCGCCTACCTGGAAGGTACGGCATCGACTGCTGGATCCGAGTGGCTTTTCGGGTTCATAGGCTGGGTGTCGAGGTGGGAGCGGAGCTTTCGTCCCATTAGCAGTTCGGCGAGAGTTTTGTTGGTGACGCTGTGAGGTGTAATGTGCTACAGGAAAAGGATCCGGTTGATTTTTCGTCGATGTTATCGTAATCGATCTTTTGCAGAGTCTTTTTGACGAATTGTACCATGCGCTCAGCTCTACCGTTTGCAGCAGAGTGCGCAGGCGAAGTGAGCGCATGTCGAATGCCCCAGTCAGCCAAGTACTGCTCAAAAGGTAGCATGGTAAATTGGGGCCCGTTGTCAGATACCAGGATGTCTGGTAATCCGTGGGTTGCAAAAAGTCTTTCTAGTCTTTTGATGACTGCATCAGTGGTTGTGCTGCTCATTCGGTGAATCTCGAGCCAGTTCGAGTAGGCGTCGACGGTTAGCAGGAATGTGTGGCCTTTGGTCGGCCCAGCAAAATCCAGATGGATGCAGGACCAGGGTCCCCGTGGCATCTCCCATTTGGTTCGGGTTGCCTTTGGTGGAGCATTGCTTACTTCTTGGCATCTCTTGCAAGTTTTAACCCATGATTCGATTTGTCTATCGATGCCTGGCCACCACGCGTAGCTTCGTGTGAGGCTGTTCATGCGCACGATGCCAGGGTGACCATCATGCAAGGTTCTTAGCAGAGTTTGTTGGAGTCGTTCTGGGATAACGACTCTTTCACCCCAGATGACACAGCCCTTCTGCAAGAACAACTCTGTTTGACGACTTTTGAATGGTGCAAAGTAGTCTGGTACTTGGTCCAATGGCCATCCGCGTTCCACCCATGTGAGGACTCGTGCCAAGATGGGGTCGCGTTTTGTTTCTCTCACGATGTCACGGGCAGTCAATGGCGGCATGTGGAGTGTCTCAATATGCAACGCTGTCATCGTTGGTGCAGGATCGTTGATAGTTTCAGGGAGCGGTGTACGGCTCAGCGCATCAGCGTGGGGGATAGCTTTCCCCGGACAATATTGTAGCCGATAATTGTTGGCAGCCAAGAATTCTGACCAGTGGGTCATTCGGGGAGATAGTATGTAGGGAGTTGGTTTGTCCCCAGCAATAATCCCCAGCAATGGTTTGTGGTCAGTTACAATGGTGAAATTCCGGCCGTACACGTACTCATGAAACCTCTTAACTGCTGACACAATTGCCAAGGCTTCCTTATCAATTTGGCTGTAATTTCGCTCGGTTTTCAAGAGCGTCTTTGAAAAGTAAGCAACAGGGGCTTCGTTACCATTAGGTAACACATGACTCAAAATGGCGCCCAAAAGGCGATGCATCACAGGTTATGTTTAATGGCAAAGTCTCATTGTACTGCATAAGCACGGCATCCGAAGTTTTTAAATTACGGAATGCCTGCTCTTCTTTGTGACCCCATACCCAGTTTGCTTTTTTGTCTAAAAGACGATGTAACGGTTCAGCAACAATAGCTTTGTGCGGCAAGAAAACATTATAGAAGTTGATGAGGCCTAGGAACGCCTGGAGGTCGGTCTTGTTCTGGGGTCTGGGAGCGTTCTTTATTGCTCTTAATTTACTATCAGTAGGGTGAATACCCTGACTGTCAATTAGGTACCCTAAGAATTCAACACGATCGGTACACATTTTGCATTTATTTTTTTTGACTTTCAGGCCTGCTTCCTGAAATTTTTGTAATACTAATCTTAAACGCTCCCGCAAAATTCTTTGAGTGGGGGAAGCAATAAGCACATCATCGAAATAGGGGACAACGCCCTTGATCCCCTGCAATAGTCTCTCCATTAGGCTCTGAAAGATCCCTGGGGCTACACTGACTCCGAATTGAAGCCTTGTACACTTAAATGCGCCATGGTGTGTTACGATAGTCTGTGCCTGTGCCGTTGTTTCATCAACCAGCAATTGCTGGTAAGCCTGAGCTAAGTCTAATTTAGTGAAGACTTTTCCACCCCCCAGGGAATGGAGGAGATGCTGTACTACCGGCACCGGATATGGGTTCTGTTGCAGGGCGTGGTCCAGGGTGGCTCGGTAGTCCCCGCAAATTCTAATGGAGCCATCCAGCTTAATGGGTGTCACAATCAGTGTTTCCCAAGGGGAGTGATCCATTGGCTTTAAAACTCCCTGGGCAATCAACTTATCTAGCTGCTTGTCGATTTTCGCTTTTAGAGCGAATGGAACTCAATGAGGCTTAAGGCGGATGGGCGCTATCTTTGGATTAAGACTAAAGGATATTGGGGTCCCCTTGTACTCACCTAACTTTTCCTCAAAGACGTCCCTGAATTTGCGGGCGAGGTCTTCCTCCCAGTCACGGCCGCCGATTCGATTAATGCCTGCCACTTCGATGCCGAGTGGTGCGAACCACTGTAGGCCGGACAGGCTAGGCCGGTCCTTATCGATCACTGTCAGGGGTAAGTACGCCGTGCGGTTCTTGAATGTAACTCGGACTTGGCTGGATCCCGCAACTGGAATTCAGTTCCCCTGGTAGTCCTTTAGGATGAGCTGTTGAAATTGAAGGTCTTGGTGCCAGATTGTGGGGATGAGTTGCTTGAGGGTCTTCCATGAGACCATCGAGAGGGACGATCCCAAGTCTACTTCCATTGGGCAGGGCCGATTTTCAATGTTCACATTGACCCGAATTTTCTGAGTGTCTAGTGAAGAGGCATGGCCAATAGTGAGTGTTTGGTGCACCTCTTCTCATCTCGCTAGATGATTCACGGGTTGGTTTCCGTAGGAGTGGTTTACTGGTTCTCGCCTTACAGGGCGATTCCCTGTCGGTTGGCAGAGATTAGTTTCTTTCGAGATCGAGCTGGGTACCAGGAGGCTTCTGCAGACCCGTCCGATGTGGCCTCGTTTCCTGCACTCATGGCAGAGTGTGTCGCGGAATTTGCAGTCAGAGCGAAAATGGTTGGCCCCGCAGCCTGTGCAGGGTTGTTGGAACTTTGGGCGTCGTTCCCGATCGGTCCGTAGGCGATGGACCTCTTCTTCGTCGCTGTCTAACGACAAAGAGAGGTCCTCATGATGGGCCGTGGAAAGCTGCCCTTCTGCGCTAGGTGAAATTTCGCCGGCCGAATGGCGGGCATGAGTGCGATTTCGGCGTAGTTGAGCAGCCGACTTCTTGGTTGCCTCCGCTGCCGTGGCTTCAGTTATGGCGTCCTTAAGGGTGATGTCGCCCTTTGCCATTATTTTGCTCTGCACGTTTAGAGCGTCGAGCCCTAGGACTACCCTGTCTCTCAAAGCCTCCTCCAGATCGGTGAATTTACACAGGCCTCCCAGGTTCCGGAGGTCTGCAATGAAATCGGCGACGCTTTCTCCTTTCCGCTGGTTCCGTTGGTAGAACTCGTGTCGTCTTACGAGCATTGGAACAGCAGGTGCGTAGTGGGCCCTTAGTAGCGGTTCGAGGACGTCCCAGTCCATGGTCTTCACTTCAGCCGGTTTTGCCAATGCTTTAGCCATATTAAAAACCATTGGGCTGCAGTGCGTCACAAACACCACCCGTTTCTTTCCGGCCGTGGCATCCTTTAGATTATTTGTTTCCAAGAACATTTGGAAACGATCCATGTAAGACTCTCAGTCTTCTTGAGCCGGATTGAACGGAGCGGGTGGTATGGCGCCGCCGGACATGGTTTTGCCGTTTTGTGCTTCAGTCATGTGCTTAGTTGGCTCTGATGTCATCCAATCCCACCCTCGTCGCCAGTGTTAAGTCTGGAGCATGGGTGCGAATGATGGAGACGGGCCGGTGGAAACAGTGAACTTCAAACTCTTTATTTACATATTGTGACTGCTCAGCTCAAAGGCTGCTCAAGCCTTACTTATATAGGCAACTCATTAATTACTTAACCAATAGTGAACCTGGAGTGCTAGCTCCGTTTAACCAATAGGAATGGTCTGTTAGTGGCCAATCGGATGCTTTTAAACAGGCCAATCCGATCGGGCCATCAACAGCCAACAGAACCCTGCACTGGACTTCAAGCTCAATGATAACTTTATTGGTATTATGCATTCATAAGAGTTGCATCAGATAGTAAGCTGTACTTAAGGTGTGCATATGGAGGCAAGGAAGATTTACAACTCTGCTTAACTCATTGGCTTGCTTGCACATAGTTTGAACATGCAAAACAAAAGCAAGGTTACAATGTAATTTATTCCATTTAACAGCTTTTACAATACAATAAACAATAGTGTATACTTATTCCACTCTACTCCTAGGAAGATGTACATCTTGTAATTATTTCATCAAAGATATATCTATCACAGTCACAAAACGATTCACTAAGAAATGGGTATGGGTGGTTTAAAGAAACAGATCTTCCTTAAAAAGAGAAAAGTGTCATTTTGTAATTCATCATTTTTCTTTTTTACTTGCTTTTTCTTAAAATGCAGCTCTAACAAACATACGTA
This sequence comes from Hydrophis major, assembly GCA_033807585.1. NCBI lineage: Eukaryota > Metazoa > Chordata > Lepidosauria > Squamata > Elapidae > Hydrophis > Hydrophis major. The sequence goes on along the minus strand of CM066330.1, from coordinate 212,067,044 downwards.
GTTTGATATAATTCTGTTAAGTGTTCCATTTTCAGAACAGAAAAAAAAGGCAAATGCACAACACAGCTTCCTCTGCATTTAATATAGCCAGTGTCCACTACATGTAATACAGATGACTGATTTGAAGCATTCACCTAAGCAAGGGCAAACACATTTTCAGGTTCCAAAGCTAGGTATGAAGAAATCAGTTATAGTTCAAAAAGCCATGGCAAGTAAAGACAGATTTTTCATCTGGTTTATATCTTTCCTTCCTTAGAAGAAGTTTTATGTTGTAAATAGCTGTTGCAAAGGATCAAGACAAATGCTGCAGGTGTGATGTTTCTATAGCCACACTCAAAAGAATAGAACCAAATTGAAATATCGTGGTTAATACACTAGATGCAGCAAACCCAAAGTTCATGGATTCAAATTCAGCCAGGCAAAGGAATGTTGCATCTGAAACTGATACTCTGGTGGAGTGGTTGAGGAACACACAGAATTACACAGTTTCTGACTATTGTGGAATCTCCATCAAATTGAAAACTCTGATTGAGAATGAAGAAGACTTCTGAAGGCTTGATTCTTTTGTCCTTTGTAAGGCAAATTCTACAATGGCCAGAGCAGAGATTGGCTGCCCCTAGATAAAATAAAAAAGAGGGGGGTGTAATTGTATTAGAGCAAGGATTTTGATGCTAAAATAGGATTTCTAAGTTGAGACTTGAATGTAAATACAATATTTTGCCTCATACTTCCTGGACTTCCTCTTTAACTGACAACCTCTTCCTTTCCTCAATAATTATAATACCCCTATGGTTTTTCTTGCCCCTTTTAAGAAAAGCAGAGAAAAATCCTTCTTGACATATAGATTGATGAAAGATTAACATGTTTTTTACCCGCCTTAATTACTCTTCATAAGGTTGTCTTTAAAGGTAAAATGTTTATAGTAATCACATTTATTACAGTTATGGTTAAGGTTATAGGAAGCATTTTTATATTGCTTTTATATTTTTCTAAGTAACTCAAGGTGGTGAACATAGTAACAAGATTCCTTTTTTTCCTCACTACAACAATCCTGTGAGGTGGATTGGGCTGAATAAGAAGATTGCCCAAATTCATCCAACTAGCCTTCAAGCCTAAGGTGGGACAGAATTCAGTTTCCTGATTTCTAGCCTAGTGCCTTAACCGGTTTATTTCTGTTTGTAGAAATTTGATATTAAATTAAATTAAGTTCATCTTATGGAGTAATTCAGATTCTCAAACAATAAGTTTTTCTTTTCAAGGATCCATGGAATTCTAACCATTAAGGAATTAATAGGTTCTAAGTTTTCATTTTGCTACATATCTGCATATTTGAATAATGTATACTACGTTGAATTCTGGCTACAAAGCTGATTTGTTCTTTCCATGATATCACCCATCTGAGAAAGTTTACAAAGAACCAAACCTTTAAGAGTTAGCAGATAGTTCATGCTCTCCCCTCGAGAACTATTCTTCATGTGTCTTCTCTGGAGCGGAAACATAAACAGAATAGATGAGCAAGGAGCTGGCAAAGGAGTTGCTTCAAACAGTATTCTCCTGGGAGAGAGCACTGCACAGGAAAGAGGGGAAAAAATCCCTCTGGAAGAATGGTTGACATCAGAACTTCCTGAAGTCTGCTATCTTGATGTCATTTGATATTGTTTTTTTTAGGGAAGTGTGATGGATAGGTGAGACTGAATATGATCCAAAGTCTAGATACATTTCTAATATTTTTTTAATGTTTTAGGTGGCATAATTATAGACTTACTCAAGGATGTATTTTCATAGCTTTGGTGCCATAACAGAAAAGACTCTTTTTCACACTCTACCTCTAAAGTTTGTGGGGCATATAATCTATTGCCATCTATATTCAGTGATTCAGGCTCTTCACTTACAAGCGACTCAATGGAATTTGAGTAGATATTCTTTTAGATGAGTAGGCTTAATTTTCTCATTTATTTTGTTCAACAGCTTGGGTGCTACTAATAGTGATGAACCTGATTTTTTTTGCATGATTTTATGACTGTTGTGGGTGTGGAAATTCTTGTATTTGTGGTTGCTGTACTCTATATTCAGGGCTTTCCTGTGGGAGGCACAGGGACAATGTTTATTTGAGCATATTATATACATAGAGTGAGAGAGCTTGCTCATGTTAATCTATTATTCTCCGTTGTTTTTGTCCATAGAAGCTTTATATAAACCAAAGTGTTTGTGGGAATCTGAAGTACTAAAATAACCATTAGTGTTATATTTTAACTGATTCATTTTGCTGCCTTGAAAGATATCAATCCATCATTTGAAATACTGAATTATACCCAAATGTGAGACGCAATATAATTGCTCCCATCCTATTGAAAAGGCATTGCTGTTCTCAATCTGCTCTGAAATAATAATCATACCATTGAGGAGGCCATTGAAGCATCTGAGCACTGTATTTCATGCCACAATCACACATAAACTACATGTGGGTCATGTAATTCAAAATTATCTGCCGCAATTTTTCAAATATTCTTTTAAACTAAAGGGATATCATATGCTTTAGTGAATTCAGTTCAGTGGAATTATTGTTTGGTGCTAAATTCCTACAATTATTTTATCCTTATAGAAAAAGTATAGACTATATTTCTCAGGATTTTATTTCAAATCCCATTTTGTGTCTCAAATGTGATCATATATTATGAAACTGGCATTAGTAAGACTGAATCTGTTGTGATCGCGAAAAAAGGTTCTGAGTCGGTGACTTATCATTAACAGCTCTTTATTTCAATCATTGAACCGAACTGGCAAAAGGCAAAAAGCCTCCGGCTTTTATACCTTTTGCCGCGGCAGCCGCGGCCAATGGCAGCGATTCAAGTCTCCCGCTCTTGGTTTGAACCAATCGCGGGAGACTTCAATCGGGCCAATCGGCGCGGCTTGCCTGGCCAATTAGAAATCCCTGCGCCTTAGCCAATCAAGGCGCAGGGATTTCGAGTAGTCCATTTTAATACATAACACCCCTCCCCTCTTGGTACGGTCTTTCACGTGGTGTAATCACGCAGGTAGGCGGGGCTCCGTCGGGTCCTAGTTGACCTGCGCAGCTCACTTCCTTGTTGTAACTCGGCCGGAGCGGTCATCTTTTTGGCTGCTCCTGGCTCTGTGAGAACCGGCTGGATGGTCGGGCCGGTTCTCTCGCCGTGGCTCCCGCCTGGGCCTACCGGGTCGGTTGAGTCACGGATTTTTCCGCTCCCGCTTGGCTTCTCCGAGTCGGTAGAGTTGGCTGGACGGCTCTTCTCCGGATGGGACTCGCGGGGGCTGCGTTCTGGTGAGTTTTTGAATTTAATTTTTTCCTGCGTTTCTCTTATCGGGTATTCCCTCCCCCCTTGGTTCGTGTCTTGGGGGTTGAGGTTAGTCTTTGCTCGCGACCGGAGTTGGTCGATGTGTCGTTTCCAGGCTCGCCCATCGATGGTTTGGAGCCGGTACGACCGTGGGCCCGTGATTTGAGTTATGACGGCTGGGATCCATAGGAGATCCCCCGTCATGTTTTTTGCGTAAACCCAGTCGCCTGGTTCGAAGGTTCGGTACCTGGAGCTTGAGTCTGGGGGTCGCTCCGGGTTGTAGGTGGGGTGCAGACGATCGAGTGGGGACCTCAGCTTCCTGCCCATCAGGAGCTCTGCAGGGCTTTTGTTGGTCGTGGTATTGGGTGTGATGTGCTGTATGAAAAGCAGTTTATTGATTTTTTCGTTGATCTCCTCGTGGTCCATTTTCCGGAGGGTCTTTTTTGTAAACTGGACCATCCGTTCCGCCCTACTGTTCGCCGCCGGATGCGCCGGTGCTGTCAATGCGTGGCGGATACCTTTCTCGGCCAGGAAACGTTCGAATTCGATGGATGTGAATTGGGGCCCATTGTCTGAGACAACGACGTCTGGGAGGCCATGTGTGGCGAACAGTTTACACAACTCTTTAATGACAGCCTCTGTGGTGGTGGATTTCATGTCAGCCACCTCTAACCAGTTTGAGTATGCATCTACTGTGATTAGAAAAGTGTGTCCATTTGTGGGGCCGGCAAAGTCTAAGTGGATTCTGGACCAGGGTCCCCGTGGTATTTCCCAGTCTCGGATGGGCGCTGTGGGTGGGCTGGACCTGGTTTCCTGGCACCGGTGGCATTTGGCGACCCATGCTTCAATTTGTTTATCCATCCCTGGCCACCAAGCGTAACTCCTGGCCAGGGCTTTTGTCCTGACGATGCCAGGATGCCCCTCATGCAACATCTCTAGGACCCTGTTTTGCAATTTGCACGGAATTACCACCCGATCTCCCCACAGGATGCAACCCCTTAACAGTGAAAGTTCAGTCTGGCGCTGCCGGAATTTTTTAAAAGTCTCGTCAATGTCTTTTTCCGGCCAACCTTTTTCTAACCAATGTAAGACTTGCGCCAATTGTTTGTCCCTAATGGTTTCTCTGGCAATATCAGACGCGGTTATGGGCAGGCTCTCGATACTCAGGGTGTTTGTTGTTGGTGCGGGGTCAGGTTCAGAGTCCGGCAAGGGCGAGCGGCTTAAAGCGTCCGCGTGCGAGATTTTCTTACCTGGCTTGTGTAATAGTTCGTAGCTGTAGGCTGCCAGGAATTCAGACCATCTAGTCATGCGTGGTGACAAGATGTTTGGCGTAGCCCGGTTTCCAGCAAGGATGCCCAGCAGTGGCTTATGGTCAGTGATTATTTTGAAAGGGCGGCCGTACAGGTACTCGTGGAAACGCTTTATGGCGGCAACTATAGCCAAAGCTTCTTTGTCCAGCTGGCTATAGTTCCGTTCCGGTTTTGTCAGTGTTCTGGAAAAAAATGCAATAGGCGCTTCTCTCTGGTCTGGGAGGGTATGGCTGAGGACAGCGCCGACGCCATAGGGCGATGCGTCGCAAGTGACAGCTAAGGGCAAAGTCTCACTGAACTGCATTAGGACGGCGTCGGAGGTGAGGAGGTCTTTGGTTTTCTGAAAAGCGGCCTGTTCTCGGCTCCCCCAAGTCCATGCTGCCTTCTTATCTAGGAGTCTATGCAAGGGCTCCGCCGCCGTTGCCTTCTGAGGTAGGAAGACATTATAAAAATTTAGTAAGCCTAGGAATGCCTGTAGTTCTGTTTTGGACTTCGGGGTGGGGGCTTCCTTGATGGCTTTAACTTTTTTAGTTGTAGGGTGGATGCCCTGTCTGTCTAGGAGGTAACCCAGAAATTCTATTTGTTTTGTACAAAGTTGGCATTTTTCGCGTTTGACTTTAAGTCCTGTTTCTTTAAATTTTGTTAAGACTTGTCTTAAACGGTTCTCTAATTCGGCTTCGTTTGGCGCCGCTATTAATACGTCATCGAAATAGGGCACCACCCCCTTGATGCCCTGTAGTAAACGTTCCATCAGGCTCTGGAAAATGCCTGGTGCCACACTGACTCCAAATTGGAGTCTGTTACACTTGAAAGCCCCCCGGTGTGTTACAATTGTCTGGGCTTCTGCCGTTTCTTCGTCCACAGGCAATTGCTGGTATGCCTGGGCGAGGTCGAGCTTGGCAAAAAATTTTCCCCCTCCTAATGAGTGCAGTAAATGTTGCACTATAGGCACTGGGTAGGCACTTTGCTGTAGCGCGCTGTTTAGGGTGGCCTTGTAGTCCCCGCAAATTCTCACGGACCCGTCTGGCTTTACTGGGGTCACTATCGGGGTCTCCCATCTGGCGTGGTCTATCGGTTTTAATACCCCTTGTTTGACGAGTTTGTTGATTTGCTCGTCAATTTTTGGTTTTAAAGCAAAGGGCACCCTCCTAGGTTTAAGCCGCTTGGGGGAAACCCTTGGGTCTAAGTCAAATGAAATAGGGGGCCCCTTGTACTTGCCCAATCCTCCATCGAAGACTTCCTGGAACTCCTGGACTAGCCGCTGTTCCCAGGCTTCAATGGAGACTTGGTTGACACCTGTCAGTGCGATGTTTAGCGGGGCGAACCATTGCAGTCCCAACAGGCTCGGGCGGTTACGATCGACTATTGTGAGTGGTAGTTGTTCGGTGTGGCCTTTGTAGGTTATGTTAAAGTTCTTGGTGCCCACTACTGGAACGCGATTACCTTGGTAGTCTTTTATGATGATTCTCTGGGCGGCCACGTCTTTTCTTTGCAGAGTAGGCACTAGTTTTTTTATTTCGTGCCATGCAATCATGGAAAGGTAGGACCCGGAGTCCACTTCCATTTTGCATGGCCGGCCTTCGATGTGGACTTCTACGTGGACCTTTCTGGCGCCGTCGGAGATGGCGTGGCCGATTGTCACCGTCTGGTGGGTTTCTTCTTTCCGCCGACCGTCGCCGCCTCTTTGGGGTCGTTGCTTCTGGTCCCATCTGCCTGTTGGCTGGCGCTCTCTGGCTCTGGGCGGGGAGTTCTCTCTCCTTCTATCCTGCTATTCCCATTTTGGCGGGCTGCGGGTCTTTTTTTGGCGGCAAACTCGGGCGATGTGGCCCCTTCGGTCACAATGCCTACAGACAGCGTCGAAGAAACGGCATTCCGACCTGGGGTGGTCGCCGCCGCACCCGGCGCAATTAGTCCTCGACCTACGACTATACTGGCCCCGTTGGTTTCCGCGTCCCGTCTGCACGCGATGTATGTCCTCCTCATCATCTGACGTGCTGGAGGTTGACTGGTAGTCGCCGTAGTGTGCGGTCGCTTCGTTTCGTGCGTCGGCCGACCTCGCGGGGTTGTTGTTTGCGCTCTTTGCCTCGGACCTTCGCATGGTGTCTGCTGACGTGCGGGTTGCTTCTGCGGCTGCGGCTGCGGTGAGGGCGTCGGCCAGGCTGATGTCGCCTTTGGCCATAAGTCGGCTCTGGAGTGTCGGATCCCATAGTCCGAGCACGAAACGGTCTCTTATGAGACTGTTCAATCCTTCGAACTCACAGAGTCCGCCCAGGCGCCTTAATTCAGCGACGAAGTCGCTCAGCTTTTCGTCTGGTCTCTGGCTTCTTCGGTAAAATTCATTTCGCCGTATTAGGATGGGGACCTCGGGGGCGTAATGGCGCCTCAATATGGGTTCGAGGACGTCCCAATCCATGGCAGTCGCGTCTGCCGGTTTGGCCAATGCCTTGGCCATCTGGAAAACCTCTGGTCCACAATGCGTCAGGAAGACGGCGCGCTTTAGCGGGCCCGGGGCGTCCTTCATGCCGGCGCATTCTAGGTACATACGGAATCTGTCTGAGTATGATTCCCAGTCTTCGACGGCAGGGTTGAAGGGGGCGGGCGGTGCTATTTTCGCCATTATGTTGTCGCTAGTTCGTTTATGGACACGGGGTTCGGTTCAGGGGCGAGATCCCATCCTCGTCGCCAGTGTTGTGATCGCGAAAAAAGGTTCTGAGTCGGTGACTTATCATTAACAGCTCTTTATTTCAATCATTGAACCGAACCGGCAAAAGGCAAAAAGCCTCCGGCTTTTATACCTTTTGCCGCGGCAGCCGCGGCCAATGGCAGCGATTCAAGTCTCCCGCTCTTGGTTTGAACCAATCGCGGGAGACTTCAATCGGGCCAATCGGCGCGGCTTGCCTGGCCAATTAGAAATCCCTGCGCCTTAGCCAATCAAGGCGCAGGGATTTCGAGTAGTCCATTTTAATACATAACAGAATCCAATGCCTGAATACACATTTTTATACACTGTATACAACTCTCTTTTTTTCTACTAGGCCTAACTAGGCCTACTAGGCCTGGATCCTTTCTAATAAATTTGTTTCCTTTTGAGCCATGGGATACTTTAAAAACTGGAAATTCTAGGTTTTTTTATTAACTCAAATATACATGTAACTGTTATGTATGTAAATAATTGAATAAAGGCAAGCTTGGGGTAAAGTGCAGGGTTCTGGCCCTGCACTTCTGATTGGGTGTTAAGCGGCTAGATCGGATTGGTCGGGTTCTGAGAATCTGATTGGCCCTTAATGAAGGACTCTTATGGGTACTGGAGCTAGCATTTCACAAGCTTCTATTGGTTATTTCATATTAGCATTACCTATATAAGCAGAGTTGTTGTTATACAAGTTAGAAGTCACTATGCAATAAAGAGTTGAAAGTTCACCAACTAAGACTGTCTCCATTCATTCTACCCATGCCTGAATCTATGACACTGGCGACGAGGATGGGATTTGGAGACATCTGATCTTAAGGAACTTGGAAGAAAAACAGAGCACGTGTAAAAAAACGGCGCCACCAACGGAAGCCATGTCCGGCGGCATCGTACCCCCCGCTCCGTACGATCCATCCCAAGAGGATTGGGAATCCTACATGGATCACTTTCAGATGTTCTTTGAAACCAACAACCTGAAGGACGCCACACCAGCCAAGAAGTGGGCGCTGTTCCTGACGTACTGCGGCCCGGCTGTCTTTAAAATGGCTAAAGCCCTCGCAAAGCCTCGAGAAGTGAAAGCAATAAGCTGGGACGACCTCGAACCTCTCCTGAAAGACCATTACGCACCAACCGTACCCACACTCGTGAGACGCCACGAGTTCTATCAACGAAGCCAACGAAAAGGAGAGAGTGTGGCTGACTTCGTGGCAGACCTCCGGCACTTGGGAGGCCTCTGCGGGTTCGCAGACTTAGATGAAGCATTGAGAGACCGCCTAATTCTGGGATTAGATGCACCAAACGTGCAGAGCAAGATAATGGCGAAGGGCGACATCGGCCTTGCTGATGCCATCGCCGAAGCCACTGTTGCTGAGGCGACCAAAAAGTCCGCGGCGCAACTACGGCGAAGCCGAAACCCAACGACCTCACCGACTGGCGACCTTTTATCCAAGTCGGAAGAGCAGCTCGTTACGACGCACCACGAGGACCTCTCTTTGTCGTCAGACAGCGACGAAGAAAGGGTTCATCGACTGCGTTCCGACTGGGACCCTCGTCCCAAAACCTCATGCCCCTGCGCTGGCTGTGGGGCAAACCATCCCAGGGCAGACTGCAAATTCCGCGATGCACCCTGCCACGAGTGCGGGAAACAAGGCCACATCGGTCGAGTCTGTCGCAGTCTACCGGGACCAAGCCCGGCCTCAAAGGGAACCAACTTTCGCCAATCGGCAGGAAACCGTCCTGTAAGGCGAGACCCAGCAAACCATTCCTACAGATATCGAGCGTTGCAGAAAGAAGAGGCTCACCATACTATCACTATAGGTCATGCCTTGGCCCTGGATGCTAAGAAGATTCGAGTGACAGTAGCCATAGAGAACCAACCCTGCCACATGGAGGGCGATTCGGGATCCTCCCTCTCGATGGTGTCGTGGAAGACATTAAAGCAGCTTATTCCTACCATCCAACGCCAAGACCTTCGAATGCAACGCCTTATCCTTAAAGATTACCAAGGGAATCGGATCCCTGTGGTCGGGTCTTGTCGAGTCCGCGTCTCGTTTAAAAAGCATACAGCATATTTACCTCTAACGATCATCGATAGGGACAGGCCTAGTTTGTTGGGCCTCCAATGGTTTGTGCCACTCGGCATCGAGCTAGCCGGTGTGAACCGAGTCGGTGACTGCGAGTGGGAGGAGGATCTTATGTCTGAATTCAGCGATGTCTTCGCAGATCGTCTGGGCGAGTATAAGGGGACCCCAATCTCGTTCAGCCTCGACCCTAAGGTCGCCCCGATCCGTTTAAAGCCCCATCGAGTTCCGTTCACCCTTAAGGCCAAGATAGATGAACAACTTGACAAACTAATTAAACAAGGGGTACTGCAACCCATTGATCATTCCCCATGGGAAACTCCTATTGTAACCCCCATTAAACCAGATGGGTCAATCCGAATCTGTGGGGACTACCGGGCCACTCTAAACCACACCCTCCAACAGAACGCATATCCTATGCCGGTGGTGCAGCACCTCCTTCATTCTCTGGGAGGTGGAAAGGTTTTCGCTAAGCTAGATTTAGCTCAAGCCTATCAACAATTGCCCGTGGACGATAAAACAGTGCAAGCCCAAACGATAGTAATGCACAGAGGTGCTTTTAAATGTACCCGATTGCAGTTCGGGGTGAGTGTGGCCCCGGGAATATTCCAAAGTTTAATGGAACGATTGTTACAGGGAATCAAGGGCGTGGTTCCGTATTTTTTTTTTTAAAGTTTTTATTAATTTTCTACAAACAAACAAGACAGACAAAACATAAAAACATCAACTCTTATATATACATCCAGTGTGTCAGTTGGTTCATCATTTTTGTGCATTCATTCTGTAGTCTCAATTACAATTATGTTACATAACAACTCATATTGTCAGTCCAAACTTATATATCCTAATATCACTAAAAAAAGAAGATTTTGACTATATTTTTAATCATTCATGCTTAATGAGCTAACAATACTTTAAACCAGTTTACTCTATAACAAATCATCTGATCATATCAAATCAATCCTAAGAAATCCTTTATAAATATAATATCAAATAGCAAAATAATAGCAAAATAAAGATATTCCTTACTATCTAGCATTCTGAATATTCTATTATCGTGTTTTATCATCTAACCATTTATAAAAAAGATCCCAAATTTCGTAAAATTGTTTATCCTCTTGCTCTCTAATTTCAAATGTCAATCTGCTCATCTCAGCACATTCCAATATTTTCTTAATAATTTCTTCCTGTAATGGTATTTTCTCATTCTTCCAATTTTTAGCAAATACAATCCTGGCCGCTGTTAATACATTTACAATCAGGTATTTCAAATCTTTACTATATATATCAGGTAAAATTCCCAATAAGAAGATCTCTGGTTTCAAATCTATATGTTTCTTTGTCATTTTTTCCAACCACATGCGAATTATAGTCCAATATTTTCTAGCATCCTCACAAGTCCACCACATATGGTAATACAAGCCGGGTATCTGATGACATTTCCAGCATTTTTCAGATTTGTTCTTAAACATTCTTGCTATTCTTGTCGGAGGAAAGTGCCACCTGTAAAACATCTTATACAAGTTTTCTTTATATGCTGTTGACATTGTCATTTTATAATTTTGAGACCACAATTTCTGCCATTTCTCTAAATCAATCCCATATCCAAAATTCTTCCCCCAAACAATCATAGTTTCTTTGACTTGTTCTTCCTCTAATTTCATTCCCAGTAAATAACCATATAATTTTTTAATCACCTTCTCATCAGTACCCATCAAGATCTTATCTAAATCAGTCTGTTTATCATAAAATCCCTCCATTTTAGAATCTTCATCATACCTTGAGTGTATTTGTGCATATGAAAACCAATTCATCCTTATACCTTGTTCTTCTAAGTTTTGGGTCGATTTAAGTTCACCCTTTTCATCCAAAAGTTCCCCATATCTAACTGTTTGTTCCTTCTTGTAAATTATAGGATAGGAAAATGCTTCAATGGTAGATAACCAGACTGGAATTTTCAAATAACATTGTCTTTTTATCTTCTCCCAATTTAACCACAAAGACTCCCGTACATAATGTCTTCTAAAATAACCCTGTGTTTTAGTTCCCTTATACCATAAAAAAGCATGCCAACCCAACAGCAAGTCATGTCCTTCTAATGTCAACAACCTATGTTTCCTTAATGTTATCCATTCTTTGACCCACATCAAACTTGCAGCTTGATAATACAATTCCCAATTAGGCAGACCAAAACCTCCTCTAATTCTAGCATCTTGCAAAAGCTTTAGCTTTATTCTCGCTTTTTTACCTTGCCATATAAACTTCAACATAATTTTATTTAAATCTTCAAAATAGTCTTTTCCAAGCCTAATTGGTATTGTTTGAAACAAAAATAAAATTCTAGGTAAAATATTCATCTTAATTGTTGAAATTCTCCCTATTAATGACAATTGCAAGTTTTCCCATTTCTTCAAATCTGTAGTTATCTGTTGTTTAAGTTTAATATAATTATTCTCCTTTAATGTGCTACATCTTGTTGTCAAATATATCCCCAAATACTTAACCTTATTTGTAACTTGAATTTTCAAAAGATCTGCCAATTCTTCTCTCTGTCTCAATAACATATTCTTTGTCAAAATCTTTGTTTTATCTTTATTTATTTTCAAACCAGCCACCTCTCCATATGACTCTATCCTTTCCAGTAACTTTGGAGCTGTTTCAATCGGATCTTCCAAAATAAAAGCTAAATCATCAGCAAAAGCTTGTAGCTTAAATTCTTCCTTCTTAATTTTCATTCCTTTTATGCTTTTATCATCCCTAATATTTCTATTCAACACTTCCAAGGTCAACACAAATAGCAAAGGAGATAGGGGGCATCCTTGTCTTGTGCCTTTCCTTATATTAATAAAATCTGTAAGTTCCCCCTCCATCATTACCCTTGCTGTCTGTTTATTATATATAGCTTCTATTGCTTGAATAAATTTTTTAGCAAAACCCATCTGCTCCAATAATAATAACATAAATCTCCAATTCACATTGTCAAATGCTTTTTGAGCATCTAGGAATATCAAAGCCATTTGCTTTTCAGGATGAGCCTCATAATATTCCAAAGTGTCCAAAATTACTCTCATATTGTCTCTAATTTGTCTCTTTGGCAGAAATCCATTTTGATCTGAGTGAATAAAATTATTTAAATATTTTTTAAGTCTTTCTGCTAAGATTGAAGCAAAGATTTTATAGTCTGCATTCAATAAAGAAATAGGTCTATAATTCTTAATTTGCGATGGGTCAGTCTCTTCCTTTGGTATAAGTGTAATATAAGCCTCTGACCATGTTTTAGGTATCATCTTTTTTAACATAACTTCATTCATAACTTCTAATAATGGGATGCTCAATAATTCTTGAAATGTTTTATAAAATTCTACTGGAAGCCCATCTGGGCCCGGAGCTTTCCCATTATTTTGTCTCTTGAATGCTTCATTTAGTTCCATCATTGTTATATTGCTTTCTAACATTTCTTCAGTCTCTTTAGGTATCTTTGGTAAATTAGCTTCCTGTAAATACTGTTTGACTTTTTCTTCATCAATATTCTCTTGTTTATATAGTTGCCCATAAAAATCTCGAATAATTTCTTTTTTCTCCTTATTCCCATAACAAACTTGGCCTTGTTCATCTATTAACTTCAATATTTTTCTTGATTCCTTCTCTTTTCTCAATTTATATGCTAGCCATCTACCTGGTTTATTTGCATCTTCAAAATAATTCTGTTTAGAGTTTCTAATTTTCTGTGCCAGTTCTTCTTTCTCTATTAATTCCATTTTATGTTTGATTACATCCAGCTTCAATTTAATATCCTTTTTCTGTGGCATTTTCTGTAATTCTTTTTCAAGAGTTTTATACTCATTTTCCAAGGCCTTAGAAGCTTGCCTTTTCCTAATATTCTTTTTTCTTGTATAATCTATTATCAAACCTCTAGCGTATGCCTTCATAGTGTCCCACACATTTTGCGTTGAAGTATCTTCTTTTTTATTTTCTCTGAAGAAAAAAGCCAATTCCTTCTCCATCCATTGTGTAAAATCTTTCTCCTTTAAAATAGTATTATTTAATGTCCATCTCGATCTTTTTTTTTGTCCCTTCCATTTAATTGTCATTGGGCTATGATCTGCCCAGGTACTTGTTTCAATGCTTGTTTCTTTAATATTAGATATTAGTTCTGTTGAGATCCAAATCATATCTAATCTGGACCATGATAAATGTCTATTTGAATAAAAAGTATATTGTTTAGCTTTAGCGTTTCTTTCTCTCCAAATATCTTTTAAAGTTAATTCATCTGTCATTTTAAAAAAGGACCTTGGGAGAGCCTTTCTATTTTGCTTTATTGTTGTTGCTATATAGTCCAGTTTATTGTCCACAATTCCATTAAAATCTCCCATCATAATTATATTAACATAGTCCAGTCCAATTATTTTCATGTGCAGCTTTTTATAAAATTCTTCTTGTTTATCATTCGGAGCATAAATTGCAATCAAGAGTATTTTTATATTATTGTCCATTATTTCTACCATTAATACTCTTCCATCTTCATCCGAGTAAATCAATTTTGCTGGAATAGCCTCTTTAATGTATAAAACCACACCTCTTTTCTTACATTGAGTCAAAGAGGTAAATATTTTCCCTAATTTTGGTTGTAATAACAATTGTTCATGTTGTTTTTTAATGTGAACTTCTTGTAAACAAATTATATCAAATTTTAATTTCTCTAGTTTATAAAAAGTTTTCCTTCTTTTAACTGCTGAATTAAGTCCGTTTATATTCATTGTAATCAGTTTTTTTTCCTCCATGATTATGCTTTATATTTAGGTCTAACAGCTCTCGTGGATCTCACTTCACGCTGTTCTTTGTTATCAATCTGTCCCCCTATTGCTCCTTTCTCTTTTTCAGTCTCCAGTTGTTCATCTTGAAACTCAATTAATGAACCCTCTTTCTCTGCTTCCTCTCTTCTTCCTCCGAAAAATTCTGCATGAAAAAGTTCTGCTTTCTCAATTGAGTCAATTCTATGTCTCTGCTCTTGCCACGTAAACATTAATCCTTCTGGAATCAGCCATCTATAATTCACTTCGTTTTCCAATAGTATTTTGGTCAGAAATTGATATTCTCTTCTCATCTCTCTCACTCTTCTAGGTATTTGTTTCAAGACCACAACCTCTTTACCCTTGTATTTCAGTGTTTTCTCTCTTGCTACTTGTAATATTTGCGTTTTAATGGATTTTTTGGTAAATCTAATATGAACTTCCCTGGGTAATTTATTTCTCATTGCATATCTTGTATAGACTCGGTATATCTCATCTATTCCATCCATCATCTTTTCCTCTGTAATTTCCAAAGCATCTGCCAAAATTTCTATCATTACCGCTGCCAAATTTTCTCCTTTTTCCTCCTCTATATTTTGAAATCTGAGGTAAAATTCTGACCTTTCCATCTCCCACCTCAACATCCCACCTTTTTCTTGTTCAACCACTGTTAATCTGCTGTCAATATTTCCAATCTTCTTCTCTCTTTGTTTTCCTTCTTCCTCAATTTTTTGGAATCTCTCCTCATACTTAACCATCATTTGTTTAATATTTTCAACTTTTTCATCAGTCTTCTCTATTCTTTGTTCAATATTTTCTGTTCTTTGTTCAATATTTCCTGTTCTTTGTTCAATGATATCTGATTTTGTCTTGAGTTCTTGGATTCCTTGCATAATCATCTGTAACTGTAAAGTTATTTTTTCTTGTTCCTTATCTTGCTTCAACATTGTCTGAATTAAACGTTGTCCTCCAGCTGGTGGGGAAGCAGAGGTAGAAGCAGAAATGCCAGATGGTATTGGTTTCTTGCTCATTTCAATATTTCCAAAACTTCAAGTTCTTCTTAACTTTTAATCCAACTGGTAGAGCAGCCAATTATAATCCAAAATGGAGAACTCCAATAGTAAAAAACACGAGACCAAAGAAGAAACAAAAAAAAAAAAGGAAGAAGAAAGATCTTCAGGTTCTTCTAGACCCTAATCCAATTACGAGATAGTCCACCATAAAAAAGGAAAAAATAGAAAGGAAAAAACAAACAAATCCAAAAATAATAATATTGATTAAGAGCAAAGAAAAAGGAAAAAGCAAAAAGAGAAAAAAGAAAAACAAAAAACAAAAAGTTCCTTCAGATTCTTCACACCTTAATCCAATTAAAAAATCTCAATAATCCAAAAAAAAAAAAAAAATTCAACCACAACAAAATAGTCCAAAAAGATAAATATGAAAAGCAAAAAAGTCCCAATAGAAAAGAAAAGAAAAATAAAGAAGAAAAGAGAAAAAACTCTGAGGCTTTCCCTTTAAAGTAAAAGGCAAAAATTAAAATATTACTAAAATTAAGATTTAGAAAAAGGCTGGCGAATGGGGTATATATAAGAAGACACACTGCACTTTGTTATTTATCCAAGGCTCTTGTTATGACTCTCTTCTCCAGCAGCTTCAAAGCCAAACCTCAAGTGTTGATAACAGTCCAGGAAAGCACCTGCAATAATATTTTACTGTGCTCTCCCTCTATCTTATCAGGTTAAAAAGTCCTTGAGATGAGGTCTTTTTGCAATTCTCTCCAATTCAAATAAAGATACTTTCAAGCCTCTAGTTGGCAGTGTTACAAAGTTTCTTAATGCTCTTTCTCCCCCCCCGCCAGAGAAAAGGAATAATATATGCAGAAAAAAAAGGAAAAAATAGCCAAAGGGAGCCTCTATCTTAAAGAAAGTTAAAAAATCAAAGGAAGCATAAAACTATATATAAAAGAAAATTCAATCCGGTTATCTACAAAGTCACAGTAAAATCTTTCCCAAAAAGTATAAAGAAAAGAAAAAAAAAAACAAAAAAACCAAGCCTCAATTTGACATCACTTTAAAAAACGCCGCTCAAAACAATTTCAGTCAAAAAAAAATCTCACAGCTTTCTTCTTTATATCGAATGAACTTTCCAACCTTAGCGAATTTACAGCACAAAAGAGTTTTTCTCACCCAGCCGACACACTTCACTTCAATCACTTTCCTTCCGGAGCTGTCCCGACTTCAGCAGCTATGGAGGCTGCCTCTCCGCCGCCAGCAAAAGGGCTTCTTCCAGATCTAACCAGAGATTTTGCGATATCTCTGGGATCCTGGAACAATGCCCTTCACGATCACCGTCTCTACGGGACGGTTTAGGTCCGTTAGGACCGACCAGGGGCGAAAATATCGGCTGCGATCTCAGAGCCCTGAGATCGCAGCTGTATCACCGGAACGAAGCTCCGCCTTCTCCGTGGTTCCGTATTTTGATGACGTATTGATTGCAGCTCCTAGTAAAAAAATTCTGCAGAATCGTTTAAAATGTGTTCTTAAAAAATTCCAAGAAGCGGGATTGAAAGTAAAAAGGGATAAATGTCATCTGTATACCGACAGTGTTGAATTTCTAGGTTATCGCATTGACAGTCAGGGTATTCACCCAACTGAGAGTAAATTAAGGGCAATTAGGAATGCTCCCAGACCTTGTAACAAAACTGATCTTCAAGCATTTTTAGGCCTTATCAATTTCTACAATGTGTTTTTGCCGCACAAGGCGACTGTGGCTGAACCATTACACCGGTTATTAGATAAGAAAGCATTATGGGTTTGGGGTTACCAAGAAGAAAAAGCGTTTAGAAATGTAAAAGATTTACTTACATCTGATTCTGTACTTATGCAATATAATGAAACATTACCCTTGGTTATAACTTGTGATGCCTCACCGTTTGGGGTGGGCGCTATTTTGAGCCATGTGCTACCAAATGGAAATGAGGCTCCCGTTGCATAATTTTCGAAGACTCTATCCCAGGCAGAACGTAACTATGGACAAATAGACAAGGAGGCTCTTGCAATTGTGTCAGCCGTAAAAAAAATTCCATGAATATGTATATGGAAGGACATTTACAATTGTAACCGACCACAAACCTTTATTGGGGATAATCGCTGGGGACAAACCAACTCCCTATATATTGTCCCCAAGAATGACTCGGTGGTCAGAGTTTCTAGCTGCTTATAATTATCGATTGTTACATCGACCGGGGAAAGCCATTCCCCATGCCGACGCACTCAGCAGAGCACCGCTACCAGAGACCCTCGACGATCTGGCACCAACAGTATCGGCGTTACAAATCGAAACGCTCAACTCACCTCCTATGACCGCTCGAGATATCGCAAGGGAGACCAGACGAGACCACACCCTAGCACGAGTCCTAGGCTGGGTAGAGCGTGGATGGCCATTGGATCAGATCCCAGATGACTTTGCGCCATTTAAAACAAGACAAACTGAACTTTTTTCTCAAAAAGGCTGCGTTATCTGGGGCGATAGAGTCGTCGTGCCAGAATGACTCCAAAAGACGCTGTTACAAATCTTGCACGAGGGACATCCCAGGATCGTACGAATGAAGGCACTCGCACGGAGCTACGCGTGGTGGCCAGGCATGGACCGACACATTGAGCAATGGGTCAAGGCCTGCACCAAGTGCCAACAAACCAGCAACGCACCGCCAAAAGCTGCACCGACCGAATGGGAGACGCCACGTGGACCCTGGTCCAGAATCCACCTGGATTTCGCAGGGCCGATCAAAGGACAGACATTGCTGTTGACTGTCGATGCATACTCTAATTGGTTAGAAATTCATCGGATGGCCAATACAACCTCTGAGGCAGTAATTAAAGTCCTCAATAGACTCTTTGCAACTCATGGATTGCCGGACGTTCTAGTGTCCGATAACGGACCATAGTTTACAGCGCTAATGTTTGAACAGTACCTTGCTGACAACGGCATCCGCCATGCGCTCACCTCGCCGGCGCATCCTGCTACCAACGGCCGAGCGGAACGCATGGTACAATTTGTAAAAAAGACTTTACAAAAGATGGACTATGATAATCTTGACGAAAAAATAAACCGCATTCTACTTCTACAACACATCACTCCGCACAGCGAAACCGGCAGAACTCCCGCTGAACTTCTTATGGGGCGAAAACTCCGTTTCCGCCTCGACCGACTGCACTCTGCTTACGAGCCAGAGAAGCCTCCAGGATCCAGCGGACGCTACCGTACCTTCAAGGTAGGCGACCCTGTTTATGCAAGGAATTTATCGGGCGACCCAGTTTGGATTGAAGCAACGATAATACGCGAGACTGGGCCCAGATCCTATATTGTCAAATGTATTGATGAGAGACTATGGAAAAGACATATTGACCAATTACGGTCACGACTTATAACTGCTAGCCAACAACTTCCCAACGACCAAACTGAGGGGGGGGGAGGAAGAGAAGATGACGATATGCCAGGAAACCTGTTCCAGGAAAGCGATGAATCAAGTGAAACCCAGGAAATTGAGCAAGAAGAAGAATCGTACGCTCCAAGGGAAATCACACCAGAACGAGAAGCCGAGCCACTACAAAACAACACCCTACCTCAACGGGACTGCACGCAGCCAGTCCAAAGAAAATCTGACAGACCCAAGAGACAACCGTCCTATTTAAAGGACTACATAGTCACAAACTAATTGTGAAGCCAGGGGGAAGGGGTGTTATGTATGTAAATAATTGAATAAAGGCAAGCTTGGGGTAAAGTGCAGGGTTCTGGCCCTGCACTTCTGATTGGGTGTTAAGCGGCTAGATCGGATTGGTCGGGTTCTGAGAATTTGATTGGCCCTTAACGAAGGACTCTTATGGGTACTGGAGCTAGCATTTCACAAGCTCTTATTGGTTATTTAACATTAGCATTACCTATATAAGCAGAGTTGCTGTTATACAAGTTAGAAGTCACTATGCAATAAAGAGTTGAAAGTTCACCAACTAAGACTGTCTCCATTCATTCTACCCATGCCTGAATCTATGACAGTAACCTTGAACAAATAGGGGCAATCAGAGCAATGCCTCAAGGACAATGATATTCATTTCAAATAGACCTGATGTCCCTCTTTAAAGTATAACCAGATAACTTAAGAGTTCTCAAACTAGGTAGGGCCTTAATCCTGGCTTGGTTCAACACACTTTCATTAATAGTTTTGGAAGGGAAACACAAAGGCATCCATTTAAATTACCCATGTGGAGTCGCCAAACGTATGCTGTGAGCTGCTATTCCTGCTTACCCTGAACAGTGTTATCTAAACTTTTGCTTTCAGATTCAACGGATTCCATTTTGTTAAGATTTTGACAACTTATATATAAGATATATAGCAATTTGTCTGATTGATCTGTTTAACTAACTGATTAATCAATATCAGTTTTATGTATATAAAGTGTTTTATGAATTGGTTATTGCAATAAAGATTCTCCTCTTCCTCATCCTGTAAACAAGTTTAATAAAAAATACTTTTCCTACTATGTAAGAAAAAATAGATAAGATACTAGCTCTTTGTTACATTAGATGTAAATGTATAGCCCTTGTTTTAGCTGCTACTGAGCTGTCTCTGCAGCTAAAGTCTTGTGCTTCAAGCAAACTTATTTGCATTTGAATTACCAACAAAAACTATTTTAAAGACTTTTTTCTGATTAGTTTAGAATTATTTTATATTTAAGATAAACAGAATTTCCATGATACTATTTTAAGTCTCAGCCTAAACATTATGTGGAATTGCAGTTCAAGTCCCAATTTGACACCATTAAAAACTATGGCATTTTGATCATGCATTCACTTCTTGAATAATGATTTTTATTTTGAAATGTATCTTTTAAGTTTATCCTTCCATGTCACCTGTAAAGGGTTAAATGTAGTAGTGCAATTCCTATTTTCTTGGGTTCACAAACTATAAGATTTGACCCAAGGCTTTTATTTGCAGTTTACTAGCAAAAGTAGCCTAAATGTTCAGTGAACTGAAAGATAATGTGCTCCTCTAGGTGAGATGCCCAATGTAGATTTATGATGATCTAGAGCCACAAGTATGCTAGATTACTTCATGGCACAAACTGTCCATTTTCAGAGCCTTACTTTCTCTAGATGAAGTCATTGTTTCCAAAGAAACATGGCAATGGTTTTTGGATATTTTTGCTGGAAGAAAGCCTTCTGAGAAAGGATAACTACTCTTTTGAGTAAGTTTATTCGTTGTTAAACAAGTCACCATGTCTTGTATTATTTTAAAGGGTGCAACCAGTTGAAATAGTATGAGATCCATGGCTGGATCACTCTATTTTCGACAAATGCAGCTATGACTGAACCTGAGTCAGATTAGAGTACTATACATCTGAAGAGCTTTAGACTTTTCCTGTTGAGGCTTTCCCCAATTTTATTTCATTCTCACTGACAAGCACAAACTTACTTTGTCAAAAATAGAATGGAAACATTTGATTCTGTAAACAGAACACATAAAGAGAATAAGCTCCCTTTTTAAGTGCTATGGTCCTAATTTAACTGGAGGGCCCACAACTGTTTTTTAAACAAAGGAACTGAGATCTTGGAGTTCTTTCCTATCACCTCACAGATGTGCGAACAAGCCACTAATGACACCTCTCAATTTTATTATAATATTGAACACAAAGCATTGCACTCTTGTTCCCTCTTATGTGACAGCATCACCTCAATGTTCTGAATGGGTCAGAATGTTCTGCATTTTCACTCTCATGGTTGAAGCACTGGTACAACTTGTTTGATTTACAGCTATTACTAAACCTCAGCTTAAACATGTGAGGATCCAGCATTTAGGCTTCCCCCTCTATGAAAAGACAAGTTCCCTTTTCCAAGACATTTCTTTTCTTGCCTTAAAAAAATCAGGCAAGCATGCATACCCAGGAGGCAGACAAAAATGATCAAATTTATATACATTCCCAATTTAGCACCTTTATTTAAGCAGAGAAGGGGTCAGGAATATTTAAAGCAGTTTAAAATGAAATTTAACCACAAAGTTTACTATTCAAAATTTAGGGGACTTACCTACTTAAATTCATTAGGAACCTTAACCTCACAGAACAATTCCTTTTATTTCTATAACATATCTAATCATTAGTCATTTCCACACTCTTGAAAATGCAGGTTTCTAGTGGGTGGGAAGAAGGAAAATTCCATCGCATGTATAATCTGATATCCTGTCTTCAAGGCAATTCCTACAATACTTGTTTATCATAAGTGACAGAAAAATCCTGTGGGTTCATGCAGATTTCAGAATGCCTGAACACATTCTTGGTCTTCAGGTATAGTCTATCAAACAGAAAGGGGAGTCAGAATCTGCTCCAATGTGCTAGTTTCATTTTATCTGTTTCTTTCTAGTTTCTCTTTGTGACAGAAACAGAACAAATATTGTTACTGAAGAGTGAGAGAGGGATCATGATTACAAAGTATTAAAACAATGGAAAAACATAAGTATTTTGTTTTGTTTTTCACAAGTGATGATTATGTGCTGTTCGGTCATTTTTTAATCTTATCATCCATGTAAATATATTTTCTCCATGACAATCTATCTCTAACTTGGTCTTTCAGATCTTCTAATGATGCACTCATCACCACTGTAACACAGTCCATCCACCTTGTTCCTGGTCATTCTCTTTTCTTTCCTTCCACTTTCCCAATATAAAAGCCTTTTCTAGAGAGTTAGTTCTTTGCATAATGTGTCTAAAGTGTGTCTGAGCCTAGTCACTTGAACTCAAGGAAGAATTTTGTTGTGATTTCTTTGATTATTTGTTTTCTTAGCTGTCCATGGTATTCTCAGCAGTCTTTTCAACACTAAAGTTCAAAGGTGTCAATACTTCACCTATCATGCTTTTTTCCAAATTTCATTTACATAGGGTGTCATAGGGAATACCACGGTTTGCATAATTCTTATCTTTGTAGGTGTAGATACATACCTTTGAATGTTCTTTGAGGCTTTCATGGCTTCTCAATCAAGTGCTAGTCTTTGGCATATTTTTTGACTTTTTGTCCCTTTACTATAGATGATTGATCCTAAAAGGCAGAAGTGAACTAGTAGCATTTTAATTTTATTCATGTTATATTTTATAGTATATACTATCTTCAGAGGTGGGATGCTACTGGTTCTGCCTGGCTCTATAGAACCGGTAGCTCTGTGTCTGCTGCTGTTTGACCCACCTGCCTGCCCGGGCTGTTGCCTGACCTTTATTTCTTGCTTTTTCAACTGCAGCTGCTTTGCGCGGCACAGCTGAAGTTGAAAAGCAGTAAAAAAGCGGTTTTTCAAACACTGCACATCCGTGCACAGCGCTTATCAGCTGTCTGGGCAGCACAGCTGAAGTTGTAGTACACGTGTACACAAAACGTAATCACCGAACCGTTGTAACACCGATTGAATCCCACCCCTGGACTATTTTCTTTTTTTTTTAAGTCGCCATCAAAAAGTAGGATTATAAATTTAATACTAAATCAAATGAAGACTATAAATCTAAATTTTTTTCCAGTATGTAAGTAGGTTATATTAAGAAGATTTATAATGTCTGTAAATTCAGCAGTTCAAATATAAACCAAGCACTTAGTGAATGTGTATACAAATGAGCATGCAACTGTCACTTGTCTACAATTTGGATACAAATATATGCATGTTAGTTCTTTTGCAAACAGGAATTTGTATACAAATAACCTTTCATGCAGTGAATACGAAATAATGTCTGGCTAACACTATGGTGAACTTGCATCGTTAATACACACATCCTGAGCTATGTTATATGAGACATCAATTACTCTGTTTCAGGCATTTGCCTCTAAACATTCGTTCTAGATTAATTTTAAGATAATCCAGAATTCTTGGCAGTGGAAATATATCCTTTTGCACAACAGAATGTTCTTTTAATAAGGCTGATGGATATAAATATACACCTTGCGCAAACACTGGAAAATAATTGATTTCTTGTTCTGCTTTTAAACTTTTGGCCTATAGAAAAAAATACTATGATTAAATTCCTCTAAAACATACTTTCAAACAATTTTAAAAGAACTTGGAGAAGTATGGCTCTTGGAAGAAGCACAGGAAAAATTGTCTGCTTTCAGAAACAATAATAGTATCTCATAAATTACATTAGGTGTCTGCAATATTTTCACAAAAGGGAACAAACAAAGCTGTTGTGGAATGTGGGTTATAAAAATGAAGATTTAAAACTTGTTCTCTTGTTATCTGAGTTTCAAGTCTGTTTTGACTTTTAAAGAAAAAAATATAACCACAATAGTTTGAAAGTCTGAAATTGTAGTATTCGTCGTTAGAATCAACTAAATAAAAAAAAGGTTTTTGAAAGATTGAGTGCATTTAACCTAAAATGGCAAAATAATTAGGAATAAATATTTTAAGGTATCAGTGTTTTATTACTGGAATTATAAATGGAAATATTTTCTTAAATATTACTTAAAGAATTAGGTTAAAGATAGCTGTCCAGATGTTGATAAATTCCACTTTCTATGAGTTACTGCCAGCACAGTTTAAAGTGAAAAGGGCAATCCAGCACTACTGTGGATAATTCAGAACAATTTTCCAGACAAAAACATCAATTACTAAAAACATCTGTATACAAATGCATGTACTGTGATATGAAATACTTATTCTAAAACAAAACTTTCTTGCAAAAAAGAATGGAGAGGGTTATGTGTGTGTGTGTGTGTGTGTGCATGTGTGCGTGTGTTTTGAGCATGCTAATTCAGTTACATCTTTATTGGGTTTTTTTAAAAAAAATAAGTTTTATTAATTCTTCAAGACAGACAATACACAAAACATAAAACATAAAAGCGTAAAAAATCTCTTTTCTGAAAGTTGCTTAGTCCCGGGTTATAACTCTTGGTACAGACACAAATTCAAATTCATATTCCTTTTATATACCATTTCATATCTTATTAACATTTTCAATTTTCTACATGACTTCTCCTCTCTTTTAAATTTTCTCAATTTTATTTTATTTATCTCCTCTCAATTCATATCATAATATTTATCAGTCTTTGTCTGTTCTATTCCAACCATCCATTTATTTTTCTTCTTTAAAAAAGAAGAAAAACTTCTCCTGTACATTATATGGAGTATGATGCCTTTATCTCTTTCCCCTATATTTGTAATACTTAATATAAAACACATAACTTACATTGGGATTCTGTCTGGTACTTTCTAAAATTATACTATGTTGTCAAAAATAATACAAATCTATTCATTAATATTAATATTCATTTATATCTTAAACATTTAACACATTACTTTTTAGTTAAATCACATACTTCTATGGGAGCCCTATTTTCCATAATTATTCCCCCCCCCCACATCACATATTACAACTCATTATTTCATTACAGTGTTCCTCCTTCTTCTACGTCAAATCTCTCATTTCGCAAAAAAATTCGCTTATATACCATAATCTAATCATTAATATTAACAATCATTTATATGTTAAACATTTTATCCATTTCAATTAAATATCATGCCTTTGTAGGAACACTTATACTTTCCAAAAATTATTATTACACCCCCCCCACATCACAATCTTAAATCATATTTTATTACAGTACTCCCCTTTTCTTAACCAAAATTTCACTAGTTTATATTGAATATTTTATCACATTTTAAATTACATATTATTTCCAATTTTTATGGTGATTTCTAAATATAAATATAAAAATGCAATCTAATGTACCTTTCTAGAATCCCTTTAACAATAAAGTTTATCCATTATCTCTAAAAAAAACTTTTGCTTCTTAACATCTTGCTCCCCACCATTAAGGCTTCTCATCCCTTCCTTTCTCCCTTGCTTCTCCTGCTCTTTGTCCTCTTTAACCCCTTGTCTCTCCCTTTTATTCTGCTTTCCCCCTTTCTGTTGTTTCCTAATATAATGTCCCCTTTTCACCTTATTCTTCTCTTTTTGGATTGTTTTTCCAGATCTTAGATCTTTTCCTTTTTCTCTTTCTTTTTCCCTTCTCCAACCAGAGTCATTTGATCATCAAAGATGGCTTCTTCTTTGTCCCCATCATCCTATTGTTCATTCTGTTTCACATAGGTATAAACCGCCATTTCTAAAAATTGAAAGATAGTGCCAAGACCATCTTTCCCTTCTTGTTTTTCTTTTTCATATTTTTGATATATAAGTTTCAATCCATCCACAGATGATGCCATTGTGTAGAGAAAAAGTTTTTTCAAACAACCATCTAGATGCTTTAATCAGAAATAATTGTCAAAGGTTCCAAAGTCACCAAACAATCCAAACAGGCTGTTTCTTTAAAATATCTTCTTCTTCTTCACTTTCTCTTTCTGGAGTTAAAGTAATCACAAAGTTTCCTTTCAAATATATTTTTTGGAAGTTTTTTTTTTTTTAATGTTTAATAACTCTTTACAATTCTAGGCAATCTTCTCCTTATTTTCAAATTCTGCTCCAATTTTTTTCCCTCTCCCTTCTCACTCACAGCCAAAAAGATTTTTTTTTCTCTGCTGTCACTTTAAGAAAGAGAGTGGAACGAAAAGAAAAAACTTCCCCTTTTAGAATATTCACAGCTTATAACTCTCACAGGGAACAATGTATACTTGGCAGTCTTCAAGGTTCCAGGTCACTTTCTCTTGTCTTGTCCCGGTAACAAGCAACTTTCACTTCTTGCAACTTTCTTCCTCCAGCACCTGCTTGTCCGGCTGCAGATTTCTTCGTGGCGGCTATTGCTGACCACCATTCCTCCGCCTCGGGAAAAGGGGGTTTAGCTGGCAGGGGAGGGGGTCTGCAACACCCCCAAGCCCCTTTCCGGATCCCCCCTATCTTCAGCTGCCCCTACAGGGCAGCTATATCCCCCAGTTCCAAACGGATCGGGGGAACCTTGGTGGCGAACGTAGCAGGGATCGCGCAGTAACGCGAATCCCTGCTGCCGCCAAAACCTTGCAAACTGGAAGTCCTACATCTTTATTCTTTATTTCTCTAATTTCCTTTGTATTCTGCATCAAAAATTCCTTAAACTAGCTATCTTTCATTCTACCAGCATTTTTTGTTCAATCCTACCTTTAAACCTTTCCCATCTGGTTTCTGCCACTATCATCCTCTGAATGGCCCTTACAAAAAGTATTTTCAATGCCCCACTTCCCAATCCAATTGTCCTCACTCCTTCATCTCTATAAGATCTGTTCAGTCTTTGATATTGTTGGTTATTCTCTTCTGTTTGATTTCCCATTTATCCAAATTCTTCAAAGTTGTCTTCATAATTTGGTTCCCAGTTGGTTCTCTTCAAGTTAAGCTCTATCTCATCAAACTCTCACTATTTTCAAGATGACATGTATTTTCTGTCTTTGGTGTTTTTTTTTCCCCTCTCAGGTCTCTGTAAATGGCGTTTGATATGGTTTCTGTCTGCCTATATTAATTTTGTCACTGGTAGAACAACCTAAGATTTTCAGATGTGTATTGATAGCATTTGATCATATATAGATAGATAGATAGATAGATAGATAGATAGATAGATAGATAGATAGATAGATAGATAGATAGATATAGATATAGATATAGATATAGATATAGATATAGATATAGATATAGATATAGATATATATGATCTGTACTGATTGTATTGTACTTGTATGTATGAACTGTACTGGTTGCATTCCAGATATAACTAGAAAAAAAAAAGTGAGCAAGGATAGGATAAAACCATCTAATTTAATTTAACTTGAATTACTTACAATGAACACAATTACTACCCCAAGATGAAATAATTCACCACTTCTTTCATGTAAGGAATTGCATATAGGCAGCATACCTCTATGGCTTGGGAAATCACAAAGAGCCATAACTTTTTACCCCTGCATTAGCTGTGATACTGTAATTTTCAATGCAATGTGTCCCCAAGTCGTTATTATTAAGCACTGCTTTCATTGTTGCTCTGGTGCCTAGGCAAGAAACTGTCTGCCTGCCCTTTCCTCTTGATCTTCCACAGAGAGGAAGGGTCAAGCTATTTTCTAAAGTGTCTGTAGGCCAGACAAGGAATAATGGATGGAAACTGAACAAGGAGAGAGTTAACCTGGAAATAAGGAGAAACTTTCTGACAGTGAGAACAATCAACCAATGGAACAGCTTGCTCTCAGAAGCTGTGGGAGCACCATCACTTGAGACTTTAAAGAAGAGATTGGACTACCGTTTGTCAGAAATGGTGTAGGGTCTCCTGCTTAGGCGGGGGGTTAGACTAGATGACCTACAAAGTCCCTTCCAACTCTGGTTATCTGTTATCTTCCATTCCCAAATTGTTCAACTGCAATGAACAAAAATGTACATGTTATGAACTAATAAAAACGCTTAAATAAAATTTTAACAAACCTTAAAGAAAAAGCAGGGTTCTAATCCTGCACTTTTGATTGGCCGAAAATAGCGATATCGGATTGGTCCATTCTGGGGAATCTGATTGGCTGTTAACGAGCCACTCTCATTGGTTCAAGGATGTAACACTTCCATGTTTCTCATTGGTTAATAGGTCAGCAGCCTGCCCTATAAAAGGGCTACTGCTGCCCTAGGGTTTTGGCTCTGTTCAGAATGATTAATAAAGAGTTGAAGTTCACTGTTCACTGCCTCATCTCCGTTCCTTGCGCCCATGCGCAGAACATAACACTGGCGACGAAGGTGGGATGCGGAGACATCAGAGCTGACTGAACACTACAGAGCACCAAACAGAGCACGTGGCTGAAGGCATATTGACAACGGAAACCATGTGCAGTGGCACCACACCACCTGCTCCATTTGACCCAGCACAAGAAGACTGGGACTCATACATAGACTGGTTCCAGTTGTTTCTGGAGACCAACAACTTGAAGGATGCCACTATGGGGAAAAAGTGAGCAGTGTTCCTGACCCATTGCAGGCCTGTCGTCTTTAAGATGGCCAAGGCACTAGCGAAACCGGCTGAGGTGAAAACCATGGACTGGGACGTTCTCGCGCCCCTTCTACAGGCCCACTATGCACCCGCCATACCAACGCTTGTCCGAAGACATGAATTTTACTAGAGGGACAAGCGGAAAGGAGAGAGCATTGCAGATTTCATCGCGGATCTCCGGAACCTGGGAGGACTCTGTGGGTTTACAGACCTCAAAGAAGCTCTGAGAGACCGAATAATTCTGGGATTAGATGACCACACTATGCAGAGCAAGATCATGGCCAAATGGGACATCGACCTTGCTGATGTCATCAAGGATGCTACTGCAGCAGAAGTAACCAGGAAGTCGGCTGCCCGAATGCGCTGCACCAACGCACTGCTCCTTCAACTTGCCAGCGATACCTCACCTCGCCTAGAGAGGCACACAACAGCGACCCACCACGAGGACCTCGAATCACCATCAGAAAGTGATGAAGAGGAGGTCAACCGGCTCTGGTCTGAACGTAACCAACGCCATCAGCGGAATCAAAGACTACCGCACCAATGCGTGGGTTATGGGGCAAACCACCCGCGATCAGACTGCAAATTCCTCAACGCGCTCTGCCATTTCTGTGGGAAAAGAGGCCACATCGGGAAAGTCTGTCGAAGCAAGCAAGGATCCAGCCCATTTCAAAGGGGAAACAACTACTGCCAGACCACAGGAAATCGCCCTGTGAGTCGGGAACATTTGAACCACCAATGGAACAACCACTCCGACAGAAATAAAACACTGGCCATTTCAATGAGATGAGAAGAGGCACACCAAACCATTACAATCGGTCACACCTCATCGCTAGATGCAAAGAAGATCCGAGTGAAGGTCGCCATCGAAAACCAGCCTTGCATGATGGAAGTCGATTCAGGATCATCCCTCTCAATGGTTTCCTGGAAGACCCTTAAACAATTAATCCCTGCCGTCCAGCGTCAAGACCTCAGAGCCCAGAGAATCATACTCAAAGATTATCAGGGGAACCGAATTCCGGTCATTGGATCCAGCCAAGTCCAAGTATCATTCAAAAATTGTACTTCGTCATTACCACTGACCGTCGTCGACCGTGACCGGCCTAGCTTGTTAGGTCTTCAATGGTTCACCCCACTCGGGATCGAGGTAGCCGGCATTCACCAAACCAGAAGCGACGACTGGGAGGAGGCCATTGTCCAGGAATTCCAGGACGTTTTCGCAGACAAACTAGGCAAGTACAAGGGGACCCCGATATCATTTAACCTTAACCCTGAAGTAGCCCCCATCCACCTTAAGCCTCATCGGGTACCTTTTACCCTTAAACCAAAAATTGACGAGCAGCTCGATAAATTAATAGCCCATAGAACCAACTGACCATGCTCGTTGGGAAACCACAATTGTAACACCCATCAAACCGGATGGATCGTTAAGGATTTGTGGGGACTACTGGGCTACCCTTAATCACGCCCTTCAACAGAACACTTACCCGGTGCCGGTGGTACAACACCTTCTCCATTCCCTGGGGGGCGGAAAAGTCTTCGCTAAATTGGATTTAGCACAGGCCTATCAACAACTGCCTGTAGATAAAAAAACCTCAGAGGCACAGATGATCGTTACGCACCGAGGCACCTTTAAGTGCAACCGACTCCAATTCGGAGTGAGTGTAGCCCCAGGGATTTTTCAAAGTCTGATGGAAAGACTCTTGCAAGGGATCAAGGGGGTCGTGCCATACTTTGATGATGTTTTAATTGCTGCCCCAAATAGAGAAATACTAGAAAAGTGGCTTAAAATGGTTCTCCAGAACTTTAAAGACTCTGGCCTTAAGGTTAAAAAAAAAAATGTCAACTGTGTACAGACAAAGTAGAGTTCCTGGGGTACCTAATCGATAAACAAGGCATTCACCCCACTAATAGCAAACTAAGGGCAATCAAAAATGCCCCAAGACCCAGAAATAGAACTGATCTCCAAGCTTTCCTGGGGCTCATTAACTTTTAGAACATTTTCAGAAAGTGACCGTAGCTGAGCCCCCACATAGACTTCTCGACAAAAAAGCAACCTGGTTCTGGGGACAACACGAGGAGCACGTATTCCGACAAGTGAAAAACTTACTAACCTCAGATGCTGTTTTAATGCAGTATAATGAGACTCTGCCTTTAACAACTACATGTGACGCGTCACCGTTTGGAGTAGGAGCCATTTTGAGTCATGTGTTACCAAATGGTAATGAGGCCCCTATTGCCTATTTTTCAAGGACCCTGTCAAAGGCTGAATGTAACTATAGCCAGATCGACAAAGAGGCTCTTGCTGTTGTATCTGCTGTGAAACAGTTTCATGAATATGTGTATGGACGAGTTTTTACTATTGTTACCGACGACAAACCTTTGCTAGGGATTATAGCGGGAGACAAGCCAACCCCCTACATATTGTCACCTAGAATGACTCGCTGGTCAGAGTTTTTAGCTACATACAACTATAAATTACAACACCACCCAGGGAAAGCCATTCCCCATGCTGATGCATTGAGCCGTGCTCCACTTCCAGAAACCGTCAACGACCCAGTTCCAACCCTTACGACACTCCAGATTGAAACGCTACATTCCCCACCGCTAACAGCCAGAGACATTGCAATTGAAACAAAATGAGATCCTGTCTTGGCGCAAGTTCTTAGCTGGGTCGAATGAGGATGGCCAATAGAACAAACCCCTGACAACTTCACCCCTTTCAGAAACCGGCAAACAGAACTTTTTTCGCAAAAAGGCTGCATCCTATGGGGAAATAGAGTCGTCGTCCCAGAGCATTTACAACGAGCAATATTGAAAACATTGCATGACGGCCACCCCAGCATCGTGCGTATGAAAGCGCTTGCACGAAGCTTTGCGTGGTGGCCGGGCATCAATAAGCAGATCGAAGCCTGGGTAAAGACTTGTTTAAAGTGCCAAGAAGTCAGCAATGCCCCACCTAGAGCAACTCCAACAGAATGGGAAACCCCCCGGGGTCGTGGTCCCGCATCAACGTTGACTTTACGGGACCTACTAAAGGACATACGTTCCTCCTGACAGTGGATGCCTATTCCAACTGGCTTGAGATCCACAAAATGAAGAATACTACAACCGAGTCCATCATCTGAAAATTGAATAGGCTATTCGCAATGCACAGGCTTCCAGATGTTCTGGTCTCCGCCAACAGACCCCAGTTCACCACCCTGGCGTTTGAACAATACTTAGTGGACCGGGGTATCTGCCATGCGCTAACTTTGCCGGCGCACCCTGCGGCTAACGGCAGGGCCGAGTGCATGGTACAATTTGTTAAAAAAACTCTCCACAAAATGGACTATGGGGACATTGATGACAAAATAAACAGAATACTCCTACTCCAACACATCACTCCGCACAGTGTCACCAACAAGACCCCAGCTGAACTGTTGATGGGACGCAAGCTCCGTTCCCACCTCAACCGGCTTCACCCGTCCTACGAGCCAGAGAAACCCTGTGGATATAGCAGAAAATGCCGCGAGTTCAAGGTAGGTGACTTAGTTTTCGCCAAAACCTCTCCAGCAAACCATTATGGGTCGAAGCAACCGTAATTCAAACCACCGGGCCCAGATCATACCGTGTGCAAACCTGTGATGGAAAAATATGGAAACACCATATGGATCAGCTTCGCTCGAGGTTACAACCCAGTTTCTGCAACTCCTGTGACTCCCAAACTGAGGGAGGAGGGAATGTCGAAGAAACCAAATTCGAGATGGTGGAAAACAGAAGCAAAGGAAGTCAGCAATCGGGCGTGATAAATGAAGAAGAATCAAGGAATGGAGTGTCCTCGCCACAGAGGAATACCTCAACGGAGGCTAGCCCGCAAAGATCGGAGGACAACAACGACAGAATTAGTGGCACTGAGTCGTCCAGTGAGAATGCGGAACCACTTGTACCAGATACGTCCAAAAATGTCCCACCGAAACCGGATTACAGACAGGAACTGGTGGGACAGCGCAAATCTAATAGACAGTTAAAACAACCTACATATCTTAGGGATTACATCACCGCACCCCTCAAATGGAACCGGGGGGGAAGGGGTGTTATGAACTAATAAAAACGCTTAAATAATGTTTTAACAAACCTTAAAGAAAAAGCAGGGTTCTAATCCTGCACTTCTGATTGGCCGATAATAGTGATATCGGATTGGTCCATTCTGGGGAATCTGATTGGCTGTTAACGAGCCACTCTCATTGGTTCAAGGGTTTAACACTTCCATGTTTCTCATTGGTTAATAGGTCAGCAGCCTGCCCTATAAAAGGGCTACTGCTGCTCTAGGGTTTTTGCTCTGTTCAGAATGATTAATAAAGAGTTGAAGTTCACTGTTCACTGCCTCATCTCCGTTCCTTGCGCCCATACGCAGAACATAACAGTACATGTGATTAATTTTCTCATAATACCTTTCTCTGTGTATATATTACATGTTTGTGGGTTTGAAATACATGATCTCTCCTGCTGAAATGTGGATATATTTGTTCTTTGTAGTCTAGCAAGAGAAATATATCATATGTTGGAAAATATAATAGTGCTCCAATTGCAATCCCCACTTTTAAATCATTTTTTCTGCTCACTGTATGACACATAGGTTCACTGCTGCAGGAGATCTGCCAAGATAGAGGCTTTTTAGGTTTCAAGGGTTATACTTCAGGGGTACAGGAAACTGTTCCATGGAATATAGTTGCTTATCTGCTTTTCTATTCTGTCACATCCCTTCCTGTAAATTTTAATCATCCAAAGAGTTTCTGCTCTACCCTTTCATCTTTTGTATTCTAGAAGAAGCTGGCCTGGATTAAATACTCCTATAACTGCCTCCCTGAATGCCTTCTTGTGTTGATTCCATCCCTTAAATTCCCTCCCTGAAATTCACATTTTCTTTCTTTTTTTTTTCAGAATAAATTTAACCTAAGCCAACATACAAGCAATTGAACTAATAGCCTGTCTTTCCCAGATTGATCTCTCTTTCCTTCCTGTTCCCCCAGCGCTTTCCTGTTTATTTTACATTGTGAATTCCTACAGGGATCTGTTAACCTTCCACTTTGTAAATTCCATGTATTGGGATGGAATTCTATCTATATACCACTGTACTGAAATTCTCATTATCGTGACCTTTAACTGGGTGCAACAGAACATGATAGGCAACAATTTTTGAACCAAAGTACCTTAAATAGACTAATTTACAGGATAATCTGGGACCCATTATTCTGGAAGGATTGAAACTGGAAAAGTTGTGGTTGCTTCAGTGCTAATGGATACTGTTGTCTGTTTTGCTTCTGCTACATTCACGTGAACTTCCTTTTCAATGTTCCATGATAGTTTCCCAGGAAGGAGAGAGGAACAAAAAAAGAAGGACCTCACATAGATCCTTCTCAATCCATTCCACCACCACACACAAGCTCCCCTGATCTCTGCCACTTGTCCACAAACTTTTCCTGAACTGCACTGCCACCATATGCCTTTTCCAACCTATGTAGGACCTCTTGCACATCTCCAGACTCCATGAAGAAGGAAGGAAGGAAGATTTCTGAAACTCTCTGCCTGCTTTCCACAAGGAAACACAATGGGGAAACCAGCAGGAAGTCAGAAGTTGCTTCCGCTCCCACTGTTTTTGTCTACAAATGGTCATTCTGCTTCTCTGTTTAAGTAAGGAAATACCTCTGAAATGATGACCCAATGGGGCATAGGTTGTCCAGTAAATAATAATTAACAATGAATTTGCCTCAATTTTTGTTGTGTTGTATAAAAGAAAAACAAGCAACATCAATTTGTTGAGAAGTGGTGACCATTCTTGCAAATATTTTTTATTTGCATCAAATAAACTTTCTTCCATGAACAATAAAGAAAGGGATTCCATTTTTTTGTTGTTGTTGTTGCAGCATTTCTACTTTGAGCCTCATCAAAGAGTCTTCTACAATGTCAAATTGTACTGGATAACTATAAATATTTTACATTTCCTTTTTCCTTTTTAGAAAATCGAGTCTCTGGTGAGGAAACTAATTCAACTAGTATTTCTCCAAAAATTACCATTGCTGAGAAGTTGACAACAGTCATTACTCCTAGTTCTGCTGCTAGTATTACCTCTTTAAGCTCCACTATAACATCACTAAAAGGTAAATTGGCTTCAACATTTCTATGGAATTAGTTTGACTCATTTAATCATTTATGATAAAAACATAACTTTCTCAAAGTGTTGCCATTTCTGTTTTCCCATCTTTTCTCATTCTGCTAATATTCTGACCTGGAAAAAAAGGAAATATTGAAATGTAATTTTAATTGAATAATTATTAGTACAATTTCCCAATTTTTCAAGAAACTCTTCAGTTTTTAAATATATTTTATCAGGAATGGAATTTTATAAGTATAATTTTACCTCTAGACATCAATTTATCACTTCCCCTCCTCTACTTCCAGGCTATTACTGAGTTTCTCACAAAATAAGGCTGGGCCTGTTTTTTTTTTTTTTTTTTTTTGACCCCTGAAAAAACAGCTAGGCTGCCTTGCATCCTCAGGTGGGCAGGCGGCGATGGCTTGGATGTTGACCTCAGTGTTGGTGGGGCACTTCATATCAGGAGACCTTCCGCCACCATTGCTTTCCCTTCTCCCCATGCTGCCACGGCATTTAGAGTAATGCCACAGCATTTAGCACAGCCACGCGTGGCCAGCCAGGGCTCCTCCCTGTAACCAAAGCCTGGCGGAGACACTCGGCTTCAGGCACTCCTGTCACCGCCTTCCCTTCGCCTTCAAAGGCAAAGCCAATTATTTTAAAAACAATGCCCTACTACTGGTACAACAAAGCCTCCCATGCCTGAGAGGGCAGCCCAACCCCACATGGGGAGGTGAATCTCCCAGGGCTGAAGCGCAGGATCGGCCCACCCCGGGAGAAGCACCCAGCTGCCATCCATGCTTGGCACGGGGCAGAGCACAAAGAGCTTCACCTGGGCTGCCCAGCGCAGCTGACAGGCAGGCCCTCCTGCCCAGTGGCAGAGCTCTTGCCAAGGCAGCAAGCGCCTCCCCTCCAGACCCTCCGCTCCTGCCAGGGTAGCACCAGAGACAGGCAGGCTGGGCAGAACCGGGAAAGTGAGCCGTGGGTGCGTGCCTGCTTGACAAGCGAAAAAGCTGGGCCAACCTTAGCTTGGCTTCCTTCCCAAGTCCCTCCAGCCCAAAGGAGCACTGGGAGAGGCCACTCAAGGCAGTGATAGTGTCCACCCATCCATGGACAGGGAGGCAAGGTGACGACCTGTGCTGCATCCTCCTCCCCACCGAGTGAATGCCTCTGCTGATGCCTGTGCCACTGCAGTGTTTGGAGGTACCGGTGCATTTGGAGATGCGTGGGGATAGGGATGGGCTGGGCAAGGGGTGGAAAGGATGGGTGGCTTCAGACTCTCTCCACCAGACCCACCGGCCAGGGAAGCAGCACTGCCATTTCCTTGCCTCCCTGTCTGCGGATGGATGGGCGCTATCACTGCCTCAGGCAGCCTCTCCCAGTGGCCCCTTCAGGTTTGGACTGGAGGGACTTGGGAAGGAAGCCAAGCTTGGGTTGGCCCACCTCTTTCGCTTGGCAGGCAGGCATGCACCCGTGGCTCGCTTTCTCAGCTCTGCCCAACACGCACAGCTCTGGCATGGCCCTGGCGGGATAAGCACTCACTGCCTTGGCTCCACCACTGGGCAGGAGGGCCCACCTGTCAGCTGCACTGGGTACCCCAGGTGAAGCTCTTTGTACTTGCCCGGTGCCAGGCAAGGATGGCAGCTGGGTGCTTCTCCTGGGATGGGCCGATCCTGCGCTTCGGCCTCGAGAGATTCACCTTCCCACATGGGGTTGGGCTGCTCTCTCAGGCAGGGGAAGCTTTGTCGTACCAGTAGTAGGGCATTGTTTTTAAAAGAATTGGCTTTGCCTTTGAAGGCAAAGGGAAGGCAGCGACAGGAGCGCCTGAAGCCAAGTTTTTCTGCCAGGCTCCGGTTACAGGGAGAGCCCTGGCTGGCCGCGCGTGGCTGTGCCAAATGCCACAGCATTGCTCTAAATGCCATGGCAGCATGGGGAGAAGGGAAAGCAACTGTGGCGGAAGGTCTCCCAATACGAAGTGCCCCACCAATGCCAAAGTCAATGCAGGCAGCACCATATCCGGGCATGCAACAAAAGTATTTCCTAACGGCAAGTCCCCCCGCCATTCCCCCCCCCATTTCGCATGCTTAATATAGGCCTTAATTTGGGGGGAGAGACATAATTTGATTTTATGCCTATAAAACATGTTGGGACTTCCTATTGGGGGAGGCCGTATTGTTGGAGAAATATGGTATTTTAAATCAAACTTTTAGCTGGTGCTAAAATACTTTGCTTATTGTGCAAATGTATTGTTAAACCTTTGAAATGTTCAGATCAGATTTTACTATCATAGATCAGTTCAAAATAAATTCAAAATTAAAATAAACAACTCCTAATTAGTGAGTCATGAACAGCAGAATTCACAATTATGAAGCCTAAATGTGAATAACAATTAAAAAATAGAATAAAACTAACAATAAACAATCATTTTGTCTGGAACAATAGATATTTACAATATGATTATTAATAGAGTATAGCTAATACTGCAATTAACAGGACAATATTTAGCTATGTTCAGTAAGACAAAGTTCAACTGATCAGATAGTAAAAGGTGAAGAGAAAAGGAGAGATTAAGACATTAATCTAAAAATAATAGCTCCTGACGTGAAATAACATAGTGAACAATACAATACTACGCAATGCAACATGGCTCAATATCTGTGTTGTTCCTGTGCCAGAGGGACATAGTCTTTACTCAAATGGAATGTCCTCATATGTCCCCTCAGTGAAAGCTATTGGGAAGGCATTAAATCTAGCCAAAGATAAACATCTCCTAAATATAGAGACTAGTATTTGATTAAGTGGAGCAACAAAGGGTTGGACAATGAGTAAAAACACAGTTATAGCTAATTGGTTAAAGAGAGCTTAATTGGTTGTTCCTCATTTCCCGCTTTTTTTCTCTGTGTGCTCTCTGTGGTTTATCTCATGATGTTCCTGCTATGTTGATTTACCTAACAATGCCCCTGTTTGCCTATTTTATTTAATGTAAATAAATTTATTTATATAAAAATGCTTGTTTGTGTTCACATCTCTGACTCCATTTGGACACCAGGTGCACAATTCCCTGACATTAAGATATTGTGATAATTAGGTTGAGAAAAATTACTCAAAATATATTTAGGTATGGCTGACTGATTCATCTGAAACTCCAGATCAAAATGTGCTATTTGAGATCATTAAGTGCACACTCATAACCCATCAATTTACACAAAAATGTGAAAGCACAGCTGCCAGTTCTTTAGATAGTATGGGTCTTCATATGCATCAAGTTCTTTCCAAGAAGCTGGAATGTTTTCACATATCAGCATAGTATATGTGCAGATCTAAATCATGTGACTTTTTATAATTGATAGATGGAAATCTTGTATCTTTATCCATTTCCTCCTCATCTTTTGTAGAAATTGATCATGTAATCATTTGAAGAAATTGACCATGTATTCAGAAATTGATCATGAATTATTATTATTATTGTTAGTCAGCCAAATGTTTAGACTGGATTTGGCATTTTTATCAACCAATCAAGTCTTTTGTTTCTTTCCAGAGACATCAAGCAATGGTACCAAGCCAGAGACATTTGCTTTCAGCACACCCACAACAAACTTAACTTCACCAAATACAACAGCTGAGTCGTTTACTACACAGTGGAATGCAATATTGACTACTAACAATGAGACAACAACAACTCAAAGTTTAAGTTCAACACCATTTCTAACACATGAACCTACTAAGCCAACAACATATAATTCTACCATTTCCTTTATTACAGCCACAACTAAGAACAGTGAGATGGTAAGTGTGAAAATTTAGGAAAATAGGAAACATTAATTATATTTGTATTATAGTTATAAAAAAGAGGAAATATTAATCTCCTTTATTGGGACCATTATTTTAAATCAATGATTGGTGTATTAATCAGTCTCATTGACATGGTATTTCAGATACTTTTGCAAAGGTGCCAACCTATATTCTTCAGCTTCCTGGATGATTACTGTTAGGGATAACATTGTTTACCCTAACTGGTTTAGGTAAAATAATAAATATGTTATCATGGTTTGTTAGTTAAAATGTCTGCAACTTTAACTGTAGGACTGTAATTAAGGGAGTGGTTGTAAAAAGCACCATAAAAGAAGCAAGGCATTGCAGCTTGCTCTCTCTGGCTTGATGATCCCTAATTACTGGATGGATGAAGACTGCGTTTTTCCCCTACTGGAAAGGAAGAGAGAAAGGACTGATTTGTAAGTGAACTGACATTGGATATTCTCCACGGACTTTGCTAACTGAATATCCTTGAATGGACTGACTAAAATGATATATGACTAATGGACTGTTACTTTGACTATGCTATAAACTCTAAATGGAATAAACTATATTTTGATAGCACAAGCGTATCTGTTATTTTTACTGTATGTTAATAAACATACAAACTTATCTCACACATTTATCTGTATGCCTATCTGACTAATGCTGCACATTCTGTTTTAGCTTGTCTCCTTAACCCTGGTTGGGGAACATAAGCTTAACACTAGTTATGGGCCCAGAGGCTGCAAAGTCAGTTTAACTAGGATAAAACAGATTTATGTAACAAGTGAGAGTTTGTGTTGTTATACATTACAGTAAACAGACAGCTGTGTTTTATTAATTATATTTTTATATCCATATATAAGAAAACATGGCACAAGTCAATCTACAAAGTTTGTCCCTTATATCCAAGCTGGATGGAACAAACTATGTATCATGGTCTATGAAATGTAGTCTACTTCTACGAAGAGAAGGTCTGTGGAACATAATAGAAAACCCACCAAACGTAGAGGAATGGGATCCAGAGATTGAGGAAGATAGAAAAAAGATAAAAGACTTTATACAAAAGAATGAACAAGCTATTTGCATAATAGGACTAACACTAACTGACCAGCAACTTGTTCATATCCATGGAGAGCAAACAGCTGTTGGGTGTTGGCAGAAGCTGAAGAGTATTTATGTCCGAGATAACGTTGGTGCTCACATAAATCTAACACGGAAGCTTTTCAGGATGCATCTCCAAACGAATAGTGATATGCTGAGTCATTTGAATTCTATAAAAAGCATTTTTTCAAGAACTGCATGAGAAAGAGCTTATTTTCTCTGAACTACACCAAGTCTACATAATTCTATCACCACTAGATGTAAGTTATGACAACTACGTCACTTCCCTTGAAATTTTGCCTAAGAAAAGTTTAATTTTAACTGATATAACTGGCAGATTGATTGAAGAGGCAAGAAGAAGACTTGAAAGAGATGAGTTAAGGAGGGAGCAACCTCAAAAACAAGATATTGAATCTCCTACTGCATACGCAATTAAAAAGTGTTTTAATTGTGGAGGAAGAGGACATTTGGCAAGATTTTGTAAAAAAGCAAAGCACCAGAATGCTGGCCAGAATACTAAAAGTAACCAAAATAAAAATAAAAATTTAGAGTTAGCCATGTATATTAACGGAGCTGTAAAAAATAATTTATGGGTGGTTGACAGTGGAGCCTCCCACTGTATAACAAATGATAACAAAAATTTTATTAAAATGTACAAGAGTACACAGCAGATATCATTAGCCAATGGCTGGAAACTGAAAGCTAAAGGTCAAGGTATAGCATATTGTTCTTTTATAAAAGAGAATGTAAAAATGTTATATGTACCACAACTTAAGTTTAATTTAATTTCAGTTAGAATTTTGGTTAAACTAGGATATGTAGTTACCTTTAGAGGAGATAACTGCATAATTGAGAAAGAAGATAAGAAAATTACTGCATCTTTAAGAGGTGAATTATATGTGTTAAATGATAATGGTTTAGAGGTGGCTAACACGGTTTATGATAATAAGAAACCTCATGATGAATGTATTCACTTGTTGCACCGACGGCTAGGGCATTTAAATTTTAAAATGCTTAAGAAAACTGTTGAATTATCTAAGGGAATAAGTTTGAAACCTTGTAATAAGTATTTGCAATGTTTTGCTTGTAATCAAAGCAAGGTCAAACCAGCTAATAGAGTTGATGGATTTACTACCAAAGAGCCTTTAGAAGTAGTATTTGCAGATTTAATAGGTCCGAAAAAACCAAGTGTAGGAGGAGCTCGATACATATTAAGTATAATGGACCACTATTCTAGATATGGGTTTTGCTATTTAATGAAGAGCAAAACTGAAACGTATCTAAATATCTTTAATTGGATAAAATTTGCAGAAAGAAAAATTAAAAAGAAATTAGTAACTCTTATAACAGATAATGGTGCGGAATTTACAAATAATAAATTCCAGAATAGACTTAGAATGTTAAGTATTCAACATAAAAAGTCTGCACCATATAGGCCACAACATAATGCCTTTATAGAGAGACGAGGCCAAACACTGCAATCAATGGCACGTACTATGTTGTCTGATTCAGGATTACCTGACAATTTGTGGGGAGAAGCAATAATGTGTGGTAATCATATATTAAATAATGTTGTTAATTCAACAACAGGTGAATTACCATTCACACTGTGGCATGGTACAAAACCTGATTTAAGTTACATGCACACATTTGGAGCACCAGCATGGGTGCATATCCCTACACAACTCAGACACAAAGGACATCATACAGCTAAAAGATTACTTTTTGTAGGATATGAATCTAATCACAGATCTTATAGATTCTGGGAACCAGGTACATCTAGAGTTTACACCAGTGCTAATGCAAAATTCCTAGAACATGTAGGATGGAATAGATTAGAGCAAGATTTAAATAACGAAGTAATTATTGAACCCTACAAAAGGCAGAAAGAACAGAATAGTTATAAGAAGAGTCCAGTTAAAGAAAAAGTTCACGAAGAACAAATAGGACCAGAATAAGAGGTAACAATTGATCAGGAAGAATTAGATAATCAAGAACAGTTAATAAATGAAAGTCCACCTGTAAGTCCTGTAATACCTAGACGTACTACACGTGTAACTAGACCACCTGATAGGTATCAAGCAAGTATAGTTTGCCAAGTAACTAAAGTTCCAACTAGTGTAGATGAACTTAGGATGTATCCTGCTAAGGATCAGGAGAATTGGCAAAAGGCAATGGAAAAAGAACTAAATTCATTAAAGGTAATGAAAGTATATGAAGAT
Organism: Hydrophis major; assembly: GCA_033807585.1. Classification (NCBI taxonomy): domain Eukaryota; kingdom Metazoa; phylum Chordata; class Lepidosauria; order Squamata; family Elapidae; genus Hydrophis; species Hydrophis major. The sequence goes on along the minus strand of CM066330.1, from coordinate 212,025,659 downwards.
GCCAAATTACCTCCAGGAGAAAAATCCACTGGGTGCAAATGGATATTTAAAGTAAAAACAGGAAATGATGGGACTGTTACCCATAAGGCTAGGTTGGTAGTTCAAGGATTTAATCAAACTGCATCTGATTACGATGAAGTTTTCGCACCAAGTCTTAAGGCAACATCTTTGAGAGCTGCATTAGTGTGGGCAGCTAAGAAAAACTATATCATTTACCATTTAGATGTAGAAACTGCTTATCTGCATGCACCTTTGCAGCACACCATATATTTACAAAAGCCAGGTATTATAAAAGACAATAAAGTAAATAGTAATGATTGTTGGAAACTCAAAAAGAGTCTTTACGGGTTGAAACAATCTGGCTTTGAATGGAACCAATATATTGTGAAAGAATTAAACAATATAGGTTTTAAATCTGGTTTAGCAGATCCATGTGTGTTTAAAAGAGAAAATAATGAAACGGTGTCATTATTGTTATTATTTACAGATGATATTGCTTTGATAACTAAGACTAATAATGAAGCTAATGAGATTATATCATTATTAGCTAAAAAGATAAAATTAAAGCATTTAGGTGAAATTAAAAAGTATCTAGGATTGACAATTAACAAAACAAAAAATGGATTTAAGATATCTCAAGAAGATAAAATTTGCCAATTAATTAAAACGTATAAAATGGAACTTTGTAAACCGGCAAAGACTCCAATGAGTCAGGAAGTTTGCCAAACTAATGATCAAAGTCCCAAATTTGATAAGTCTATATATCAATCTTTGATTGGTAGCTTATCATATATAAGCAATTGGTCTCGGCCAGATATAGCTTATAGTGTTAATCAGCTGGCACGTTTTAATTCAGATCCACATCAATGTCATTGGCAATCATTAAAGAGAATTTTAAGATATCTTAAAGGAACAATGAACCATGCATTTTATATAGAACCAAAGGGTGATTTGAGTCTTAGTGCCTATGCAGATGCAAGTTTTGCAACTGACATAAACACTAGAAAATCATCATCTGGGATGGCTATATTATTTGGTAAGACACTAATAGGGTGGAGGTCAATCAGACAACAGCATATTAGCTTGTCAACGATGGAAGCGGAATTTTCATGTCTGCCATTAATATGCACTGACTTAATTTTGTACAAACAGTTATTATTAGGACATGGGAGTAACTGTTAAAGATTCCATTATTGTGTACGAGGACAACCAGGCAGCCATAAAGTTAGCTACTAGTATTGCTGTAAAAACTAGATCAAAGCATACTGATTTAAGATACTTAAATGTTAGAGAATCTGTAAAGAATGGGCTAATTAAATTGGAATACTGCATGACAGAAGAAAACATTGCAGACCAATTTACAAAAGCTCAAGGAGTAATTAAGTTTAAAGAAAGTTGTCACTACTATAATTTAAAGATGTAAATAGTTATTAGTTATATTATTATTATTACCTAAAAGGGGAGAATGTTAGGGATAACATTGTTTACCCTAACTGGTTTAGGTAAAATAATAAATATGTTATCATAGTTTGTTAGTTAAAGTGTTTGCAACTTTAACTGTAGGACTGTAATTAAGGGAGTGGTTGTAAAAAGCACCATAAAAGAAGGAAGACATTGCAGCTTGCTCTCTCTGGCTTGATGATCCCTAATTACTGGATGGATGAAGTTTTTCCCCTACTGGAAAGGAAGAGAGAAAGGACTGATTTGTAAGTGAACTGACATTGGATATTCTCCACGGACTTTGCTAACTGAATATCCTTGAATGGACTGACTAAAATGATACATGACTAATGGACTGTTACTTTGACTATGCTATAAACTCTAAATGGAATAAACTATATTTTGATAGCACAAGCGTATCTGTTATTTTTACTGTATGTTAATAAACATACAAACTTATCTCACACATTTATCTGTATGCCTATCTGACTAACGCTGCACATTCTGTTTTAGCTTGTCTCCTTCACCCTGGTTGGGGAACATAGGCTTAACAATTACCATAGGTGCTCATTTATTTCTTTGAATCTCATCTAAGCTTTTTCTTATTTCATTTTATTGGGGAAGAAAATAGATGTGTTTACATAACTTTTTTCCTCAGCAAAGGAAGCTCCAACAGCAGCTTGGCAAACTGCCCAGAGCACAAATGTGAAGGGAAGAGAGAACATAAATTTGCAACTCCCAGCCTGTGGTCTTCTCTGATGTGCTTTCCCACATTCAGTTTTTTTTATAGCATTTGACATTCAGACACTGTAGTGTTCTACATGACCATTCTACTAACTACTGTTTTGCTATTGTTTTGTGTTCAGAAGATGTAAATTGTCACACAATCTCATTTTGCTATATGAAAATGTATCTGAGTACAGGTAAAAAATAATTCAATGCAATAAAAATTGTTATTGTATAAACATTGGCCTTAGTCTGGATTTACATTGACTCTGTCCTCAGTATTGGAATTACAAAGCCAAATATTCCTAAAACAAAAGAAACTGATGCTAAAGTAACATATTCCTTGATACTGACCCTTCTTTCATATATCTGATATTTGCTTGCCTTTTGAGGAATTTTACTTATGATTTCAAGTCGATAACATTTACGTTCAGCAGATTTGTTTGGTTTGACACCTCCATTTCAGGTTACCCTGAATATCAATTGTCTTTTCAGCCATGTAATGCTATTTGTCTGATGGGAGCATATAAGTTTTTGAATTATGTCTCCTTTCAGAAAATGGTTGAAAGTTTTCTACATTAGAACCATGAGAATATTTGTGCTTTATCAGGATGCAGCAGGACTTTCTTGTTTTTTCTTTGAAGACATTTCACTTCTCATCCAAGAAACTACTTCAGCTCTGACAGGGTAGTGGGAAATGGAAGGAAAAACAAGGAAGTCCATTCCCCACTATCCTGCCAGAGGTGAAGAAGCTTCAAAGATGAGAATCTTCAAAGGAAAAACAAGGATGTCCAGTTGCCTCCTGAAAAAGCACCTTTGGGACAACCATGACCAGTAGAGACTGAGAATCTCTACAGAATTTCCTAAGATAATTATCTCTTGTGTATGTCTGCCAATCTGAACTTTGTAATTATCTTCACAGGTATGGCTCAGTGTGTCCCCATCACATAAGGTGAACTAGTATTTCAGAAATAGTCTTCTTGATGTTGGTGTCTCTATTATAGAATAGCCTTCTCAGGGATAGTGGCCTAACACCTTCTTTGTGGTCATGTTTACACCAAGTTGCTGGTTTGCCTGCTTAATACAACTGTTTGTTTAAAATCACATGTAAGCATAAAAGTATCTTTTTAGTCATTTCTGTTATACTTTGGGATTTACTTTTTCCACAAGAAAAAAATATTTGTGCTTTTTTCTGTCACATTTTAGCAATATTGTTTATTCTTTGTTCTTGAATTATTCAATAAGCACATATCAATAAAGGAGAATATTTGTAGTTCAGGGTTGAAATTAGTGGTCCTTGGTGCTCTCTGAACTTAACTGTTTTCTTGCAGATGTTTCATTACCCAAACTAAGTAACATCATCAGACTACTACTGATGATGTTACATAATTTGGGTGATAAATTACAATCAAGCTCAGAAAGCACCAAGGACCTTTCAAGCATATATTAATTAATTGGTGATTTCATGGAAATACAATTAGCAAACAAAATAGACAAATGACACCAGACAAAGGGAAATACAATGATACATTCTTTCATCCTTTCTTTTTTAGTTCAGCATCTCATGTATGAAAATCAAGCAGCTGCCTCCTGCTACTGAAGTGGTATGCTTGGAACTCTATGAAGTCCAATCTTGCGTAAGTAGACAGGAAGGAGAAAATGGCAAGAGAGGCATTTGTTATAATGGAGGTTTTGCTTTGCTTTAAGATAAAAAATTGAGGGTGGGGGGATTTCTTGGTGCAGAAGATCCAACATTGAAAAGCAAAAAGTGATGGTTATCCTCCACCCATCTTTAAAACAATCGGTGTTTTTTGTTTCTATTCAGTGCAAAACTGCATGTATTTCAAATGTTCATTGTGACCCATTTGGTTCTAGATTTTGACAATGCTTTGTCCCTAAAACTTCATGCATTCCATTTGTTAAGTTTATAAGTTGTCCAACGAACTCCACCCAGCATCATATTTACACACCAGGCACTTTTTCCGCTACAACATCCATAGTTGTAGGAACAGCTTAAAGCTTCTCTATGTGTATAAGAGGGAAGGAGAAAGAGAGTAATGGCTCATTTGAGCCCAACAGATGAAAAGCATAGATATCTGGACAAAGGGAAAAGAGGGTAAGTGCTGCAATGAGCACTGTGAGATTGTGAAACAATCCATCCATTGCATACTTCTGTGTGACATTGTGACGCAAGTATTTTTTTTGCATGGTGATGTTAGGATGCCAATTTCTTAATTTTGACATCATTGTGGTTCTTAGCATCCATCCTAGAGGCTAGACTGAGGTAAGAATTCATGGCATCCTGTTTTTATAACAAGGAAAGTTAAGCTGAATTGGAGGGGATATTGTTAAGATTTATGAAACTGATTAGACATTGACTAGAAAGTTTTAAATCCAGTTGGTTGAGAAAAGTTTTGAGTTCAAGCAACAGAATGGTGGGATAAAGCAAGAGTTCCAGAAATAGGAGAATGGCCTCTCTGCAAGTCCCACAAAATTTCTGTCTTGCAAATCTTGAAATGAAAGTTTTGCAATTTGGGCTGTACTATAGCTAAGCCAGTAAACAATTAGATTGAGCATTGTACTGCAGAGGCAGATATAATGCCAACATCCCATGTCGAAATGTCCAATAATGCCAGTTATTGAAAGTTTGTGCTAAAGTAATAGTTAGAAAGATCTGATATATGCTAGAATGTATGAAAATTATTTAAGCTGAAAGCCTTTCAAAAATTATGTTTACCATCTGCTAACTTAAACTCCTATAGTAGTTCACTTTTGTAGCATGGGCGCCACCTAGTGGGGTGATATTTAAGCAAAAAAAAACACATGTGTGTTAATAATTTATTTAGAATTGTGATATAAAAATGCAGGTTAGCTACCCTTTAGTTCCATTAATTGACACACCATATTGGGGATCTTATTAGGGAAACTTTATCAGTTTGATCATGATTGTTATTTGAGTTACTATACATGATTGAGAACCACGATTACTTCTCTGCAGGATTGACATAATTTGTATGTTCCTGTAAATGTGTGAAATTAGGCATTTTATAGAATGCCCTAGGAAATTTTAGAATGCCAAAAATGAAACGTCAAAGTATGAAATGCTTAATATGTCACACATTTCCTGGGACTTCTATGCAATGCCAAAAGGCAAAATGGCAAACTATAAAATACTCCCCCTAAAATATCATTCTTGCCTTCTTTGTTGCAACAAGTAGCTCAATACTGGTCTTTTTAATCTTATTTTTTCCTGTACTTTATTTTGAATTTTTATTTTATTTTTCATATACTGTATGTTAGTCCTAATGCTAATCCTAACCCTTTTCATGATTCTCTTTTCATACTTTGCCTAAATAGCTCTTAGCATTCTGCATAATGCCTAGGTATATATAATGCCTAGAGAAAGTACATAGCATATTAAAATAACACAAACATTACATACTTTGTCTAAAAGGACATGCATTCTATAGATTTCCTAAGCATTCTATACAATGCCGATTTTTCACACATTGCCACTAACGTATATATTAAAATCATTGATTGGAAAGTCTGGAAGCTGAAGTTCTGATACATCTACTGTATCAGAAGGCACCAAGTTAGGAAAACTGCCTACAATGAATCAGGATGTGAATCTTGTACAGAAATAGCCATTTGACTGAAGCTCTGGCTTTGTCATCACAACTTTTGATAAAGGTTTATAAGCCTTGGAAATCACATATTAGCATATCCCCAGTGCATTACTCAATACATTTGAGTAATATTATTCAATAACGATTCTGATATTAGGAATGGCTTGTAGATATTATTAAACTATTAATAACTGGCTAATAGTGCTGTACTGGGTAATAAGACACTACGCAGCATTCAAACAAAAACAGCTAATAAGCAAAGATTGTTATTAACTAACAAATTGTGAACATTAATTTGTCAATATGGAGCACTATAATATATTCTATAAAATGAAGCCACAATCAGTGTTTGATTTCCATCTGAAACAATGTGTTTATTCACTGGTATATGGACAGAGGTTTTTTTTTTTCATGAACAGAAATTTTTAATAGATGACTAAAAACCCAGGTCATATTTCCTTTAATTGTGATGACCATGCATGTTATTGGAGGAAACATGGGTGGTGATGATATTATTATGCTATGATGAACAGGAAGCTATTATAAAATTAATCTTTGAATCACCTATTTTTATATCTTTTTGTAAAGAGAATGAAAGATGAAACAATTTCAAGCAAAATCAGTTGCATAAGTGAACATTCCAATTATAAACTTAAATGTCACTTTATAATTTATTGTTTTATAGTTATTATTACTCAATCCTACTTGCTAAAATCTTCCACCAGCTTCCATTCAATGGGAGACATTATAGTAGCTAATACATTTAGGAAGCATCAATTTAAATATCTAGGTTTATGTGCACTTACATTTCTTTGTTGTGATCTTTTTCACATACCACAGAAACTGAAAATGTACTGTAATGTATTATTGTCTTGAACATACACACCATTGGCAGCTTTATCTCTTGGCTAATTTTTACTGCAAACTGCAATCAGGCCTTTTTTCTTTGTCTCATGCATTATTTTTAAGACTAATTACTGCGTCTGAGCCACAAATAAATAGAATGAACTCTTTCACTTGTTTGTCTTTCTGTCGGGCTTTTTCCAGTAAGCTGGTCCATTCACTAGAAAGGAAACTCTGGCATTCTCTCAACAATTATTTCCACAAAAAAAGAAAAAAAAACATAAGAGTGTTTTTCCTCACTATCCCAAATTAATATCTGTGGGAATAGTTCTTTATTTGCATTCTTCCATTTCCCTTGCATAATGCATTCTGTGATTGTTTACATTTTTTACTTCTATTGTGTAGCTTTTGTTTATTCTATTGGGCCACATTAAATCACCATTTGACATTTTTCGAGCCAGTTAAGCCACCTGAAGATATGAATTGATATCCCAAATCCTAAATGGATCGATATGTAAAATCGTACACTAAGTGCCTAACTATCTATGAATCCCCCAGCCAATAGAAAGTTATATACAAGAAATCCTCATTTAGTGACTGGCTCAGACTGTGAGTGCAGTTATGAAAATGATAAAAACATAACTTTGCATTTCCTTGTATTTAGGATTGTTGCAGGCAAAGCAAAGCTGAAGTAAGTCTTTAAGACATTTGCAGTTTCACTTAGCAATTGCTTTGCTTAACAATTGGGCTACTTTGTTCAACTTTGATTGCTAAACAAGGACTATATGTAACCCAAAGTAGACTGGGATGAAAGATTTCTCCCTGATAAATATTTAGATAAACAGACAGACATTTATATTTTTATTTTACTAAAGGGAAAGTTCTGATGATGCTTCCTGTATAATCGATTGTGACTAAAAGTAGGTTCTTTATCTATAGTAATGCTACCTGTGAATTAAATACTGCACATGGAAGTATTTATTTTTACTAGCCATGAAACTTACTCAGTTCCATTGTACGAGATTTAAGGAAGGGCAGAATTTCAGAAAGATGCCACATAGACACAGCATGAAAAATGGTCTTTTGCTCCCTTGCTGCCCATCAGTAAAATTTTGTGTGTATATGTTTGCTGTAGAACATGAATTTCATATATCCTGGTCTGAGGGGAGGAGAAAAGATCTCAGCAACTGCATAATTGCCTTTCCCATAAGGTGGCATAGGGGGAATTTACCAGGAGTATTTTTTCTCTACAGCTCCCAAGCAGATCCAACCCATTTTACAACTTTCTTTTACCTGCTTCTCTTTTTAATGCAAATTTGGCATTCATTCGAGACAGGTTTTTTATATAATTATTGTGCTGATGAACAAACAGATGGACACAATCCCAACCTCTGTACATATTTTTCCGATTCCACAATGTTAGAAAAAATTAAAGAAGAAAGTTCTATTAGTTGAATATATACTGGACATGAAATATTCAACAACCATAGGAAGACTAAATCTTTTTCCAACTTATTGAACCAGCCTATATTTTTAAATTGCTTTAGATTTTTATTTTAGTTCTAGCTCTTCTGAGTCTGACCCTGACCTATGCCTCTCCTTTGATGTCCAAACTGACCAAATGGAGGGAGAAAAAATAACTACAGCCACACACTTTTCTTCCTGTCTCCTCCACAGCTGTTTGGGAAAGGCGACATTTTATTTTAATCTTTATGTGGGAAGATTTTATCCTTGCAAAATGTGCCATGAGAGAACCATTTGAAATACTCAAGCCATTTCTGAAACAGGAAGGCCAAGTCTGTGCTTGTTATTTTCCTCATCTCCTGCATGGTAACAGTGAAAAAGGAATGGTACTCATGATTTCAAAACATTAAGAGTGCCTTGGCTGGTTTAGGAGATAATTGCAGAATGAACTGTGATAATGACATTACTTATTTAATAAGCAATCTAATATTATACTTAATTAGTAATCAGTATCCACAGAAATGTGTTGACAAATATTTCAGTACATATTCTATTTATTTTGATTATTTTTTTTAATAATTGGACATCTAATCCTTTTTGTCCACTATACTTCAGTGAAGCAAACTAAGAATCCCAAGTATATAGCTAAAACATGCTCTAAACTCTGTCTTAACTTCAGTAGTTCAGTTTTCACATACTATAATTCACATAATCTGTCCCATTTTACAGATGTGCCCATTAATATACGATAAAGAATATTCCTATGAATATATTTTTGATAGTCATAATAGAAAATAGGGATTCCATAAATGGAGTTGCTTCTTGGAAAATTGTTCTTAATGTTTGTGGTTTCTCTTAACCTTTGTAGATTTTGAGCCACGAAATCCACAAATAGATGCTATTGGGAGAATAAACTATAGCTCATGAGAATATAGTTATGTTTATAGAAGCCAATGATAATTAATATGCCACTTGATGTTGGATAAATGTAAAGGAAACAAATGAGGAAAAATGTTCTACAACAGTAAATCTGTTTTTGTTTTGTTTTGTATTTTTAGGAAAACTTTAAAAGAAACAAAGGTGAAGGATTGAGCAAATTGGTTTGTAAAAAACAACTTCCATGCTTTATTGAACTGGCTGACTCTGAAGTGAATCACCACTGCATGTTGTTGCTTGCAGTTAACAATACAGGTGAGTTGAACTGATTTATTATAGCTTGTAATCAAGTTGGATAGAAGCCATGAGTGACTTGCTAAAATTGACTAGATTTCACATGTCACATGTAACCATAATTTTATCTTTAGCTGATTCAACAAATTTTATATATAACAGATTTAGCTTCAATCCAGCAATTATGGGTTTGCAAGGTAAGTAAACCCAATGTTTTTGCTATCTTCTTCATCCCTAGATTTGGGTGGGGGAGAATGCAGAAAGTATTTGAAAAACCAACTATTTCCAAATGTATTAGGTGTCCTCAGTTAGGACACCTAATTTTACCTCAGTTAGGACACCTAATGTTACTTCTATTCAATAGCAAATTAAGGTCAGGAAGTGGTTTAGTTTGTTTTTTTACTTCCCAGTTAGTTTACAGCCATGGGATTTCCTTATGGTCTCATATCTAGATGGCAACCAATCTATCTCAGCTTAACTTTTTCAAAATCAGCTAAACGTTGTGGCCAGCAGCTAACAAAAATTGTAACCTCTTTCCCCCATCTTCCTGTCATCACTAAATTCAGAACAATAAGTGGTATATATCACAACAACATTCAAATACTAATTGGAAATTCTGACTGGATTCACAGGTTGCATGGGCCATACTGTTATTTTAGCATTTTATTTTATAATGTATTCATTAAATTGAATGTGTAAACACATTCAGTTTGATTTGTAAACCATCACTTATAACTTATTTATGTATTTTTATTATGCTTGAATTCTGTCCATTTTCATAGGATCTGGGCAGCGAAACAAATAAAATACTCCCTAAATCCTTAAATACATATAATTATTTTCCAGAAGCCACATACAGTGTATCCCAGCTTTCAATTAAAAAAAAAAAAACTTGGTTCATGTGCAAGACAAAATGGGTTTGTTTTCAAAGTTTTTCTGGAGTCTAAGAGTGATGTGACATTTCCACTGGAAGGGAGTTTCAAAGAATGCCTGCCTCTAGGGCCACATCAGATATAATCTCAGAGAGATAGAATGTGGAAAAATTGGTTTTATTTATTTATTATCTATGGTGGCATAGTGATTAGAATGCAGTATTTCCATGCTAACTCTGCCCACTGCCAGGAGTTTGATCCTTAAAGTTTGAGTTAAGGTTGATTCAGCCTCTTGTGGTCCGCCGGCGACTGATGGAGCTGGCAGCAGAGTCGGACAGAGTCGTAGCAAGGCGGTTGGGGAGGAATCTGGGCCAGTCCTGGAGGCTGAGGAAGACTCGGATGAGGGCTCTGTGTCAGAGGCAGAGTCATCAGCTGCCTTCAGCCTCAGACAGCAGTGAGGCGGGAGTTTCTGGAACCAGTTCCCAGCTTGTGCATGCACAGAGCTACCAAAAGGAAGGAACAATTAAGGCTTGACATGGGAGTAAGGCCACAGGTGGACGATGAATGGCCCCTCCCATAAGGATTAAAAGAGGAGAAAAAGGGGAGGGGGCTTTTGCAGGAAACAGTTTGTTCATTCCAGCCTTGGGATGATCTGTCTGTAACATAGAGACTCTGTGCCCAGCCTTTCCCTGTCAACGCTGCATGCGGAAATATATACTGGGAAACTTTCCCAGATAGATAAGGTCTGAGCTAATAATTATACCTTTGCAAGACTGTTTACCAGGCCATTGGCTGAATGTGAATGCAATAAATTCACATTCATTGAATAAAATAGATTTTTCAGGGACACAGACTTTACTTAGTGTTTTGGGGGGGAAACTAGGACAGAACACAGCCTTTCATCCTTCCAAGATTAGTAAAATGAGGACCCAGATTATTGGGGGCAATATGCTTACACTAAACTGCCCAGAGAGTGCTGTAGAACACTATGGAGTGGTATATAAGTCTATTGTTATTAATATACTATTTGATTTATTTGGACAGGCAAATGAATTAAGAAAAAGATGGCCAGGATCAGATGTATATAGGTTTTAAATGTGACAACCACCACCTTAAACCACACCCAGAATTCAATTGGAAACTAAGGCAACTCCCATTATTACTGCAACTACCTCATTCTGCAGCAGCTGCAGTTTCCACACATCCTTCAAGAGTCATCCCATGTTGAGCATTTATTTAATGCAATAATTAATTTATGCAATAATTTAATAGAGGTGACTAGAGCTTTAGTGACTATAAGCAAGTCCTCCAAAGCCAGAAAAAAAGTTGTCATTGTACAAAAAAGTTTATCTGACATCTGGTCTTCAAATAGGAAAATTCGCAAGTTGAAAATCATCTTTGAACAAAGAAATACAACCAGTTTAGAGTTTTAAAAAAGTGGATTTTCCCTGCAATTGTTAAATTTGCAGATCCAAAGCCACTCCTTATTGGAGGGATTCATTTAAAGTGTGTTCCTCCTCATCCAGACCCAAACAATATCCAGGAAGTCAGTTAACACTTCTACTGCACATCTACTCATAGCTATGGTATATACCAGTAATGGCGAACCTTTTTGGCATGCACATGCTCGTCGGGGATGCACCCCAGAAGAGAAGCTGCCAAGTGGGCATGCATGCGCTGGGAAATGAATTTCCAGTTTCTGACGCACACATGAGCATCGGCCAGCTTGTCTTCTGGTTACTGGTGCACATGCACATGCGACAATCAGCTGGCCAGCATGTATTCACACAATGGAAACTGGAAGACCAACTCTTCCGGATTCTGACACTACCACACACGCAAAAACAGCTGATTGTCAAGCGCACATGCACACCAGAAACACAGAAAAGGAACAGGGGATGCCATGCGTACCAGCCGACATGGCTCCGTGTGCCACTTCAGATATGCCTGCCATAGGGTCACCATCACTGGTATATACTATGTATCAGTGGCATACAATGATGCTATGTTTTATCATTTCATCAATTGTGATTTATTTAATAAACCACAGTTATATAAGCCATACATTACTTTGAATAAAACTTGTACAAATGATACTATAAATGTTATTAAAGCTTCTTTGCTTGATAAATAATTCCAATATTCTCTGAAAGTAAATTTCAATTTTCTCTGCTTTAGATAATATAGGTGCAAATGCATTACGTGGCTTTCTGGATAACAAGCAACCCGATTTGAAAGCGGTAATTTATTCATGTTTTTATATATAGGAGTTGGGTGAGACAGAATTAAAAAAATTAAACCTAAAATATTACAAAATTTGAATAGTATGCTTTGTAAGTCAGGATCTTTTATAACTAAAATCATGTAAATGAACAGTGATATTTTTCACAAATAATGTGGAATTAAATGTCAATATTTTAATAATAATCAAATTACTATAACAAGCAACTAACTGTGAGAATTTCCCTAACAATTTCCAATTAACTATTTTTAGAAAACAGACTAAAATGTAACACTACAATAAGCAATATGCATTTTCCTGGATTTGAGGTGTTATCAACTTAAAACGTCAACCAGCAGTTCCATTGGGCTGACAAGTTTCGGGGCATCTATCCTGCCTGTAAAGAAACCACTTTTAGCTATCAGAATCGCCAGAGAATATTTTGGAGGACTAAGTGAAACTGTTTTAGTTATTTATTTTATTTTATTTGGTTTGTCAATTGCTTACAAGATAATAGATATAAGTAAAAACATAGTTATGAAGACATGGATACATATAAGAAAAATAAAAGAAACAATAGGACAGGGACGGTAGGCACATTGGTGCGCTTATGCATGCCCCCTACAGACCTCTTAGGAAAGGGGTGAAGTCAATAGTAGAAAGTCTAAGGTTGAAGTTTTGGGGGTTTGGGGAAGAAACCACAGAGTCAGGTAGAGTATTCCAGACATCGATCACTCTGTTGCTGAAGTCGTATTTCCTGCAATCAAGTTTGGTTCAGTTAACCTTGAGTTTGTATCTATTGTTTGCTCTTGCATTGTTATGGTTAAAGCTGAAGTATTCATAGGACATTGCAATGTATGATTTTATATACTATACTTAGATTGGACCGAAGGTGGTATAGTTCTAGATTTTCTAGGTCTAGAATTTCAAATCTGGTAACATAAGGTATTCTGCAATGAGTAGAGGAGTGGAGAAATATTTCTGGACTTTCTCCACCATGTTAATATCAGATGCATAATGTGGGTTCCAGACTGATGAGCTATATGAAAGTATTGGTCTAGCAAATGTTTTGTATGCTCTAGTTAGTAGTGTAATATTACCAGAGAAAAAGCTACATAAGGTTAGGTTAATAACTCTTAATGCCTTTTTGGCTATGTAGTTACAATGGGCTCTAGCACTTAGACCATTAGAGATGAGTACTCCAAGGTCCTTGATAGAGTTTGGATCATCAACAAGGTCTTGACTATTTAGCCTGTATTTCATTTTCTGATTTATTTATTTTTTTGCCAATATGTAAGACAGAGCATTTGTTTGTTGAAATTTGAAGTTGCCATTTGTTTGACATAGTTGAAGGTCTTTTTGAAGGGTAGCAGTATTGTCTGTGGTGTTGAAAAGCTTTACATCATCAGTGAAGAGGACACAGTTGCTCTTAATATGATCACAGAGGTCATTTATATAGGGTATGAAGAGAGTTGGTCCTAGAACACTGCCTTGGGGGACCCCTCTGTTGACAGGTACAGAATTTGATAGGACGCTCCCAATTTTGACCATTTGTTGTCTGTTTGACAGGAATGCTTCTATCCAGTTATGCAGGTGTCCAGAGATACCGTAAGATGTTGGTTTTAGGAGTAGTTTGTCGTGTACCACTGAATCAAAGGCTTTATAGAAGTCTATGTAGATTGCGCTATTGCTTTGCCCTGATCAAGTTGTGTAGTTCATGTTTTTGCAGTGTAAGAGTTGCAGATTGCAGGATAATTTTTTCTTTTGTGTTGCTCGATTTTTTTTCCAAAATGGACAGTATTATTCCTCCTACTGTGTCTCACTTTTGAATTAGAATTTGTTTAGGTAGGTTTACATGGAGTGCAAAATTTGGGAGGTTGGTTGGTTGTTTACACTAGTTTGTTCTTTCTTATATAATTCTCTTCCTTTTCCTCAATCCATCTCCTTTTATTATTGTATTTCTTCTACTTCCAATGTACTTGTCTAGCCTGAAATATAGCCAACTACGATACGTGCCCAATCTGTCTGCCGTTGTTGCTGTTAGTCCTCCCCTTTTGTGCCTTTTCATTCTCTGCATTCCCTTCAAAGGTTTTTTTTTTCCTATTTACCTATCACTGTCTTACTTTATACTCTGTAAGACTACCTCAGACCTAATGTCATACCATGATATAAAAAATTAGTCTGTATTATATGCGACAGGTTATTTCTTACACTAGCACATGTGAAATATGCAATAGCAATAAATAAACACAAATTTCTTGGGATGTTTTTAAGTTGTTGCCCAAGCATCACATAACCCATCATTCGCAGAAGAGGCTAATTCTGCCTCTTCCACTCTACTAGGAAGCTAACAGCTCAGAGAAATAAATGACCGATGAACAGAGAATCTTCAATCTTTAGTAAGAACTTACTTTTTCAAAACTGTTTTTGAAAGGCTTTGTTTTTAAGGTTTAATAGGGCATTTTGTCAGCCCTACTTCCCCATAAGATGGATATTTTAATTCCCTAAACAATTTGGAGCTGTTATGTTGTCCTTTCCTCATTCCTGCTATGTCTTCTTTAAACAAGATGTTAGAGTACTTCAAAGTAAAAGCCTTCAAGCTACCTGACATTGTAGGAGGTTAGCTGTGTTAGACTAGGGTACAAAAAACTTCAGAGGAAGCACTTTTTCTGTGTAACAAATTTTATTAAAAGACATAAGCTGTATGAATAAGACATGACGAATGACTCTTAAGGGTCTATAATCTCTGCTATTTGCATTCCTGACAGGTGTTTTCATGGTTCTTTGGTTCAATCCTATTTTGTTTTTTTCTTTTAGCTTGGGATAAAATTCCACAAGCAGGAACGCACTGAGATTCACCAGGTCCATTCTCGGGGGACCCTTATTGCCTTGGTCACCACCGGCTTGCTGTTTGCATTTTTGGGATTGACTGGATATTATCTTATGAAACGACGAAGCTGGAGCCCCATGGGAGAGAGGCTGGTTAGTGCTTATAGTTGGCAGAACAAGTAGAAAGTTCAAGGCATGTAACAGCAGTTGCAGAGAAAAATGACAGGATTGCTATTCTTACTGTTATGAACTAACAAAGGCGTTTAATAAAGTTTTAACAACCTTAAGAAAAAGCAGGGTTCTAATCCTGCACTTCTGATTGGCCGATAATAGCGACATCGGATTGGTCCTTTCTGGGACATCTGATTGGCTGTTAACGGGCCAACTCTCATTGGTTCAAGGGTTTAACACTTCCATGTTTCTCATTGGCTAATAGGTCAGCAGCCAACCCTTTATAAGGGCTGCTGCTGCCCTAGGGTTTTTGCTCTTAATAAAGAGTTGAAGTTCACTGTCACTGTTTCGTCTCCGCTCCTTGCGCCCATGCACAGAACTTAACATTGGCGATGAGGATGGGATGCAGAGACATCAGAGCTGACTGAGCACTGCAGAGCACCAAACAGAGCACGTGGCTGAAGGCACATCGACAACGGGAACCATGTCCAGCGGCGCCATACCACCCGCTCCATTTGACCCAGCACAAGAAGACTGGGACTCCTACATAGACCAGTTCCAGATGTTTCTGGAGACCAACAACTTGAAGGACGCAGCTAGGGGAAAAAAGCGAGCAGTGTTCCTGACCCATTGCGGGCCTGCCGTCTTGAAGATGGCCAAGGCACTAACGAAAGTGGCTGAGGTGAAATCCATGGACTGGGACGTCCTCGCGCCCCTTCTATGGGCCCATTATGCACCCGCCATACAATGCTTGTCCGAAGACATGAGTTTTACCAGAGGGACCAACGGAAAGGAGAGAGCATCGCGGATTTCATCGCAGACCTCCGGAACCTGGGAGGCCTCTGTGGGTTTGCAGACCTTGAAGAAGAACTGAGAGACCGAATAGTTCTGGGATGAGATGACCCAATGGCGCAGAGCAAGATCATGGCCAAAGGGGCATCAATCTTGCCGATGCCATCAAAGACACTACTGCAGCAGAAGCAACCAGGAAGTCGGCCGCCCAAATGCGCCACACCAACACCGCTCCGTCAACTCACCAGTGATACCTCATCTCACCTAGAGAGGCACACAACAGCGACCCACCATGAGGACCTCAAATCGCCATCAGAAAGTGATGAGGAGGAGGTCAACCGGCTCCAGTCCGAACGCAACCAACACAACCAGCTGAATCGAAGACTACCGCACCAATGCGCGGGTTGTGGGGCAAACCACCCATGATCAGACTGCAAATTCTACGACGCGCTCTGCCATTCTTGTGGGAAAAGAGGCTATATTAGGAAGGTCTGTAGAAGCAAGCAAGGATCCAGCCCATTTTCAGAGGGAAAACAACTATTGCCAGACCACAGGGAATCGTCCTGTGAGTCGGGAAAACTTGAACCACCAATGGAACAACCACTCCAACAGAAATAAAACACTGGCCACTTCAACGAGATGGGAAGAGGCACACCAAACCATTACAATTGGTCATGCTTCATCGTTAGATGCGAAGAAGATCCGAGTGAGGGTCGCCATCGAAAACCAACCTTGCTTGATGAAAGTCGACTCAGGATAGTCCCTCTCGATGGTTTCCTGGAAGACCCTTAAACAATTGATCCCTGCTGTCTGGCATCAAGACCTCAGAGCCCAAATAATTATACTCAAAGATTACCAGGGGAACCGAAACTGGTCGTCAGCTCCAGCCAGTCAAAGTATCATTCAAAAATTGTACTGCATCATTACCGCTGACCATCGTCGACCACGACTGGCCTAGTTTGCTAGGCCTTCAATGGTTCGCCCCACTCGGGATCGAGGTAGCCGGCATTCACCAAACCAGAGGCGACGACTGGGAGGAGGCCCTCGTCCAGGAATTCCAGGACGTCTTTGCAGACAAACTAGGCAAGTACAAGGGGACCCCGATATCATTGAACTTTAAACCTGAAGTATCCCCCATCTGCCTTAAGCCTCGTTGGGTACCTTTTGCCCTAAAACCAAAGATCGATGAGCAGCTC
This sequence comes from Hydrophis major, assembly GCA_033807585.1. Classification (NCBI taxonomy): domain Eukaryota; kingdom Metazoa; phylum Chordata; class Lepidosauria; order Squamata; family Elapidae; genus Hydrophis; species Hydrophis major. The sequence continues at coordinate 212,008,306 of CM066330.1, read as the reverse complement.
GATAAATTAATAGCCCAGGGTGTTTTAGAACCAACTGACCACGCCCGTTGGGAAACCCCAATCGTAACACCCATCAAACCGGATGGATCGTTAAGGATTTGTGGGGACTACCGGGCCATCCTTAATCACGCCCTTCAACAGAATGCTTACCCGGTGCCAGTCGTGCAACACCTTCTCCATTCCCTGGGGGGTGGAAAAGTCTTCGCTAAATTGGATTTAGCACAGGCCTATCAACAACTGCCTGTAGATAAAAAAACCACGGAAGCACAGATGATCGTTACGCACCGAGGTGCCTTTTAATGCAACCGACTCCAATTTGGAGTGAGCGTAGCCCCAGGGATTTTCAAAGTCTGATGGAAAGACTCTTGCAAGGGATCAAGGGGGTCGTGCTATACTTTGATGATGTTTTAATTGCGGCCCCAAATAGAGAAATACTAGAAAGGCATCTTAAAATGGTCTCCAGAAATTTAAAGACTTTGGCCTTAAGGTTAAAAAAAATAAATGTCAACTGTGTACAGATAAAGTAGAGTTCCTGGGATATCTAATCGATAAGCAAGGCATTCACCCCACTAATAGCAAACGAAGGGCAATCAAAAATGCCCCAAGACCCAGGAATAGGACAGACCTCCAAGCTTTCCTGGGGCTCATTAACTTTTACAACATTTTCTTGCCCCAGAAAGCGACCGTAGCTGAGCCCCTACATAGACTTCTTGACAAAAAAGCCACCTGAGTCTGGGGACACTGAGAGGAGCACGCATTCCGACAAATGAAAAGCTTACTAACCTCCGATGCTGTTTTAATGCAGTATAATGAGACTTTGCCTTTAACAATCACATGTGATGCATCACTGTTTGGAGTAGGAGCCATTTTAAGTCATGTGTTACCAAATGGTAGTGAGGCCCCTATTGCCTATTTTTCAAGGATGTTATCGAAGGCTGATGTAACTATAGCCAAATTGACAAAGAGGCTCTTGCTGTTGTATCCGCTGTGAAATGGTTTCATGAATATATATATGGATGAGTTTTTACTATTATTACCGATCACAAACCTTTGCTGGGGATTATAGCGGGAGACAAGCCAACCCCCTATATATTGTCACCTAGAATGACTCGATGGTCGGAGTTCTTAGCTGTGTACAACTATAAATTACAACACCGCCCGGGGAAAGCCATTCCCCACGCTGATGCATTGAGCCGTGCCCCGCTTCCGGATGACGACCCAGCTCCAACCCTTACGACACTCCAGATTGAAACATTACATTCACCGCCGCTAACAGCCAGACATATTGCTATCGAAACGAAACGAGATCCTGTACTGGCGCGAGTCCTCAGCTGGGTCGAATGAGGATGGCCAGTAGGACAAACCCCTGATGACTTCATCCCTTTCAGAAACCGGCAAACAGAACTTTTTTCACAAAAAGGCTGCATCCTATGGGGAGACAGAGTCGTCGTCCCAGAGCAGCTACAACGAGTAGTTTTGAAAACATTACATGACGGTCACCCCGGCATCGTCCGTATGAAAGCGCTCGCATGAAGCTACGTGTGGTGGCCGGGCATCAATAAGCAAATAGAAGCCTGGGTAAAAACTTGTTTAAAGTGCCAAGAAGTCAGCAGTGCCCCACCGAGAGCAACTCCAATGGAGTGGGAAACCCCCCGGGGGCCATGGTCCCGCATCCACGTTGACTTTGCAGGACCTACTAAGGGACGTACGTTCCTCCTAACAGTGGATGCCTATTCCAACTGGCTTGAGATCCATAGGATGAAGACTACTACAACCGATTCAGTCATCCGCAAATTGAATAGGCTATTCGCAACTCATGGACTGCCAGATGTTCTGGTCTCCGACAACGGACCCCAGTTCACCACCCTGGCATTTGAGCAATACTTAGCGGACCGGGGTATCCGCCATGCGCTAACCTCACCGTTGCACCCTGCGGCCAATGGCAGGGCCGAGCGCATGGTCCAATTTGTTAAAAAAACTCTCCACAAAATGGACTATGGGGACATTGATGACAAACTAAACAGAATACTCCTACTCCAACACATCACCCCGCACAGCATCACCAACAAGACTCCAGCTGAACTGTTGATGGGACGCAAGCTCCGTTCCCACCTCGACCGGCTCCACCCGTCCTACGCGCCAGAGAAACCCTGTGGATCTAGCGGAAAATGCCGCGAGTTCATGGTAGGCAATTTAGTCTTCGCAAAAAACCTTTCTAGCGAACCATTATGGGTCGAAGCAACCGTAACTCAAACCACCGGGCCCAGATCGTACCCTGTGCAAACATGGGAAGGAAAAATATGGAAAAGCCATATAGATCAGCTTCACTCTAGGCTACAACCCAGTTCCCGCGACTCCTGTGACTCTCAAACTGAGGGGGGAGGGGATATCGAAGAAGCCGAATTCGAGATGATGGAAAGCGGCAGCGAAGGAAGTCAGCAGCCGGCCGCGTTACATGAAGAAGAATCAGGGAGAGGGTTGGCCTCACCACAGAGGAATACCTCAACGGAGGTGAGCCCGCAGAGATCGGAGGACAACAATGACAGAATTAGCGGCATCGAGTTGTCCAATGAGGATGCGGAACCGCCTGTATCAGATAGATCAAAAAACATCCCACCGAAGCCGGACTACAGACAGGAATCGGCGGGACAGCGCAAATCTAATAGACAGTTAAAACAACCTGCGTATCTACGGGATTACATCACCGCACCCCTCAAACGGAACCTAGGGGGAAGGGGTGTTATGAACTAATAAAGGTGCTTAATAAAGTTTTAACAACCTTAAGAAAAAGCAGGGCTCTAATCCTGCACTTCTGATTGGCCAATAATAGCGATATCGGATTGGTCCTTTCTGGGACATCTGATTGGCTGTTAACGGGCCAACTCTCATTGATTCAAGGGTTTAACACTTCCATGTTTCTCATTGGCTAATAGGACAGCAGCCAACCCTATATAAGGGCTGCTGCTGCCCTAGGGTTTTTGCTCTGTTCAGTATGCCTAATAAAGAGTTGAAGTTCACTGTCACTGTCTCGTCTCCGCTCCTTGCACCCATGCACAGAACTTAACACTTACTATAATTGTTGTACTCATTTCCATAAGGTATTCTACAATTTCAAGTTATGCTTACTTTTTTTCAACAGTAAGATAAAACAATTTACAAACACCATCAAACAGGAATCATGTTTTCCTCAATATCCTCATGCTTTAAATTCAGACTGGATTTTCTCCTCTTGTTTCTGTTGCACTAGAAACTTTCCTTATGACTTTATCACCAAATGTTGAAATAAAGAATGTAAAGAAAAAGAAAATATTTTTCTTAATTCATTTGTTGCTTTCAATTTCGGTTCCTTCTATCTTTAGGCTTGCTGGCAATCTTTTGATTTCAGCTATGTCAGCTAAATGTAGAACTGCAACTGTAATTAATTTTTCTTTTTAATATTTGGGGATGTGTAAATATTGTTCCCAAATTCAGAAGAAGGTAAAATTAAGTAGAGAAGTGGAACTCTGTACCTGCTACTTTTACTTCAATACTGTTTATAGGATTTCAGTCAGATATAAGTTGACTGTGCATATAATTTCCCAGGAATATCTTGTTGAGATTTTATAGGAATGTTGGAATGCAGATAACTAGAGCCCTGCAGAAGATGAACTCTAATGATTTTGCAAAATCTGTGGGACATGACCCTTTTTTTGTTTTTTGTTTTTTGTTTAATGAATTTCTCTCTAAGAAAAATATCTTTCTCTTTAAATAATCTCCTTCATACAATGAATTTCTGCAGGTAATCTTCATTAGCCTGAAATGCAAACACAGAGTTCTGTAGAGTTTCATAGACAAATTTTCAAAAAAAGATTTTAGAATATTTGGGAGGAGCACCTGCAACACCTTACAGAAGTTGTGTTTTTTCCCAGACCTGAATCCAGACCTGTACCGTACCATACACTGGTAGTATAAAATCTTGACAAATTGAATGCCAGTGTCATGACAACAATAGCTAATGAATGACTGGTTATTCCATTTATTTACTTAATGAACTATACATTATGTAGACTACATTAGCTTTCGGAAACTAAACTACCACTCCATTACTGCAAATTAGTGGTATTACTGCCAGTCTCTACAATCAAGAAATATAGATGCAGGTGAGGTTGTGCATGAATTATATAATAGGACAAAGAGTCAGAGCAAGACCTCTTGCAATCCATGGGGATATTTCATAGCTTATTGCTAATTCATCTGTTCTCTGAGCAAAAATTCCAGATTAATTTTCTGGTGCTTCCAAATTAAAAAAATATCCGGAAGTAAGCTATGAATAATTTTTCTGCTCCAAACCCTAGATACAAGGATAGACAAAAATATTAATGAAACTGCATACTGGATTATCAGTATTTGATCCAACCTCTTATTTTATTGACAGGTTTATATTCAAATTATTTGTATTATTATCATTGATTACACAGGCCACTGAAATACACTTCATACATGGACAAGGCCTCCCTTCACTCCATCATGAATTATCTTAAGATACTTTTCTAAATCCCTGACTGAAGTGCCTGACTGAAAGAACAGATATTTCTTTTCTTTTCTGTATATAATCTAAATCATTTTGTTGACCTCTGAGCAGCTTTGTCTAACTCTGAATATTCTTATTGTTTATACCTCTAACCCCTTTAGGGTGAAGATCCTTATTACATCGAAAATGATAGCCATAGTAACCCTGAGATCCCTGTGGCCTCTCAAGAACAATCTGATCTGCAGGATAAACCAAACCTCAATGGAGGGGCTCGGGAAAATGGAACTGGCCAGCCGTCCTCAAAAAATGGACACCAAACAAAGCCCCAGGTTGTGGCTGACACAGAACTGTGAAAATGCTGTGACCTTCTTAATGCAGCTGGAAAAGCTCAACTGCACTTACAAAGAGGAGCTAGGAGTAAAAAATCATTAATGAAATTATAATATCTTTGTTTTAAGTGTTAACATCTTAACATTAATTTTTCAGGGCCAACGCAGCAGCATTTGTGTATGGAAATTGTACAATTAGCAAACTGCTTCAATGGTATTGCATATGTTCTTAATAAAAGGGAAGTTTGGAGGGTTTTTTATTTTATTTTTCTACTTTTAGATGTGATATCCTTCACAATAGTTCATCCAGGGAGACACAAGGCATGTTTCCTAGAAATTAAAAAAAATTTCACTTATTTGAGAGTTGTTTAATCTATCTGATGCTGTTTGGAGTAAGAAAGGACATTTCACTTTTTTAAAACGTAATTTTAATTTTAATTTAAAATATAACAGAGATATAACAACTGTGGCTCCAGAGTAGTAGGCAGCTGAAAATCCCTAGATTTTAGTAATCACTACCCTTTCTCATATCCAACTTTCTGCCTTTCTGCATTTAGGCTATGCTGCAATTTGTACATAACATAAATTGATTGTAAGCCTGCAACTCATCAAAAACCTTTTGAAATATGGTTGAGGCAGTTCTTAAACAACACAAAATAAACTCTTCACCAGATTTGCTTATTTTGAAAAAACTGAGTATCTTTTCCATTTAAAAGAAATAGGAAAAATTAGGAGACTTTTATAACATGAAAGTGCAGTATAATAGACAATAAACCTAAATCTGAAATGCTCTGTCTCTTTCAAAATTTGTTTTCATTGTGCATATACTGTACATAAGAACAAGCAAACAATTTTTTTTTCCCTACATAGTACTTTCTAGATGCTTTGGGACTGTTACTATCAGAACTCATACAAAGTACATCCTTCGAATTCCAAAAATTGCTGATTTTTTTTTTTAACATAAAGGAAATAAATCTGAAATGTTATTCTTAATCTGGATACAGTTAATTACATTGAAATCAAGAGTGGCATTAGTTGTAATTACATTAAGTTGGAGTTACATATTTCTGAGCCTAGAATCCTATTTTAACATCCTGGAGTTTAAATACAATGCAGTTTACTTCTAAATAGACAGTTATATGATGTCAGGGCCTTTGAATCTAGTTTTCAAACAAAACATGTGAGAGTCTATTTGTAATTGTAAATAAAAATGCAAATATAGCTATATTTAAGTTGTATGTTTAAACATATCTAAGATCACAATAGTCATGCTTTAATTTATCCTATGTTTTAGGCTAAATTAAATATTCTAACCCCAAATATTTTTCTCCATTGCTTTCCTTCCCCTCAGTGCTCATCCCGAAATGTATTGATTATTTAAGTTAATTTGAAAATAGAATGTAGAACAAAACTGTGACTAGGCTCTGAAATGAATTATCTTTTTCATACTAATTATCATATTTTTGTGTTAACTGGAAATAATTCAAGAACACCTTATTTACTGCTTTATTTACACTTGTCACGGAAAGCATTCGCCAGGTATGGGATAATGACCATAACAATAAGTAGCCCACTAGAGAAAGGAATATATTTCTTCTTTTTAATTCAAATTTCCCTAATCTGCTTTTGTTCAGATATGCTGGAACTAGAATTCCTTGCCAGGTATTGTCCAACTGCTGGTGCTAGAGAATGAATTAATAATTCAGTAGATTAGTAGAGATAGTCTTAAGGTTTACATTTTTAAACAAGCAAACATGATTGTTAACATGTGTTAGGCTTTGCACATTACAGCAAGCTTCTTCCCATGTTGTCCATTTTTAAGACGGACTTAATTAGAAGCTGTTCACTCCACTAGAATACCATTTATGGGGAGGTAGAGACTTCTTGGTAAGATAAAGGCCACAAACATCTCTCACATGAATCAGGCTTCTTGCTGAAATGTCATGGCATGTGAGAAAGACTGATATTATAGCAGGCTAACTTGGTTCCTTAAACTGCTTAACGACTAATCCTTCATTGAGAATGCACAGGACAAAGTATTATATCCATTTCACTGTTTCTTTCTGTGGAAAAGTAGAGAAATGAATAAATGAATTTAATACCATGGTAAAGATAGGAAATACAGCTTTTATCTTTATTTGGAAAGAATACAGGCAATATATATTTTCATTGCTTTATGTTTATGTACAACAAAAAGTGTGTCAAATTCATAGGTGAGACGGAAGTTGGGATCTCTCTCTGTCTCTTTCTCTCTCTCTCAGTACAAATCATAATCCTTTTTCATTTCTTAGTTTTTCTTTCCACCATCTTTTTTCCATGAATCCTTTATTGGCTGATTGTGAGCTATTTAGTTAGTATCAACTTTTAAGAACAAAGCAGACTTTCTCCAGAATGATTTGTCCCAAGCCTGACACTTTAGGTTTCCTACTGTATACCTATTGCTGGTATAATCAAGTCTATCTTTCCTCTGCTGATTGTCCTTTTCTTTTGCTTTCCAACTTTCCAGTATTGTAGACTTTCAGGTCATCATATAATATGTTAAAATGGTAGTCTGAGTCTGGTCTTGTGCCTCAAATGAGAATTCAAATGGATTTATTTTATGGTCCATTTATTTGTTTGGGTATCTATAGTATTTTCAAAAGTTTTTTCCAATACCAAAGTTCAAAAGCATCTTTTTTATCCTACTTCTTCAAAGTCCAACATTGCTTGCACAATTTTGATTTTGATAGTTGTGGACACATCAGAGCATCTGAGTATTTTTTCCAAAGCCTTCATTGTAATTCTACCAAATATCTGTGGTATATTTCTTTACTACTGATTCCTTTACAATTGATACTGTAGTCAAAACCTAAAATGGCTGCTTGCAAAGAGTAACATTATTCAAGTTATTGACTACCTTGTACCCCTATATCTTTCATGACTATGAAACCACACTTTTTATTCCACATTGTTTTTATTCCTTAGTAATAATAAAAATTACTACAATTATATATAATTCTTGACCAAACATGCTCAGTTTCAATCCATTCCACTTTATCAGTGCCTAAGAAGCCCAGTTGTAGTTGATTTATTTTGTTTTTCACTTTGTTGAACTTTCTTATAATCATGCTTTTTATGTTCTATTTTCTCATTATAATTCTGCCTTTGCAGCTTTTCCCGTACAACACCAGAAACTATATGCCCCAAAGACTTTAATTTAGCTGTATTGTAAACACCATTATATTTCTAAAGATCCTCAGCAATTCTGCAACAGCATATTGAATGCCAACCCATCTGACATTATTTTATTGCTCAGTTTATGACCATGTGATAAGGAATATCTAGTTTGGGGGCATGGGACAAGTGAGACTATTTGAACATTTGAGAACATATTGTGGGCATTCCTAGCTGGTTTTCTTGGGGAGTATGAGCAGTTTGAAAGCAACTGTTTATCAGGCAGCGACTTATCCAAACTGAGCACTGGGTTCTAGCTCAAGGATATAGAACATTTTCAAAGAAATACTTTCCAGAACAAAACATTATTCAGCATCCATACAAGCTACATGGGGCTAAGTCATGCTGAAATGTTTTGAGAACTTTCCATGGCTTCTTCTCTTCATATATACACATATATGCAGAAGATACATATCTTCTGCAAATCAGCCAGACAAAATAGTAGAGTCATAATTAATATCTCTCTCTCTCTCTCTCTCTCTCTCTTTTAGTTAAGACATTGGTTTAAATTAATGGATCTGCAAAATGAAGCAGAACCATTTCACACATTATGCTTAGAGAGGTATTCATGGCACCATTCTGGAGACTGAATACTGGTGAAATAAGCATTACCATAATATAATATGGGTGGAGAAAGAAAAAGAAGATAAGACAACACTATACTCTAGAAATGGTGAGGTAGAGCTGAGGAATCTTTCAATCCCCAGAATTGAAAATAATCCTTCAAAATAAGTTATAGAAAGACATGAGTTCAAGAAACTGTGTTAGCCTGGATATAACTATCTTATTTCTAAATATGTGAAACTGAAAGTCTCTCGTATTATTGGAAACTCATTGGGGTCTATATTATGCCCTGCTCTTCCAGCTTTGGGACATGATTTCAAAACATGAAGCCATTTCCCCACTCTATCTAAAGGGCATTTTGAGATTTATGATAATGTCCAATATAATTAGACATACACAAACATACTACTCCCTTCACTCTAATTTTATGTGATATGGAGATGAGATGTCTACAAAAATGCTACATTTTCCTGTAAATTCTATGCCTCAAGGGTCTTGAAAGGCTGCTATTCCTGTTTTTTCCCTTCCCTAACTGTTCATGCCCAGCTTATCTGCATATTATTAGTCAGCTTTACTAATGCAACAGCAATATAAATTTATAATTCTTTAAATTTTCCCTATTCTTACTACTGTAGAGATCCTTAGAAGTTGATAATTAAAGAAACTAGCACAATCCATAAATTGTGTTTGAAATAAAGGCTTGTTTGCAAAAACAAATGTAACTTCTACAGCTTAATTATGCACTCAGATGTTAAATAAATCTTTTAATATCAATCATCCTATCTCTAACAAATTTCTCTTCTCAGAAAAACTGTCTTGATTTATACAGGGTAAGAAAACAAAAGCTGTTCCCAAACTGTCTGAAGCCAAAGGAAATGAAAGGCACGACACCAATAGAGGTGCAGAATATGAGAGAATGCCAATCCGGAAAAGGCTGTGGCCAAGCTACAGGAAGTTTTCTCCAAGTGTATAAACATACTCAGCTTTGGCTTGAGCACAGCTGTAGGTGTTATTACTTTTTCCTTATCAACCCACATGCATTTTTCCTTGCAAAAATTCCTTCTTAATCTTTTGTTTTGGAAAGCATGTTACTGATAAAATGCTCAGTTTCCTCCTGCTCAGTTTCTGTACTGCTGATGAGAAAAGTACAGTCAATATTTATCTCCTTTGCATTCATAAGTCTCCCCTAATTAAAAAGAAAAGTGCCTGCTGCCTTGTTCTTCATTTAATTTGTGGAAGAAATCATGGTCTGTTATTTATAGCAATATGCAAGAAAAAATAATGGGTAAAGAACTCCTTCCATCAAATGATTTTATTCACATTTTTTTCCATTGCATTTTGCTGTAGAAGTATCCAAATCAACTTTCAGTTTTATGCATCTCTAATTAATTGAACTTAAGCAAAAGAGCTGGAAGACTTTTGCCTGTATCCAGGCAATGAAGTTGGTGTTTAGTTAAATGGACTCATATTCTGAGTCATTGTAAATTGGACTCTCATATCTTACGTTTAGGCATTGCAAACAACATTTAGAAAGATAAATAATTAGCTAACAATAATTTTTTACAAGAACTTAAATAATATTTTTCTTGGATGTTTTACTGAATAATATACATTCAGCTAAAGTGAGAATTGACCAAATAGCAAGTGGTTGCATCCACAAACTCGGAATAAGATTTCAAAGTAACTAGAGGTTTCAGTCATATAACTAATTAAAATAGCATAAATCAAAATCTGTTGTTAGGCATATTTGATTTTATGTTATTTCTTTGGAAACAAAGAACAACCTGTCTATTGGTGGAATTGAAAGCTATTAGAGTTGCCCCTGCTGAGTGTTTCTAAGAGCCTGTTAATAACAGTGTCTAAAGAACAATTTCCAGTAATTAATAAGCTATTGTTTCTGGCAGTCCACAAACACCCCACCCCTTGCTGATGTGAAGAGGAAGTCTGAGATACTTATATATATGTATATAAAAAAAGCAAGCTGACTGCCAGTGTTTCTGAAATATGGGCTCATGTAACTACAAATTCTATGTTTTGCATTTTTGTTTTATTAGTTTTATTCCAAGAACATAAATACACAATCTGGTACATCTTTGCACAAAATAAGCTTTTATAGTTATGCTTAGGAATGTAGATTGAGTTTCTTAAAGCAAGAAGAAAATCTACTGTGACTCTTCAGATGCTACTAAAGTACAATATAACCAATCCTGATCAATACTGATCGATATCGTTTAGCCACACCTATACAATTTAGAAGCAGAGATAAGCACCGCCCCTAAAGCCAGTAACATGTACAGGGGAACCTTTACCTTTCTCTTTATACAACTACAGATTTCTAGCCTGCCTCTCCCAGCATTCTTAGAAGAAATATTTATAGCTTATTAGATCTGTAATAAACAAATTTAATTAAAGATCCTAGAGCACAGGGGGAAAAGAGCTGATGTACTTCCCATCTTCAAAAAAGAAAAAAAAATAGATCCAGGAAACTACAGACCTATCAGCCTGACCTCAATACCAGAGAAGATTCTGGAAAGAATAATCAAGCAATGAATCAGTGAACACTTAGAAGCAAACAAAGTAATAACCAAAAGCCAACATGTGTTTGTCAAAAACAGATCATGCAAGACTAATCTTATTGAATTATTTGACAAAGTGACAAAATTAATGGACCAGAAGAATGCTGCCGATATAATTTACTTGGACTTCAGTAAGGCATTTGATAAGGTAGACCATAACCTACTACTTAATAAAATAGAAAAATATGGGTTAGACAGCATCCCCATATGGATTCGTAACTGGTTGACCAACTGCATTCAACGAGTCGTCCTCAATGGAACCACATTTACATGGAGGGAAGTATGCAGTGGGGTACCTCAAGGCTCTGTTTTAGGTCCAGTACTCTTCAACATCTTCAACAATGATTTGGACAAAGGAACAGGTGGGGAACTCATCAAATTTGCAGATGACACCAAGCTAGCAGGAATAGCCAACACTTCAGAAGATAGGCTTAAGATACAGACTTGAAAATTGCCTCCAGAAGTTATGAATGTTCCAACACTGGAAGTTTTTAAGAAGAGATTGGATAACCATTTGTCTGAAGTGGTGTAGGGTTTTCTGCCTAAGCAGGGGGTTGGACTAGAAGACCTCCAAGGTCCCTTCCAACTCTGTTATTCTTTTCTTTTTTTTTGAAAACAAATTTTATTAATTTTACAAAACAATACATAAACAAACAAGGCATCATAACCTAAAAAATCTTTTCTGAAGGAACCAATAAAACATACAAAATAATTCCAAATTATAATATATATATTTACATTATCTGTTCAGCTTCATATCTTATCCCAACTTCTTCTTTTCATTCTATTATCCAAATTATATTTCTTGCTAATTAAAATTTTATTGCTTTCCAAAAACAATACACAGACAAACAAAACATGGAACATAAAAACATAAAACATCTTTTCTGAAAGTTGCTTGATCCCAGGTTAAAACTCTTCGCACAGACACAAATTCAAAAATCATATTCACTTTATATATCATTCCATATCTTATTGCCATTTTCAATTTTCAATGTAGCTTCTTCCCTCTTTTATCTTTCTTAATTTTATTTTATTTATCTCATCTGAGTTCAATTCATAATACTTATCATTCTTTGTCTGTTCTATTTCCAGCTATCCATTCATCTTTTCTCTTTAGAGAAACTTCTCCTTTACACTGATTGGAGTATGATGCCTTTAACTCTTTCCCCTAGCTTATAATACTTAATATAACACTTAACTTATATTGGGTTTCTGTTTAGTACATTTTAAAATTACATAATAAATTTTATAAGAAAGAAAAAAAAATACAACAATAACCAAAAAAAAAAAAAAAAAAGCATATGAACCACAATCAATGCCATTAAGAAACTAATCATACATATTAATACTCATTTATATCTTAAGCATTTTATTCTAAATACACATATAAAAACTGAATCTTATGTACCTTACAGAATCCCTTTTCTTTTCAGTTAAATTTACCCATTGTCTCTAAATAAGTTTTGTTTCTTTAAATCTTGCTTCCCACCATTAAGGCTTCTCTTCCCCTCCTTTCTCTCTTGCTTATTCTTTTCCTTGCCCTTTTTACCCCTTTGTCTCTCCTCCTCCCTTTTCTTCTTCTGCTTTCCCCCTTTCTGTTGTTTTCTAATCTTGTATCCACCTTTCACCTCATTTTTCTCTTCTTTGGTTGTTTTTTCAGGCCTTAAAATCCCCTTTTTTCTTTTCCTCTTTCTTCTCCTTCCCCAAAAAACCCCATTGTTCATCAAAGATGGCTTCTTCTTCTTTGTCCAGTCGTCCTGCTGCGCAGTCAATTTTTCATGTGCATACCGCCATTTCTAGAAATTGAAAAAGAGTGCCCAAAGTATCTTTCCCATCTTGTTCTTCTTTTTTATATTTTTGGTATTCAATTTTTAGTTCATCCACAAGCGATGGCATCATAAGGAGAAATTTTTTTCCAAAACAACCACCCAAGTGTTTTTAATCAAGAATAATTCCCCAAAATTCCAAAGCCACCAAAGAATCCAAATAGACTATTTCTTTTAATATTTTTTTCTTTCTTCCATTTCTCTTTCTGGGGTTGCTGTTTAGTCAAAAAGTTCCAATTAAGATGTATCTTTTAGAAGCCGTATTAATATTTAAATCTCTTTAAAGTGCTAGGCAATCTCCTCCTTTTTCAAATTCTGATCCAATTTTTTTTCCCTCTCCCTTCCCACTTACAGCAGCAATTTTTCTTTAAATGTTCAGAAATCCATACCTCCAATGCGAGTTTTCCGATTTCTCTTAAGGTTCTATCGCTGTCACGTTCGGAAGGAGAGTGAAAAGAAAAAAAAAGCTTTTTCTTTAATTCACATTCGCCGCTTGACACATTCTGGAAACGATGTTTCTTTAGCAGTTTTCAAAGTCCAGGGTACTTTCACTGTTGCTTGTCCCGATCAGCAAAAATCACTTTCACTTCTTCACAGCTCCTCCTGCACTTTCTTTTTCCGGCTGAGCTCTTCTATGTGGCGGCCATTGCTGACCGCCGCTCAGCTGCCTTTGGAAAAGGGGATTTTGCTGACTAGGGAAGAGAGGTGTGATATCTCTCGACCCTGCCAGACCCTCCCCCGTCTTTGCCACCTTCTACGGAGGTGGCTTAGCCCCGAAGCCAAATGACTCGGGGCACTCGGGCAGTGAACACAGGCAGAAACTGCGCACAGTCACGGATTCCTACCTGCTCCGAAGGGCTACAAACCGGAAATCCTCCCAACTCTGTTATTCTATTCTATTAAATAAGAAGATATATCTGATGAGTAATAGAGAAATATAGCAGCATAAGTTCATTGAGAGTAATTATGTGCTCTGTGCAGAAATTCAGTTTAATACATCCTCAGAATATTGGTCTATTCAAAATCACTACTGTTGGTTCTATATAAGTATGCATGTGTGTGTGTATGTATATATGTTTTACACATGTGTTTTATATATGTGTTGTTTTATACACATACACATATACACACATACACATGTATATAGGTACATACACACACACACACATACACACAGAAGATATGTATTTAAAAGTCAGCAATAATGTTTACTTTGTTTTGTTTTTAAATTATGATCTTTTAAGTGCAGGTAGCTTTTTCACTCCGCCTTTAAATTAAGCCTACTTTTCAGTCATTCGCAGTTTATAAATTTAATAATCTTTTATGTAGAAGATCACTACACGTGGTCCAAATTGACAGATTGTAGATAGGAATGAGGGATTGCATCAAGTAATAGCACTGAAAGAACTCTCTACCATTTCATATCTTATCCATATACCCCTTCAAATGCCACTATTCGCTTGCAAATTGACAGGCAGGTAAACCTGCTAATGCAGGCATCAAAACGATATCAAAACTTGCCTCACAACTGTCTAGGGAGGGTGATTTGTGTTTGCTTCTAGAACTGACAAGTAACATTTGATGGGAGGGGGAAAAGACAGAAGAATCAACCAATCGCTTTCCTTAATTTATCTCACATTAAATCACTACGGACAACACTATTCATCAGTCCTATTACTGTGGGAAAATAGAGACCAGCAATGGAGATAGCACAATTTATTGTGCAGCCATACTTTTCTGCTGGATCAAAGAGGTTTAGGTTTCACTTTAACTTGGCTGTAGGGAAGAGCCCTATAATAGTCACTCATAAGCAGTAGCATTTATTGCAGAGGGATGCACAATTTGCTTAACATGATTATTTATTGCAATAAAAAGATGTTTATTTAAAGCTGATGCATGGTGCAATGCTACCCTCTACTGTCTGCTTTTGGAAAACACATCTGCATTATATTTTAAAAACAGGACAAATTAAGAGAGCTGTTTTAAATAGATCATGGAGAATGTTCAGAACTGTGAATTTGCTTTACCTGAAGACCAGCTATCATTCTAGGTAGGGTAAAAGATGGTAAAAGTGTCCCTCAGTGTTCTTTAACAGAAAAAAAAAACAGAATTGTTCAAACATTAATGGGTAAGGAGGATTGCCTAGATGCTTAACTTCTCTTGAACATTTATATTTATCTAGGAAAATCCTGAACCTAGGTTAACTGTTATAATTTTATTTGATTAAAAATAAAAATTGATTAAACTCCAAATCAGTTATTTGTATTCGACTCTTATGTAAATGTACTGCCTAATTAAGACCACCAGCACACAGATTAAGTATTTTGAAAATATGGCTTATGGCTTAGGAGGCATTGTACCTCCCTTTGTCACAGATGTTTGAACAAAGGTTGGGTACCAAGATGCTGAGGTAGTATATTTCTGCACTAAACAGAGGTTTACATTAGATGATCTCCAGGGTACCTTCAAACACATTCTATAATTCTATGATAAACTGCATTTTATTTCTTTAATATTAAAGGAATATTGCACACAGTAGGCATGATTGACCCAGTGAATTAGGATTTGGATGCAATAGTTTTATTGGTTAGATGAAAGACTGTAGATCACTGATTTCTCTGAAATGTTACTTTGATTTCCTTTTAAAAATAATTTTAATTAAACATTTTCAAACTTTAATGGTCAATTCCATTCTATTTATTATAATCTTATCCAGCAAATGAAAGAGAAGAGAGTCAAAATAGATTGCAGCACAGACAGCAATGAGCTTTAAAAGTTACATTAATTTCCTATGGAACAAGCAATTCATCATTTTTGTAACAGAAGTTTTGATAATGTAAATGGTAATTTAATTTATATATGTCATTCTTTTATTTTATATTAATGTAAGCAATTTTATCAAATTATACTTGTCTGTTAATTAGCTAGGGAAAATACTTTTGAATGAAATTTTTAAAAGATTTGCTCAATTCATCATAAATCTCTTATATACATGCTTAACAAATAGGCCTCTGCCAACAAGGATATTTTCAATGAGAAGACTACTATAAATTTAAATTGCTGAATAGGTTTGTAAAAAGAAAAGTGGTCCTTTAGATTTCTGGGCCTTAAGCTGTTTAAAGGATTGCAGCTAGTCCCAAGAATAAATTCAGCTTGTCTAAGAATTTGAAGAATATATGATTTAATGTATAGATATTCATGAGCTATATAATGACATAAGTATTTTCAAAGGCAGTTTTCTAAAGGAAAAAAAAAAAACCACAATAATGTCATCCTGAATATTTAAGTAAATTATATATTATTCCTACTTGAAGGTTAAATTGAATTCCAAAAAGTTTCTACAGCAGAGATGATATTCAGCAGGTTCTGACCAGTTCTGGAGAACCGGAAGCAGAAATTTTGAATAGTTCAGAGAACTGGCAAATGCCAGCTCTGACTGGCACCGCCCCCATCTATTCTCTGCCTCCAAGTCCCAGCTGATCGGAAAGCAGGTTAGTGGGGTAGGGAGGGAATCGGATTTTGCAGTAACCTTCCCCTGTCACGCCCACCAAGCCACGCTCACAGAACCAGTCGTAAAATTTTTGGAATCCCACCACTGTTCTACAGGTATTCTATATTAAAATGTGTTTTCTTTTGATTCTATTAGAAATGGAAAAGAACACATTCAAACATAAGTGATTATATCACCTTTGTCATACATGTGAATATTTTATTTTTATACTCATAACAATCTTTTTAGAACATCATTAAGCTTTTAGAAACTCATAATCATTTAGGAACAAAGGACCTTTAATTATTTTAATTATATTTTTATCTCACTTTTTCATATATACCTTAAGGTGGTGAACGTATCTTACTCATGCCTATTTTCCCTACAACAACCCTGTGAGGTGGGTTGAGTTGAGAGAGAATGACTGGGTCAGAGATTCCTACTTTATAGGCTAGCACATTAACCACTAATAGACTATCATAGTCTTCATGGTTTCCTAAGAGATTGATTCTTATCATGAATGCAATTTACAACATCCTAGTCTAAAAGAATGCAAAGAACCTTAACATTATCATTTGTTTCAAAGCTATTTCAATGACAGTTCATTTGGATTGAGTAGAATGAAACCCAAATAGCTATCTCAGTTCTTTTTCTAGTTATTGTTTGCTTCATGCACTTATTGGGTTATATAGTCCGCATACAGGATATTTATAAAAAAGATGGCAAGAGGGCAATCTATTAAAAAAAACTAACTCAAGTCCTTTATGAAAGCAAAAGGGCATCAAGTTCGGGGAAAGTCTTTTTAATATTCTTACAGAGATATCTTGGTATCTTATTGGTCATGTCAAAAAAAACCATACTTTGTTTGCTGCTCTTTTTTCTGGATATCTGTACTCCTATTCTCCCCATTCTTATATTTGCTTAATATAAGCCAGTCCAAAAGAACCTATGTTCTAAAAGCATATGATCGCTAAAGTCCTGAACATTGGCAAAGTCTTATTAATCCTGTACTTGAGATATAGGCTGATTCTCATGGCATGTTAACCATAGCATGAAAACACCCCAATAAGCATTGCCTAATTCTCAACCTATTTATAAAGACAGCCTAAATTCATCCTCAGCTATTCCAGTTTTAAAACTAGTACTTTCTCTCTTCTTCTAAGAGATGTCTTGGTGTACGATTTACCATACTTCATTCCTGATCTTGGTAAAGATGCACCCAAGGCTGGCATTTGCCAGACTCCAATTGTTCAATTGAGGTGCAGTGGGTTCCCCTCTGTCAATAGGCACTGCATCATATTGAGATTTCTACTGATATAGAATGAAGTAATTTGGTTACCAAACTATTATCTCAAGTATTATCTCAAGTATTATCTCAAGTTTTATTTCAAAATATTTTACTTGGTTCAATTTTCTTTTCAGGATGCTGATTTGACTCTGAATGTCCTAATGCCACTAAAGCTCTGTTAACATTTCTTCTGAAAAAAAAAGAAGAGTCTAAAATCAGCTTCCTGGATCAATAATAATAAAGACATATTAAAATCGTTATTAGGAATTTTACTGTAAGTTAAATATTTATAGAGATAGAAATCATTTTGTTGTATTTTAAGAAAAAGTGTTAACTTACTAAAACTGTTTGTACTTATGATTAAGGGAAAATCATTTTTATGCATTCCTTTTTTTACTACATTCCTTTTTCCTCTTTTTTCTTTTTTTCCCTTTTTTGTGCCTTCTATCTTTTCTTTTCTAATTGATGTTAGTTTTTATTCTGCAGTCCTAGATGCAAGATCAATTCTTGCATACGAACAACCATCCAGCTTGAAGCAGAGTCTTACAAGGAACAAAAGCCAACATGAATAATGACACTAATATAGAAGCCAAACCTAAATGTCTACTTTGCTCCTACACTTACACCAAAAGCACCATCGAAGCCCCACCAACTTCACACATAAAAGTTGAGGCATCTCCCACACTCTTCCTCTAATATGATATATATGCCATCACCTGTCAGCATTGTCCCTTGGGATTCTATATAATTGTGTTGTGTTTCACATTGAACACAATAAATTAACAGATTATATGTCAATTATGAAGCAAACCTGGCTGGGGGCATTTTGGAGGCTTCAGGGTTGCCACAGTGTGAAGAAGGGATAGGGAGGGAGAACATAGTTAGATGGGGGGTTTGTAGCCAAAAGAAAATAGTTTTCTGTGGGAACCAAGGTCATTCCAATAGGTGGCTGCACCTGGACAATGAGACTGACTGTTTGGGGAAAGGGGGAACTTTCTATTTTTAATCAGGTAAAAACTGCTGAAACTTTCGGAGTCAGTTTTCATCAGCTTGTGCCAATATGATAACTCCAATAAAACTGTTCTTTGAGGAACTTGTCTGCCTCAGAGTTCTGCTTTCTATGGAGTTGTTACTTGGAACCTTGACACTACAAGTGTTAAATGATAAGGTGGCTAGTGGATCACCTACAATTTTGAAGAAAGCATGAATAGATGCAACATGTTTATTAAATAGAGTAAATACGATTATCACTGTTGTGACTGGTGATTTGCCCTTTCTATCAATAAAAAATTACCTGACCACTTTGAATTGATTCTAAAGGCTGTCTTATGTGGCTAAATATATGCAAATTGTGTATCTGTGTCTGGAGTTCATCCATAACCATTTACAGCTGTAGCTATGTTTTCATTGTACTATATCGCTTATATTAATTTTGGATTTGGTATTGCTTATTTTCTACTTAACAGAATTAACTGTTAAGATATTACTTTTTTCAATTTGAACATCCTATTTCTTTGTGTTACAAACCAGGCCTCAAATACAAAATGTCTATTGATCCTATACACATAAACATTACATGTATGGCTTTTCTATGATGCTGCCTCTGGAGGAAAAATGCTTTCCAAAACTTTAAATACTTTGTCATTTTTTTATTAAAGCTTCAGTTTATTTTTGAATTATATAAAAAGATACAGTTGGATATGTAATAGATATATACTGATTGAGCACGAATCTGAAATTTGTTTCTTCTGGACTATCTGAAAGGTTTAACATAAGAAATAATAACATAAGAAATAATGAAATATCTATCATCTGAGAGGGAGAAAATCTTTAACAACCCTTTACATCAAAGGTTTCAACATTTACAATGTTTTTAAAAACTTGATTTGCTTTTCTCAAATAACCTTCACTACTTTTAGTTAATGCTGGATTATTTGCTTACAAGGTGTATAATGTGCAGTATGTATTTCATTACATTGTCATTACCTTTCCTTACCTTCCTCTTTCAGTTTTTTTAAACATTCCTTTGTTGTCTTTTACATATTGTATTATTTTCGATGCACAACTTGGCCTACAGCCAGTTTTTCTTTGGCAACATACTATCTTGTGGAAAGATAATAAGGTGCCTCATTAGTAGATTAATTAGTTGTACAACATTTTAATAGCCTGTTACATGAAAAATTATTCAAAACCATTTCCCATTGTTGTGCAACTTAATTTATGATTGGGTCATAAAATAGTTTATTAACACTTATTTATGATAAAAAGATGCTGTCAGTTTGATTCCCCCCCCCCATTAATATGAACAATGCCTTGTAAAACTTAAAAAAACTGTAACATCATCTATGTTAGGTAAGAGCACCTTTCCCCAAACTTGATGCTTTTCAAATATAAGGGACAACTTATAAAATTAAACTAGAATTTGATAGGCAAATCATCACTCCTGTTGACTGACAAGGGGCCTGATTCCTAGGCTTCAATACATCCCTGGCTGTTTTTGTGCCTGCTCTCCCAACAATCTTAAAGGCTGCAAAATTGATGGGAGTTATGTCCAATGTAATCTACTGAATCCCCTGCATAGATTGCCCCTGTGATTATGTAAGACAGATGGGAAAGAAGCTAACCAAAAGACTGCAAGAACACAAATGACCTGTCAAATTCATTGGCGACCTCACACTAAAACAAACGAGGACACACATTAAATTTTGCAGCTATTAGGATTGTTGGACAGGTAGGCACAAAAAAAGCCATAGAAGTGATTGAAGCCTGGAAAACAGCCTCCCCCCTCCCCCCAAATAAGTCAACAGGAGTGCTGATTTATCACCAGTGTATCAAGTTAATAGAAGGCAAGGGCTGGGTAGCACAAGCAAACAACAGCCAACAATTTAAAAGCTAGTCATCAGCTCATCCCAATCAACATCTAAAAAGCCACGTACAACAGGCACTATAAATACCACACACAGAACAGCACATACTCTGCTAAAGAGAAGGTCTCTGAAAATGGGCTCCAGCACTAGCCCAAAAGCTCAAAAGATAAAACCACTGGTCCCAGTGACCGACCCGGATTGGATCCTACAACATTATCCTGAGACACATAGTCACTTTCATTCGTGACTATTACTACAGTTCTTTCCCTAGCTCTCTCTTTTAAAGGCGTAATGTCCTTTTACTTTATTCTTAGTTTTATTTTATCATCTACTCTCCAGCTTTTATATATTAGTAGTCCTGTTTGATGTTGAAGTAGCCTGGAAATGTTCTCTTTTACTGAGTTGCTTCTCTATCATTCAATCCTTATTGATTTAATAGGAGGGAAAAAGCAATTACTTGTTGATTGGTTGTAGCTGGCCCTCATGTCTGCAAGACTTGTGATGATGTAAAACCTGCTACTCTTTATTAGCTGGCAATTTCACAACCTCAATGCTTACTTCACCAACCTGTTTTCCTTTCACCTCCTTCATGCACATCTGTTCTCCATCCAAATGTCCTTTGCAGTGACCCTCTCATCCTATGCAGGCCTCAGCATTTCTCTTCTATCTCTTTGAACTACAGGTGTGTGTTTTGCTGTCTTCAAGTCCCAAACAAAAAAAAACCACAACAAAACTCACATCAGCAGCCTTGAGTATTTCTTTCCAAAGTGATGCAGAGAACTTTGCATAATATTGACAAATAATTTTTAGTTGGGAACAAATTTCTACAATTTCTCGTGCAGTTTTAGTAAAATGACCAGGGCCAATCTCTCTCTCTCAACTCATCCTACGTGAAGAGTTGTTCCTTTGAGGATGAGAAACCAATATATAATTGCCCTTGTGCTTAATATATATATATAATATATATATGTGTGTGTGTGTGTGTGTTTTCTTAAGTTTTCGCGGGTATTTACATGTCTGGCATTCAGCTTTGTTTGGGTATTTTCCCACGTCATAATAGTGGTGCTTTTAAAGTTGTAGCAACGTTTCAGCAGAATCTCATCTGCCATCATCAGGCTTCTGAATGGTGTTTGTCTGTGAGTCAGACTTTTACAGTGGTTTCAGATTTAAATTTGGGGCAGCCTATTGCTGTGTCAGAATGGTTTTTTCTTCCTCCTGATTGGTTGAGAGTCTTGGTCTGTGTTTATTGGTCTTGGAGTTTGCTGTGTTCTGCTACTAATATCTTCTGTCTGTTTTTTTGGGGGGGGGCTCTTTTTGTATCTTGATTGGCTGGCAACATTGTGTTACTTTATTGGAGGCCTTTAGTGCAGCTTGGCTTCTGGTAAATGGACGGCTATCATTAGTTAGGAAGCTGGGTTTCATCTGGGTGCCTGGTTGGGGTGTGTTTGAGCTGGAGGTATCAGGGGGGATCTGTTTGTGCCCAGGTGTCTCCACACCACAAGCCAGGCAAACACCTGGGCACAAACAGATCCCCCCTGATACCTCCAGCTCAAACACACCCCAACCAGGCACCCAGATGAAACCCAGCTTCCTAACTAATGATAGCCGTCCATTTACCCGAAGCCAAGCTGCACTAAAGGCCTCCAATAAAGTAACACAATGTTGCCAGCCAATCAAGATACAAAAAGAGCCCCCCCCCAAAAAAACAGACAGAAGATATTAGTAGCAGAACACAGCAAACTCCAAGACCAATAAACACAGACCAAGACTCTCAACCAATCAGGAGGAAGAAAAAACCATTCTGACACAGCAATAGGCTGCCCCAAATTTAAATCTGAAACCACTGTAAAAGTCTGACTCACAGACAAACACCATACAGAAGCCTGATGATGGCAGATGAGATTCTGCTGAAACGTTGCTACAACTTTAAAAGCACCACAATTATGACGTGGGAAAATACCCGAACAAAGCTGAATGCCAGATATATATATATATATATATATATATATATATATATATATATATATATATATATATATATATAAATATATATTTTATATATATATATATATATATATATAAATATATAAATATATAAATATATTATATATATATATATATTAATATATATATTAAAGCAATGTTTTTTTAAAAAAAATTGAGAAAGGATGGCCAAACCTTCATTTATAGTTCTTGCTTACGAACAGCCTCATTTAGCAGTTGTTTGAAGGTATAAAAAATAGCTTTGAGGAAGTCCTTGGTGCTCTCTGAGCTTGGTTGTTTTCTTGCAGACATTTCATTACCCAAACTAAGTAGCATCATCAAGTCTAGTAATCAAAAATAGCTTTGGATACAATCCTCACATTTACCACGATCGCATCATGCCATGGTCATGTGATCACCATTTGTGAGCTTCAGAACTGACTTGCAACACACGCAGAGTTAATAGAAAAGATGGAAGTAAAATTCTAAATCACAGGCATGTTCCCCTTAATTAACCAAAGGGGGATATTATAAACCCATGGTGATGATGTGATTTTTTCACTGTGACATTCAGCAATGAAGTTGCCAGTCCTGTCGCGCTCCGGTTGGAGGACTCTCGAGTTGGGTCCGGAGTGCGCTGCCCGGGAGTAGTCGCCTAGGGGTTGTCTTCAGAGGGACCCTCGCAAGGGTGAAGAGGCAAAACATGACACGTCACATGCAGAGTGAATGCAAGGTGGCGAAGCACACGCTGCACGGGTGGAGGTGATCTCTCTGACTCCGACCCCGTCAGCTATGCAGCGACGCCTTTTATTGAGCAAAAAGCAGAAATAAGGAAATGCAAGCATTATACCTTATAAGGTGATATATAATTGTTTTTTGTGTTATGTGTGGACGTGTCTTTTGTTCTGCGCAAGCGTCAGGGACTTTCCAAGCCTATTTTGTCATACAGCACGATCGGCTCGTGGACAGTTCTATTGAGCAATTTTAGGAGTTATTAAATGCATGTTTTACTAATGTGCTTGGTGTGATCTTTCATAAGTGAAACATAATGAAATAGGTATGGCTCAAGGAGCCATATGTCACCTTTTTTTGTTTTTTAATGTTGACTTTCGATGCCGTCCGAGAGATCATCAAGAGATTTTTGCCCAAGAGATATGCCCTCCGGCATCTCTCGTGGAGCTGTTCTCTCAAAGACCTCATCCTCGGCATCTGAGTCATTGGATAAGGAAAATGGAGGTTTCCAATCATCGTCACCTTCTATGGTGAGCAAATGGTATGCATGTTTTTGAAACAGAGTGTTTACAGTAATTTTTGTATGATTTACTTCTTCTCCTATGTCATTTAAGCGTTGTCTGAGGAATTGTATGAGTTTCCTTGTTATATAAGGCCCTATCATACAAGCAAGCAGTAAGAGAATGAGTGGACCTATGATAGCTGATATTAAGGTAGTTAGCCAAGGGGACCAGTTAAACATAGCCTGAAACCAGGACATTTGATTCTGCCTTTCTTTTTCTCTATTTTTTAAACGATCCCTTAATTGAGACATAGAATCTATAACAATGCCAGAATTATCTGCATAAAAACAACATTCTTCTTTTAGTGCAGCACACAATCCTCCTTGCTTTAAAAGAAGAAGATCAAGACCTCGTCGATTTTGCAGCGCCACTTCAGCCAAGGAAGTCAAGGATGTTTGTAAGGCTGAGATGGAGATTTCAATACGTTGAAGATCTGCATCTATCTCAGCACTAAGTTTAGTAATTTGTTGAGCTCCATGCACCAAGGATGCAATGCCTGTGGATGCACCAACAGCTCCTAGTCCCAAAAGTACAGAGAGTGTGAGGGCTGTTACTACTTCTCTCTTTGCTCGAATGTGATATTGTTCAGGTTCCATGATGGAGGTGAAATCTTTACTGGAATACAAATCAATTTTTGGAAATAAGTGTACTTGGATGCAAAATCCTTTTGAGGCCAAGAGTTCATCACCGTGAACACAGGCAGTTGCACCTGTGGAGCAGGCCCATAAGGAGTTATTTGCTGGTATGAAATAATACCCCTTTAAGCGGGCAGTGATGTTGGCCTTAGGGACAAGAGTATATACTTGAGAAAAACCAGAGGAGCCAACTGTTGAGTCAAAATGCAATCGCTCTTGGGAAAGCCAAATTTGACAGCGATGATGGTTAGATGCATTAAGACAATACTGCGTATAATTCTGTGGAATATGACCTAGGCAGCACCCTTGGCCTGTGATTGATGTGATGGTGATAGTGGTATTGGACCATCGGCAAGTAGAGTCATTGGTGGCGTTAAAGAAAGGTTCAGAAGATCCCACGGCTTCATAAAAGGGAGGTTCCGCTGACAAGCACATCCAACAAGGTTCAGTGGTGAAATTTGTTGTAGCATTAAGCACATCATAAGATAATTGAACAAGGGCCAAAAGAGGATTAGGGTTAGACGTGATCGGCTGTAAGAAGGCTGAAGCAATATCAGGGTTAGGACCTATAGGGGGAGACTGTGGTAAAGTGATGTGTCGCTGGAGGTAAAAAACGTTGCCATAATCATATCCCCCTGAATCATAAATTCTGCCACCCCACGAGGCACCTTTGTCCCAAATATGAGAAGATTTTCCGGCAGCTGTAAAGGTGATGGTGACAGGATTACAACGAGTGTGACGGGATATCCCTGAGCTGAAATCGCACTTCCGGTGAGGGTTGGTGCGTTTGATGGAAACAAGGTCCCCCGTGGATGGTGGTGACCAGTAAATGTAACCGGTAGAGACGCAGGACCATGCCTTACAGAATGTATCAGCAACCCCCCCGCATTGATAAGAACGATCAGGTGTAAGAGAGTGACCAGGACAAAAATACAAATAACACTGGTACACATAAGAGGGATACGGTTGAGGGGGTCTTGGATTGGATTGCAAGAAACCTACTTTGTAAGCAGTTTGCCCATGTAGCATTTCAGCAAAGTCAAATTGCAAAGAAGGAAAGTACTCTGAAATGCGAGATGTATTGCAAGTTTTGTTGAGAGTTTGACCCCAGGCGTCTGTCACTGTCCAGCAAATTTTATACGGTCGATGGCGATTCACAGGTTGGAGGGTACGTCGGTGTCGTTGAAGAGAAGGACGAGTTGGCGGGAGCAGGTGCACCGTAAGAAAGGTTTCATAAGGTAACTTCGGGAGGCGTAAATGACAGTCATAGGATGCATAGTCTTTGGCAGTAACATTGAGCAAAACTAGGAATGTTTCACTGGTAGAAGAGAGAACGAGATGATTCTGAGACGGACGAATGGCCTTATCTCCAATTTGCCACGTCCAATAGGCGGGATGCCTGATAGGGTGCCGCTGTTTGCAAGCTAAAACAGTCCTGTTTCCTTCTGGAATATAGAGACGGCATATCGGAACGCGGATGTAAGCATTCAAGCGGTCAAGAAGGTTAAAGCAATTTTTTGGGTTTCCTTCAAAGAAGGCAAAGTCAATTAGGGCAGAAGCTGGAGGTGTTGGTGTAAAGTCCAAGAATTTTTTATCAAGTGGAGGGGACGGGGAATCAACTGAGCCAGGTGGAAGGAGTTGAGCCCCCTCTACCATGATGCCCAATGATCCCCATATTCCCCTTAAAGTTTGGCAATGACACGCATAAAGTCCAGCATGTTTTTTACTTGGAAGAGGGATGTAGACCTGAGATGAGTTCACAGAAGAATTGAGGGTGACCATGGCAGTGTGTAACAGGATGAAGGAACGAGGGAATCTCGGCCGAGGAAGGGAGCGGGATCGTTGAGTGGCAGAGGACCAGGAATAAACTGGAACAACCCGATGAGGCGGGGTGGCATATTTCCATATATAGGCAATCGGACTGGAGCAAGGAGGATGACAGCAATGGAAATGATAAATTCCCTTGGTGGTGGTTTGATGAGCTTCTGGTAACTGGATCCACTGTAGAAAAACAGGAGAGAGAGAGGGGGAAGCCACAGAGGGGGTGGAAAAAAGAAAAAAGTAATGCACGAAAGGAATAAAGCCTTGCAAGTGGTAGTAGCCAATTGTGGAGGGTTGTACATTTATTTGAAAAAAGATATAGGAAATGCTGTAGAGACTTGAAGGGAAAATAGGTTGTTTATTAAGAGGAGCAAAAATAACAGTTGAAGATGCTCTAAAGGTAGAGCATGCATAGAGAGGGAAGTATATTATCGGTAGGAAGAGGATCAGGAGGGGCCCCATGATAGGGTCTCACACAGCGGGCTGGTACCCACAGAACTTTATCTGACAGTTGTACCGCAGCGTACCCTTTACCCCAGGTTATAAGTGAGACAGGACCCTTCCACTTTGGGTCAGGCAGCTGTCTGTAATAGACAAGAGGGAGGGGAGAAGGAAGTGAAGTTTTAGCAAAATGTCTGGAAGCCGCCGTAGAGGGCGGTGAGCGAGTTAAGTTTAGAAAATTAAGTGTGTACAAGCAAGTATTTAGAATATTTTGAAACACTGGGAGGCGAGGCGGGCCATGGCCTTTTACACCTTTATTAAATCTGTCAAGAGCTGTTTTAAGGGTGGAGTTGGCACGTTCCACCAGGGCTTGGCCCTGACTATTGTAAGGTATCCCAAATTTATGGACAATAGACCAGTTGTGGCAGAATTCAGCAAAAGAAGTACTGGTATAAGCTGAACCATTGTCTGTTTTCAAGATTTTTGGGCATCCCAGTGTAACAAATGTCCGAATGCAATGATTCTTTACATGACCTGCAGTTTCCCCTCTTTGCGCAGTTGCCATAATGAAACCTGAAAATGTATCCACGGAAACATGCAAATATTTCCATGGGGCGAAGAGGGAGTACTGAGTGACATCCATCTGCCATGTGTCACATGCTTCAGTACCACGCGGGTTTACTCCTTCGGGTAAACCTTTAGCCTGAAGGCTACAGGTGGGGCATTGCTGTATGATAGCCTGTGCCTCGGCTTTTGAGATGCCAAATTGTTTTGCCAAAGATTTTGCATTTTGATGGAAATAGTCATGACTTTCTCCTGCTGTTAGGACAGGGCGAGCAGGGGCCTTTATGACAATGGGCAAGATTTTACAGGCCTCATCTGCCATATGATTGCCTTCAGATAGAAAACCAGGCAAGTGTTGATGACTTCGGATATGTGCCACAAATAGCGAATGCGTGCGTTTCTGCAGCAATTCCTGTAGCTGGAGGAAAAAGGTTAACAAGGGAGGGGAAGTATTGGGAGAAAAATAGGCATCATATGCATGAGTAGCAACATAACAAACGTATTGGCTATCCGTTATAATGTTAACAGGTTGTTGTTGAAATTTTTGCAAAGCTAAAATAAAAGCAGCCAGTTCTGCCTGTTGAGCAGTGGTGACTTGCGTAGTAAGGAGTTTTTTCCATTCAGTTCCTTCCTTCCATGTGCAGGCGCCTTGTACAGCAGAGCCATCGGTGAACACAGTGAGAGAGTGTGGTATAGGTTGAAAAACAATGGGAGAGGAAAAGAACATAGGAATGATTTTTAAGAGCTGAATTCGCCGATCAGGTGGCAGATGGCACGAAACTTGGCCCACCCATGATTCTAAAGCAGCTTGTAATTGATCAGACTGCTGGAACATTTGTTCCCATTGTTGAGATTTGCATTGGACATACAAAGTAACTATATCTATTCCCATAAGATGACGGGCCCTGCTGCGGCCTTTGAAAATAAGTTCAGCCATCTGTGCAGTTCGAGTAAAAATGACAGCACGAGGAGAGTTTTGCAAATGTAACCATTCTAAAATAAGAAGTGTTTTGTTAGCAGTTACTTGTAGTAATGCAGCCGTCATGAGAAGCGGAGTGTGAAAAAGTGCTAAGTGTAAAGGTTCATTAATAGTTGCTCTATCCACCCATTGGTGTTGTGAAAATGAATTAACTTTATCTAGAGCTGAAAGTTGATCATCAGTGAGGGTAATGAGATCTGAAGGGTGTTTGTGGCCTACTAACGCTTGAAAGAGTGGAGTGAGTATACTAGTGTGAAGGCCTAAGTAAGGCCTAGCCCAATTAATAGTTCCAAGTATTTGTTGTAGCTGTACTAATGTGGTAGGATTGGGAATTGTCATATGTGGCATGACAGGTGCAGCAGCGGAGGAAAGAACCTTGTGTCCTAGATAGTTAAAAGGATAGTGAAGCTGTACCTTACTGGGAGCAATATGCAACCCTGCTATCAGAAGACATTGTTGTAAAAAAGGGAAACTCTCTTTTAGTTGAGCAGACGATAGAGGTGCTGCTACAAGTATATCATCCATATAATGATATACTAAGTGAGATGGAAATTTAAGGCGATAAGGCTGAAGAGCTTTGTCTACAAAATACTGACACATTGTGGGAGAATTGAGCATGCCCTGCGGCAGCACTTTCCATTGGTACCTAGTAGTAGGGCGACTGTTGTTGTATTCAGGGATTGTAAAAGCAAACAAACATCGATCCTTTGCTGCCAATGGTATACAAAAGAAACAATCTTTTAAATCAATTACCATAAGGGAAAAAGATGACGGAATGAGATTAGGATTGGGTAGTCCACATTGGAGCGCCCCCATAGGAAGGATGACATTATTCACGGCTCTAAGATCCTGAAGGAGGCGCCATTTGCCACTCTTCTTTTTGATGACAAAGACAGGGGTGTTATAAGGGCTGTTACTAGGTTCCAAATGCCCTGCGAGCAATTGTTCCTGTACTAGATGTTGAAGAGCTTGGCGCTTTTCTGAGGTCATAGGCCATTGATCGACCCATACCGGGGTAGTAGTTTTCAAAGTAAGAGATAGAGGGATGATAGGCATGTGTCTTTAAGGAATTGTAAGAGTCAGTTGAAATTGGGAAAGCAAGTCACGTCCCCAAAGGTTGCAGTGTAGAGGAAGAATATAAGGGCGGATAATAGCTGTAACAGTAGAACAAGAGGAA
Organism: Hydrophis major; assembly: GCA_033807585.1. NCBI lineage: Eukaryota > Metazoa > Chordata > Lepidosauria > Squamata > Elapidae > Hydrophis > Hydrophis major. Next base: position 211,978,745 of record CM066330.1, on the reverse strand, counting down.
GTGGCAAAAAGATTGCGTGAGCTGACCTTAGCAGATTGAGTTCCTCCCACACCTTGTACGGAAGACGCCGGCTGAAAGGGCCAGGAGGAAGGCCACTCCTGTGTCCTAATTACTGACACGTCAGCTCCAGTATCAACGAGCCCTTGAAAAGAAATTCCGTCTAGGAGAACTTCGAGAGTGGGCTTGGCCGTTGAGATGGGCTGTTGAAGAGCATAAAAAGAGGGAGATTCAGAAGAAGGAAGAAAGATGAAGGTAGCAACCATCGTTCCCTTTTTTAAAGAAAAAATTCGCTCTCCAGTAGCTGCGAGGCCCAGAACGTGGAGAGAGGTTGTGTCAGAGAAAAGAAAGGGTGCAGCTACTACCCCTTCCATGATGAGCGTAGAGTTGGGGATCAGGAGGGCAGGAGTGCCAGGGGGGAAGGCAGAGGGAATAGTGATAGCCAGAGGAAGAGTAAAGGAAGAACCAGGATCATCATAAACAAAATCTTCCGTGAGGGCAGCAGGAAAAGCATAAGAATGAGATGTACTGAGAGCAGCCTTTGGAGCGGGGCTAGCTGCGGGCCCCGTCTCTAGTTTTCCGCCGGCTGATATGGAGGAGGGGCTGAACGACACTGAGAAGCCCAGTGAAAACCCTTACGACAGCGAGGGCAAACAGTTTTTGGTTTAGCTTGAGGAGGGGCACCTTTGTTTTGACCTTGAATACGAGGGGCTGCTCCCCCACCTGGAGCACGGCATTGATTTTTAAAGTGACCAGGTTTCCTGCAATTGAAACAGTTACCATTGCGTGTCACAACATACGCTTCTGGTGTGGAGGAGGTGGTGGAGGGTTGTGCAGTAATAATGGCAGCAGCAAGGGCAGACATTTTATGAGCGGTAGTGCCTACCACTCGACAGTTTTCAAGCATTTCAGCCAAGGTGACACCTGGTTTGTTAGCAATGGGCTTAAGAATAGATTTACAATCTTCATTAGCATTTTGATATGCCAATTTAAGCATGATTTCATTGCGAGCTGCTGCATTGGAAAGTTGTCGTTCAAGGGCTAACTGTAAGCGACTGATGAAAGCAGAATAAGACTCGGTGGGGCCCTGACTAATATTTAGGAAATTTTGACCCGCGCCGGTGGATTCATCATCCACTTGATTTAGGGCTTGCATGGCAGCCTCTTGAATTAAAGAAAAGGCACGGCGTGGTGTATTTTGCTGTTGAATAATTGTGGATCTAGGACCGGTGCCCATCATGTCATCACGTGTGACATTAGGGGGCAGATTCCCTGCATGAATAATTTTATCAATTTGTTTTTGATATTCAGATTGCCAAATCACATATTGTGCTGGTGTTAAAAGCATATTGAAAAGCATTTTCCAATCATAGATTAGCATATAAGTATCGCTAGAAGTCAAAGAATTGAGTAAACCCTTGGTGTATGGTGATTGGAGGCCATAAGTTTTTACAGCTTGTTTTAACTCCTTCAGAATTTTCATAGGGATATTAGAGTGAGGCTGGACACCCATTCCTGGGATGTGTGTGATAGGATATGCTTCAAGAGCAAGGTCATCAAGAACAGATTCATAAACATAAGAAGGGGAGGAAAAGGTCTCAGTTAGGGTAGAACGAGGAAGGGGTGGCGAGGAGGAAGAAGAGGGGGGAGGAGGACAGGTCAGAGTGGAGGGCTGATGTTCTTCGGGGTGACATGCAGTAGCATAATCCGGTGGAGAGGAAACATGAGCCACAGTAGGATCTGGTTTTTTAGCCTCAGGGTTAGAAACAGGAGTTTCAGGGTCATTAGGGAGAAGAAGAGTAAGTGCAGTCATAAGGCTCTGCCAGGTTTGGAGAATGGTAATAGGAGCCCTAGGTTCTTTGTAAAGGTATTTCCCTATTTTTGTCCATGTGGATAATTTAAGTGACCCACCTTCCGGGTAGGCTGGACAATGTTCTTTGAGGTAAAGAAGAAAGAGGATTACCTCTTTTCTAGTTACACCGTGTACAGTTAAACCTCGATCTTTCTGAATCGTATTAGCCCTTTTCACTAAAATATTAAGCTCCTCCCTATGCGCTGAGGAAGTCTTGGAATGTGGGGTGCCCATTACTTACGATTGCAGTGCCTTTGCCAGGTGCGTAGCAATGAGAGTGAAAAGAAAGCTGCCGTAGACACGGCCGGCTCCGTGGATCCCGGACGAGCCCCCAGTTGTCGCGCTCCGGTTGGAGGACTCTCGAGTTGGGTCCGGAGTGCGCTGCCCGGGAGTAGTCGCCTAGGGGTTGTCTTCAGAGGGACCCTCGCAAGGGTGAAGAGGCAAAACATGACACGTCACATGCAGAGTGAATGCAAGGTGGCGAAGCACACGCTGCACGGGTGGAGGTGATCTCTCTGACTCCGACCCCGTCAGCTATGCAGCGACGCCTTTTATTGAGCAAAAAGCAGAAATAAGGAAATGCAAGCATTATACCTTATAAGGTGATATATAATTGTTTTTTGTGTTATGTGTGGACGTGTCTTTTGTTCTGCGCAAGCGTCAGGGACTTTCCAAGCCTATTTTGTCATACAGCACGATCGGCTCGTGGACAGTTCTATTGAGCAATTTTAGGAGTTATTAAATGCATGTTTTACTAATGTGCTTGGTGTGATCTTTCATAAGTGAAACATAATGAAATAGGTATGGCTCAAGGAGCCATACAGTCCCAAATGTAGTCATTAATCAAGGGCTACCTTTCACTGTTTCCAATCCAGATAACTTGTGAGGGAAGTCTCACAGAAAGAAAAGCATCAGAAAGTGCACTCCCTCAAGAACAGGGCTGTGAAACTCCTAGCCCATGGGCCAGATGCGTCACCTGCTGGCCATGCCCACGCCCAGTTTAGCAAAGGGGGGAAATGTCCCGATACATCATGTGATGCCGCCATGACCATGGAGTTTGACAACCCTGCTCAAGGAAAAACAAGGCTTGAGGAAACTTTCAGTTTTTATCACTTAAGTTTGAAAATACAGCCAGGAAATCTTCCCAGGCAAATCTGTTCTATTTTTAGTCCTAGGTAAGAAATCCTATTATTTATATTGAACTTCAAAACATATCTAAATTGCAACTAATTTTCCCTTGCAAATCTCTCAAAATGTTCAAATCCTTTTGACATCAACACAAGATTTTCCAGCAGTGGTTAAGGCTAAAATCCCATCTATATTTATTTTGTCAGTGAACCATTACATCATGTCAGAGTTTTACTGCTTTGGATGGCAGGCACCTTATAGAACTGAATGCCACTCCACTAAATAATAAATATTGAGAATGTTTATGGAAAACTAGATGTCAGAGAAAAGGGTTTAGCCTAATACCAAAGCTCTCTGTCATATGTCGGTTTTGGGTGTGTATGTATAAACCTAAACTTACATAATGTAATACTCAATTCCTAACTTCAAGTCTTGAACGGATTTAAAAGTGTCTTAGCAACGTCTTACCCTTAAATTGTTAAGTCACGATTAAAATATCTGGAACAAAAGCCAAACAAATCAACAATGAACAAGTTTAATGACTCAAATACTGTGTGATGAACTGAGTGAGAAGCTGAACAGTGTAGGGCGACCTGGGGATAAACGTCTTTTTCTTCTTCTTCTATCTGTAAATATTCCAGAAGCTGCGCGAGTATAAAACCACGTACTTTTAGGCATGCAAACAAATGGCAGCATGTTCTTTTTTTCCTCCTTTTCCTTTCAGCCAATAAAAACGCGGAGGTATATCAGGCAAAGCCAATAGCAAAGCTGAGAGGCCTCTTCAAGACTCACTTGTTCATTCTCGAAATAAACGTAGAGAATGGTGGGAGGCAGGAAGTCCTTGTGCTTTTTAAGGGTCGGACTGTACTTTTGCTGGAGAGATGTCTCCACGTCTGGACATGCTTAGAGGGAAAGGGTGGGGGAAACGAATGCAGTTAGTAGGCGGGATACAGAAAAGGTGTTCTCGATTTCCACCAGCTGACTCAGTCGGCTTTCTGAGGTTGAGAAGGGTGCCAGTTAAAAAACATGGCAAAGGGAAATAAACAAAAGTATTTTTGTGTGTCATTTGAAGGAGTGACCAACGGCGCTTTTCATGCAATACGCTAGTGCTACAGAATTACAAAGGAGGAGTTTGACCACCACACTGGAAAACAATATCGTAACTTGAAACTCAATACAGCGGACGAACTGCATAGGAATGGCAGTCCGAGAAACTGAAGTGCGTCAGAAGAAGAGAGGAAATATATAGGTAGTTAAAGATGGGATATAAATGAACGCTGCTAGGAAGGTAAGCTCAGCAATCGAATGATTAGCGTGGTTATTTTTGAATCCCATAAAGATCTGAGGCTTCTGCGTGTCTTTGTTTTGATTGTCGGAGAGGAAAAATAATAATCATAAAGAGTCCGATTTGGGTTCCTTGCCCACGGCGAGCAAAAGCGATAGTTTCTCTGCTCCTCTAATCTGACCGCTTTCCTGGTCCTGGGTTTGGAATGCGTTGGGGTAGCGTGGCTGACTGCAGAGCGATTGGGATTATTTTGCGTTGTTTTCGTTTTTGGCAAGCTGTCACGAGTGCGCGGCCCAGTTAAGAGGGGCAGCCACGTGGTAGAGCCGGTCGGAAGAAGAACAGCTCGAACTCGCCTAAATGCGGAGGGAGGGGGGAGGAGGTGGAGAAAAGAACGCCGAGCTCCCCGGGGGAGGGAAATGTTCTGTTCTGTACCGCTCGCTCCTGCAGTTGCCGAGGCGATGAGAGGCTACGCCGATGATGCAAATATACAAACCGGTTCAAGAAGGCCCTAAGCGCCGCCCAGATCCTAAATTCAGCCGATGCTTCTGAGCCATCCCGCAGCCGCAGGTGCAGCCTTTTTTTGTTTGCTTCTTCCTCCTGGTAGTCGAAGTTATAGAGGACCATCTTGGGAAAAAAAGAGAAAAGCGATTGTAAAGCTGCACTATAATAAAAACCCTCGTTTAGATATATAGAAATAGGAAATCAAGGGCCGTGCTTGTGCATAACCTTAGAGTTGGAAATTACAAAATCCGCAGTGCTGGCTCCTGCGTCTGTTTCCTTAATAATAAACTGTTCAGGAAGATTAGACCCTGATCAAAGAGGTAGACCGCATCCATTTGTTTTAAATATGACGAATCAGTTTGTAATTATATATCTATATCTCAACTTCCGGAGTATAGGAAGAAAAACTATAGCAATGTGTATTTGCAGTGGCGGAAATATATGTACAATATACATAAGCCTCTCAATTGAAATACTGTGAATGCCAGTGATTTTTTTTTTGGGGGGGGGGGGGGGTCGAGCAGGACATTTTAAAAATTTCACACTTCTACCAGGAATAAAAACGATATTTTAATCGTGATTCTGCATTTCAAAGGAATAGGCCGCTAACTTTGCAAAACGGACTATACTTTCCACTAACCAAAAGAGTGTGTTTCCAATGGGCACATTTTCAGTAGCATTTTATTTTTTTGCTTTGGGGATGGATTATTTGCTAAGCATTCTGTTAATTATGAGGATGACTAAAAGAAACTCTGGAAAAAATGAAATTACAGAGTTTTCATAGAACTAGTAAGCCACTGTGTGTCACTGTGTGTCTTTATTTTCAAAATGCTCTGCTTCTGTTTATGGTTGCAGTAAGTTGTATTTCTCAAACCTATTTTTTTTAAAAAAATATTCTAACCAGTGTGTTACTTTAAAATAAGTGCTTTGGAAGTAATCCATATCTAATGGTTTTAAATCTGTGACCAAGATATATGTTTTGTTTTTTATCTGTGGATTTCCCCCAATAAATTTATGATTGTTTCCTATAATGACTAACACTGCATTTTAACTATCTTAAAATTACATAGGTTTCTACATAATTATGATGAGGTTGGATCCTCAGGAAAAATTATAGAGATTCCTGACTGTTCAGAATTCCTTGTAGCCATGCCCTTTTTAGGACTTATTCCACCACCTGCCCCCAAGACATAGCCTGTGCTGGCATTCTGTTGTAATGGCTGTTTTGAATGTTCAAAACATTAAACATGCTTCAAGTTGCTCTATTTTGAATATTCTGATAGAATTTCAATTGGACAATTAATTTGCTGGTTTTTTTGTTCTCCTAACCATTTTCTAACCTAATCCACACAGCAGCATGGGCCAATCACTTTCTTACTGCTATTGAGATTGATGGGATGGGATAGGTAGATTGTAGATGGGTTTTGTTCCGTACATTATTTTGCAGGCAGATCAGGCAAAGATGTGAATTGTTATCTCTTTAGATACCTTTGGGTGGATGATCAAGAATCTTTATTGACATATGAATTGTGTTTCATACAAAACTTGTTAATGCTCCTATCTATCTATCTATCTATCTATCTATCTATCTATCTATCTATCTATCTATCTATCTATACAGTGGTACAGTGGTACTGATACAGTGTTGGTTTGGAAAACTTAATTTGTTAAACTATGGTGTGTCAGTGTATGTTCTTAAATCTTATTAAGAATGCATTCAAAATGGAAAAAGTTATATTGGCTTGGTTTTGACAGGCTTTCATATTATCTGCTTACTCTTAAGCATTGTTGACATGATATTAAAAAGCAGCAGCAATTCTTCCCCTACATTATTTTCTTTTTCCAGCCAGCAGTCTTTCCTGTATATAAGCAACAAAACATAACAGAGAACTAAACAAATTCCGTACTTTTGCTGGGTCTAAACCTGGCAGTATGTTTACAAAAAGAAACACAAAATCTGTAACCTCAATTACTTGGGAAGATCAAATATCATCAATCCCTGTAGAAAAATTGACTAAAGAACTTATTAATTTTTGAAAAATATCTTCATAAGAAAACTACAGTTTAATTTGATACTTTAATGCCTTTGAGTCAGATATGCTAGCAAAAATAATTTTTAAAATATTAGTTTGGTTCAAGAATCTGGGAAAGAAATGGAAAACACTTATTTTCTGTTGTGAAAAGAGTGTCACTTGCTGATACCTGTTTAGATTAAAATATTTTTTCCAGTAGTTAAGAGCAGTATTCCACGGTTTGCCATAGGATTTATTTATTATTTTCAAAGACGTTTGAAAAAATGTTCTCCTTGGACAATTTTTTTATTATTTTATTTGTTTGACTGATGATCACATCACCTAATATATATGGTATGTATGTGTTTATGTATCTATTTATCTATCTATATCTATTTATCTGTACAACAGAATTGAAAGGGATCTTGGAGGTCTATTCCTCTGCTCAAACAGGAGACCCCATATCATTCAGGACAAATGGCTGTCCAAAGTCTTCTTAGAAACCTCCGGTGGTGGAACAATCACAACTTCTGGAAACAAGCTGTTCCACTAATTAATTGTTCTTACAGCCAGGAAATTTCTCCTTAGTTCTAGATTGGATTTCTCTTCAATAAGGCTTCAACTGTTACTTCTTGTCCTGTTTTCAAGTGAAAATTGATATGGCTGCCCACTCTCAGTGATTCAGTATCACTTTTAAAGATAAAACCCAATCTAAAAATAAGAAAAAGCAATAACCCCCTGCCCCTGGCAAATTTTATGACCTTAAGAAACAAATAATAGGAACAACAGTTCTGAGTTCCAATTGTTTTCTGTGACCGCAATACTTGAAACATTCCAAGCACAGCAATAACATTCTGGTAGAACCTTTTAAAAAGGAGTGTTTTATTCCAGATCCAGAACAAAGCATTTTAAAAGTTTGTTTTGTACATGCCCTTATGATTTATGCTTCCAGCTTTCTTGCTTTCAATATAATTGACTTTTTAGTATAAAATAGTATGATTTTATTAAGAAATAATCTGACTTACTTCCTTATTTTCTAAATAATAATAGTTTATTCAACTTATATGCCACCCATCTCTCAAAAGTACAGGTGCAATCAATGGAGAGATCTTATTTTATTACCAAAGACCTGGATAAATGAGGCTTTTAGTGCTATGTACACATTACTGTGGGTATTTAAATAGTCTCATAATGCTCAACAAATAAGTTGGCTTATGATAGAATCAATTGAAGATAAACATTCCTAATGGTATAAAATTATATTATAGAATAAAGCATCCAATGAAGTTTCTGTGTAATATATATAAAAAGCAGAAAAGCCATCTACCTGGTTTATTTGCATCTTCAAAATAATTCTGTTTAGAGTTTCTAATTTTCTGTGCCAGTTCTTCTTTCTCTATTAATTCCATTTTATGTTTGATTACATCCAGCTTCAATTTAATATCCTTTTTCTGTGGCATTTTCTGTAATTCTTTTTCAAGAGTTTTATACTCATTTTCCAAGGCCTTAGAAGCTTGCCTTTTCCTAATATTCTTTTTTCTTGTATAATCTATTATCAAACCTCTAGCGTATGCCTTCATAGTGTCCCACACATTTTGCGTTGAAGTATCTTCTTTTTTATTTTCTCTGAAGAAAAAAGCCAATTCCTTCTCCATCCATTGTATAAAATCTTTCTCCTTTAAAATAGTATTATTTAATGTCCATCTCGATCTTTTTTTTTGTCCCTTCCATTTAATTGTCATTGGGCTATGATCTGCCCAGGTACTTGTTTCAATATTTGTTTCTTTAATATTAGATATTAGTTCTGTTGAGATCCAAATCATATCTAATCTGGACCATGATAAATGTCTATTTGAATAAAAAGTATATTGTTTAGCTTTAACGTTTCTTTCTCTCCAAATATCTTTTAAAGTTAATTCATCTGTCATTTTAAAAAAGGACCTTGGGAGAGCCTTTCTATTTTGCTTTGTTGTTGTTGCTATATAGTCCAGTTTATTGTCCACAATTCCATTAAAATCTCCCATCATAATTATATTAACATAGTCCAGTCCAATTATTTTCATGTGCAGCTTTTTATAAAACTCTTTTTGTTTATCATTCGGAGCATAAATTGCAATCAAGAGTATTTTTATATTATTGTCCATTATTTCTACCATTAATACTCTTCCATCCTCATCCGTGTAAATCAATTTTGCTGGAATAGCCTCTTTAATGTATAACACCACACCTCTTTTCTTACATTGAGTCAAAGAGGTAAATATTTTCCCTAATTTTGGCTGTAATAACAATTGTTCATGTTGTTTTTTAATGTGAACTTCTTGTAAACAAATTATATCAAATTTTAATTTCTCTAATTTATGAAAAATTTTCCTTCTTTTAACAGCTGAATTAAGTCCGTTTATATTCATTGTAATCAGTTTTTTTTCCTCCATGATAATGCTTTATATTTAGGTCTAACAGCTCTCGTGGATCTCACTTCACGCTGTTCTTTATTATCCATCTGTCCCCCTGCTGCTCCTTTCTCTTTTTCAGTCTCCAGTTGTTCATCTTGAAACTCAATTGATAAGGCCTCTTTCTCTGCTTCCTCTCTTCTTCCTCCAAAGAATTCTGCATGAAAAAGTTCTGCTTTCTCAATTGAATCAATTCTATATCTCTGCTCTTGCCACCCAAACAATAGTCCTTCTGGAATCAGCCATCTATAATTCACTTCGTTTTCCAATAGTATTTTGGTCAGAAATCGATATTCTCTTCTCATCTCTCTCACTCTTCTGGGTATTTGTTTTGAAACCACAACCTCTTTACCCTTGTATTTCAGTGTTTTCTCTCTTGCTACTTGTAATATTTGCGTTTTAATGGATTTTTTGGTAAATCTAATATGGACTTCCTTGGGTAATTTATTTCTCATCGCATATCTTGTATAGACTCGATATATCTCATCTATTCCATCCATCATCTTTTCCTCTGTAATTTCCAAAGCATCTGCCAAAATTTCTATCATTACCGCTGCCAAATTTTCTCCTTTTTCCTCTTCTATATTTTGAAATCTGAGGTAAAATTCTGACCTTTCCATCTCCCACCTCAACATCCCACCTTTTTCTTGTTCAACCGCTGTTAATCTGCTGTCAATATTTCCAATCTTCTTCTCTCTTTGTTTTCCTTCTTCCTCAATTTTTTGGAATCTCTCCTCATACTTAACCATCATTTGTTTAATATTTTCCACTTTTTCATCAGTCTTCTCTATTCTTTGTTCAATATTTTCTGCTCTTTGTTCAATATTTTCTATTCTTTGTTCAATATTTTCTGTTCTTTGTTCAATATTTCCTGTTCTTTGTTCAATGATATCTGATTTTGTCTTGAGATCTTGGATTCCTTGCATAATCATCTGTAACTGTAAAGTTATTTTTTCTTGTTCCTTATCTTGCTTCAACATTGTCTAAATTAAACGTTGTCCTCCAGCTGGTGGGGAAGCAGAGGTAGAAGCAGAAATGCCAGATGGTATTGGTTTCTTGCTCATTTCAATGTTTCCAAAACTTCAAATTCTTCTTAACTTTTAATCCAACTGGTAGAGCAGCCAATTATAATCCAAAATGGAGAACTCCAATAGTAAAAAACACGAAACCAAAGAAGAAACAGAAAAAAAGGAAGCATATAAATTGAGAAAAGAGAAGGAATCAAGAAAAATATTGAAGTTAATAGATGAACAAGGCCAAGTTTGCTATGGGAATAAGGAGAAAAAAGAAATTATTCGAGATTTTTATGGGCAATTATATAAACAGGAGAATATTGATGAAGAAAAAGTCAAACAGTATTTACAGGAAGCTAAGTTATCAAAGATACCTAAAGAGATTGAAGAAATGCTAGAAAGCAATATAACAATGATGGAACTAAATGAAGCATTTAAGAGACAAAATAATGGGAAAGCTCCGGGTCCAGATGGGCTTCCAGTAGAATTTTATAAAACATTTCAAGAATTATTGAGCATTCCATTGTTAGAAGTTATGAATGAAGTTATGTTAAAAAAGATGATACCTAAAACATGGTCAGAGGCTTATATTACACTCATACCAAAGGAAGAGACTGACCCATTGCAAATTAAGAATTATAGACCTATTTCTTTATTGAATGCAGACTATAAAATCTTTGCTTCAATTTTAGCAGAAAGACTTAAAAAATATTTAAATAATTTCATTCACTCAGATCAAAATGGATTTCTGCCAAAGAGACAAATTAGAGACAATATGAGAGTAATCTTGGACACTTTGGAATACTATGAGGCTCATCCTGAAAAGCAAATGGCTTTGATATTCCTAGATGCTCAAAAAGCATTTGACAACGTGAACTGGAGATTTATGTTATTATTATTGGAGCAGATGGGTTTCGCTAAAAAATTTATTCAAGCAATAGAAGCTATATATAATAAACAGACAGCAAGGGTAATGATGGAGGGGGAACTTACAGATTTTATTAATATAAGGAAAGGCACAAGACAAGGATGCCCCCTATCTCCTTTGCTATTTGTGTTGACCTTGGAAGTGTTGAATAGAAATATTAGGGATGATAAAAGCATAAAAGGAATGAAAATTAAGAAGGAAGAATTTAAGCTACAAGCTTTTGCTGATGATTTAGCTTTTATTTTGGAAGATCCGCTAGAAACAGCTCCAAAGTTACTGGAAAGGATAGAGACATATGGAGAGGTGGCTGGTTTGAAAATAAATAAAGACAAAACAAAGATTTTGACAAAGAATATGTTATTGAGACAGAGAGAAGAATTGGCAGATCTTTTGAAAATTCAAGTTACAAATAAGGTTAAGTATTTGGGGATATATTTGACAACAAGATGTAGCACATTAAAGGAGAATAATTATATTAAACTTAAACAACAGATAACTACAGATTTGAAGAAGTGGGAAAACTTGCAATTGTCATTAATAGGGAGAATTTCAACAATTAAGATGAATATCTTACCTAGAATTTTATTTTTGTTTCAAACAATACCAATTAGGCTTGGAAAAGACTATTTTGAAGATTTAAATAAAATTATGTTGAAGTTTATATGGCAAGGTAAAAAAGCGAGAATAAAGCTAAAGCTTTTGCAAGATGCTAGAATTAGAGGAGGTTTTGGTCTGCCTAATTGGGAATTGTATTATCAAGCTGCAAGTTTGATGTGGGTCAAAGAATGGATAACATTAAGGAAACATAGGTTGTTGACATTAGAAGGGCATGACTTGCTGTTGGGTTGGCATGCTTTTTTATGGTATAAGGGAACTAAAACACAGGGTTATTTTAGAAGACATTATGTACGGGAGTCTTTGTGGTTAAATTGGGAGAAGATGAAAAGACAATGTTATTTGAAAATTCCAGTTTGGTTATCGACCATTGAAGCATTTTCCTATCCTATAATTTACAAGAAGGAACAAACAGTTAGATATGGGGAACTTTTGGATGAAAAGGGTGAACTTAAATCGATCCAAAACTTAGAGGAACCAAGGTATAAGGATGAATTGGTTTTCATATGCACAAATACACTCAAGGTATGATGAAGATTCTAAAACGGAGGGATTTTATGATAAGCAGACTGATTTAGATAAGATCTTGATGGGTACTGATGAGAAGGTGATTAAAAAATTATATGGTTATTTACTGGGAATGAAATTAGAGGAAGAACAAGTCAAAGAAACTATGATTGTTTGGGGGAAGAATTTTGGATATGGGATTGATTTAGAGAAATGGCAGAAATTGTGGTCTCAAAATTATAAAATGACAATGTCAACAGCATATAAAGAAAACTTGTATAAGATGTTTTACAGGTGGCACTTTCCTCCGACAAGAATAGCAAGAATGTTTAAGAACAAATCTGAAAAATGCTGGAAATGTCATCAGATACCCGGCTCGTATTACCATATGTGGTGGACTTGTGAGGATGCTAGAAAATATTGGACTATAATTCGCATGTGGTTGGAAAAAATGACAAAGAAACATATAGATTTGAAACCAGAGATCTTCTTATTGGGAATTTTACCTGATATATATAGTAAAGATTTGAAATACCTGATTGTAAATGTATTAACAGCGGCCAGGATTGTATTTGCTAAAAATTGGAAGAATGAGAAAATACCATTACAGGAAGAAATTATTAAGAAAATATTGGAATGTGCTGAGATGAGCAGATTGACATTTGAAATTAGAGAGCAAGAGGATAAACAATTTTACGAAATTTGGGATCTTTTTTATAAATGGCTAGATGATAAAATACGATAATAGAATATTTAGAATGTTAGATAGTAAGGAATATCTTTATTTTGCTATTATTTTGCTATTTGATATTATATTTATAAAGGATTTTTTAGGATTGATTTGATATGACTAGATGATTTGTTATAGAGTAAACTGGTTTAAAGTATTGTTAGCTCATTAAGCATGAATGATTAAAAATATAGTCAAAAACTTCTTTTTTTAGTGATATTAGGATATATAAGTTTGGATTGACAATATGAGTTGTTATATAACATGATTGTAATTGAGACTACAGAATGAATGCACAAAAATGATGAACCAACTGACACACTGGATGTACATATAAGAGTTGATGTTTTTATGTTTTGTTTGTCTTGTTTGTTTGTAGAAAATTAATAAAAACTTTTTCAAAAAAAAAAAAAAGCAGAAAAGCTATAGTAAATGAATAATTCCATTTTAAAATCTTTATATCATTTAAATGTGGTAAGATGTATGATTTCCTCACCATAATGATTCTTTATAATGGAGGAGGGAGGCTTGCTTACAACTAATTCCTTGAGACTGAAGTAAATGCTTGGTCAGTTTCTTCTGTTCCACTGTAATCTATTTTGTTTGAGGACAAATCAAAGTCAGGTATAAAAAAACAATTGAAATTCTCCCCCTCTCTCTCTTCCTCTCCCTCTCTATCTCTCTAGTTTCTGCATCAGTACTGCCTGCAAAAGACCAGTCCGAAAGTGAAGGATATGAACAATTGGATGCATCACTTATATTGGGAGATAATGACTTCTATTCCTAAACAATACATTGTTTTTTTTGCTGTTTTTTAGGAATAAAAAAACCTTAGTTCACTCTCTTTATAGGTTCTGTGCTTTCATAAATAAAATTTAAATGATGAATATGAACAAGAATTATATAAAATTTATACAAATCTTTTTTTTCTCCCACTGTTTTGATACTTTGCCTCATTCATTATTTCACAGGAGTTGTTTCAGCTATTTCAGCCAAAGGGACCATAGCAATCATAACAAATGCCAAAAGTACACAGGTTGCTTTCTCTGTTCAGGCATGCTTTAAATGTATCCAAGTAAACAAATAGTTGTTTGAACCTTAAATTCTTTGCCTAACCACCACATACAGTAATTACTTACTACAGGACCATGATGGCGAGCCTATGGCATGCATGCCAGAAGTGGCGCACAAAGTCACTTCTGCCGGCATGCGAGAGGTCGCCCGGAAAAGTCCCACTGCGCATGCGTGCACCGCTGCCCAACAGCTGATTGCCTGGTATCTGGCACGCATGTGCAGGGGTGTGCAGGAGACGCTTGTGCATGTGTAGAGACGTGTGGCGCATGCAGGAGGATCACATGCGCATGCACAGGGGGCGGGGGGGGCAGCATGCATTGCCTTCTGGGTACTGGTGCGCAATTTTCAGCACGAGAGCCCAAAAAGGGTAGCCACCACTGCTATAGGATATCATCCCACCAGAAAAGATATTAATGGAATTATCAGTGACAGTTTTCACGAATGTAAGCATGGGCCTTTATATTCACAAGGTGCTTTGGCTAGTAAGCAAATAAAGGATTGAAATGAGTCATGAACAGAAGTGAAGGATTGTGCCATGCAAAGAGCATTAGCCCCTCCCGCCCCCAAATAGAATAGTAAGAATTCCAAGGAAAGTACTTGGAAGTTAAGTGAACCCCAATCAAACCTGTGCCAAATTACAAGTTTGACAGTGGAAGTCGGAGAAGACAGGATAAGTAATCAAGTACAATGTTTTGAACTAAGACTATAAAAAAATTGAGTGGTTCTTTGGCTAGATTTATGAGAAGTACAATAAAGGAATATGCTGAAAAGAGAAAAGAAAACTTGGAATAAATTACAGTATTGGATATTTTATTGCTTTTGGATCTTTAGTGAACAAGATAGAGTTTCTGGCAAATACACTGCAGAAGAACTGAAGTAGTTTACCTGTAGGAAGGAGGTAACACTTCAGCTTTGGGCCAGTTTTTTTTACCAGAGATCTAATTTAGTCAATTCAACATCTCCCTCATAAATTTACCAGTAGGCTTTTTTGGTTAGATAAGGCTTTTCAGTAACTCTGGTGCAGTCCCATTTGTAGTAGATTCCAAGTGTTTGCTTGGTTGGATTTTTCAGGAGAAAATAGAACCTTTTGAGTGACAGAAGTTGGATAACATTTAAAGAAAAATACCAGAAAGAAACAGCAGTTAAACAGAAAGGTCGTATTGTACATTTGAACGTTTTGTAGCACTATAGAAATGACTGTATTCATGTCTGCACAAGTGCATGTATTGCTGTTTCATAAAGAGTAGGGTATTGATATTGTAAAGGCACCTCTGTATGCCTTTGCTATCTTTAAAAATGAATAGCTATTAACATAGGACTGTTGTCTTGCCTATTCTAACAGTTAAAAATATTATTTGTCCCCTCCATGTTACTGTATCTGTAATTGTTCTTAACAGAAGAATATAAACAACAAAAAGGATAAAACATGCCTCAAATGGAAGGTTCTCCATGTGCTTTCCCTGTCTGGCTAACAGGTAATAAAACTGAAGTATTTAACTAGGAATAGCAAATGCATGTTTTGTAAACATAATTTCTGCTTGTTTTCTTAGATCAGATGCACTAACAAAGCTCTGTTCAAAAGCCTTCTCTAAAATTGTAATTAATTTTTTTTTTCTGATACACCTCTTTCTGGTTGCCAAGTAACCAGTTATATCCATATTATTATAATATCTTCATTGTTAATCTTATGCCCTACCCTTTTTCAATTTATTTTGTATTTTAATTACTCAGTTTAATGAAACAAGAAGAGGACATTTATACACATGTTTGAAACAGTATAGATGACTAAGGATATGATTTTAGGCCCTCTGCAGTAATCAGCTAAACAGGCTCCTTGCTATGAGAATTCAGGTTGCTATGGTTACCTATGGAAACTAGGACTTTGGGTTAACTCAGGACAAGGATGCACAAAGCTCAGTACCTCACGTCTCAACATCCACTAATGTATCCTTACCTGTGTATCTGAGTCCCACCCCCACCCCCAGACTTTAGTTGTAGGATAACCAGCTGAAATTTCCCTAACAGAATTCACCAGTTGTGGAAGTCTGCATTCAACTTACACAATAGAATGGAAACCCGTACACCAAATATCATTTGAGTTAAGATGAAAAACAAGAAGACCGCTATTTTAATTGGTGATCTGAGAAAGTATTAGCCTGACATAAACGTTGTTTTCTTTGTCCATTAGATTCTGAAATAAATACTATGCTGTAATATGTTCCCTTCTGAGAGGGTAGATATGAATAGTGTTTGTAGGATTTAATTGCAGATGTTGAACAAAAGAATATTAAGTAAATATGAGTAAAAGAAAAGGAGTTGAGGAAATGAGAGATTAAGATAGGATTTAAAGCTTAGCAACTAAATATTGGATCTTGGTATGTCTCTAAATAGTTAATCTAAAAGATAGGTTAAATGTAGATTTTTTAAAAAAAATAAAGTTACAATCTCTACAAGATTATAAAGTGACATTCAGTACAGCAAACACCGTGACAGTATAAAGTCTGGAAGTGATAGAAAGATCATCTAGTCCAGCTGTGTGTCCAGGACAAAAATCCATACAGATAGTCCTCGATTTATGAATATACAATTGACCATATTTGTGTTGTTAAGCAGGACATTTATTAACTGATTTGCCTCATTTTACAATTTTTCCTGCAATAGTTGTTAAGCTCATCTCCGTTTCAAAGTTGAAGAGCCAGCTGTCAACTCATAAAAAATATTTCTATGGTCTTTTTAGAGTTGCCAACAGAAAGGGAGGGAGGAGCAGTGCAGCAGCTTGGAAACCAAAAGTGCATGCCAGAAATAGTTTTCAAAGATAGTAACTAGGTGACTGAAGTTTCTGCCGCACAAAATTCTAATTTGAGAACATGATTGATGATACTTGGCTATGGATGTGCCCCATTGGAGAATATTGAATTATAATACATCCAAATATTGAATTATAATGCATCCAGTGGGTGAAGGAAACCCAGGTCAAGGATGACAGTGAATTACGTGTCTCAGAGTCAGCTATATCCACACAGTGCTGGACATTTTAACTTCCAATAAATTCTTTTGAAGTTTTGGAAGTATGGCTCAAAACTCATGATTTAATTGGAGTAACTGCTGGAATCCTGACAGCAAGTGGTGTGGTGGCCTAGCAATGAAGCTAATCACCTTGCATGCAGAAGGTTGAGAACTCAATTCTAGATAGCGGTAGATGTTGCTCTCTCCCTTGGGCGCAAATAAAAAATGCTGCGAATGCCATGTGGTATCAGGAAGGGCATCCAGCCAATAAATGCTCAGCTTCATCAGCCCCAACTTGGGAAGAGAGTCATGAAAAGGGGAGGTTTTTTTCCTACCAGTACTCATCTGTTTTTCTTTCCTTCACAGAATCAGGTTTCTCTGCTTCGGCTGTAATTATATTGTCAGCTTCTATTTGTATTTGGGTAGTTTGGAGCAAGTTCTACTCAGACAATCCCTTTTCTGCCATGTCCACCTGATTTTCTCTCCATGCATTTCAGATGTCGGGAAGCAATGGAAGAGGTCGGGCGTCAGGTATCCCAGTAAAGATGATGAATAATGAAAATTGGCTATCTGTCAGGATTCTGGCAATTACCCCAGTTAAATAAGTCTTGAGCCAAACTTCCAAAACTTCAAAAGGATTTATTGGGAATTAAAATGTCTGGCATTACCTGGGTGTAGCTGACTCTGAGACACATAATTCATTGTCACCCTTGACCCTGGTTTTCCCCCACCCCCTCGGTGTATCATAATTCATATTCTCCAATTGGACACATCCATAGCCAAGTATCATCAATCATGTTCCCCAATTAGAATTTTGCGCAGCAGAAACTTCAGTCACCTAATTACTATTTTTGAAAACTATTTCTGGAATGCACTTTCTGTTTCAAAGCTGCCACACTGCTCCCCCCTCCCTTTTTGTTGGCAACTCTAAAAAGAAATATTTTAAAATATTTTATGAGTTGACACCAGCGCTGTCCAAAGATGTCTCCGTGGTCATGTGGCTGGCATGACTAAAAGCTGAAGGTGCATGGAACGATGTTGCCTTCCCACAAAGATCATCCCTATTTTTCTACTTGCATTTTTAACGTGCTTTCAAACTGCTAGGTTGGCAGTTCCCCTAGAGTCGGGAATGACTGGCACATATGTGCGAGGGGAACCTTTGCCTTTTAACGAGAACTCAGTTAGGATCTGTGTAGGAAAATGAAATGTACTGATGCATATTCGCAGTGTGGTTAGACCATATCCCTTCCTCTCCTACTGTTGTAAACTTCTGTTATCTGTGTTGGACAAATAATTGTCTGACTGGAAATGCATTGCTGACAAATGATTTATTGCTGGAGTGATTGAAATTACTATTTTACAGATGCCTCCTTTGAAGTTTGGTGCATTTTACAGGGTATAACTATCTTGATGAAATACATATGTAAGAACCATTACCTAAACAAAAGGTAAAAAAATTTTTTTTTTATTTTTACACATCTCTTCAAGTGAGCAATGTGATTCCAGGTTACAACATTTATACATAGTCATAATTACATTTCCAACTTTCTTATCTAATTTCATATCAAATCATCTATTCCACTGATCTTTAAATAAGTTCTCACTTCATATTTCAATTCATTAATTCAATATCAAAAACATTTCATCCTCACATATATTTTTCACTCTTTATCCCCTATTATTTCCATTTTCAGCTTGCCATCTATTTTATTTTACATTATTCATTATTTTAACTTTCTCAAAGCCAATATATAATAAACAAACAAAAAAGAGTAAAAATAAAATAAAGCTAATATATTCGGGATCCACATGGTATCTCCCAGTCTACAATAAATCTTATATTTATTCCAGAGATATTCATATAACCATTTCATATTTTTCTTTGTTTCCACTGAGCCAAAGTTTACCTATGAAATTTTATTAAATTTTCATTCCCCTCCTTTTTAATCATAATATAATACTCTCATTACAAATTCTTTACTTTCCAATATAATCCTTTCTGGTTTACCATATTCTCTATTTTCTCATATCCTTTATATAATCAATTACAGTTTCTATTTCATGTCTAATATAATATATATACAATAAAGAAAAAGAAAAAAGAGAAAATTAAGTTTCCTTTTTGTTTCCATTTAATCGAGTTTAACCTATAAAATTTTATTTAATTTTCATTTCACACTTTTTGGTGATAATAGCATAATTTTTTCTAGTTTACTATATTCTGTTTTTCTAATATAATTTGAATAATCAATTATATACATACATACAGATATACATACATGATTTGATAACAATAAAGCCATCTTAATTTCTCTTACTCTATCATTATTTTTCTAATATAATTATATAATAATCTTAAGGTTTTAAACCCAATTGGTTTTAAACTTCAAATCTCCCCAATCTATATTTCTAAAAAAAATACCAAAATACATTTCCATGTGGTATCTTCCCTTTATATTATCTTTAACCCTTATCTCTAAATCTGTTGGCCTTATAGTTTCTTATAATTTTGACCAGCTTTCCCTTTTCTAAGTTTTTCTGGTCTTTCCTCTTAACTCCTCTTTTTTCCTCTAGTATTGTTTTTTATTTTCATCTGCCAATCACTTATTTCCCCTCCCACCCTTTCCTGTTCTCTCCTTTTGTAATTTCTTCTTGTACAGCTTCTTTTTCTTTTGTTTAATCTTGAAAGTATTTTCCCTTTTATTTATTACATCTATTATCAATGACTTAATTTTGATTTCTTTCATGTCTTTTTGCAATGTCCCTTGTTCTTTGTGCTCTTCTAAGCTGCTTTCCTCTTCTTTTAACTCCTCCTCCTTCAATTTTCTTTGTTCTGTGAACTGGATTGCCATTAATTTTTCTGCCAGTATGTCCAATAAAATTCCATTCTTTCTTTTGACATTCCTCTCAGAGTTTGCAGTTCAAACTTGAATTCTTTGCCTATTTCTTCCATTTTTTAATCAGTTGAGTTATTCTTTATTTTATTAAAAATCAGTGTCTTTTATTTTAGTCCTTGCCAAAAATATCTGTTTATCTCAATTCCTCTTGTTAATCCTTCTGTCTCCTTGTCACAATCAACACCAAAAGGTCCAAAGATTATCTTCACTTGTCCCTTTGCTGTAATCTCTCCTTTTTTGGTGCTTCCGGGGTTATTATTATAATATAGTCTTTCATTTCATTTCTCATTCACACATTTGTAAGACCAGTAATTTTCCATGAAATCATAAGAGAAAATGTGCCTTTCATCATTAGATGGCGCTCTACATCGCTTTCCACTTTTCAAAGTTCTTTTTTCTCTTTTCAGTTGTATTAATTCTGCTAATTTTCAACCATTATCTTTTTTAAATATAGTCAATTCCAGGCAAATCCAGCATTCTATCCAATGCCTAATTAATGCTAATTTCTGTATCTTATTCCAAATTTGGTCTCTAATTCCGTTATAGTCCTTTTATAATCCGGTTTTTTATTTACCTTATAATTTCCTCTTTTTTTCCATTTGCCGCTGTCACATTCTTAAATGAGGACTTTTTTCTTCTGTTTCTCGGGTTGTCAAAAAAAAATCCAAAATCCTTTGCCTGGTTACATGCTGCTCACCGTTTCACTACTCCAGCACACATTTAAGTCCCGGAAGCTTTCAGTCTTCAGGACAGCCATTAAAATTGCCACTACCTCCTGTCTTGAAGGGGAGTATACCTAGCCAGGGAGGGGAGATGCAGCTCCCTCGACCTAGATGGTGGTCTCCCCCTCTTCCCCCACCCCTCCGACGTGTGTCCAAGATGGAACTGGTCCCATTGGGATGTTTCAACAGGGTAAACACAGATCGAAGCCGTGCACGATTGCAGTCTTCAGTCCGTCTTTGATGCACCGGCGAGTCCAGGGGGCTTAATTTTTTGAGACTTGAGAAATAAAACAATGTTTCAAAGTAGCTCTGGCAAAGAGACCTCTTTGTTTCACTGGAGGGTAAAAAGGAGAGGAAATAATGTACAACCCAATCAAACATTCAAGGTTCTATTACTAAGGCTAATTTCAATTAAAAAAATAGTTTTAGCCTTCTTGTGGAAGTGATTTCTTGGTCTAGTCTATATAATGGGATCAACATAGATCAGTGGTGGCTAACCTTTTGGGGCTCCTATGCTGATAAATGCGCATGTGCTTGTGCATTTGCCCTCATGTGCCATCACCCAGAAGGCAATGCACGCAGGGGGCCCCATATCTTTGTGCGCTGCATAGTTCTGCACATGCGTGCATGAGTTCCCCACACGCTGTGCATTTTTGTGTATGTGCGCCCCCATGAATGGGCGCCAGATACCCAACAGTCAGTTGTTGGGTAGGCTGCGCTTGCACAGTAGACCTTCTCTGGGCGAGGGCTCATGTGCCAGCAGTAATGGCTCTGCGTGCCACTTCCGGTATACGTGCCATAGGTTCACGGACATAGATGATTAGGACTCAGACAAAAATGATGGGGTATCCTGTTGTTTCAATACATGGTAGGTGAAAAGAGCTAAGTGGGAAGTTTTAACTTTCATTTACTCAGGACACCCACTTTTATTTCTTTGCTGTCTTGATTACCAGAGAAAGTTTTTGATAGCAGATTTAATATGTTCTCTATCTGCTTTGCTACCATTATTCTATGATATTTATAGCAATTTCATTGTCATTTTCTCCTTTAATAACTACAAATATAAATTTGAATATCTTTCCCATATAATGACATGCAATTGTTATTTTATCATGGCTTCTATTTCTCATTCCATTTCAGCTTTTACAGAAATGTTTCAATTATCCTTTCATGTTCAGTAATAAAATGTGACACATGTTCTTTGTCAATATTTAAATCAGTCTTTTTTCAACAAAGGGAAAAGCAAGAAAACTTAACAACATGGTCAAAGCTTTGAAGTTCTGCTTATAAGCATGCCTTTTATTTTATTTCATTTCCCCCTATTCTTAGGAAAAGATTATATGGATGTATTTCATGTATGTAGGAAAAAAGATGTAAATATAGAAAACAAGTGCTGAAAGATGTTTAGCCAAACTTCCAATGTACTGAATAAGAACAACCATTGTTACCGTATATACTCGAGTATAAACCGAGTTTTTCAGCCCATTTTTTGTGCTGAAAAAACCGCCCTCGGCTTATACTCGAGTCAGCCGCTACGGCACCATGCCTGGCCTGCGCTGGCGTGGCTGCAACCGATCGCGCCTCCAGGGCAGCATCACCACCGCGGCTGTCTACCCGCTGAGGGACACACAGGCGACCCCAAGCGGCCTCTTCTTCCCCATTAACGGACGCCCGGGGCCCCTGCGAGCTCCTGTGTTGCGCGCTTCCAGCTTCACAAAGAAACTGCCAAGCTCAGGCAGCCTCCCCCACCCCCTAGCCTAGCAGCGAAGAGCTACTCCGGGGGCAGCGAGACAAAGTGCCTGGCTGCGCCGTGGCGGGAGCCCTCGGAGCAGCTCTTCGCTGCTGGGGGGGTGGGGGAGGCTGCCTGAGCCTGGCAACCCCAAGCGGCCTCTCCTTCCCCATTAACGGGCGCCCGGGCCCCCCGCGAGCTCCTGTGTTGCGCGCTTCCAGCTTCGCAAAGAAACCGCCAGGCTCAGGCAGCCTCCCCCACCCCCTAGCCTAGTAGCGAAGAGCTGCTCCGGGGGCAGCGAGACAAAGTGCCTGGCTGCGCTGTGGCGGGAGCCCCCGGAGCAGCTCTTCGCTGCTAGGGGAGGGGGTGGGGGAGGCTGCCTGAGCCTGGTGACCCCAAGCGGCCTCTCCTTCCCCATTAACGGGCGCCCGGGGCCCCCGCGAGCTCCTGCGTTGCGCGCTTCCAGCTTCACCAACAAACGGAGCTGCAAATCTGGTAATCGTTTGCGGAGCCTCGGCACGAACCCCCTTTCCGCGCACTCCCCCCCCCGCACTCCTCTGGCGGCAGCAGGCGGAGAAAGCCCCACTTCCCCCTGGCTTTGATGGCACGCGTGAGTTGGCTTCCCACTCTTTTTTTTTTTAACTCTCCTCTTCCTCCTCCTCCTCTCCTCTCCTCTTGTTGTCTGGTCTTCCTTAAGGAAACTCCCTGTCTTTCTCCCTGTCAATGATCTTTTCTTCCCTTCCCTTCTCTCAGCCCCATCCTCCTTCACCTTTGTCACCACAATCCTGAACAGATGAAGTTTGTACTTCTCAAGAAAGGTTGGATGTTCCTTTTGAGGAGGGAACCTAGTGTGACATCTGTATGTTGACCTACTACTGAGCCATGGCATGTGTGCAGATGCAATGGAGGCATGAGGGAGAGCTGTGAAAGAGATGGTGGCTCTCCAAAACAGGATGTACATGCAGCACATGCACATGCTTTTTTCTTGCAAGGGAGAGAGTGACTCTGTTTGGACATACAGATGATGATGAGGAATCCAGTTTTGAAGGATTTTAACTCTTGTGTTTTAGCTTGGTTGCTGATTGAGCTAAGGTTTTTGTACTTTTAAAGTTATTGTTGATACTATATTGCTTTTGTTGGCTCTCTTTTCCACTTACAGAGCTAGTTTACTGTTTTTCTTTGAAATAAATATTCAAAAACATTTAACCTACTGATGCCTCAATTCATGTAATTTTATTGGTATCTATTTTTATTTTTGAAATTTACCAGTAGCTGCTGCATTTCCCACCCTCGACTTATGCTCGAGTCAATAAGTTTTCCCAGTTTTTTGTGGTAAAATTGGGTGCCTCGACTTATATTCGGGTCGACTTATACTCGAGTATATACGGTAATTTTCTCATTTTTATTTGTAAATGTATGGTGTTCAAACATGTTTTATATGCTGGCCACATCTAGAATTAGTTCTACAAAGTCTGTTAATTTTTAAAGTGGCCATTGGCAAACTATTGTTTTCTTTGCATTGTTTAAGTGATTATTGTAAAACTAATCAAAACAACAGATTTTCATTTCTTTACTATATTTTATGTTCACGTTGGAAAATATGGATCTTAAAAGCAAATAATCTAGATCAGCCTAACAACCTAGAAAATTAGAGTAGGAAAGAAGATTTTTTTGATATTTATGTTCTCTAAGTTAGAAGAAAAATAAAATGATCTCTTGCTGTTTGGTCTTCTGTCTCTTTCTTCCCACCTTCTCCTTTCATGAGTTCTCTGTGAGCTCATGAAACATAGGAAAAAGTTGAAGTGTGGCTGTAATTGGGATTATTCTATTTTTAGTTAATCAGCGAGCATGTGCTGTCCTATCCATGTCCCAGTAAAGAAATTACATAACTCTTAACTCTATCTGTTGCAGCACCAACTTCCTGTTTCTTTTGAACTTTTTTTCTCTCCCTTTTCAAAAACTTCCATGTCACTTTTAAATAACAGAATATTAAGGAATCTCACCCTATATTTGTATTGGAAAGTTTGAGTTCAGTATAACAAACTCTGATACATTCTTATTTCCCTAATATCTTGGCTGTGATCTGTTAATATTGATGTTTTTATATGTATAGAGCAAAAAAAAAAATCTCAATGTTCCAATTAGGTAGCTAAGAACTGTTTATATTCTTGCCTATTTGCAGAAGACAATTGAACCATGATTTTTCATCTAAGTAGTGGAAAGAAGGAGAAAGAAGAATGAACAGTCATGATATATATTTCCATTAAGGAATAATATTGAGTTTTATGAGTGCATGGCTCCTTTAAAAGCATAAGTAACATTTTGTTTTTTACATTGCAAGAACCAGTATTGCTAAGTAAGTCTCGTTTGCTCGATGCTTCTCAAAAAGGATTCTTTAAACTGGAAAGTTGAGGAGTCTTGATATTTGCAGTTTTATTACAATGGATTCTGAAGCTGCTGGCAAAGTTATCAGAACTCACAGTTTATTATCAAATCTGTTCTGTGCTGTTCCGTCTTTGGATTCAAATAGTATTAATATGATTATTTTATGATTGTGTATTCTAAATATCTTTGCCTTTATGATAGTTCAACATTTTAATCCATGGATCTACAAATTTTACTAGGCTAATAATTATGCTCAGATTTTGAATGACATTTTCTATCATTTTACTTGATTTTTTTAAAAGATTAATTTATGTCAATTGCCCAGTGTATTTACTTGCTGTATTCACTATTTAAAATGTGTATACGTGAGAATATTTGTTTACTTGAAGTGAATAATTGATGATAGATTAACTTCTCTTATATTTCTGTTAGAAAATGGATTTCAAAACAGAGTTCCTTCTGTGTGTTGTAGAGATAGTTAGATGTTCATATGACAGATATGAGAAATTATCAATTCCTCCCACAGTGACAAGTTAAAAAGGGGATATAGAAGCCCACTATTTTTTTTCCTGAATTCTTGTTTCTTACAATTGTCTTTCTGTGCTAGGGAAAAAACTGACCATGTTTAGTGGGGAATAAGCCTGAGATGCCACATTCAAATTGGAATCTGAATAAACGCGTACTTGTGTTTGTATTACACCTAACCCAACTGGAAACAGTATAAGAATAAATCTTCAGATTGTTAATAGCAACACAATCACCTTGCATTTCTTTACATTCCTAGCATACAATATATGCTTGCCTCTAAAGCTTTTTTCCTCATGTGTTTCTTCCATGACTCATGAAGCACAGGGTGCCAAACAGAGAATGGCTATTTCTGTGCCACCAGTGCAAACCCCACTAACTCCACTTATGTTGTCAAGTGAACTTCCATTGTAGGAGGCACCCTGTGTTCTTTGTTCTTAGCAAATCTTTATGGAAATATCTTCAGCAATACTGGTTTCTCCTGTTCAGAAGCTTGTCTTTTTTTTCCTACTTACAGCTTCTTGACATTCACTCACCTGTAGAGTGGATACAGATACTCAATATTAAATCCCTGCTCTGTACAGTTTCCTAAAATAGTTCCATTACTGATGCTGTCATAGCTATAACACAAAATATTTATCAATTGAATATATTTTACATTTAAAATTAAATTAAGGACAGCAGCATTCCTTGGTGCCAAAGGACAATTCGGAAACCCACAATTAATTTCTTGAATGTGATTGGATAATAATTTCTTACAAGGTTTACAACCCTGCGTTGTCTCAGCATTACTAGGACTTTGTGTTCTGTATTTTAAGCTTGCTGTTAAGTTCCACTCTTGAATTTTATTGCTGTTTGTTGCTGGATGTGCAATTTCTTGTACTTCCTAAAATTAGTTTGCAAGCATTTTTGCAGCTATGCAGCATAACACTTGTTGTCTATTTACTGAAAAATTAGCTTTATATTCCTTGATAACTTTAACATATAATTTTTAAGTAATAGATAGCAAGCTTTAAAAATGCTTCAAATTTACTGTTAAAAATACACTCAAATTTTTTGAAACCTTACTCTTATTAAGGCAACATTCTACTCTCTATTGTCAAAGCACTGCACTTTATAACTTTTTATAGTTATTATTACATAGATCATTCAACGGGACTGTTTTCCTTCTTTATTATAACCATTATTTTGTGAGATTTTGTCTTCTATAATTCAATATGGACTTTAAATCTGAGTCTCTCTGGTTTTAGATCAGAATCCTATCTATCACAGCAGCTCACTCGCTTATTGGGGGGAAAATAATCTTGCTTTATTCTAAACCAAATCTAGTTTACAGATCAACATTTTCAAATTTAATTGAACCCCTGAATGAACTGAAGAATTAACATTACACATTCTTTGCAAGTACAATAGAACATTTTTAATATTGAAACTTTACCAATTGAATATAGAATCGCTTTCTGGGTTTGCATACTTACCGTATATATGTACTATATTTAGAAATGACTAAGCTTCCTTGCTAAGAGGTTGAGTTAAAGGGTTTTTTTGCATACATCAATAACTGCACCTTAGTTATTCCCAGGAAGGAACTTGTTTGGTGTTGCATATAGTTTGGTGTTGTTTGATCTTCAGCTATAGAGTAAATAAGGGCCTTGAAATGATTTGTCATTGTCATGCTCTGAACCTGCAAGGAATTTTCAGAGTTTATCCATATACTGCCTTTTGTAGGAATTACAACTGCTGGTGCTACTGGTGGAAGAATTGTTATGCATAAATATGACCTTTAGATCATTATCTCATGTTTCGTTGAGAGAACCAGATGCCGTGAAGCAATTATGTTGTGCATAGATTAAAGAACAGGAGTTTCCCATACCTAGTTTCAAAGAAGATGCGTGGCAGAAAGCTTTGTAGCAGTGTGCAGTTCTTTCTATTGTGATTTGATAATTATGTTGATCCTCTGGTAATTCTACTTTTGTTCTTTGCATAGAGTCAAGTTTCAGTGACATGTATTTTTGATCTACTCATATTTAATAGGTAAGATATG
Source organism: Hydrophis major (assembly GCA_033807585.1). Classification (NCBI taxonomy): domain Eukaryota; kingdom Metazoa; phylum Chordata; class Lepidosauria; order Squamata; family Elapidae; genus Hydrophis; species Hydrophis major. The sequence continues at coordinate 211,951,345 of CM066330.1, read as the reverse complement.
CCCTCCGTCCTTCTTAAGCTTCTGATTTCCATGATTGAATGAGTTGCACTATAATAACTTCAATGCTTGTCAAGTAGTGGGGAAGATGATAGATTTTCCATTTCTAAGGGTGCATTTTTCCCACTTCCAGTACATACTTGCTGACTTTTTTTAAAGCAGCAGTAATTTAGTTCCCATTTTAAGTTCAATCATGGCATCCTTCTCCATAGAGCTGCTGTGAGCATCCAGAGTGGGAGGTGCTCCAGTCTCCGCTCTTACAGGCTGAGCTATAATTGAGGAACGCTCCTCCTCCTCCACGTGACACCTCTGTAGCATTCCCCAGTTTTAGCTCAGCCTCGCAGAGACAGGCAGCTCTAGCATTTTCTCCTTGGCCGATCCAGGATTTTTCTCTTTAAATTTCAGGTTTGATCTTTCCTTGTTTTTTCCTCCTTGGTCCCTGCGCATTTGGCTTGTCTTAAATTAGCAAAGGGAGTGAATTTTCGCCCCTCAGGGGGGAGATAAGGGTTTTTTAGAGCCTTTCGCCCCCCCCCCCACCCACTCTGGTGCCTGCCATTCTTTAGGCCGTTCTGCCCTTAAGCAGTGGCTTTGGATTTGCGTGCTTAATAGCGCTCTGTTGTGCCGTCCCCCCACAAACGCAATAGAGAGAGGGCGAACTCTTCTCTCTTAGGCCCCTCGTTCTGCCTGCATTTCGGCAGCTTTTGTTGTTGTTGAGGGGCTTTCCTTCTCTCTAAGCCTCGTGCTGGTTCTGGTGGCCATTTTGGGTGCGCCTTTTGGCCAGCCGCCATTTTGTTTAGTCTTCAGTTTGCTGCGACGATTCGGGAGGCTTTTAACAGGACCGGCAGGCCTGTTTGGAGTTTTCATTTTTGAAGGGGTATTGTGGTTCCATGCCCTGTTGCCCCGTTTATTTCTCTGTTGGTTGGTTCCCGCAGCTCACTCAGAGGGAAGGAGAGGCACCTACTTCCCATGTTGCTTGGAAGGCTGTCTCAGGAGGCCAATTTTTACCTAATTTTTTCCTATTTTTCTTTTTTCTGCCCTTTTTTGTTGATTGTTATCTGGCTTCAGCGTTCATTCGGTCTATTGGCTTTTTGGATATTCCTTCTATTAGCATACTTTGCAGCTTAGTTAGGCCCTTTTTGGCCTTGCCTCTTATGTTAATTCAAAAAATAAATAAAATAAAATAAATAAAAAAAATAAAATAAAATAAAATAAAATAAAATAAAATAAATAAAATAAAATAAAATAAAATAAATAAAATAAAATAAATAAAATAAAATAAAATAAAATAAAATAATAAAATAAAATAAAATAAAATAAAATAAAATAAAATAAATAAATAAATAAATAAAATAAATAAATAAAATAAAATAAAATAAAATAAAATAAAATAAAATAAATAAAATAATAAAATAAAATAAAATAAAATAAAATAAAATAAAATAAAATAAATAAAATATAGGACATATATATTATGATACAACCAAAAAAAAATTTTTACCAAAAGGGGGACACGGCCCAACGATAGGATATCCGGCCCACATTATAGGCCGTACACCTAGGCATGCCAACCGCCTCTTTATTTAATATTGCTCTGTACTTGGCATTTTATCATGGCAGAAGACAATCCCAGAGGTCCTTCCTTGAAGGCTAAGTCGGAGATGCACCATTTGCGCAAAAGGGCCAAGGACTCATCCAAGGCTTCTCAAAGGAAAAAAGATAAAATGCCTTAAGATGACCAAGGCTTTGGAGAAGGAATTTTATAAGCATTCAAAGGACTCTCAATCTGTAACCCCAGTTCCTAATTTTCCCTCTGCTTCCACATAACCCACCCCTTTGCCAGAACAACTTTCTCCTCCCAGGCGCAGTTCACCTGTTCGGAACCTCCAGGTCTCCTGGACACTGAGGCTACATTTACAACCGCTGCTGACTTGCGACCAGAGGAACCATCCGCGGTCCTTATTCCAGACAGCATTAGAGAATGGAGGCAGCTGGCCATCTGCCAAGGGATCGCGGAGGGTATCCAACAAATGCCCAGACCAGGTCCTCAGCGATGGCTCCTGAGATTGCATCAGTCTCTGGCAGATCCCTTCCCAAACCGGAACTTCACCATGGTCAGGAAATAAGAAATATCCCCAAGGGGGAGATCCCCTTTCCAGAAGAGGTGGAGGAAGTGGAAATGGGCCTTGCGCCCTTCAGGGAAGCGGAAGGATCGGATAGGGGATCCTTACACTACTCTGAACCCCTGTCGGAGTTGGAACCGATGGAAGGAGAAAGGTCAGAGGATAAGGGTATTCCCCCTGACCAGCCTGCATCCATAGGCCTGTTTGAACCCCATTTGTTCAAGTCCTTGCGAATCAGAATAATATTTCAGGCTTGATGTTCCAGTTACCCTCTAATACCTCCCCAGCAGCCTCTGGAGTCCCAGAGGATCCTATTTTCAGCCGGTTGTGGAGACCGAGACCATTCCTATTCCACTCAGAGATTTTTTAATCTCGATGCGGATTTCTTTTCCTTGCCACACACCCCAGAGGTGGATGACTCCTTAGTAAGTCTTTCGTCCTCTACTCCAACTGACGCTCTGGAAGCCCTAAACCCAGAGGACAAGCGGGCCCGGACGACATTCGTCGGGCGCATCAATCATGCTTGGGCCATTCGATCAGCCACGGCCGCATTCCTCTCACCCGATCCTCTATTAGATGGCTCCATCAGTTGAAGCAGTATGTACCCCCCTCTAACACCTGGGCACACCAGGACATTGCCATGCTTACGGCCGCAGCGGAATTTGCAGCCAACGCTACCTTCCACTCTGCGGAAATTTCCTCCTGGGCTATCTCCTCCCATGTTACAGTCCGGCGGCTGCTTTGGCTTAAACACTGGCAGGCAAACATTAAGACTAAAGCTGAATTGGCTTCTGCTCCCATCTCGGGAGGCAAGTTTTTGGTCCGGCTCTGGAACCATTGTTCATGGAGAGCCTAAATAAAAGAAATTTCTCCCATTGCCCTCTCACAGACAGGAGTCCAGAGTGTCCCAACCCTTTCGAAGGGGATCCGTTCGTTTCTCCTATCAGGCTCCCTTCTTCCCCAGATTTCAGGGAACCCCGCCCTTTCGGCCAGCCTTTCAGGACCGGAGCGACACGGGTGTCAGGAACAGGAGGGGGGTCAACTACGGGAGACCATTCTCCGTAGAACTGCTACGAGCATCCAGAGAGTGGGAGGTGCTTCAGTCTTCACTTCTCACAGGCTGAGCTGAAATTGAGGAATGCCTTCCTCCTCCACATGACTTCTCCATGCGTTCCCCCCAGTTTTAGCTCAGCCTTCGAGAAGCAGGCAGATTTTTCTCGTTCCTTGGCCGTTTCAGGTGATCGTTGAGAGTTGGATCAGGTTGGATTCATTTTTTCCTCTCCCTGCAAGGCTAGTGCGATCCCAAATTTAGTTGGTGGAGCGATTTCGCTCCCAGGAGGGAAGTAAGGGGTTGGAGCCCTTTGTCCCCCCCCACCCCTTCTAATCTATCCTCTGCCGTTCCAAGCGTGCTGGGCTCAGCCGCTTGGCCCTGCGCTGTATTTTAAAAGTGCAATTGCGTCTTCCCCCCTAGAACGCCTCAGAGGAGGCAGCGCTTCCTCTCCCAGCTCTTTCCTTCTCTCGTTTGAAGTTGCGGTGGGCTTGTGCGCTCTGAGCCGGGCGGCCATTTTGGGCATGCCTCGTGGCCGGCGCCATTTTGTTTTTTGAACAAGTAAGGCCTTCTTCTTTTTGGTTTGAGAGTGAGCTGCGAGGTTTTTTGTAGGCCCTTAGCGGGACCGTCAAGCCGCATGGAGCCTTTGTTTTTACTGAGAGAGTACTGTGGTCCCGTGCCCTGCTGTCTCTCTTAGAGTTAATATTGTTGGCTTTCTTCCTTGGCCCGCAGCTAGTTCAGAAGCGCAGGCACGTACTCTCCATGTTGTTGGGGGGCTGCCTATAGAGGCCTCTCTTTTTTCTTGTCTTGCCTTTCACAATTGCTTGGCCTCAGCGTTCATTTGGTCTATTTGGAATTAAGTTATTATTATTATTTTGCTGTACCTTTTTGGGGCTATTTGGTTTTCCTTACTTGAACCTGACCCCTTTTTTTGTATTTAATTGCCAATGTATATATTCAGATTTTTAATTTAGCTGCTAGAATTGTTTTCTGTTTTTTTATTGCATAAGGTTCAAAAAAAAAAAAAGAGAGAGAGAGAAAGGAGATTTTTTTGAATAGATAATAGCTAGTTCTAGAATAAAATTTATTTCAAAAAGGGGGATGTGACCCAATTTTAGGAAAACTGGTTTACGTTTGTAGGCCGAACTCCTAGGCGTGCCAACCGCCATTTTCTTTCAATACCATGGCAGAGGCTAATCCTACTGGCTCTTCTCTGAAGGCCAAGTCTAAGACGCACTACCTTCGCAGAAGGGACAAGGATTCTTCCAGTGCTTCTCAAAGAGATGCCTTACGACGTCATAAGGCCCTAGAAAGGGAATTTAGCAAGCGGGCTAACGAGTCTCACTCTATAACATCTGCCTTTCCTTCTACCCCCCCCCCCGCCGAGCCAACCATCTTCCTCTAGGGGCAGTACTTCCACCCGAGGCCGCAAGCCCTCCCGTGTACCAGAGGCGACATTTACGCCAACCGCTGCAGGTCTACGCTCTGAGGATCCTGCTCCAATTATTGTACCTGAGAACGTCAGAGAATGGATGCAGTCTGCCATCCGTCAAAGTATAGCTGAAGGAATGCAGCAGCTCGCTAGACCAGATTCCCGAGGGAGACTCCCAAGGCTGAGTCTTTATCTGGGAGATCTCCTTCTGCACCAGCGTCACAGCATGGTCAGGTACCTCCTCACATGGATGCTCCATTCCCAGAGGGGGAGGATACCCAAGAAGAAGAGGGAGTGGGCCTTGAACCATTCGGAGAGTACGAAGGTTCTGACAGAGGTTCCTTACAGTATTCGGAACCCTTTCTGGAGGGGGACCTAATGGAGGGAGAAATGTCGGAAGATGAGGGTCTTTCTCCTGAACAACCTGCTGTTGTGGGTCTTTTTAAACCCCATTTATTTAAGTCCTTGCTATTTAAGGCAAAGAACATTTCAGGTCTGGCCTCTCAGCCTCCTTCTGAACCCCCTCCATCGAGTCCAGAAGGTCCTGATGACCTTATGTTTAGACAGCCGACAGTGGCAGCAGACATTATTCCGCCCCCCCCCCCAATTTTCTCAGATCTGGTAGCAAAGCAGTTGGCCTCGGTGGGTCCTTCTCCGGCCCCTTCTAGTCAGGACAAGAGGTTGTTTACCCTGGATTTGGATTTCTCAGCTATGTTAGACACCCCGGAAGTAGATGATCCGATTATAAGGCTTGCTTCCTCTTCCAATCCTACCGATGCACTAGAGGCACTGAAGCCAGAGGATAAGCGAGCGGAGATGGCGCTCCGGCGGGCTCACACCGCTGATGCCTGGGCTATCCGGTCGGCCACGGCCGCTTCCTTTTTCACCTGATCCTCCATCAGGTGGCTCAGACAGCTGAAACAACACATTTCCCCAGCTGATACCAGAGCCCATCAAGATATTGCAAAGATCACGGCAGCGGCGGAATTTGCGGCCGACGCTACCTTTCATTCGGTTAAATTCTCATCCCGAGCTATTTCTTCCCATGTTTCTGCCAGACGATTGCTTTGGCTTCCTCACTGGCAGGCTGATATTAAAAATAAGTCTAAGTTGGCTTCAGCCCCCATAGTAAAAGGGAAATTATTCGGGCCCGCTCTCGAGCCATTACTCCTGGAGACCCGAAATAAGAAAAAGTTTCTGCCTTCACTTTTTCGTAGGCAGAAAGCCAAGAGTTCCCAGTCCTTTCGGAGGGGCTCCTTTCGTCCCTCCTTCCAGTCATCATTCTCTTCTAGATTTCAGGGCTCTCCCTCATTCCGGCCGTCCTACCAGGACCGGGGCGACTCGGGAGACAGAGGCAAGAGAGGGGGCAGCTACAGAAGGCCCTTCAGGAGTTCTGGGAGTAGAGCGGCCCGTCGACCCAGGTAGTGTTGCAGGTTTTCTTACCATAGGCGGCCGCCTCAGGCATTTTGCCGACAAGTGGGAGGAATCCACCTCTGATACTTGGGTTACAGATTCAGTGCGCTTTGGCTTGACCCTGCAGTTTCTCTCCCCTCCCCCCGAACATTTCAGGGTTTCACCCATTTCTAGGAATCCTACTAAACAGGCTCTTATGACTTCTGCCATCAAACATCTCTCTGATATTAGGGCTATTCAACCTGTACCCCCCTCCCAACAGGGAAGGGGTTTCTATTCACTTTTATTCTTGGTGCCTAAACATTCCGGGGGATGGAGACCCATTTTAGATCTTAAGAGGTTAAATCATTTTATTGTACGCCATAAATTCAAAATGCAGACTCTGCAGTCGATTTTACAGGGCATCAGAGAAGGAGACTGGCTTACGTCAGTTGACCTTTCCGAGGCTTATCTCCATATTCCCATTCATTCCTCGTATTCTAAATATCTCAGATTTTGTTATAATAATCAGCATTTCCAGTATGTAGCCCTCCCCTTTGGTCTAGCCTCAGCCCCAAGATCTTTCACTAAGGTGTTGGCGGCTATTGCAGCTCACCTTAGACAAATTCCCATCCGGATCCACTGTTACCTTGACGATATCCTGGTTGTATCCCCTTCCCGACATCAAGCCGAGAGCGATACTAGCGCTACCCTCTCGGTACTTCAGTCCCACGGGTTCTTAGTGAACTGGGAGAAGAGTCAGCTTACACCCTCCACTAGTATAGCCCATCTAGGGGCTGTGATTGACTCTGTTGAAGGAAGGGTCTTTCTCTCTCAGGAGAGACTTATTAGTATCCGCACCACTATCAGGGATATCCGGCGGACCGGGAAAGCATCGTTGCTCAATTTATCCAAACTGCTAGGGAAGCTAGTTTCCTGTATTTCCATTATTCCATGGGCTCGCTTGCATTCCAGATCTTTGCAATGGTTCCTCCTGCCATATCAGCGTTCAGGAAGGAGCACGTCAAGGTTTATAGTGAAGGTTCCGCCGAAAGTTCTCGCCTCCCTCCTGTGGTGGACGCAACCATCTGTCAACAGAGGTCAGCTATTCCAGGAACCTCAAAGGGTTGTTCTCACGACAGACGCAAGTCTTTCTGGATGGGGGGCCCATCTACAATCTCTCTCAGCACAGGGAGTTTGGACCCGTTCGGAGCGAAGTTGGAGCATCAACTGGTTGGAGCTTCGTGCAGTGTACCTGGCTCTGCAAACATTCCTTCATCGGGTAAGGGGGGGGGCCATGTCCTGGTCCTAACGGACAATACTACAACCAAGGCCCACATCAATCGGCAAGGGGGCACCCATTCCCTCCTTCTCATGAGAGAGGCCGAGCGACTGTGTCGATGGGCAGAAGCGCACCTCTTATCCATCAGAGCGGAGCACATCTCCGGGGCCTCCAACGTCCAAGCAGACTGGCTCAGCAGGGCAACACTGGATCAGGCAGAGTGGCGCCTGCACCCACATCTGTTCAGAAAAGCAGCAGCCAGGTTCGGTCAGCTCCTAGTAGACCTTTTTGCGTCTCCGCTCAACGCGCAAACACCGAGGTTCTTCTCCCGTTATCCCTCCAGCGGAGCAGAGAATCACGATGCCTTGCGTTGCCCGTGGCCTCCCGGGCTACTGTACGCCTTCCCTCGGCTTCCATTAATTCCCAGGGTGATTCGAAAGTTGATAGCCGAGAAAGCAGAGATCCTCATGGTGGTACCTTATCGGCCCAGGAGGCCGTGGTTTGCGGACCTCCTCAATCTGTCAGTATCTCCACCATGGAGGATTCCGTTGGATCAGATTTCGCTGTCCCAAGGCCCGCTGCTCCATCCAGAGCCACAGTGGCTACAATTGGCTGTTTGGAGGTTGAGCGGGAAAGGATGATTGAGGAAGGCTTATCAGCCCAGGTCATTAACACCATTTTGGTGGCTAGAAGGCCTTCTACTACTCGCATTTATGAGGCTACCTGGAAAAGTTTCTGTAACTGGTGCCACAAATCATTCATCGACCCATGCTCTCCTTCAGTTGCTCAGATCCTGGCCTTTTTACAAGATGGCCTAGATGGAGGTTTATCACCTAACACCTTAAGGAGGCAGGTAGCGGCGCTCTCAACGGTGGTTGCTGGCGGTCCTTTCGGTCCCCTTTCCCACCATCCTCGAATCAAGGCTTTTTTTAAAGGGGCTTCTAATTTGCGCCCGTCAGTAGTGCATAGGTACCCGACATGGGACCTTAATAAAGTTCTCCTGGATCTCCCTTTGAGCCTCTCAGGGAGGCGTCACTTCAATTTCTTACATTTAAAGCAGTTTTTCTGGTGGCTATTACTTCCGCTAGAAGGATATCTGAAATTGCAGCTCTATCCGTGAGAAAAGATCTGTGCATTTTTCATTCAGATCGGGTGGTTCTGAGACCAGACCCAGCATTTTTGCCGAAGATTAATTCACCGTTCCAACAGGGCGCAGGAGTTGGTCCTGCCTAATTTTTGTCCGAAGCCTCTGCGCGAGCAAGAGAGGCAGTGGCACACCCTTGATGTTCGAAGGGCTTTGCATATTTACATTTCTCGTACGCAGTCCATCAGGAAGACAGAGTCTCTCTTTTTGTCCTTTCAGCCAAAGACACTAGGCTGTAAGGTTTCTCCGTCCACGGTAGGCAGATGGATTAGGGCTACCATATCCAAAGCCTATTTAGTTCAAGATATTCCAGTTCCCAGTGGGGTTACTGCTCACTCCACCAGAAGTGCAGCTACCTCGGCAGCCTGGGCTACTCAGGCGTCTATTCTTGATATTTGCCGGGCGGCCACCTGGACTTCCCCATCTCCCTTTATAAGACATTATAAGATTGATGTTTACGCCTCAGCTGAAGCATCTTTTGGCAGGCGAGTTTTGCAGCAAGTGGTCAGAGATCCTGGGGAAGTTCCAATCCAGACGGACTCCCACCCGTAGGACACACACTGGCTTTGGTATGTCCCACTCTCTGAATGCTCGTAGCAGTTCTACGGAGAATGGGCGTTGGCTCTTACCTGATACGCCTCTTCTCGTGGAACTGCGAAGAGCATCCAGCCCCATCCTTTTGGTCCGTCTGTAAAGGGGGAAAACCTGTTTCGGCCAATGATTTCTAATGTTGTAGTTCATGTTGTTTAATACTTAAGAGTAGAGGGGGGGGGGTTGTCCTCTCGTCTTCGATAAAACTGGGGGGAACGCATGGAGGAGTCACGAGGAGGAGGGCGTTCCTCAATTTCAGCTCAGCCTGTGAGAAGTGAAAACTGAAGCACCTCCCACTCTCTGGATGATCTACGCAGTTCCACGAGAAGAGGCATATCAGGTAAGAACCAACGCCCATTCTGGGGCGCAGGAAGTAGATCGTCCCGGCGCCCTAGGTAAGGCTTCCAACCACCCACCCCATTGGCGGTCAACTCACATAGTTTGCCGAGCAATGGTGATCAAACATTTCTGATATTTGGGTTAGGGACACTGTTAAACTTGGCCTCTCCCTTGAGTTTCTGTCCCCCTCTCCGGAGCATTTCAGGGTTTCCCCTCTTTCCAGAAGCCGCACCAAGCGTATTCTCATAGAAACCACTATTAACACCCCATCAAAATTGAAGCTATACAGCCCGTACCATCCTCGCACCGAGGAATGGGGTTCTATTCCCACTTTTTCCTACTTCCTAAACGCTCTGGTGGCTGGAGGCCCACCCTAGACTGAAGAGGCTTAATGTGGTCCATCATAGTTCAAGATGCTTACGCTTCAGTCCATTCTGCAGGGCACTAGGAGGGAAGATGGGCTCACCTCCTTTGACCTCTCAGCAGCATATTTTCACATTCCCATTTATCCCTCATTTTTCAAATTTCTGAGACCTGGCTACACTGGTCAACTTTTTCAATACGTGGCCCTTCCCATTGGTCTAGCCTCGACCTCGAGGATCCTTACCAAGGTTTTGGCAGTCCCATCAGTTCACCTCAGAGACTTCCCCATTCACAGTCTCTATTATCTGGATGATATCCTCATCCTTTCTCTTACCAAATCCCACGCGGAAGGGGACACTAGATCCATCCTCTTGGTTCTTCAGGCCCATGATCTTATTGCACAATGGGAGTAGAGTCAACTTACCCCTCCCACTCAAATAGCTCACTTAGGGGCAGTGATTGACTCAGTTGAGGGGACGGTCTTGCTTTCCCCTGAAAGATTTCTCAGTATTCAGAAATCGGTCAGGAACATTAGGCAAAAAAGAAAGACGCCATTACTGGTCTTATCAAGATTACTGGGCAAATTGGTCTCATGCATATCCATAGTTTTCCTGGGCCCGGCTCCATTCCAGATCTATACATTGGTTCCTGTTACCTTATCACCGCTCCGGAAGGAGCAATTCGAGAGCCATGGCGAAGGTTCCCTCAAGGGTTCTCACATCGCTTCTTTAGCGGACCAGACCCGCAATCCACAAGGGCATCTCTTCAGGAGCCCCACGACAGGCACCAGCCTACCCGGATGGGGGGCCCATATTCACTCACTCTCAGCTCAGGGCACCTGGTCAGCAAAGGTGCAGTATAAACTGGTGGAGGCTTCACACAGTATACCCGGCCTTACGCACTTTTCTTAAGTATGTGGGCACCTCGTACTGGTCCTGCCAGACAACATTATGACCAAGGCACATATCAACCGACAAGGGGGGCAGACATGACATCCGTCTCATGAGGGAGGCCGGGCGTATCTATAGCTGGGCGGAGACCAACCTATTGTCCGTCAGGGCAGATCATATCTTGGGAGTCTCAATGCTCGGGTAGACAGGTTGAACAAGGCCACCTTAGACTAGGCAGGATGGCACCTTCATCCCTCCCTGTTTAAGTAATAATGCAGAGGAGGCCTCAGCGATATTAGGCCACCCCCTAGTGGACCTATTTGTGTCTCTGCTCAATGCCCAGGTACCGAGATTCTTCTCCAGGTACCCCCCAAGGGGCAGAGAATCACAACTCCATACGTTGGCCCTGGCCCACCGGGCTCTTTTTACGCAATTCCCCCACTACCGCTAATCCCCAAAGTCATCTTAAAGCTGATCCACGAGAGGGCGGAACTCCTCGTTACCCCGTATTGGCCCAGGACACCATAGTTTTTGCGGACCTTCGTAACCTTTCAGTGGCCCCTCCCACCGGGCAGGATCTCGCTGGTCCAGGGACCTCCTCAGCACAAATCCTCAGTGGCTTCAGCTAGACATCTGGAGGCCAAGCAGGACCATCTAAGAAGGGAGGGTTTTCTCCAATCAGATCATTGAGACCATCTCGGCAGTGAGATGGTCTTAGCTAACCATATATATACCGCTACCCGGATCATTTTCTCTCAATGGTGCCACAAATCACGCATTAATCCGCTCCCCCAGCGGCTGCTCAAATTTTGGCCTTCTGGCAAGAAGGACTGGACAAGGGCCCCTCCCACAATATCTTGCGAAGGCAGGTGGCAGACTGGCCAACGGTCATTTCAGTAATCCGATGAACCATTTTCCCACCACTCTCGTATCCGGGCATCCCATAGAGGAGCCACCAGTTTGCATCCTCCAGTGATACACAGGTATACAACCGGGGACTTTAACAGGGTTCTCACGGCACTGTCTAACCGCCTTTCGAACCTCTAAGAGAGGCATCACTTCAATTCCCTACGCTCAAGGTAGTGCTTCTCATACCGGTTTCATCTGCACGACGGATATATGAAATAGCAGCTCTGTCCGTTAGAAAGGATCTCTGTGTTTTTCCATGCTGATTGGGTGGTCCTGTGACCAGACCCTTCCTCCTGCCCAAGGTTAACTCAGCCTTTCGCAGATCACAGGAATTCATTCTTCCTAACTTTTGCCCCAGGCTTTCTCCGAGAGGGAAAGGCAGTGGCATTCCATCGATGTCAAACGTGCATCACGTATTTATATCAAGCGCACTTGGTCTATCAGGAAGTCAGAAGCATTGTTCCTGTCATTCCAATCGAAGACACTGGTTTTCAAAGTATCCCCATCTACTGTAGGCACTTGGATCAGAGTGACATTCTCCAAGGCCTATCTAACTCAGGCGCTTCCTGTTTCCAGTGGAATAATCACACATTCTACAGGGAGTGCAGCTACCTTGGCAGCCTGGGTTAACCAGGCTTCGATACATGATATACGCCGAGTGGCCACCTGGGCGTCTCCGTCACCTTTTATTCGTCATTGTAAAATCAGTGTGTTTTTGCTTCAGCAGAAGCATCCCTGGCAGAAGAGTCCTTCAACAAGTGGCAAGAGAGCCAGAGGATATTCCAACCCAGACGGAGTCCCTCCTGTAGGACAGGCCATGCTTTGGTATGTCCCACTCTCTATGGAGAATGGGCGTTGGTACTTATCTGATACACTATTTCTTGTTGAGCTGCGTAGAGCATCCAGCCCCACCCTAAATCGTCCGTCTGGTGGGGAGTCCTGTTTCGGCCAATGATTCAATCAGTTAAGTAGTTGTGAGCTGCTACAATAGTTTAAAGGAGATAATAGTGTTTGTCTTCTCATCTTCGTAAAACTGAGGAACGCTACGGAGGTGTCACGTGGAGGAGGAGGAGCTTTCCTCAATTATAGCTCAGCCTGTAAGAGCGCAGACTGGAGCATCTCCCACTCTGGATGCTCTACGCAGCTCGATGAGAAAGGGCGTATCAGGTAAGTACCAACGCCCATTCTCTAATGTTGACACTTTGGATATTAGACTACTGCTGTTCTTTTATGCTTTTGCTTCCATTCTGGATAGAAAAATAAAGTTTCTGATCCACTAAAAAGGGGGTTATGAAAGATACTGCCTTTTAAAGATGTACCAAACTTTCTGTTGTGGGTGGGGGGGAACAAAACAGAACGGTTAAGTTGTAACTGTCTGCATTGCCATTTCTCAGCCTTTCTGAGGAACACAGTAATAAACTGTCTGGCTCACTCAGTACCAATTTAATATTAACAAGTCAATGGAAATGAAATAGTGATAGAAACATATGTGGTTCTAGGTTTACCAACAAACCTATCACATTTCTGGTGCAAATATACCTCTCATGGCTGCCTGTAATCATAATGGTATAGTTTGCTTTTTGGAAACATTATTTACCAACCAATATTGTCATCAGCAAATTGTCTTGTTTTAGCTCAAGGGGACACCTTGAGCCTTGTGCTTTTTACTCTATAGTTTGTCCATTACAGGTTGCTTTCCAATTATAAATTAAGAAACATAGGCACATGTTTCACTTTTAGGAACAGTTTGTACTCATCAGACATGTGAAGGAATGGCAGACTTTTTAATTTTAATTTTATTCTTGTTTTGTTGAAACGTCTTTTCTCATGTGTACTAGTCATCAGAGGGCAATTCCAGGAAGTTCTGATTCTTTGGAAAAGCTACTTTTTCTGAGACTATCCTCTTAAAGTTCTATTCATTAAGCAAATTGGGATCCAATCTAGCTTTTTCCATTGAATTAAAATATTTGGCTTCCTGTTGTTTTGCTGAGTCATTGATAATTTACAGTTTCATTCCTTTGTAAAATAAGTTTTGGGCAGCGACTCAAATGGGAGTCCCATCCTCATTTGGATCCATTTAGGCATCAGGGCAGGGATAAACACTGTTTCATTTGAATTTCAGTTAAGGATGATTGACTGAAACTGGAGCATGAATAAAGGAAATGACAGAAGAAATGCTGCTACAAAGTTCTATGAGAGTTCTTGGGAGGTTCAGTCGTGCCTTGGCCCGTTTCTTCGTTCAGTGCCTACCCTTTGCTTTTCCTCCCTATGCATTCTAAGCTCAGTATCTTGGTGCATTGCTTAGTACTGTATGTGAAAGCTTGCAGTTATTTTTGTATGCATCTGTGCATAACCGATGTCACTATCAGGCTTGAAGGTCTTTAAAATAGCTCAGTAAAGGAGGAGATGAGGAATTGCCTTCCAGTGCAAGAATTAAGGCTGGCATATTTCTGTGTAGGGTGATCACTCCAGATTTTTCTTTCATTTGTGGTCTTGCTTTAAGGGAAGCTGCCTTTCATTTTTGAATTACGTTCTTTAGTCATACTGATCATTTTCTTCCTTTCCTTAATATTTCCAATTATTTTCTCTCACTGTTGGAACAAGCCTTTAACCTCCCAGCATACTTACCAGTGGTAAAGAAGGGATTAAATTGTTGTCTGAGATTCAGGGAACGTTGCCCACCCCCTTAGGAACATTTTGGAGGCAACTCATTTGCTGCTACCTAGTCCCGTAGAGCTCAGAGGATTAGCTGGCAAAGAAGAAACAAACATTTGAGCATACCACTGTTGGTGACTTGGACCTTCAGATTTTATGCATCCAAATCTGATCTGATCTGAGGTATTTTATCCTGTTCCTTCATTGCCACTTCTTTCAATTGAAAGCGGTAGGCTTGATATTCATAACTACAGGTAGTCCTTGGCTTACAACCACTCATTACTGACCATTCAAAGTTGCAATGGCACTGAAAAAAGTACTTATGACCATTTTTCACACTTAGAACCTTTGCATCATCCCCATGGTCACATGATCAAAATTCTGACACTTGGCAACTGGCTTATATTTACAATGGTTGCAGTGTCCCAGGGTCACTTGAACACATTTTGCGATCTTCTGACAAGCAAAATCAATGAAAAAGTCACCTTCACTTAACAACCATGGTATTAACTTAACAACTACAGCGATTCACTTTGCAACTGTGGCAAGAAAGATTGTAAAATGGAACAAAACTCATTTAACAACTGTCTCATATAGCAACACAAAATTTTGGGATTCAGTTGTGGCCTTATGTCGAGGACTACGTGTACTCATTCGTACAACAAAAAAGTGAATCACTTATTGGACAGTGTGCCCAGTCCTGGAGGAAAGCAATTGTTTTCTTGGTATTCTCTGTCCTTTAAAGGGGTTAATTCAGTTACTGTATGGCTGCTTGGAAATTGTCATCTGTTTTGAGGCTGTTGTATTTCTTTCGGTCAGATCTCCTGCACACAATTGAAAACAAACAACTGTGTTTCCAGTTCTGCTGCCCCAGAGTGGAACCTGTAACTGCCACTCCTAAAAGAGTTAACTGAGCAAGTGTAGCAGTGGTGGAGCCACGAGAAGCTGATGATGCAAACGTGAGGGAAGAGTGGAAAAGAAGCAGAGAAGCCAAAGTAAGGAGAGAACAGGGAGATATAAATAACTTGGGTGCTTAGCTGGGGAGCGACTTTCTGTCTTGGTTTGCTTGGCCCTGATACTGCTGGCATCGGCTCTCTAGGGAAAAGCTGCAATTCTGCTGTTAAAACACAAGGAGCAGCCTGGAGAATTTTGAGCTGCGTCACACAGCTTAGAGGGAGAGAGTGAGAGCCAGCTCTGTCGATAGGTCTACTAGCAACAGCCTACTGCAGCAAGAGACAGAGACAGAGAGAGAGAGAGAGAGAGAGAGATCATGCAAGAGAAGTAATAACAACATTGGGAAGCATGGTTCCTTTTCAATCTAGCATGTTTTTTTTTCTTTAAAGAAACATTATTTGGGAACTTGTTGAAGAAAAGTGGATTTTGTCCACTGATGGTACTGGAAAGATGTGACGCAATTAATCCCGCAAAGGTGGGGGGGTAAATATAGGAAGGGTTAATGGGAGGAAAATTCTGGAATGTTCTGTGCTGCGGCAGAGCGAACAGAGGGTTGAGGACTGCACAGGTGTAGATGAGCAGAGCTCATGGTTCCTCTATTAATTACGTACGTATTTTTTTTTATCGGAGTTGGGGAGGGGAGTTGAACTGAGTGTCTCACTTTGTATGTATGTGGCTAGAGATATCTTTCTGCCCTCCCACCTCTCAAACTTTTCCTCCAGTAGTATTTTCCTGTGGCTAAATGTTGTTTCTATGTCCTGCATCAGACTAATGGAATGAAGGCACAAGTTGTAAAATGTCAGTGTATAGCTAGCTATAATGCATAGTCAAAAAACAAGGAAGGGAAATAGAACAGTAGCTTTGCACAGGATGCCATCTAATACCCCCTTCCCCAATTTCCTTATTAAATCAAAAAGTTGGCAGAGAGATTTATCAAAACACTCTGGATCTTTAAAGCTGAGAATCTGTATCTGCAGAGTTAAGAAAGTGGCAAATAGACAAATGATGACGCAGGGATCTTTGCTTGGCATGTTGTTAGGTTTAGAAAGCATTGGTTGGAGGGGGGTGGAGAGGGGACAGGTACATTGTGAAGCCCCAGACCATCTGACAGAGGGTGAGTTAAGAAAGGAAGATTCCATTTAAGAATTAAATGTCATCATTTTGGCGTCGGAAAGTTGTTTACCTTTCCTCTCTGCGTGTCTCCATGTTGGCAGCTTTCCAGCTCACATGTGATAGTCTTCCCTGTACTGCTGCATCATTAACTGAGTGCCTGAGTTTGCACATGATTGGCCGGGGAGGGCTTTCATTCTAAACACTGATTTCCATTGGAGGGAGAAGCAATGGCAGGTGAAATGCTATCTGAGATTGGTTAGAGTCAGAATATCAAATCTAAATATTCCATTCCAATTGCTTTAAAAGAGGTTCTGAACAGTTTGTGACTTAAAATGTTGGCTATTTGCTTTTATTCCCCACCCACTCCTCTCCTTTGCAGCAAGCACTTTAGAATGTGTCTATATTTTCAGAGCTAGTGTTTTAAAGAGAAAAAGCAGGAGCTTGTCTATTGTAGATTACTTTAGTTTATTACTGGTGCAAGTGACGCAGAAGGAAAAACAAATATTCTGTGACTCGAGTTGCATCAGTGACAGGCATATTTCCGGCTGCTGTGAGACAAGCCACGATGACGTGACATTTATTATAGCCTTCAGAGGAGATAACAAAAAGAGAATTCAGTGGGTGTCTATCTTTGCCTTTGTGTGAAAAAACTCTTAACTAGACCAAGCAGTTTTCTTCTATTATAAACTCTCTTGAGGACAGAGAGATTGCTTGTTAGAGAAGAATCTGTAAAAGGTTGGACAGAGCTTAGAACAAAAACTGTGTCTTAGATTACAACACTGTGAATCGAAAGTCAGTGCTGGATGAATATAGTGGTAAGAAATACAAAGTTTACTTTCTGGTTGTTTTATTTTGCTTTTAAATGAGATAGTTTCTAAGATAGTTGGACAGTTGTGAACTATAACCAGTTCTGGTAGGGGGTGCTGGAAATCTTTCATTTATGGTACATATCGTATCTAAGTAGACGTGATTCTTTACCATTTCAGATCAACTATGTTTTCCCTTCTGATCTATCCCAAAGCCAATTCCAGATATAAAATTATTATGGAGGATGAAGTCTATGTTCTTTCCTTCTTTTTCTTTTGGAATTTCAATGAAATTCTAAGCAATAAGTATTATCACAGAGCATGGGGGACAATTTCCTGTGGCACGTTCTCATGAAGTGTTTCAGTAAACTGAAGGATTTAACAATAATATAAGAATCTGTGTGGGTGAGTCACTGGCATTGAGAGTCAAATATAGCCGGTTGTTCAGCAGTAGTTTTCTGGCTTTGGAACCAGATCAGATAACATTTTGATTTGCCATCTTGATTATTCTAAATTACTCCTGTCTTCTCAAGTATTGTTTCAAGATTTTATTGTTTGCAGGCTTTAATAGTCCCAGGAAGAATGAACAAGCATAGTCTTCTATTCAGAAGGAAGGAGAAATAACCAGGAAGCCATATCTGGAAATGGACATGATACGTGAAAGGAGAAGACAGATAGATATGACAGATACCTACCTCCTCTGCTACTCTCTCAAACATAACTTCGTTTTTTACTCTTTTTCTCCGTTGTCAAGTGTTATGCCTAATTTGAAATTATTCCATTGGAAATGTACCACCTTCAATTCTCCTTCTCCCCATTGAGAGTCCTTGCTTTGCAAAGCTGTCTCCTCCAGAGGCAGTATTGCTTCCTGCGGTGCTAATTCTGCAGAGGAGGTCCATCAGAGGTCCATCTGTGATGGGATACTCTCAGGCTGAGATTTTGCTGCTGCTGTCACGAATAAAAAAAGTGAGTAGGTTTGAAAAAAGTTGAGCTACTTTCATTTTGAGGGACGCCATTTAAACAAACAAACCTTGCATTTTTTAGATACAGCCACTAGGGATTGTATATTGGTTTTTGCTTTTTCTTGTCACATGATGCTCTGTAATGGCATACCTTAAATATTTTTAGAGTGAGTTGGATTTGACAGGAGGAAGATTAATAGTACATACTTTTTCTTGATTCCCCCAAATAAGTGCATTTTCTCACCCAAGCGTTAAAGGTTGAGGTTGCTTATGTGTATGTCAATTTATTTTTATAAATCTGAATACAGTTCTTAATCATTGCTGCTTTAATAAGTAATTGCTCACATAAAGATACTTTAACATGAAAAGTGAAGCTATAGTGAGTGAAAAGGCATCATTTTTGTTCTACTGTTGTAGAAAGATTTGACAGTTCATCTCTTGTCTCAAGTTAACAATATAAGTGAACTACAGGCTTGTATAGAACTTGTCTGCAGGTGGTTTTGATCTTCTGATGCTATCCTGAAGCCAAAGGGTTTGACATTAGTACCTTGCTCAGCTTTGTGACCTTGGACTAATTTGCCAGTTACTGCTTTTCTTTGTCATCCACAAAAGGGCATAATAAGATGTGCGTCACAGGAATGTTGAGACTTTTGCTTGTTTTTTTTTAAATAAGAACCATGAAGTTTTTCCTGAAATGAAAGGGTTTCCTTACGAAATGGGATTGTTCTTTTATATTAAGATTACATAGTGTGGATGAAATTTACCAAGGCCATGCAATAAACATAATGTGTGTCCCTAGCTACTACTATTTTTATTTTTTTATTGGCACCATTTTGGCAAACAGATGGACCCAATTCTTAACTGTACATTTTTTTTCTAGTGATTGATTGTGACGCATCTAAGTTTGAATATACTATTTCTTTAACAAGTTAAATAATATTAACAAAAAATAGTTGTGTGGAGGGAGGGAACCTATCTTTTAAATCATATCAAGACTTGTGTTCTTAATCAGAAATGTTTGGGTATCATGACATATTACTTTCACTCATTCTAACAGCAGGAGAATATTTAGTTTAATGATGACTCCTGTCCATTTTGTTGCTGGTGAAATATATTCAAAGCCGGTGGTACTATTGCTATTAATTTCTGTCTTGCACAAAAATAGTCTTCAGTTTGTATCTGGAAGATACTTGCTGTTTCTGGGAGCAGAATCATTTTCTTGAGGAATTTTTCTCTCCTAGATTTCCTATATATATATATATTATTTTTAAATAGTTCATGAAATAGTATTTGATTATAAACTTAATAGCTCCATTTAATTTCTCTCACCCTGTTCCGACCAGAATACGGACTTAAAATACAGTCACATTTTGCATTTTTTCATCTTATACTAGATAGTCATTTGTATTGATTTGGGTGTGGTAACTCTGTCTATCATTTTCTTCCACAATTTAAAAAAATAAAAATTTGAGGGAAATACTATTCCTTCAATATTTGCATTTATAATTGGGAGGAACTATTTCCTACAGTAGCAAGCTTAAGTTTCTGCAAGAAAGACAGAATTATGGCTTCCTCTATACTATTCCCCACAACTAGTTTTTTAATATTTATTTTTAAATTAAACATTTTACTGTGCCTTTACAAAAACACATTTTTAGAAGATTTTTATATTTCAGAATTGCGTGAAGAAGAGAAATGATGCAATGTAACTTTCTCGGTAGCCATTTTGCTGCATCACCATTACCACATTGCAAAATCCTAAATTATATTTACTTGTAGTTCCGGGGTATAATGCCCAAAACCAAATTGTGGACTCGGTTATTCATCTTTTGTCTGTAATAGACTGAACATAAATGCCAATTCAATAGTTCATGCATAAATATAAATTAAGTAATCTATGAAGCTCTAAGTTATAGCCAGAATTACAATTATGGAGTATTTTTGTTAGCAAATTCTGCTTTCTCGTAATGTAAGATTTTCGTTCATCTTTTAACTATCTGTATTTATAATCTTACTTTTTTCTTCAACACTCTGTGTTCATTTGCTGGAGAGATCAGTAAATTATTCTCTATATGTAAATATTTTCATTGAAATTATGTATTTGAATCACATTAGAAGAGTCAGCTTAATATTGATTAGTTTACAGTCATGAAGCCAAGATGGTAGTTAGCTCTGGGTTGTTAGCACTCTGAATGAGCAATAATCTAGCAAGAAAGCAAGACTTTATAGAATATGTTCCTTAATTTAAAATATACAATAATCTAGCAAGAAAGCAAGACTTTATAGAATATGTTCCTTAATTTAAAAAAGGAAAACATTAGTATAAAATAGAATGTTGTTACTGTTGACCCAAACATGCAGATTGGGTCAATTTATATATCTATCATTGTTTAATGTTATGTATCTCTTAACTTAGTCTGTGACTACTTTTGTCATAGATAGAGGTGTGTATTAACTTGTATTTTGGGTTGAATTCCCATATTCTACAAGAAAGTAGGCAGGTTCCTTACTTTGGGAGACTTTATTTCCCATTGTGTTAGCTGCTATAAACTATTCTTCATGGCCTTTACAAATCAAAGAGCCTGGATTTCTTCCTTCTGTTGTTTGTTTATGATTATTGATTGCAAACTTTTCTTGACACTCCTCATGTATATGTTAAAAATTGATCTTTCAGTGCATTTATAGATGGACATCTCTAATCTGAATACACTACAGCATCTTTCCTGAGTATTTTTTTTTTTTAGAAAAGTCTTTGGTGACGTTGGCCTTTCACATTTGAATTAAGAAACAAGCATATAAATTTGCTTCTGCTTTAGCTAGGCATTAAATTAATATAATATTAAATTGAAATATTGCTGAAATTATTTGGGCTTTTCTATTTAGTGATGATATTGGATTACTGCTAGTTTTAATTAAAAAATGAATTAAACTTCACTTTAGTTTTAAGAAGAGATAAAAATAATGTATATACTTTACAGATGCTCAAATAATGTCCATTCATGTGTTCTCAAAGGATTTATCCATTATATATATTAGGGGTGTCAAACTCACGGTATCACGTGATATATCGTGACTTTTTCCCCCCTTTCATTAAACCGGAGTGGGCATGGTCAGCACATGACACATCTGGCCCATGGATCGCAAGTTTGACGTCTCTGCTACATATGATTCAGACTCCAGACCAGATGTCCATAAATTCTGTTTTCAACTACATGCCATGAACTTTCATCCATAAGTTACCCTTTTCTGCCTTGAAGTAAAATTTGTGTTCTAAAACAGAAATCTCAGACTTCTGGTTTGAAGGGCTTCGGCGACAGACAGAAATCCGCGATCGTGCGCGGGTTTTGTCTGGGCTCACCGCTGGAGCGCCCCGAGCTGGCTGGTTTCGGGGCTAAGCCACCCCATAGAGGTGGTGAAGAGGGGGGAGACCGCCAGCAGGGTTGAGGAGAGCCACATCTCTCCTCAGCTGGCCGTTACTCCATTTCCCGAAGGCAGTTGCAGTGGTGGTCAGAAATGGCCACCACAAAGGAGAACTCGACCGGAAAAGAACGTGCAGGAGGAAGATAAGAAGTGAAAGTTTTGGCTGACCGGGTTAAATTGTAAAAACAACAACTAAGGTACCCTGGAATTTAAACTTACAAAAAATAACATCACTCCCAAAGAAGAGTCGGAAGCAGCGAAGGAAAGTGAAAAGGGAAAGGTTTGGCTTTTTTTCCCTTCTCTCTCCTTCCCTGTACTGACAACTAAGAGGCTTAAATAAGAAATCGGAAAAATCCACTTTGACATCAATAGGCAATTAAGCTGAAAATAAAACAAAATGCCAAAGGGATTGCTGGGAATAACAGGGTTACCTAACGTAGTTTGGGTAAAATAATATATATAAACTATGATAGTAAGTTTAAGTGTGTGTCTCTTTAAACTGCAAAGCATGTAATTTTGGGTGCGTTGTGAAACCGCCATAAGAGGGAGCAAGAGAACTTGCTGCCTCCTTCTTCACCTGTTCTTCTCTCAGATGGCTTCAGCTCTTACGTGAACATGTCCCTAATTCCAACCTTAGAGTGCACCAAGATATTGCTAAACTTATGGTAGCTGCTGAATTCTCATCTGACGCAACTTATCATGCAGTCAAGTTTTCAGCCAGGGCCATTACTTCACATGTCACAGCGCAACGCTTACTATGGTTAAAATATTGGCAAGTGGACTAAACACAAATGCAAGCTGGCTTCATCTCGAGTTGTGGGAGACAGACTGTTTGGCCCTTCCCTTGATCCGCTACTAATTGAAACCCGAAATAAAAAGAAAATTCTTCCTTCCCTTTTTCGGAAGTCAAATTCTAGAAACCCTCAGTCCTTTCGGAGGGGATCCTTTTGGCCCTTTTACCAGGGATCTTCAGACCAAGGCAGCAGGCAGACAGGTCCGACTTCAGGGATAGGAGCAGAAGGGGTGGTCAATCCAAGAGTTCCTTTCGGGGAGCAGGAAACAGGTCCTTTCAGCATCCAAGATAACTCCCTGGACCTGACTCCCATTGGCGGATGCCTTAAATTATTCGCGGACCAATGGGACTCCTCAACCTCTGATTCCTGGGTCAGAGATACGATTAGATTTGGCCTTGCGCTGGAGTTTCAATCCACTCCCCCAGATTTTTTCATGTAATGCCCTCTCTCCAGAGACCCAGTTAAACGTAATCTCATGGAAACAGCTATCCAACACCTACTGGACATATGAGCCATCCAGCCAGTAGCCATCAACCAACGAGGGTGAGTTTTCTATTCACATCTTTTTGTTGTTCCCAAAAGTTCAGGGGGTGTGTGGAGAGCAATATTGGATCTGAAACGTCTCAACTGTTTCTTAGTATATCGCAAGTTTAAAATGCACACCCTGCAATCTATCTCACTTGGCATCAGAAAGAGTGACATCCCACGTCCATAGACCTGATGGAGGCGTACCTACATATTGCTATTTGGCCTTCCCACTATAAATTTCTGAGATTCTGTTATAATAACCACCATTTTGAATATGTGGCCCTTCCTTTTGGACTAGTTTCTGCCCCCAGGACCTTCACGAAGGTTCTCGCAGCGCTAGCTGCTCATCTCCGTGATATCCCCGTACAACTCCAGTGTTATCTTGATGACATCTTGATGTTGTCATCTTCTGCTCATCAAGCAGTCAAAGATACTCAGAACACATTACAATCCCTACAACAACACAGATTCTCAATAAATTGGAAAAAGAGTCATTTAACACCATCGACTCGGTTAACCCATCTGGGGGCTGTCATAGATACGGTGGAAGGCAAAGTTTACCTGTCACCAGATAGACTAAATAGCATTCAGCAATTAATCAAGGAGATCAGGGGTCTTAAGAGGGTGTCCCTAGCGGAACTATCAAAATTGTTAGGCAAGATGATCTCATGTAACTCTATCATCCCTTGGGCTCCATACTAGATCCCTCCAGTTGTTCCTGCTCCCATACCAGCGCTCCGGCTGAAGCAACTCCAAATACAAGGTCAGGGTACCATCAAAGGTCCTCATATCTCTCTTCTGGTGGACCAGACCAGTCATCAGCAGAGGCTGCCTCTTCAAAGAGCCACACAGACTTACCATCACCACTGATGCCAGCTTGTTTGGATGGGGAGCGCACGTTCAATCGCTTACAAGCCAAGGCCGCTGGTCCACCAAGACACTTGACAAGGGATTATCACGTAATACATTGAAAAGACAGGTGGCGGCCTTGGCGTCAGTTCTTGTGAAGGTCTACTATCTCTTTCCCATTATCCACGCATACGGAGTTTCCTTCGAGGAGCCACAAATTTACGCCCTCCAGCAGTACACCGTTATCCCACCTGAGACCTTAACAAGGTCCTCGTCGCACTCACTAAGGGCCCTTTCGAACCCTTGAAATCATCAAGTCACCAATTTCTGACATAGTCAGAAAGTAGTTTTCCTTGTAGCGATCACTTCTGTTCATTGTATTTCGGAGATTGCACCTTTGTCTGTCAGACAAGATCTTTGTGTTTTCCATTCTGACCGGATGGTCCTTCGTCCTGATCCTACATTTATACCCAAAATTAACTCAGTCTTTCATAGGGCACAAGAGCTGATACTTCCTCATTTTTGTCCCAGACCATCCCAAGGGTTGGAATTACAATGGCATAGGCTTGATGTGAGGCAAGCATTGCAAATATATATCAACCGCACAGCGGTTTTCAGAAAAATGGAGGGCTTATTTGTGTCGTTTCAGCTCAACACTGAGGGATGCAAGGTCTCACCTTCTACAATAGGCCGTTGGCTACGGGCCGCGATAGCAAAAACGTATCAGACTCAATCCCTGCAGGTGCCCAGGGGCATAACAGCTCATTCAACAAGGAGCGCCGCAACATCGGCGGCGTGGGCCACACAGGCACCAATAACTGAAATTTGTCGAGCCGCAACCTGGGCCTCTCCATCGCCATTCATTAGGCATTATGAAATAGATGTGTTTGCATCCGCTGAGGCCTCCTTTGGCAGAAGAGTTCTGCAATGGGTCCGCAGGGACCAGGAGGAGATTCCAGGTCAGACGGAGTCCCTCCCATAGGACAGGCCAAGCTTTGGTATGTCCCACTACTGCATGCTCTGAACAGCTCATGGGAGAAAGGGCATTGGTACTTACCTGACACGCCCATTCTCTTTGAGCTGTGAAGAACATCCAGCCCCACCCTTTTTTCCCGTCTGGTGGGGTCCTGTTTTGGCCAACGAGTTGGGCCACAACGCATTGAGGACGAGGGCGGCTATTTCGCTCGTCTTCACTAAAACTGGGGAACGCTGGGGAGGAGTACCATGGAGGAGGAGGAACGTTCCACAAATTAAGCCCAGCCTAGACATGCAGAGACTGAAGTACCGCCCACTACTGGATGTTCTTCACAGCTCAAAGAGAATGGGTGATTAGGTAAGTACCAACGCCCTTTTTCTGCTTCCCACTGTTGCTTTGTCCAAGCATTCAAAGACTAAAAGAGGAACCTAAAGAAGTAGCAGCCTTCATTTGATTTGAACTAAACAAAGGAAGTTGGATAGGCAGTCATAATTGTGGTCACCAGTGTTAATTTTAATTCTGCATTAGCCCTAACTGTGATTAGTAGTAAGGCTTATATTTCACCAAATTTTGAATTACTGTTTAAAGCAATTTATAAATGTTAATTATAAAGGATACTCATTAGCATTGATAATAAAACCAAAATATAAATATTTTAATAAAAAATTATAATTATTTAAACTTTTATAAATCAATCAATGAGATAGTAGGACTTCTCCTTCCCTTTCAAGATGAAAACTATTCTGAACTTAAACAATGTTGTATAACATTCTGTAGTCTGATAAAACATGTTTAGGAATTGAAATGTGAGAATTCTAATTACTACTCCTTTTCTCACAAATGATGACTACACTCAAATCATTGTCAGGTATTTTGGGGAGGTATGAGGAAAGTTCTTTCAAATTTTCAAACCAATATAGTTTTGTATACCTGAGTAGACTCAGTAAATATGCTGAAATTATTGTTTTCTTTTTGTATCCCCAATTTCATTATTACTTTGAAAGGTATTATACCATTAAGTTTCATATTAGGCAAATTCCTGTTCCTGGAATATTTTTACCACGTATCTGTTATAGCTTATACCAGTGATGGCAAACCTTTTCAGCACCGAGTGCTCAAACTGCAACCCAAAACCCACTTATTTATTGTGAAGTGCCAACATGCGAGGGTGGGATCCAACTGGTATTACAACCAGTTCGGTGAGTGCACGGTTTGCACACGGCCATGTGCCGTGTGCATGGCCATGCCTGATGAGTGCTGTGTGCGTGTGCTTTGCAAGAAATCAGCTGTGCCGCCTGGACAGCTGACAAGCACTGCGTATGGGTGTGCAGCATTTGAAAATCCTCTTCTTTCCTTTTTCAATCACAGCTGTGCCGCGCAAAGCACCTGAGGTTGAAAAAGCTGGAAATAAAGGATAGCCACACTAGGTACGAATAGTGGATTTCATTTTATTCAAATAATAACAAAGAGACCCCCTCTCCCTTTTTAGGTGTGGTAAAGTGAGGAGGGGATTCTTCCTTCGATAACTGCCCTTTCCCATAAGAAGCGACATCTCATCTTTCTCCCTCTCTCACTCTTTCTATCTGTCTTTCTTCCTCTTTTTCTGACATCTTCTCTCTTTCTCCCTCTCTTTCCTTCTTTTTTTCTCTTTCTTTCATCTCTCTCTCCCTTTTCATACATCTCCCTTTCTCCCTCTATCCCGCCTCCTTCTTTCTCCCTTTCTCTCTCTCTCTGTTCCCCTTTATCCCTCTTTCTCCCTTTCTTTCCCCCCCTCCATCTCTCTTTCTTTCTCTGGCTACACACACTGTTGCCTGGAGATGAACCGAGGGGAGAGAAGGGCAAAGCCTTCTGTAGCCCTCCCTACACGGTTCCTGAACTGACCCCTGTGACGGAGGAAGACTGAGAGCAGGAAGCCGAGCTTTTGATTGCAATGGGTGTTAAAGTACTCGGCGGCAGCGCTTCCTTAGCCACAACTGCCGGGCGAGAGAAAAGATGTTGGGCTCCGCCCCCACAAAGGGGAACAATAGCAATTGCAGAAAGCCCCGGGTGGCTAGGAAGGGGGACGCTCCTCCGGTCTCCCCAACTTTCCCCCCAGCTGCTTCCTCCTTGCTTTTCCCCTTGACTGCAGGGCTAGCCAATCGCGAGAATGCGGCTCCTCTACATGGAGAAGAGGCTCTGAGAGAAAAGGCGGGAGGGTAGAAAGGGTTTCAGAGGGTAAATGGGATTAAATCGCTACCTTTTTCCACATTCAAGGGGAGCTGGTTCAGGTGACTGTGGCTTTGTCTCCTGCTTAGAGATAGAAGTCCCGCTGATCAGGATTTTTTTTTGTTTCAGAGCTAAGTGAAATGAGAGCTTTAAACGAGACACATGGGCGGGCAGAGATGGGGCCAAGCAGGGCAGGGATGATTTTTTTCCCCTGCAGTCTCCCTAGCAAACCTGTGTCATGGCTGCTGCCTCTTGCCTCTGCACATTGAGGAGGCTGAGCAGCAGTGGGAAGAGCGCGGAATTCCTGAGCTGCAGGAAGTGGCTGCCAGTGATACCTGAAGATGTTGCAAAGGGGAGGCTCAACCCCTCCCCCTCAGGAGCCACAAAGCGCTCGCTGACCCTCGCCAAGCTGCCTCCTTCCCACTGGGCATGCAAGCACTTGTGGCAAGGAGGAAGAGAAGCATAGTAGGAGGGGAGGCAAGCACCCGCGCCTTCTCCTCACATGCCAGGGGACACCTGGAAGGGCTCTGATGCAGTGATCTTCCACACAGTACCATCCTTCCCTGCTGCTAACATGGGTGTGCTGCAGACCACCAGCCTTTCCTGGTGGCCGCGGCGGCAGCATGAGCGGGCAAGGGCTGTAGGGATACCCGCTTCTCCTCTGCCAGAATCGCGCTTGGGCAACATCCAGCCAGCCATATCTGCCTTCTCCCCCCAGCCCATGTGAATTGTTAAAAGCCGCTGGAGGCGCGAGGCAGGCATACGGGCACAGGGAAGTGACTGGTGGCAGTGCTCCTGGCTGGCAAGGGGGCAGATGTCCCAGGGCTGCATGCGGCCACTGACAGCACTGACAACAAGCTGGCCAGGAGTGGGAGCAGCTGGGCCTGGGCTTGGGTAACTTACCAAAAATTATGCAGACCACAGAAATCAAGCAAGGAGTCAGGGCAGACAAGCAAGTGGCCGCGATGACAAGAAGCAACCAGAGAGCAGACAAAGAACCGTTTGGCAGCATGTGTGACTCTGGAGGTGGGAGAGACAGAAAGGGCGTGGCAGGGCCAGCCAGTGGGACAAAAAGTTAAACGGTTTGGCCATTGTTTTTGCAAATGGGACAGGGAAAGCAGCATGATCTAGACCCAAAAATCAGCTGGGAGGCACGCATGCGCAGTGGAGCAAAGTTGGGCCGACCGTTCGTGAGCCCGAAGAGAGGGCTCTATGTGCCATCTGTGGCACATGTGGCATAGGTTCGCCATCACGGGCTTATACCAAAGCAATTATTAATGAACACTAGTTTTGAAGCTTAACAGTTTTGTAGTTTTTTTTCCCTCCAAAAACTACAAGTAGTTCTTGACTTACAATCACAATTGGGACAGAAATTTCCATCATAAGTCATTATGGCTATAAGTTGAGTTAGGCCTTATTTACAACAATCTTTAAGGAGGTTGTTATACAAATTACCCAGCTGTTAAACTAGCTTCTTCTATGGACTATTTTGCTGTCTTTTTTTTTTTTTTTTTGCTGGAAATTGTACAAAAAAATGGTTGCAAATCAGAATCATGATCGCGGAATGCTGCAACCAGTCATAGAACAATAGCAATGGCACTTAGACTTCTATACCGCTTCATAGTGCTTTACAACCATCTCTAAGCAGTTTACAGAATCATCATATTGTCCCCAACAATCTGGGGCCTCATATTACCAACTTCGGAAGGATGGAAGCTGAATCAACCTTGAGCCGTTGAGGATTGTATTCCTGGCAGTAAGCTAAATTAGCCTGCAATACTGCACTATAACCACTGTGTCACCATGGCTCTTAAATCAGTTGCAATTCAATTGCTGCTAAGCTTCTGAATTGCAATCATGGGATCGTGATGATAGTATGATGGTCATAAATGGGAGTACAGGTCATAAGTCACTTTTTCCAAGGCTGTTGTAACTTTGAACTGTCTTTAAAGGTCATAAGTTGAGAACTACCTCTACCTGTACCTGAACTACTGTGGTTTTTACAAGCAAAGAAAATATTACAAAATGCATCAAGACTGTTTCCAAAGAAGAATGTCTTGTGCACTGCAGTAGTTTTGTACCAATACTGCCCAAATTTGATAGCTATCCTCCAGGATGTAGCGGATAGTGCTGACTAACTTGGGATCTCTTAAGGAAAGATCTATGGGTTAAATTGCAATAAAAAACCCTCCATCTTGCAACATTCACCCTTGCAATAGTTAAAATTAGCTGAGAGTAGTTGAGACCATTTGTAAATACCATTCCTATTCTGGTGCCATATTTCAAAGAATCTTGGCCCTTTGAAAAAAAGACATTTTTAAAAGCTTTCGAGACTTTACAAATAAAATTATCAATTAATTTGAATTTGGTTCCAATTTGCAGATTGTAAAAATTATTTTAAATGCTATATCTTTGGTTCCAGGTTCCAAGTAACTTCCTTTTTCCTTCATTTTTCAGCAGTACCCTGAATCTGGTGCCCAAACAGGCTATGGAGTCTGAAGACAATTTCTGATACTGTTATCACATCACTTCTGCTATAAAATAAGATTTGCTAATCTTTAATGCCATCAAAAACAGATGAGGTAAGGTACATGAATATACAAAAGTTTATCTTTTTAAAATGATTATGTGATTATATTATGCTGTTTAAGAACAGGCTTCCAATTCTTACTGACTAGTACATTTTATAGTTGAAAAAGTTAAAATAAAATGAGCCATCATAATTTGTTAAGACTATTAATTTGTTTATAGTTGTTAGCCTACTTATCTACTAATGCTTCATATTCTTCCTTCAAGCCACGTTGTTGGAATATCCTTGACAGGATTTATTATTCAAGAAAAACTACTTTTAAAATCTTGTAAATCTTCAAATTTAAAATAAAATGTATAGTCCTTTCAATTTGACTCCATAGTCTTAGAAGTTTCTAGTTTAGAACTGTACAACTTTTTTTCATACTGAAGTTGTGTGCCTTTGCTTAGCCACTCTGGAGCCATATTCTAAAAAGTGGGTGGAGTTGAAATAAAGACAATTTAAAGACAATGAAATCAGTACAATCTAATTTAAATGTAACTGAAATTAATTATATTTGTATGATTAAGGCCAGATATTTAATGAGTTTTCCCTTGGTGACTGAAACTTTACAGCATGATAACAATTAGAGAAGGGTTTGAAGGTTGCCTTCAAATCTCTGTAGAAACATCTATATTCCTGGGACCATAATGCACTTTTACTATAAAACCTTTAGCACCATTGTGTACAACAAGTATTATATCTATGCTATCTATGAAGCAACTTTAAGGAAGCTGTACCATTTTTAAGGTCCTGTGTGGCTACTTCATAAGCTGCTTCCTGGTGTTCTAATTTATTTCCATTATTTAATACTAGTGCCATTATTATGAATTAGACAAATGAATGTTAATCGTAAGTCAAAGAAAATTCTTACAATTATTATTACAAAGTAATTGATTTAAAGTAACTTCCAGATCCCACCCATAATTTCCTCCGATAGTATTTTTCAACTTGTTTTTAAAGTAGAATTCTTCCATAGAATTAAATATACGTGAGCCTCAATGTCAACATCCAATCTATAATTCTTAGCTTTTTGGTGAAAATCAAATGAAGCATCTATGCTCTTAGTTTCTCAGTTTACTATTGCCAGGTTTCTACTTTATTTTAGAATATGAATACTTCTAGACCGTAGAAGCTTTGGGTGTCATATATGAAAATGGCACATGTCACTTCTCACTGGTTATCTTTATCATAAGTTTTAAAAAAGAAGTGGGATGCCCTTTAAAAGAAACAGGCATGTGATAAAACTAAATAGAAGCTAAGTTGGCTTTGAAAGAACGTAGCTTGAAACCGATAACTATTTGATGTACAGAAAATGGTTGCTAGGTGTAACTGTCAATAGCTGTAAATATAATGAGTTATGAATATCTCCATGGAAGAGGTGGATGAGGGGGCAGAAGCAGAGGATTCCTCAACAGAACAAAATGATTAGGGGCACAGAAAAGAACTGTGCCAAGTTTCCACAATTCAATTTAACTGTTTATGCCTTTTTATTGGTGAGAATAATTCTGTTGGAGAATAGTAAAAATGAAGTTTTCTAGAGAACCAAGAATTTCATGATCTAGTCTGTGTTATAGGCCTTGTAACAGAGTCCTATTCTGAAATAAATTCCATTGTGTTTAATGGATTTTATGTGGGAGCATGTATTAAACTGACTTAAGAATTCTTACATGTAATAAATTAGGTTATGCTGTATAAGGTGAGACATTGGCTCAAAGGCCAAATAAGAGGAAAAAGGAGCATGCAAAACAGTCCCAGTGATTGGCATACAGAATGAAGCTTCTAGATTGCTTCAGAATGTTATAAATACTAGATCTCTGGAGTTAACTTCTTCAATTGTGCTGTTACATAGATAAACTTCAGGCATAGTTCAACAACAGTTTCTCTAAGGTTACTTTTATATAGTTTACTGCTATAATCTAGATGAAGTACTTCTTGAATTTAACACTTTGATTTCATTATGGAGACTCTCACACAGATGGTGCAAGCAGCCCTTACATGAGCAATAATAGATGTCTCAGAAGAGATAAACTCCTCCCATCTATCTTTGAAAGGACAGGACAATGAAAGGAGCTAATTATTTTGAATGATCTAAATGTAAAATTCAGATATGAAACCAGAAATGCTTGTTGGGATTCTTGTGTGATCATACTAAAATATGACTTAATGAATCTTATTAATCTGAATTTAGAAAGACTATTTCATGAAATATTGTTTATTGATTATTGGTAGAAGGCTGTTGTATCAGTAAAGGAGAAATATACTCTACATAATTTTGTTTGTTTGCTGATTTTTTTTCTATTGTCTAGCTGTTCCCCCCCCCAAACACACACACACACACACACACACACACACATATCAGGGATACAATAGACCTCTTTCATTGCAGATCCTAGGGTACCAAAATTTCAAAAATCTTCTCTAGCTGCATATTGTTTAAATATCAGATTTGGTGCTTGTTTTTATTTAATCAATTTATTTTACCGTATTTCATACTGTTAGAATAGTCAAAAACTAAATTTTCTTCTTTACATTACTTCAGTGTTTGTGAATCAATTTACTGAAAGTAGACCAGAGATTAGAAATTAGATCCTTATATAAATATTTTTATATATTTTAAATTCACTTTGTAGAAGTCATCAGTGATAGATCCAACAGGATATAAATTAGATTTCTCTCTTCAAGAAGTAATCAAAGATACAAGTAGTCCTTGATTAACAACAGCAATTGGGACTAGAATTCCCATCACTAACAACATTGTAAAGCTTGATGTCATTTGACTGCAACACCTAGAAATGGCAATTTCAGCAAACATGTTTGCCTTCATTAAGCAAATCATCACAGATCATTAAGCAAGAGTATCACATGGTTGCCAGACCACTTCCTGCTGGCTTTCCCATTGACTTTATTTGTCGGGAGCCAGCAACAAAATCACAAATAGTGACCATGTGATGGTTGCTGCAACATCAAAATCACAAGCCAGGTGTAGAGCACAGAGATAGTTATCACATATCTACAGGGGCTTTGCAACAGATAGAACTCTTTTAGGTTTTTATCATTGTGCCACTCATTCAGTGCCTCACAAATTTGATCAGTTGCTGAAAATGTGGTCTTTATCAAAGAACCACCTATAAAATAAAGTTAGTTCTTTGTTAAATTCCTTGCTGTGT
Organism: Hydrophis major; assembly: GCA_033807585.1. Taxonomy (NCBI): domain Eukaryota; kingdom Metazoa; phylum Chordata; class Lepidosauria; order Squamata; family Elapidae; genus Hydrophis; species Hydrophis major. The sequence goes on along the minus strand of CM066330.1, from coordinate 211,918,837 downwards.
GTCAGGTTCAATACTACTTGATTGTAAAACAATAGTAAAAGAATCTTGAAAGTATGAATGTACTTCTCCCCATCCTCCCTTCATTTTGGTGAAAACTAGTGTGAGGGGCATTTGAGATGCTACTAAGAACATCTCTTGCTCTAGACTCAGGCCTCTTTTACTTGACAGCTGTCTTCCTGTCCTTCAAGGCAATTTCTTCGGTTCTCTTCATTGCATCATTCATTTTCTTTGTTTAGTAAGCTACAATGTGTAATGTGGCTTAATTTCATAGAGGTTCACATGAATGCATCAGATACTTAGTTCGATATAGCTTCCATTCTAACATACATATTAGAAGCATAAAATTAATTTTCAACTCAAGTGAGATACAGATCACCTTTTAGTTAATATTCTATATTAACTTCAAAGCAAATTACAATATGTCATTGTAAATTACAATATGTATTGTTTCTTTGATAAACTAGAAAACACCTAGTACAGTCAACAATAGTTTGGTAGATTTGTATACTTAAAATAAATCTTAAAATTTCTTATGCCAATCTTAATTGGAAACAAATTTGGCAGCTTCTTCTTCTGATCTGGCAGAAAAGAACAATAATTTCAGGCAAATGTAATTAGAAGTTTAATAGAAAATGCTTGGGTCTAAGTTATTTATGCAATAATTTATATGCTATCCAAAGCAATTTGGGGACAGCTAGTAATATTATTTTATTAGTAATTATAATCAGGTATCTATTCTTATTTTGCAAATAATTGCAAATAATTCTTTACTGTCAACAATTATTGAGTGAAAGATTACATTCAGTAATCTAACATTGTTTGGGTCTGAATTCTTGATTCTGCATAGATGGTCTTTGGTGGACACTTACTTGTTTTCTGGGACCATAGTAAGATACATATTTGGAATTGTCTTTTCTGCCCATTATATGAATTAATTGATACATTTAATTTATTCACATACTCAAGAGCTTATATTCTTGGTGAAGCTAGTATAGAATTACTTCTCCTGAATCTCAGATTGGCTTCTTCGAGGAAGTGCAGAACCAATATAGAAACTGAAACAGAGTCAAACATAGCCAAATAGTTCATACATGAACAGTACCTGCAATGTTTTGGGATTCAGTTTTAGCTTGTTTGATCCATCCAACTCCTCAAAAACACAAAAGGCTACTCTGCATCTCCAAAAGGCTTGCAAGGAAATGTACTGGGTTATTATCAGCATATTGATACAATACCTTAAATTAATGGATAACCTCTCCCTTCAGTTTAAATAAAAAGAGATTGCTGAGTCCTGTGGCATCCCAAATTGCAGCAGTCATGGGTTCACCTGTTCATAACTTCCATCCTAAACTACTCATTCAGAAATGAAAGGACCATCATGTTTGCCACCCCCAATCCTTACAGTAGTCCATTGTAGATGTGTGAATGCCAATGAGTTGTCTAATAAGATCAGGAAGGGTGAACTCCCTCCATCCAGTTCCTCCTTGTATCTCCCTTCCAGGTTTCTCCCCTAGGTTTCCAGCCAATGCCCTGACTGAATCCTAGATTTTAAAAAATCTAGGGTTGTATGCAGTTGACATTCTTCCAGTTTCCCTGAAATATCCCCAGAAAGGGGAGATTAGAGTCTGGGCAGAAATTGCCTGATAAAGTTGGATTTAGAAATGGCCTCTTCAGGAGTAAGCACATCTTCAAGGCAGCTGCTACCACCACCTCTCCCCCAAAAGTATGAATCTATGAATCAAGTCTATCTAGACGCATGCCAAATATCACCCACACTCCCTAAAGGAGCTAGGTAAGGCATGGATCCAATCAATGAGTGGGAGCGTTGGGTTTTGTTTTGTAACTTCTTGTATGCTTTGACTAGCTTTTTATTAGAGATAGTCTAGAGTAGGGGTCCCGACAACCACCAGGCTGCGGCCCAGTACTGGGCCATGGCCTATTTAGAACTGGACCACGAGTGGTGATCCGATGCATATGTATGCAGCTTGATGCCGGCCTGCCGCTTGTGCGGCCTGGTTGATGTGTGTTTTTCCATTCTATGTATCATATGGGAAGAAGTTGTTCATTTCACTATTGTTTTATTTTCACATCTTTTTCCACATGATCTATTATAACAGTAGATTGCTTCCCTTTGAGCTTGTAAGTGCTATTGGTTAATAATAGGTAAATAATCATTCAGAACTTGATCACAGATAAACAGATCATATGTTTACTACAGATTAAGTATGTTCCATTTGATAAAATGGATGACTATCAGATTTCAAAACATCAAATGGGGAGATAGGTCTGATAGTCATGAAGAAGTTCTAATAGATGGAAATTATTAATACTGGATTAACAGAATTTTTTGTCAATATAAGTAAACTAATAGATTAATATTTAGGTTAAGTCCAGGCAAGGTCTCTACTGTAGTTGCAATTGAGAAGGTTGGGTCTGCTATGGCTATTAAATACCTGTCTTTCTCAGCTTCTGAAGATGGATGTGATTATTTGTGATGATGGAGAAAGTTAAAAATTGCTATCTAATATTGTTTTTATTTATTAGAGATGGGAAAGCTAATTTCTCCAGGTGTTTATCCTATCAGAATTATCTCTCTTGAAAAATCTTGCCCAATACTATGTTTATTTGCAATCTATGGATCAAACCCAGAGGTAGTCAAAAGGCAATTGAGTAATCTAAGACAAGAAATAATCCAGATTAAATTCTGAGGGATGCAAAGAGAAACAAGATCAAGTTGAACGCCCAAGGACTTAGTGAGTCATGGCACAGGATACAAGATGCTTGATCATAAAGTACAAAATGTACAGATTTTGTTTCTATAACATCTTTGTTCTTGAACAGAGGCTTTTATGTAGGAAGAGGATAATCTAAAGTCACTAATTTATTAACTGCTAATGGAGTTTAAGTCTTCAAGGGAAATTCTCAAAGCAGTTGTAATTTCCAAGAAACTTCTGCTTGGATTTTGATATTCTTGCTATGTTCTCTGTTTCCAATCTTTAACACCAATGTGCCTCAATTTTTCCGGCAAAAAAGAAACTCATTGATTCAACAGCCTCTTTCCTTCCTCTCTACTGAGGACTCAGTTCAAAGATTCAGATATGCACAGTTACATTTCAGTAGGAATATCTTTTACATGAGATTACTCCTGAATTTTTATTTTATTTTATTTGTGCTGGTGCACCTTAATATTTGTTTTTGTAATGCTATATATAAGTCAAGGTAGTGTTTGCCATTGTCTTCTGGGATATGTTTCAAATTATGCTGGTCTGTGCTAGTCTTGTGACTTGGTTTGAGTGATCCTTGGTGCTCTCTGAGATTGCTTGTTTTCTTGTAGTTGTTACCTAACTTATCAAATTAGGTAACATCATCAGTACAACAATCAAGTAAGCAATACCCCAATCAAGAAATTGCCAGAGAAGCCAACAGTAAACAGCCCAATCAAAGAATCTCTAAGACCACCCCCACCAACACTGACAGTGCAAGCCATTAAAATATAAACTGACAGCAAACCACACTCCTTACTAGCACTGATGTTATCTAGTTTGAATGAAACATGTGGAAGAAAACAAGGAAGCTCAGAAAGTACCAAGAACCTCTCATTTCAACCCTGAGCGACAAATATCTTCCTTTGATTTGTGTTTCAAATTCCCAGGTAAGCTTACAGTCTTTGTATTTCCAGATGTCTCCCATCCCAATACTAACCAATTTACTAATTATTACTCCTATCCCAGTACTAAGCTTCCCAGAGTTATCCTGTGGTGGGGCGACCAATTAGAGATGGACGGACAAATGGATGGATGGATGGATGGATAGAACCAAACTAAATCATTCAGAGCTTCTCAGCACAGATATTTCTGCTGCCCACAGAGCTCTGGTGCGATTATATCCTAATTTAGCATTTTGTTTAAATGAAACCATTGATACATAGATTATTGCCTAGCTCATATATATTTTTTGCTATCCACATTCAAGCTCATTGAATCATCTATTGCAAAAGCTTTTGGAAGACTCACAAAAGGCTCTTAAGAATATTTGTATGTTATGCTAATCATACCTAACTTTCCAGGAAAGCATAGAGAAACAGTTCTTCATGGTGAGCATATCAAAGAGAAATTATTAACTTTGTAGTTAATAATTAATTGCCAGAAATACTTTTTGTTTGAAGTTAATACAGTTCTGGATATCATCTATAGCTGCTTCAAAAGTTCTCCTGAGCTTTACTGCAAAACAAAACACTGAATTTCTGATTGGCCCTAAATACAATGAATAGATATATACCACATAGGAGGGATAGAAGAACAGTGCAATGCTATTTGCTGTTCATGCTTCCATGGAATACGTTGGTTTGGTTGTTCTTCTGTCTTTTGGACAATAAAACAGGAAAATAGTCAGGACAACTATTCTAACAAGGAAAATGAAATGGTAAAGGAAAAGTTTAAAAGAGGAACTATGATGGAAAATATGATGGAATTGTTGAGGTAAATAGTTTATGAGTTAAGAAAACACCATTCTATACTAGTAGAAGATTTTGAAGGAACGAAACATTTTAGTTTGTAAAGTTGAAAAAACAGAAAACAAAATCTTGTTCCTTTTTAAAGATTTTTTTCCAACCCAGCTTGTTTACTTCAAGGATATTCTGTAATATAATGCATTCAGTTATACCTGCATCCTTTTCTGCTTTCTTCTCCAATTACCTGTAATCACTGTCAAAGTTTTAGTGCATGCTAAATCTATCTTTAGGGTTGTATTTTATATTTCCACTAAGCTATTTATTATAAGTTTTTTCTGCTTCTCTAAGTATACTAATTCTTCTAACACATTTCTTATTAATCTTTTTTGATTAATTCTTTTACAGAAATGGCGATCACAATCTAGAGTTCCATTTTTTTGTATTACTGTGGTCTGCATTTTCATACTTAAAAGTGCCAAGAGAAGAACCTGCATCTGAACATATTCTCTTCTAATAGGAGCCAGGGACTCCAATGGCTTTCTACAACAGGTAGTCCTCGACTTACTATTGGTCTCTCACCAACCACCTGAAGTTATGACAGATCACACTGTGGATACTTATAACCCAGTTTTGAAGTTCCAGGGCCTTCCATTATGTACCACATTTCAGGTGTTCAGTAGTTGGCCTGCACTTCCAGGCATTTGCAGCATCCCATGACCATGTTTTATAACAGCTTTTACTTCCAATTTTTGGCAAAATCAGCCCATAGCAAATCATTGCTTTGCTTAAGAACCATTACAAAAAATATCATAAAATTGGGTCAGTCACATTAGTGATCTGATTTATAGCCATCACAACTTGTGACTGTAATGGGCAGACACTATTACAGTCATAAGTCAAGGGCTACCTGTATGTGACTTGCGATTAAGAGAGTGTTATTTTCAAAAGAATGTTCTCTTCCTCTCTTTTTTTACTAAGAAAAATATGCCAGTCTGTACAGTTTTCATATATTTGTATTATTTGGGGAAGTGTCAGTATCAATGGATACAGGATTGTAATAGGCCCTTATTTTTTTCAAATGAGGCATTTTTCTTTTCAGATGTCAAAGAATCAGTACTGTCTTGCACAAGTGAATTTATGGACAGTAAATTATTGTCCCAAGGGTATGATTATTCAGGAAATAATATATATTCATAATTCTGTGATATATTTTAATTGTATTGGCTTATACAATGACAGATATCTAAAGTGTTGTAAGGTCAATATTTTGATTTTTCAGAAAGTAGAAAAGAAGTAGTCCCAAAAGTGCTTTTTCAAAAGGCAATCTGACTTGTTTTCTTTGAAGATGTTTTGCTTCTCATCCAAGAACCTACTTCAACTCTTCAGAAGAAGCTTCTTGAATGAGGAGCAGAATGTCCTCAAAGACAACCTTGAAAGTTCAGTTGCCTCTTGAAAAGGCACCTTTGGGATAACCATAACCTGGATGACTGAGAATCTATGTAGACATTTAGAAAAGCAGTATTTACTCTGATGTCTTGGGTACAATCTCCATTGTGTGAAGAGATAGATACTGAATTTTTGTACTGTGTTCTTTTAAAGAATGTAATATTGTTTTAGGATTGTAAAGGCAAGAAACAGATTGAAAGGTTGCATGTAGCATAAATTTATTTTTTTAATCATATAGGATGATAACAGCTTAATTTTTCATTCATATGGCCATGCCAGGATACTTGGTTATGATAGGGAAAGTGCAAAGGTGAGTATCTTCTTAATGTAGTTCTTTATTCATTCAGTGTGTTAGCCATTATATAACAGAATGATCTCAAGTGATTTATTGTATATAACCCACATAAAACAAGAATAAAATTCAGTGAACTTCAAATATGTGTAAACTTTAAAAGCAGAAAAAAACCATTTAGATTGAAAAACTCTAAAACAATATGCAGCATTGATCATTAAATATACAAATATTCTGAAAGAAGTTCAAAACATGGATTGAACAGCAACATCATATAACTGTTTTAATGGCCTACAAGAAAAGATACTAAAATCTGTTGCCAAACATAGTTCTAAAAGACTGATGTGTTTGGAAGTGTAATGTGTGGTGGCTGTCATTGAGAAGGATCACTCATGGATAGATGCTTCCTTCATCGTATCAGAGTGCATCCACAGCAGAGCCTTGAATCTTAGGACATTGGTGGGAGTATATATTTTATTTTGAAAATAATTGATATTAATGAATTACTTATGTATTACATATCATTCCATATGATAATTCCATTTTAGTCTGATCCAGCAGTGCATCTAGATTCTTATGGTAAGCCCCAAACACTCAGGATACCATTTGATTTGTTGAAAATAAGTATTTGTCTGATATGATTATTTTCATCTTGAATAAGTTTTGTTAAGTTTGAGAGCCATAGACAACCAAAACAATGAAACATCTCTTTCTGTCCCTGGCAGAATAGAGTTTGGCAGGCTTTCCAGCAGAAGGCTAAATAGATTCCTGTTTGAAGCAGATTCCTTTGCATAATATCTCTTACTATTATCTACAATAAATTAATAACTCTCACTACATAATGCCTGGTTTGCTTTTTCAGAAATTATTGGGAAAGTTTCAGAACATAATATTCTGTAAATAAACTAAGTAGGTTCAGATTTCTATCCACAATGTATGTGTATAACATACCGTATATACTCGAGTATAAGTCGACCCGAATATAAGTCGAGGCACCCAATTTTACCACAAAAAACTGGGAAAACTTATTGACTCGAGTATAAGTCGAAGGTGGGAAATGCAGCAGCTACTGGTAAATTTCAAAAATAAAAATAGATACCAATAAAATTACATGAATTGAGGCATCAGTAGGTTAAATGTTTTTGAATATTTATTTCAAAGAAAAACAGTAAACTAGCTCTGTAAGTGGAAAAGAGAGCCAACAAAAGCAATATGGTATCAACAATAACTTTAAAAGTACAAAAACCTTAGCTCAATCAGCAACCAAGCTAAAACACAAGAGTTAAAATCCTTCAAAACTGGATTCCTCATCATCATCTGTATGTCCAAACAGAGTCACTCTCTCCCTTGCAAGAAAAAAGCATGTGTATGTGCTGCATGTACATCCTGTTTTGGAGAGCCACCATCTCTTTCACAGCTCTCCCTCATGCCTCCATTGCATGTGCACAAATGCCATGGCTCAATAGTAGGTCAACATACAGATGTCACACTAGGTTCCCTCTTCAAAAGGAACACCCAACCTTTCTTGAGAAGTACAAACTTCATCTGTTCAGGATTGTGGTGACAAAGGTGAAGGAGGATGGGGCTGAGAGAAGGGAAGGGAAGAAAAGATCATTGACAGGGAGAAAGACAAGGAGAAAGACCTGGAAGTGTGAGCCCTCGAGTTTCCTTAGGGAAGACCAGACAACAAGGGGAGAGGAGAGGAGGAGGAGGAGAGTTAAAAAAAAAGAGTGGGAAGCCAACTCACGCGTGCCATCAAAGCCAGGGGGAAGCGGGGCTTTCTCCGCCTGCTGCCACCAGAAGAGTGCGGGGGGGGAGCGCGGGGAAAGGGGGTTCGTGCTGAGGCTCCGCAAGCGATTACCAGATTTGCAGCTCCATTTGTTGGTGAAGCTGGAAGCGCGCAACACAGGAGCTCGCGGGGGCCCTGGGCGCCCATTAATGGGGAAGGAGAGGCCGCTTGGGGTCGCCAGGCTCAGGCAGCCTCCCCTGCCCCCTAGCCTAGCAGCGAAGAGCTGCTCCGGGGGGTTCCCGCCACGGCGCAGCCAGGCACTTTGTCTCGCTGCCCCCGGAGCAGCTCTTTGCTGCTAGGCTAGGGGGCGGGGGAGGCTGCCTGAGCCTGGCGGTTTCTTGGCGAAGCTGGAAGCGCGCAACACAGGAGCTCGCGGGGGGCCCGGGCACCCGTTAATGGGGAAGGAGAGGCCGCTTGGGGTCGCCAGGCTCAGGCAGCCTCCTCCGCCCCCTAGCCTAGCAGCGAAGAGCTACTCCGGGGGGGTTCCCACCACAGCGCAGCCAGGCACTTTCTCTCGCTGCCCCCAGAGCAGCTCTTCGCTGCTAGGCTAGGGGGCGGGGGAGGCTGCCTGAGCCTGGCGGTTTTTTGGCAAAGCTGGAAGCGCGCAACACAGGAGTTCGCGGAGGCCCCAGGCGCCCGTTAATGGGGAAGGATAGGCTGCTTGGGATCACCAGGCTCAGGTAGCCTCCCCCGCCCCCTCCCCTAGCAGCGAAGAGCTGCTCCGGGGGGTTCCCGCCACGGCACAGCCAGGCACTTTGTCTTGCTGCCCCCGGAGCAGCTCTTCGCTGCTAGGCTAGGGGGCGGGGGAGGCTGCCTGAGCCTGGCGGTTTCTTGGCAAAGCTGGAAGCGCGCAACGCAGGAGCTCGCGGGGGCCCCGGGCGCCCGTTAATGGGGAAGGAGAGGCCGTTTGGGGTTGCCAGGCTCAGGTAGCCTCCCCCGCCCCCTCCCCTAGCAGCGAAGAGCTGCTCCGGGGGGTTCCCGCCACGGCGCAGCCAGGCACTTTGTCTCGCTGCCCCCGGAGCAGCTCTTCGCTTCTTGGCGAAGCTGGAAGCGCGCAACGCAGGAGCTCACGGAGGCCCCGGGCGCCCGTTAATGGGGAAGGAGAGGCCACTTGGGGTCGCCTGTGTGGCCCTCAGCGGGTAGACAGCCGCGGCGGCGATGCTGCCCTGGAGGCGCGATCGGTTGCAGCCACGCCAGCGCAGGCCAGGCATGGTGCCAGCGGCTGACTCGAGTATAAGCCGAGGGCGGATTTTTCAGCACAAAAAATGGGCTGAAAAACTCAGCTTATACTCGAGTATATACGGTACTTTAAAATGTTTGATGATGTTAGTGTAATGTTTACATTTTACAAACAGCATTTTGATGCATTCTCAGAATAGTCTAGATAACAAACGTGGAATTTTCTTCCCTTAGATTACTGTATTTTTGTCAATGTCACTTTGTCAGAAGTTGTGTTCCTGATAGGAAAAAGGGGGGTTGACTCTGAAATGGTGAAACAAGAGTCTTCCTTCCTTCTCTTTTTGACATATTTTCTTCCTTCAACCATTATTCCCCAATATTTTTCTGGACAATTGCCAATAAATTATCAGATTATTCTTCCTGGACTAAAGAGATTTTGAAATCTGTCCTAGGATCACCAGTTATCCATCCAAATTGTAATGGCAGAATTAAAAAGTAACATTTCCTTTTATGTAACTTTATTAAAATTTTAAAACAAAACATTAAAAACTAACAAGAACTAATATTTAGAAAGGAAAAAAAGAAGGATAAAAATAAGAAAAGAACAAAGACAAAAATTCAGAACTCAAAGACAAGGAAAAAAGATTATAAAGAAGTTACTTTCAATTATCTTATAGTTATAACTAGATATAAATTGACCTCTTGAGCTATGGTTACATCATTATTTACATATTTTCTATTATCATTTTTTTAAAAAAAAATCATTAGGACCATATACCATCATTTAATTTTTTTTGTTTCCTGCAAAAAGTCAGTAAAGAGATTCTAATCAACTTAAGACAGTATTCTTTCTCTAGTTAAAGCTGGCACTCTTAGCAAGTTTAATCAATTTCCCCATTCATTGCTTTCTTGTAGGTAAAACCAAATCTTTCTACGTAATAATAGTCTCACTGTAGTTACAAAAAGAAAGTTCCAATGATTTTTTTCCAATTGATTATCTATCGGTTCCAAAAGAAAAGTTTCTAGTTTTAATTGTATATTAATCTTTAACTATTATATGTAATTCAGTCCAGAATTTTCCACCTTTTTATACTGTCCACCAACCTCTCTTTTTTATTAAATTTCGAGTATAAATTTGAAGAACCTTTATATATACATTCGAAGCAATTTTTCTGGTGTTATGCATCAGTGTAACATCTTATCAAAATAATCTTTAAGACTGTAACAATGTAAATTTCAATCATTTGAACAACATACTTTCCCATGATCCATTTATATATTGTAACCAAAGGTTTTAGCCCATTTTATCATACTTTATTTCAATAAAAGCTTATGCATTATTGCAGTGACATACTCATATTTTTACACAATTCCATTTCAAATTCAGTCTTAAAATGTTTAACTCCAAATTAGTTTATCTAGTTTAAATATTTCTGATAGTTCTACATAAACCTGAATATCTTTCTACTATCAACTCTTGTCTTCATTTTATTTTACATTCTCCTTGACCAAATGCTAATATATCAGAGTAAGTTAACCATTCATGTTTAGCCATCATTTATCTTCTGTAAAATGTTTCTGTGCAAGCACCACATAGGTGTATATCTGTTCCATTTTATCAATATAACATGTCTAACAAGATGATTTTTAAAATCTACACTAGTTTTATCATGCCATAGATATCCATACCACCCAAATCTTAAGTCATGTTCTTCTAATTCCAAAAACCTTGTTCCTCAGCAGCAGCATTCTTACAAGCTATGAAGGATTTGTTACTGAGCTTGATAAACAAATGACAGTATAGATCAGGGGTCGCCAACCTTTTGGACTTCAGGGACCACCAAACTCATAATTTTAGATTCCAGGGACCACTAACTGGTTCTGTGGGCGTGGCCTAATTTGTGGGTGTGGCTTGGTGGTCATGTGACTGGCTGGGCATGGCTTGTATGTAAATATTATAAATATTTACATAAATATTGAATTTTTTTATAGAAAAAGAGCAACTTTTACCCAAAACCAGACAAAGCAGGCAGGCAGATTGAGTAGCTCACAGAATCATAGATGCATTTATGAGATCTATCTATCTGCCATCAGCTAGCTCAGTCTGTCACATAAAATTTGCTTGCAAGCAAACTCACAAAAATAATTCACAACAATGTATGTAAATATTGAATCTTTTATATAAAAAAGAGCATTTTTTTACCCAAAATCAGGCAAAGCAGGCAGATTGAGTTGCTCACAGTATCATTCTGTGATCTATCTATCTGCCATCGGCTAGCTCAGTCTCTCAAATTTGCTTGCCGTGAGTCTGCACTGAATTTACTTGCAAGCAAACCTTTAGTCCTAAGGAAGGTTCAGCTGTACTTAAAGCAGAGCCGAAGATCTAAAGACTAGCTAGAAAGCAAGAAATCCAACCATTTCCTGCTTACTAGCTAATCTAAATCTCCCAAGCAGAACAGATGATGGTCGGAAAAAAGAAAATACCAATTTTAGTAGGCAAGTTTGCCAGGTAAGGAGTGAGTGGGCGGGGAGCATTCCTGTGGACCATGTGGACGGCCCAGCCTTGTGTTTCTGCGCAGCCTGGATTAATTGCTTTGGGGGGGGTGCTCTGGGGGTGATATTTCTCTGTGGCCCACCAAAATTTTCTCACAGCCCACCCACTGGTATAGATAATACCGAGTTAGACAAATTACAGATGAGACTATACAAATATTAGTCTATTTAAGAATTTTCAAATTGCAAACTTCTGCCTATATGAAGAAACCTATCCATGAGTCTGTCCTGGAAGATCCTTGCAACTGAGGGAAGGCGGGAAAGTTTCTGGTGTGCGTCATATATTCTTGAGACATCTTTTCCCACTTTCTCCTAGAAAGGTGGTTATTTGCCTTGGCAGATATTCAGTTTAGATGAAATGGAACTTTATTGTAAGAAAATAACAGACAACTTACAAAGCTCTGAAGACTATGGTGCTAGTTGACAGTACTTCTGGTGATGTGAGCCTAAAGTCACTACTAGTCTACCATTCTATGAATCTGCAATCTCTTTAAGAACATGTCAAAGAGTTAGTTCCTGTTCTGAGGAAAGCTAAGAAGAAACTTTGGTTCACCCTTCTCAGCTTTGAAGACTGGTTCTTCCACTATTTCATCCCAGAATTGGAGAACTGTTGCCATGACAAAAACATTGAGTTCAAGATTCTGTTTATTTCAGATAATACTCCAGGATCTAACAGTTTACCTGGATAATTTGGTACAAGATTTTTCTTGTATAAATGTACTTGAAAGTAATATTTTTTTAAAAAAAATATTTGTATATGTTTTTGTGAACATTATGTGAAAGTTTACATGATAAGCCTGGAATTGTTATTGGACTCTTAACAAGTCTGGGATAAGATATAGATTACATCAATGAATAAATTATGATGGTGTTGGAAAAAATAGTGTCTGAAAACCTACATTTACCCACAAATGTCTCTCCTGAGATCTCTGCTCCTGGGTTACCATATTTATTATGTATCTTTTTTTAAAAAAAATTCCACCCTTTTCATATACAACTCAAGGAAGTGAACATACCAATATTCCTTCTTCCTTCTATTTTTCCCAAAGCAACGATCTCATGAGGTGGGTTGGGCTGAGACAGAGTGACTGGCCCAAAATCACTCAGCCGGTTTTGTGTGCCTACGGGAAGTTTAGAACTCAGTTCTCCTGCTTTCTAGTTCAACACTAACCACTACACCAAACTGGTTTTCATTTGATTGATTGCTTTTATCTCATTTTTGAAATAATAATAAATGGTATGGTATTGGGAAGCAATTGGCAAGCATACTTTGACTTTACTTCTAACTTTCTTTGAAAGCCAGCACCTATTTTTACCCACAATTAGAACAACCCTGGGATCTTCTTCATAGGCAAGCTCCTTGTTGACTTTTTTATTTTTAAAATGAAAATAGTAACAAATAAGGATGGTGAGTGGTTGCAATTCTGTTCTTTTTACATATTGGACATATCCGAGAACAAAGAAAACTGCTGTGATGTAGTAATCAGGATTTAAGATTAGTTCAGTGAAATCTGATTTTTTTACTACTCCCTCAGTTAAATTGTACAATTTGAATTTGGCTGCTATTTTAAATCATGGTGTTGCTTGCTTTCATTTATATTGAGTTCTTAGAATAGAACCTTTCTGTCTATTTATTTATAAGATTATATCCCTTCTTTCTGTCCAGTAGCTGAAAACAATGTATTTAGTATCCTCTTGCTGCTTTTACCCCAGCAACCTAGGACTTAGTTTGAGCTAAAAAGAAGTGACTGGCCCAGTGCTGTGGCTAAATATGAACTAGAATCTGGGTCTTTCCATTGTCTTTCTGCCTCTTCTACAGGGATGCATTAGGGAAAATGTTCTGGATTTGATTGTGCAATGCCAGCTTTGCTATATGCAGCTGATTTGTTAAGTTTCTCAGTCTTCCAGGTGGGAAGGAGAAGGGTGGTAAAGGCTTTCTTTTGCTCAAAAGAATAACTTGCAGTATCAAAAAAACTGTTGTTAAGTCTTTGCATGACACATTAGTAGGGTGCATGAATAACAAATTGCTGGAATTCCAGTAGAACAGGTGCATACTTATAAATACCTTGGAGTGAAGTTTTAGGCTTCCTAAACATGAAGCACACATTTCTTTTATTGGAGTTGTCTTAAAAAATCTTCCATTCAAAGGGACATCTTTTATTCAGGGAAGTTGCAAGGTGTTTCTTGTTAAATTTATTTCGCAGCTTTATGATGTTCAGATAAGCATTTTTACAAAGTTTAATACCCTGCAAACTGTCCAGTTCAAATTTATAAGACTATATTTAAAATTGTTTTTTTTTCCCTGGTTCTTAGATAGTGTTTTAAATTAAGCTGGCTAACAAGCGCTTCTAGCAAACTCCCAATTTTTAGGTCTCTCTTTGGAAAGCCTCCACCAATTAGGATTTGAATATAATAATAGAATTATCAGGCTGGAAGGAACTTTGGAAGTCTTTTATGTCAACCACTGCTCAAGCAGGTGCCATCTTAAGCAACAGGTCTGGGATGCTGATTTTCAAACCAGTCTAAACCTAATAATCAACTTTCCAGTTCATGGATTTTTTAAACTGTGAGAAACAAAATAAAGGGGGGGGGAATAAAGAAGCAATTTCCAATCTTCTCTACAGCAGTTACAAACCAAAATCAAATCCAGCACCAGTTAATAGTGATGTCTCCCAAGGCAGAGTCTTAGGACCCACATTCTTTCTGCTTTATATCAATGACCTATGTGACAACATTAAAAGCAGCTGTGTCCTGGGACTTTGGCTAAGCCCTTCTCATTGATGGACCAGGGACTGCGGCTGTCCGCAGCTTTGGTCCGTGCTGTCTCGTTGGAGAGCCCCAATCACTGTAATTGGGCTGAAGCTGCCTTGGAGGGGCGGCAGAGTAAGGGGAAGCCACCAGCCAAGTCGAGGGTAAACGCATCCCCCCCTCCCTGGGCTAGGCAATTTTTCCCCCTGAAGATGACCGAGCGGTGGTCTAAAATGGCCACCCTGAAGAGGAGGACTTAGCTGGACTAAGATTTGTGCAGGAGAGAAGAAAGAGGTGGACAACATAAGAACCGGGCAACTTGGCGCAACAATTAATTAAAAGGTACCCCAGGATGGTATTTTAAGAATTTTTATGAAAGAATAAGAAAGCGGCAGATTTTTAAAGGGAAAGGAAAAAAAGTAAAAATATCTTTGACAGCTGAGCAGGGCTTCGAACCAGGATTGGAAGAAGCCAGAACAAGATATCCCAACAATTTGAATTAAAATACATTGCTAACAAACAGGCACAATTTAAAGTTGGACTTAAGAGTTTTCAAAAATAAGAGGGAAATATTTTAATTGAAGATTTTATTGGTTTGGAATACCGAGGTTTGGAAAGGCCCGAACAATAAAACAGGGGGAAAAGGTGAGGACATTGTATAACAGAGAGTGGCCATCTGGTGGACAAAATTTTTAGCTAAAAAAGGGAAAGTTCCTATTACTCTATGAATCGGATCTGATACAACGAAAAGAAAATATTGAAACAATATAACAAGTACCCTGAAAAGTGAAAATTGAATTAGAACAAAAGAAAAAAATATGGACTGTTGGACTGATTGGTGATTTTGCTATAAACCCAATTCAGGAATAATTGTTAATCCAGAAAGTTTGAAGAAGAAAAAAGAAAAAGATTGGTGATTGGTGGATTTTAATGACTATAAGATATAAGAGTATGTAAGGATAATATCTCTATGGGATCTAAAAATGGAACTTAAAAATTTGAAAGAACTAGAGGCAAGAGGTGAATCACTTGCCTCTGAGTTAAAAGCTATGGAAATGGCGATTGAAGAATATGAAGAAGGAGGAGAAGAAGAAGAGAAGGAGGAATTAGTTCAAGAAGAAGCCATCTTAAATAGACAATCAACACAACACCACAAAGAAGAGGAAAAAGAAGGGGGGGTTAAAATGGGAGATTTTTAAAAGTAACTAAAATGGGGAATATTTATAAAAATCGGAAAGACAGAAAGAAACAGCAGAAAAGTAAGGGGGAAAGAAAATATATATAGAGAGAGGGGTATAAGTCAGAGGGAGAAAACATTTGGAAAAACAAAAGGGAAGAGAGGTAATGTGGAATAGGAACAGGAAAGAAAGAAATATGGGAATTGTAAAATAAAGGAAAATTTTTCTTTTCCTAGAATAGATCGGGACAATGGTTAATGAATTAAGAGGGGATTCCGCATTGATATAAGGGGTAACAATGTATTTTGCAATTACAAATTATAGAATATTGTTTATTGAGAGGAGGGAGGGGCATTGATACCTATTTAGAAGATGAATGCATTTTCTTATTTTTATTGTTACAAGAAAGGTTACTGTTTATTATATATATTGAAATGATTGAAATGAATTGTGAGGTTTAAAAATGAGATTAATATCAGTGACCAAACAAAATGGATTGTTTCTTTTTTCTTTTTTTGATACCATAAATAAAATTTTATGGAAGTAAAGGGAGAAAATACATTGCGGAATCTGACTGAAAAGTACAATGTAAAGTAGTTTATTTTTCTAGGGATTGATTATTACTATAACTAAGTAAAATAGATGTTTAATTGGGAATTACAGATGAGGGAATTATGGCATACTTAAACCACTGAGGTGACACCCCAAACTAGTAAAAGGGGAGGGGAAATTTATGTTTTGTTTTATGTGAAAAACTTGTATTAATCTAGACTTTATGAAAAGAATATGCGATGGCATGGCAAATTTGACAAGATAAAAAAAAATAAAAGGGAATAAGTATAAAGATATGGAAACTGAGTGATTTAAATGAGAAAAGAGTACTTTGGAAAAGGCAACGTTTAAAAGAAACGTTAAGGCTTAAGAAATACTTTTGAAATAAACTGAAATCAATTGAGAAGATGTTTAGAATGAGAGTAATATTAATGAATAGCATTAACTTGCCTGTCCCTTTTCTTATATAAAAGTTGAGAGGTAAAATGAGAAAAGAACTTTGAAAAAGGCCACGCTGAAAAGAAATGTTAATGTTTAAGAAATATATTTGAAATAAATTGAAATGAATTGAGAAGATGCTTAGAATGAAAGTAAGATCACTTAACAGAATTAATGTGTTTGTTTCTTTTCTTATGTAAAAGTTGAAATGGAGAAGTAATAATAGAATTAAATTAAAAATGGACAAGACAGAATGTTGAATGTTGGTCCAGTTTCAATTAAAGAAAAAAAAAACAAAGTAGTACATATTAGCTGTTGCAAAACATCTTGCGTGGCAGCATGATGATTTGCATATGTTGCAGGAGGCATTATTGTCCTGTTCATGGTGACATTTTACATATCCTTAAAAGGACTCGGGGAGGGAAATGAAGGCAGCCTATTGTGTTTATTCCAAGCAAAGCGATTAGCTAATAACAATAGCTTTTGATGTGAACACTTTTCAGATAGTGTTTGGTTCTTTTCAAAAACCATCTGTCTGAAGAATGTTCCTTTTAAATAGAGTCTGCAAATGAATTTATTCCAGGATTGACAAGGAACTTGATAAAGTCTTTCCACTGTGAGAGAGGGATGTTTCATGCTCATAAGTTTAAAGCTACTTCCTAATACATTTATTTACATACATTCTTTTAAATGTCTTCCTAATACATTTATTTACATACATTTAAATATCTTTATAGTTTGCACTTTAATGCAGCATGTAAAGTCTAGGCAGCTCATTCAAGGCAGCAGTTAGGGATAGGTAGATATCTTCTTAAGAACTGAGCATTTCCTTTTGTTTCTGTAAGTTTACATGTAAAGAATGCCATATCTTCTGAGGCTTCATAAATTTAAAATATTTATTTAACATAACAAAAGTCCTTGATATAATGTTTTTGTGTTGCAGATTTGTGAGATGTTCATACTATTTTTCATTGAGTTACCATTTTTTGTCCTTTCAATAAGTAAACTCCCTTCAGTGTTCAATCAATCTTGTTCTGTATTCCAACATAGGTAGAATATCCATATATAATCACTGCTAGAAGAAAATATGTTTCTGCACTAGTGTGTGTGCGGCCTATACTTCTCTATGTGGAATTCCTTTCCTATGAATAAGACCTGGAAGAAGGAAATATGGGTCCTGCATGTCACATATCTATTTTATAGCTAGTTAATCAAGAATACATTGAAATATCATTTTTGCCATTATTGTTGTTCCTTTCAATCATTTCAGTTCTCTCCCTCAAAAAACTCCATTGGGGCAAATTAAAAAGTGTAGTTCTTCTTTAAGGAGTGAAGAATAAATAAGTGAATACAAGTAGTTCAAATGTATTGTAGCATTTGATCCCATTCATTTATTTCCTTGTTTCGTGCCATCCAACTTACTCTTGACAATTTAGATTATCAACATGTTGAGTCAAAGGGAGCCCTTGTTTTGTGTATATTGGTTTGTAAAGGGTTGTATATGCTGAGTACCCTATAAGCAACAACAATGTAAAAAAAATCACAATAATACTTCTTAGTTAGTAGCATAAGTGTTGCATATCCATGTAATTTTTCATGCTTAATTACAGGCATTTAATATAATACAAAAATTGTTTCCTTCATCAGTAACAATTATGAAAGTAGAATGCACATATACAGTGTCATTCCCAAATATTTGAAGCATAAAGCTAGAATATATTGATTGCAGGTTAAATACTTTTTACTTAGGACTCTAAATGAATATGGTGGGAAAATAACATTTAATTGGATCCTGAAAAATATATCCTTCTTCCTCTTTTGAGAAGAAAAACAAGGAATTGATTACCAAGCACTTGAGCATAATTATTATTGGTATCAAACTAATTTGCTTTGACAGCAATCACAGCAGAAATGTTATCTCATTTGTCTAGTCATAGTGAGTTATATATCCATATTTTAAAGAATGAATGTAATTTTTAATAAGCCAGGTAGATTTATACTATCATTAAATCTTCATTATGGAACATCATTCCCCCAGAGATTAGAATGGCCCCCACACTAACACTTTTATAGAAGGCACATTCTCCATTAATTCTGCTTCTTGCAAGATGCTTGAGAATTATGACTGTGGTGATCATATGACTACAAGACTCTTTGAGAACTGTAAAAGCAAGAATTGGTCATAAACCTGTAAGGACTACATATAAAGGCTTGAATTTGCTAGATTGTCCAAGAAAAGGAGAGCACTTGGGGAAAATTAAATCTGATCCATTGAAATGTTCCTCTAATGAAAATATCTCTGGTGAAGACCAAATATCAAATCTCCTTTTTCCTAAAATATAATTTCTTATTTGTGAGCAATTTACTGACATAGTATATATTTATTTACTTCTGTCATCTTCTCATCAGACACTAAATAAATAATAGTGATATAGTAACTCCCTTTTAAAACATTTTATTCCCAATGTTTAGTAGGCTAGTTGAATGTCTGATGGTAGTTTGTCCAACTTCAATACCAATTATAACTGCCCTGGACATGATCCAAAAGACCATTAGTAGTATTCTTGAGTGAAAACATGCCTTCAAGGGCAAATAGGTTGCCAGGCATACATAATGATTTTAATTACTTTTGTGAACTTTCAACAAATTAGTTATTTTAACTTACATTGATCATCATCTTTAAAAATCATTATTCTGTATAGAATTCTTCAGAGTTGATTTCCAGAACTGATTAGGTTGCTAAAAACAATGTTATTTCAAAAGCCTGTTCAATTTTTTTTGAGAAAAGTACTTTATATGTACAATCATTTTGTTTTGCTTGAAAAAAAGTAAAGCAATGTGGTTAGTACCTCTTGCAAAGGATATATATGACTCTTGTAAGTAATGCTTAATGCTTTCATTATTGGAAAAGATAAGAGTCCTGCGTGCTGCAAAATATCAGTTTTAAAGGCTTTGCACAGTATAAAAGTAATAGTAGTAATTTGATTTTTTTTTAATTTAAAAGCCATGGTTATTTAGCATTTAGATCACTTACCCACAAGAATTAAATTACACTACAGTTGTATTTGCAAATTGTATTGCAATAATTGCCAAAATTGTTGATGACCAATAAAATGAGAATGAGAGTAGTTGAAAGCTGAGGCAAACTTCACATGTATAGTGGTCTAGTTCAGAAAAAGTAGTTGAATACTATTCAGTAAAGATCAGATAATTGTTAATTACAAAATCTGGGAGTAAAAGTTACAATGAAGAGAATTTACTATCTAGATACCCTAACTAGTAACAACATTTATTAATGTTTCCAAACTTCCAATCTAAATAAAAGTGATGCACAAAGGAAGAAAGAAGTTGCTAAATATTGATCAAGACAAAATATATCACCTAGAAAAAGCAAAATTAAAAATAATGCCTTTGTTATTAAAAAATGATTGTTTTATTTTCAAAAAAAGAAATTGTGGGAAAATGAAAGGAACAGTTGGAGATATGCAAAAGTTCACAAAGGAGTAAAATGAAGGATTAGATGAGGACAATGTTGAATAAGAAAACCTGAGGGAGGGAAAAAGGAGCTGATGAAGCTGTAGGAGAAGGAATGGCTGGAAATAAAAGGAAATCATATAACTGAGGAACAAACATTTCAAAAATAGCTTCAAATTGTGAAACTTCAGTGTGGAATAAATTACAAAAATGCCTAGTTAAAGCATAAAAAATTGATCCAGATATGATTGTAATACATAAAAACAAGCGTCAAGAAAAAAAATGATCCAGAATATAGAACAATAATGAAAAGAGGCAGAAAAGATTGAAAAAAGAAATAAAGATGGGAAGCTATTGGAAGAATGTATTGGGCTTATCTGAATTGGCATTAATGTTTGCTCATTTCATAATGTTTCTTCATTTTTTTCAGTAAAAGAACTACAGAACAACTAAAGAAGGTGATAATGATGAACAAGTCAAAACTTTAAGAAAGTAGTTTGGTTAGATGCTTGGTGGCTTACTACAAGAGATAACCAAATGGTAAGTGCTATAGGAATAATTTTGAAGTACAGGTAGTTCTTACTTATTACCTTGTTTAGCAACCATTCAAAGTTATGATGGTGGCCTTGTACTTAATGAGCATTGTGGTGTCCCTGTGGTCACAGGATTGAGATGAAGACATTTTGCAATCAGCATTTACAACCAGTACAATGTCCCACAGTCATATGATCACCACTTGCGAGCTTCACAGTTGACTTTCAACAAAGAGAATCAATGGGAAAGCTGGCAGTGAAATGCAAGTCAGTCTTGCCTCACTTAATGACCACAGGTTAATTTTCATTTAACACCCACAGCAGAAGTGAGGTTTTATAATTCCATCATGTAATGTGATGCTTTGCTTAACATCATACTGTAAATGATGGAGTTGCCACTCCCAGTTGTGGTCCTTGTCAGAAATGCCAATGCTTCTGGTAGAGAATAAAGGAGAATATTTGTAACTCAGGGTTGAAATGGGGGTCCTGGGTGATCTGTGAGCTTGTTTTCTTGCAAACATTTCATTGCCCTAACTAGGTGACCTCATCAATGCAGTAAGGAGTGCTGTTTGATGTCAGTTTATATTCTGGTGACTTGCCTATCTGTCTTAGGGATTCTTTGGTTGGGCTGTTTACTGATGGCTCTTTGACAGTTTCTTCATTGGGGCATTGTTACTTGATTGTTGGTCTGAACTTAAGCTTGGAGTTAATCTATGCTGATCTGGGTGCCAATTACTTGTGGAGAGGTGCTAAGGTCTTTTTGTTCTCTTTTGAGTTGGTTGCTTGTCTCTTTTGCAGTCTATAGATGTCTATGTGTCTATTGGTGGCTGATTTGTCAGAGTGCCAGGCTTCTAGAAATTTCCTGGCAGTTTTGGACTTGGCCTGGTCTAGAAATGTCACATTTTCCCGATTGAAACTATGCTTAAATCTGCCTATATGTTGCAAAATTAAAGAATTTTCTTCATGTCCTCTGAATATCCAAAATATCTCTGGAAGAGCAAAGTTGTTTTTTCAGGAGGCAACTGTACTTTTCTTGTTTTTTGTTTTGAAGATGTTTCACTTCTCATCTAAGAAGCTTCTTCAGCCATAACCTGAATGACTGAGAATCTCTACAGACTTTTAGCTATACAATTTGAGATGAACACCCTTTGAATGGTGTGGGAGTGGGAATGGATTTCCAGAGGAAAAATTACAGACTACGGGAACCAGGAGCACTATTCAGGTGACCCTGAGGACACAGATAAACCTCCAAGTGCTTCAATGACCTTCTAAAAGGATCTGTCTTCAAGGAATATAAATTCTTCCATTCCCCACTATCCTGTCAGAGCTGAAGAAACTTCTTGGATGAGAACTGAAATATCTTCAAAACAAAAAACAAGAAAGTACAGTTGCCTCCTGAAAAAGCACCTTTGGGAAAACCATGAGCAGGATGACTGAAAAAGAGGTCTGTATGGGCACCATACATAAGTGCACCATCGTGCCGACCGTCCCTGTCCTATTGTCCCCATTTATTTGTACCTATGTTCTGTGTTCTTATTCATGTTTATATTTATGTCTATTATCTTGTAAGCAATTGACAAATCAAATAGATAAAAAAAATCTCTACAGACTTTTGGAAGAGCAGTAACTTGAGGAGAATTTAAAAGTAATAAGGAGAATTACTTTCTTAATTGGTTCTATGCTTTGTTATGTCACACTCCTTTTTCTCCTTTATACTCCCTGAACTTTTGAGGTCCATTCTGAGAATCAATTCACTGTAGGTGTGATAGCTTCCCTTCATTGTATATGTTTAAGTTGATGCTAGTCAGGCATTTTTTGATACGGTTTCAATTTGAATTTCTGCCTTAAGCAGAAGATTGGATTCTATTGCCTGACAGCATTTCTCATTTGTATTTTGGGATAATGATCTCCAGAGTAGACTTGGATACATTGGAAGGAATAATTTGTTCTGATAGTAGAACATTCTACTGGACACAGTTAATGGGCATTAATTTTAATATGCTATAGTAATGTGAGTTTTTATACGCTATACATATAAGAAGGAACTGCAAGCTTCCCATGCTAATAGATAATTTAATTATACTTCTTTCTTAAATCTATTTCTTTACCAGATAGAATGTTCTCAGTTTTTAAGTATTATGTTGAATGAAATGTTGTACCTACTTTTGATATGGTATGTATTAAACAGAAACCACAAAAGAATTTCCTTCTAGGAAACTTGCAGGACAACTTCCTATAAAATACATGGATGCTGAACATGGAAACAACAAAGTGTCTTCCTCTGGAAGCTGGTTTCACATGGTGGCTTAGATTTTTCCATCTTTATCTAGCACCATTTGAAATCAGTGTTCTAGGAGCAAGAATTACAACACTGGATGTAGAAAAGAAAGCAGCAACAAAGCTATCATTAAACAAGAGCTGAAATGTTAATTGAAAATAAAATTAAAAAGTGATACAACAAAGGCTGATCCTATCCAGGTCTATACATCACAGATAGAACTGGAACATGGAGAGAACTACATGTCAGTTATCTATTATACACAACACTCTTCTGCTACCCTGAAACCATTAGATAAAATACTGCTTTTATTTTGTTTAGCCCTGATTGAATCAAAGCTATTCTAATAAGGCCAATCTTATATAACAATACTTTTTTACTGAAAGAAAAACTCTGAATTGGGTTTGCTGATGTAAGAGGAATTGTTTGCTTATTAGCTAGTAAAACATTTCGATATACTTACTTAGAAATGAATCAATTCATCTAACTTAATGAGTATGCATGCATATGAACATATACTACATTCTATCTTGAAGATGCCATGTGCTTTTATCTCCCTCCCCCCAAAAAAGCAGATGCATATTATGGACACTGAGCATTTAGAAAATATATCTCAGTACACATACCAAATTAGCAAGTGAATAAAGTATTGTTGTTAAAACAGGAACTTTAGGTTTTACAAATTGTAATGGTTAGTGTTTACATTTAATTGGTATTAAGTCACAAATTGCAAATAAAAATTAACCAATGACATCTAACCATCTATTCAGACTAATTTTTCAAGATAAATATTAAAGAGCATTTGCTTAATGAAAATATGAGATTGTTAGCATGTTCTGGATAACCTATAGCGCTTTAACAACCAATGTTGAATCAGGAAAACATCTCTTACACAGGCTGACCGATTTCTCTTGGTGTTCAGAGTCTTAGTTTTTGTCTAGCACCATTTGAAATCGGTTATGATGTAGGGGGAAAAGCAACTGTGATGGAAGTGCTGGACATACTTCAACATAATTTTGGTTAAAAGGGTATTGAAGTGACATGTCATGTACTGTGATAGAAATAATGCCTTTTCTGTTGCCTGCATTTACAGAAACCTGTTCTCCATTGTGAATTTCATACTAACAAATACTTCTATTAAATTATAATTTAGATTTCTTTAATGTTATGCAGTCCTGTTACACATTGAGATTGTAATTTTTTTTTGTTGTGTAAAATTTAATATTTTTAGAAGTAAGCTACACTAAATTGCTAATGTATAAACATTAATGATATACAATGGCAAATATCCTGCAAGGACAGACTTCATAGAACTGTCCCAAACAGCTCCATAGAGATGAACTTTCACATTCCAGCTTTCACATTTCTTCAGGAAGCTTTTAAGGTTAAGAATAAAGTAAAAGAAAATTGAAGATATTTATCTGTAGGCTGCTACCGCCACCATCTGGGGAAGGCGAAAGGGAGACTGAACAAGCAGTTCAAAGTTCCTAAACTGTTTTTTGATATTTTTAAATTTTTTACAAAGAACTCTGCAAATTATGCAAAGAGCAGAATTATCAGGTAGTAAAGTTACTAAATATGATATCTGTGAATAAGTGAGAAGATAGACTGGCTGAGGGGCATCTTTCCCAGGGCTGAACTGTCCTTTGAAAAATTCCTCTAGATCATTTTTTATTGTATTTTATTGTATTTTATTGTATTTTATTGTATTTTATTATTTCTATAACCACACATCTCAGCAAACAACTGAGGTCTCTCAAGCATTGTAATGATTTTACTTTCTAATCACTATATTCCCTACATTGGAAAGAGTGAGACACTGTTTAGGCTATCAGATTTGGCTATATAAAGTCCCGGAGGCAGTTTTACTCGGGATAAGAGAGACAAAGTAATAGTTGATGTGAAAAGAGGTTAAGAAAAAAAATGGAGACTAAATGGATAATAAGTATACAGAAAAAGAATTGTGTTTTCTATTCTATTTTTGGGTGGTTCAATAATTTTTCATTAGAGATTGACAACAAAATAGAGACAGACAGGAGATGTTCATATATTTCCACCATACATCTTCAGTTAATAGCAGACAAAAATTTATTTAAATTTTAATATTTTTATCACTATTGTAATTATTTTATATATGTTATTGATGCATTTATTAAAATTGCCTTAAATTGTAATAGAAAACTGATTTACGTATATTTAAAATATCTGGCTGCTTCTATTGTGGAACTTTGCCGTCCTAAAAAAATCTTTGTTTAACCAGTGGAAAAAAGTGTATAAAATGTTAAAAAAAAAAAATTTGATATCAAAGTGTAATTCCAACAGGTAATGTCTGATTTTTGTAAAAGTACAGTAGCTAATTTCTGTATTTTGCCACTAGTGAACACACATTGAATTTCTGTCTAGAAAAATGAATTAGTACTGAGTTCAAGATGTTTCCTCAAGCACTTGTTGGAATTTCAAAAGCTCTTGAGTTCATTCTTAACTAATGCTACTGTATGCATCTTTCTGTACCAATAAACAGTATAACAAAAAATATTACATAAGAACAAAAGAAAAAAGTGATTCCACAATAGATTATAAATATTTGAATGCTTACTAGAAAAAAAAACATAGTTTTTAATAACCTCTGAAAGCCATCAAGGCAATGGCTAACTCAATGTCCTTTGGGACTTCATATCTCAGTACTGTCACCTTAACTAAGCATTCTAGGAACTTCTAGGAGCAGAGGCTCCAGAGATGATCTCCTTGGAAATGGATGCACCACAACCTCCTTCAATGCTACTAACAGCTTTCCCTCATGAAGACACTAAAAATCTGAGGAATCCAGGTGGTCACTTTTCCATAAACTCCTTGCAATAGCAAGGATTGGCATGTGACCAAACGACATACAGCAAAAGCAGTCTAGGCAGTACTTTTTTCAATTCCTTGGTGTTTACAAACCTGAAAGAGTCCCAAATAATATGGCAAGTAGTATCCTTATCACCACCACGAGAGCCATGAAAACATTATGGAGTGGTATGTAACTGGAAGGGGAGGGAGAGGGTGGGAGGGAAGATTTCTGATTTCACAAGGAAGTTCAGTGGGAAAATCAGAAGTCATCACTCTGGCTGATTTTTTTTTTTTTTTTTTGCCCAGCTATGCTAATTCTGATTCTCTTTTATAGGTAAGGAAGTATTCTCTGGAACATTGACCTCATAGATCATGGGTTGTCCAGTGTTAAACTAAACAGAGGGTGAGCAGTGATGGAGCGCAACTGATGGAAATGGCAAAACCTCATAAAATTTCTCTCAGAATACATGTTACGTGTTGATATTTATATCATCTCAAATTGTGACTGCCATTCCTTATCAGCATTCTCAACCAATATTCATTGTTTCAGTAGCAAATAGCTAGAATATATTGTGTCAGTCAAGCCTCATTTTCCCCCCCAAAATATTTAAATTTGTGGACATTATATGGGAAAATCACACTGATTGTTTTATACTTGCATTTTAATCTAAATGTGGATTCATATTTGGCTGAAGGATAAATCAGCACCAAATACTAAAAATATTTAGTATAATAAAATAGATACAAAATTGCATTGAAGATTATTATTGCTGAGGCATGTTTAAAGAGAAAGTTATCAAATTACCCATTATAATTACAAGAACTGTCTTGAGGGCTAAGACAAAGATTTGTAAAAATCAAATAGAGATTAGGTCTTCTGTATGAATTAAGTTACAAATTCCTAGGAGCTTCTGCTCAAAGGCACATAGAATTGGTCTGGAAGCATTTTAACTACTTATTCAGTATAAATGATGAATGTTAATATATAAAGTACTCACCATTCTTTTAAAAACAATCCATATCACTCCACTAAACACGAGGAAAAGCAACAGGATACCAGCCAGAGAACCTATTAAAGCCAAATAAATACCTTTTTCTTTATTTAGTTATAATGTTCTCTAAAAGCAAAGATTAAACTACAAACAAAAAACTCCAAAATAAATGGAATAATATACTAGGAGAAAAAAATATCAATAAAAATATTTAACATTAAAATGCTATGAAAATATAATGTACTCTATAGAATCCAAAATAAAACTACCGTATATACTCGAGTATAAGCCGAGTTTTTCAGCACATTTTTTGTGCTGAAAAAAACCCCCTCGGCTTATACTCGAGTCAGATTCCCCTCTGAAAAAAAAATGGTGTGGAGCTCCGAAGCTGGGCAGCCGCTTCCCTGCTTCCGTGTTTCCTTTGCAACTTTTAAGCATGGGAGGGGGAGGCTTTTCTGAGCTCTAGGCTGAAAAAGCAACGCGAGCCTAGGTCGCTCCACTCAGTTTCATTTCCTCAGCTCCAGCTGCTTTCAGTCCACTCGGGAGGAGGGGGAGGCTTTTCTGAGCTCTAGGCTGAGAAAGCAACGCGAGCCGAGGTCGCTCCACTCAGTTTCATTTCCTCAGCTCCAGCTGCTTTCAGTCCACTCGGGAGGAGGGGGAGGCTTTTCTGAGCTCTAGGCTGAAAAAGCAACGCGAGCCTAGGTCGCTCCACTCAGTTTCATTTCCTCAGCTCCAGCTGCTTTCAGTCCACTCGGGAGGAGGGGGAGGAGGAGCGGGAGGCTTTTCTGAGCTCTAGGCTGAAAAAGCAACGCGAGCCTAGGTCGCTCCACTCAGTTTCATTTCCTCAGCTCCAGCTGCTTTCAGTCCACTCGGGAGGAGGGGGAGGAGGAGGGGGAGGCTTTTCTGCGCTCTAGGCTGAAAAAGCAACGCGAGCCTAGGTCGCTCCACTCAGTTTCATTTCCTCAGCTCCAGCTGCTTTCAGTCCACTCGGGAGGAGGGGGAGGAGGAGGGGGAGGAGGAGGGGGAGGCTTTTCTGAGCTCTAGGCTGAGAAAGCAACGCAAGCTGAGGTCGCTCCACTCAGCTTCATTTCCTCAGCTCCAGCTGCTTTCAGTCCACTCGGGAGGAGGGGGAGAGAGAGAGAGAGAGATATCATAAGAACGGCTCTTGGTTTTTTCTTGCAAGGGAGAGAGTGACTCCTGCCTACCACTGTCATCATCATCATCTTTTGGGTTAGTGAATCAATCAAACCTTTCATGATAGTGAGATCGTTTCCCAAATTTCCCTTAAATCAGGGAAGAAATCAGAAACAAACCTTTGGACTGAGAATAAGCTTGTTCCTATGATGCCATTTTTGTTCACTTCAGTGTGAAAAGTGTGAAAAAACACACTTCTTTTTCTTCATCTTCTTGTTCCCTATTTACTGGTCTCTTTCAAAGAGGAAATTGTGAACATCAAACTTATTCTCAACTGTCCTAGTGAAAGTTTTTATTGGCATCTATTTTTATTTTTGAAATTTACCAGTAGCTGCTGCATTTCCCACCCTCGACTTATACTCGAGTCAATAAGTTTTCCCAGTTTTTTGTGGTTAAATTAGGTGCCTCGGCTTATATTCGGGTTGACTTATACTCGAGTATATATGGTATTTAAGTTCATACTTGCTTCTGGCATATTTTAAATATTCCTGACCCAAACAGCCAGAGCAGTTAACATCTTTCTAGAGCGCTTAGAAACAGTATCATACAAAACATACAAAAAGTATCAAAGACATATTTTGAGGAGATAAGTAACAAGAAGGAGCAGGGAAACAAAATTCTCTTCTTCAGTTTTAGAGCTTCACATTTCTCACCTTTGAAGATTTTAAAGCTTTTATGTTTCTCTGAGGAATAGAAGTATCATTATGGCAAAGAAAGTGGTATGTAATGCAGTGGAAATATAAATCAATGTCATTCAATTCTTTTCTTTACATCTTTGTGCTTCGTGCAGTATATGAAATTGCTAAACCTCTTATGTATGCCTTTGTAGTGTGCCATAGATTTTGAGCTGACATTTGCTGTTTATTATTTTCTCTTAAAAAGTGCTCTAATTTCTGTTCCGTTATCTTAAAACATTCTTTTTCTTTTAGAATTTCCTGATTTAACATCCATCTTCACTTTTTCAGTCCTTTCCAACTTATTTTGATAGGGTTGTGGTCTGCCCATGTATTTATTTCAATTTCCAATTCCTTTATATTTTGCTCTATTTCCACATTTGTCCATATCATATCCAATCGTGACCATGATTATGTGGTGTTGAATAGTAGGCATATTGTTTTTTGTCTGGATTTATTTCCCTCGATATGTCTCTTAATCCCAACTCACCTATCATTTGATAGAATATTTTCGGTAGTGTTTTCCTTTTTTTTTGTCTACGTTATGACTCACGTAATCTTCTTTTGGGTTCACTATCGCATTAAAATCACCTAGCAGGCATACATTTTCATACTCCAATTCTAATAAGTCCCTATATAATTTATTGTAAAATTCTTCCTGTTTCTCATTCAGTGGATATATGACTGTTAATAATATTTTTTATAGTTTATAAATATTTCAAACATTAGAATTCTACCTTCCTCATCTGCATAGACCTGTTTAGATTGTAATTGCTTTCTAACATATACCTCTGTCCCTCCTTTTTTTTGGTTGGGCCAAAGATACAATTCCCCGTGTCTTTGAATATGTGTTTCCTGGAAGCATGTAATATCTATATATTTTTCTCTAATTTAGATAATATTTTTTTCCTTTTTATTGATGAGTTTAAGCCATTGACATTAATGGAGATTAATTTAATTCCTTCTTTCATCCTACTTTGTATGTGGTATTTATTGATGTTTGTTTGCTCTTGTTTCTCTTTGTTGCCTTGTTTTCACACCCTCTCTTTTTTTGTTGTCTGATTTCTTCCTTTTCCTCATGCTCTATTTCTCTTTCCTCTGACTATTATTCCTCCTGGCTCCTACCCTCAATTTGTTTTTTACTGGTTTATCTTCTTCTGATATTACATAGAGGTCAAAAAATTCCTTCACCTTGTCTATGCTATCTATTCTAAACTTTTTATCCTGTCACGATATCAGCATCCCTTCTGGTATGAACCATCTAAATAGGATGTTATGTTTGTTCAACTAAGTTGTGAAGCCAAAAATGGACATGGCATTCAGTTCTCAATAAATAATATTGTCTGGAATATGAGCCTTTTATTTACATGCATTAAAATAAAGAAATGAGATAGACTGCTTCTAGGTAGAAATTCCATTTTTCCAACATGACCATTTTGTTTCTGACAAAGGAAAGGGTAGAAGTTATGAGAAAATAAGCAAAGATCATGGGAGATACAGTTATTTGTACAATAACATTCTGTGGAACAGAGCATATTCAGTCCTCACTAACTACTTGGCACATATTCCTTCAGCTTTACCTTTTTTCTTATGACAAGTTCCTTAGTCCCCTTTGTTCTTATCTTTGTATAGAATACCTTATGTTCCTTTTTCAACTTCCTTTAGCTACATAATCCTCCATAAAACTCCATAATTACTCAGTACGTGTGCTCAACTGGCAGAGACAACTGAACAATACAGCAAACATTTGGCTAATACACAGTGGCCTATCTTAGCCAGTTATTGTATATAATGTTCACATTGCTGTGCCTATTGCTCAAAGGTTTGATGGGAGGTTCTAGAACTTACTTGCAAAAAGCCATGGTAGAAAAATTGTAGGTGCCTAAAGATGGAAGCAAACCAAGACTTATAATCTGCTTCATTAGCAATGAAGATACAATGAAATCAAAGAGAATCTTTGAATATATACTTTCAGCAGAATTGAATCAGAGTATCTGCAGGGAAATATTTTTGAAAATTCGGTAATAAGATTGACAATATTTACTTAGGCTAATAGTAAATCATTTTCTGCATTTAGATGTCACAGCTGTTCTTATACCAACTATGATCCATCAAATTTTGTATTTACTCAATATATTCACTGTGAATGAACTCGTTGGCAAGTATTCAGAGTCTCAAATATTCAGAATGAGAAAAGCATCACAAGTTATAAACACACACCTCTAAACATTCTTTCTGTATATACTTTAAATTCAAAGAAATACAAAGAAACTCATTTGGCCGGGTACAGGTATAAAATAAAATCTTTACTATTTCAGCAACATTTCTGCATCCTGCCATAGGCGTTCAGCTCTCTTTGGGAAGCAGCTCTTTCAGTCAGAGAGAATTCTCTCAGCAGGTGGCAGCAGCTTGCAATCTTATCTGCTGGTTTCCCCAGTCTGGAGAAGCTGGCAGTAAAGGTTGCAAATAGTTAATTTCATGATCATGGGGTGCTTGGCAACTGGTTGTAAATGCAACAGTTTGTCAAGCAACCAAAGTATAATCATGCGACTACAGAGGTAATGTGCAACATTTTGTGATAGTTGAAAATGTTTTACTGACCATAAAGTACTCCTTCCAAGGCCTTTGTAATTCTAAACCATAATTAAATGTAGTTTTAAATTAACAACTATCTATACTTTATACACTTTTATTTATTATATTTAAGTTCTAATCTTATACTATCAGCACAATTAAAACCATGATGTATGCGGTATCTGCCATCCCGCATTAGATGGGCGTCTCATGAGAGGGAGCAAGGGAGGGAGAAACGACACGAGACAAGGTTTCCTCGGGATGATGAGCGCGCCAAATGCCTCGGCACTGGCTCTTTTATTATGCTTTTTCACAGGGGGGTGAAATTCTTCAAAGCCCAGGGTAAATAAGACATTCATGAATTATAATAGCTTAGGTCAGCAGGAAATACATAAGATTTATAATAGCTCAGGTTAGTAAAGACAACAGGGTATCAGAAAGCGTAATTTATAGGAATTCAGGTCAATTAAAACATCATTCTGTATTGACAGCTGTTTAAACTCCTCTTCTCTTTTGCATGCCTGGCAAAGATCACTGAAGAGATAGGAGTCTTTATATTTACATGAGAAAGATACAATGCAGACAGGAGTCTGATGTTTACATGAGAAAGATACAATGCTAGGATGGTACAGAATTGCACTGATAGTTACAACATCTCCTCTGTTTTTATTTTTTTATGACGAGTCTTCTTCCTTGTCCAAGAAAACAGGAACTACTTTTCTGAAATGTTCTCCGTCCCCGTCATCTAGGCAGGCGTGTGACCCGTCAGCATCAGGGTTGTCCAAGGAGCAGTAACTCAGCAATGATATTTCTTCATCCGATGTTAAAGACATAACATGAGCTTGCAATAACACATCAGCATCAGTAGTCATGGAAGATAATTGATCTTTTTTAAAAAATTGCAATATTCTATTAAAACAACAAGGTCCTATAATACATATCAATATAATGATTATTAATGGTTCTGCCAACGCAGTTAAAAGGGTTGTAAGCCATGGTGAAATAGAAAACGAACCTTGATACCAATTATACATGTTTGATCTTTCGTATTCTCTATCTTTTAAGCGTTTTTCTAATTCATTCATAGAATCCAGCACGACTCCACTGCTATCAGCATAGAAACAACATTCTTCTTTAAGCGCAGCACACAATCCCCCTTGTTTTAAAAATAACAAATCTATACCTCTACGATTTTGCAAGACTACTTCTGAGAGGGATGTCAAGGAGTTTTGCAAAGCTACAATTGATTTTTCAATACGTAATAAATCATCATCAATGGCTGAACCCAGAGCTGTAATTCTTTTGTCAGAAACAGCTAGTCCTGCAATGCCCGTTGCTGCGCCCGTGGCGCCCAGAGCAAGCAGTAGACCTAAAGTGAGAGTACTAATAATTTCCCGTTTTGCTCTGAGGGGGTATTCCATGGGTGCCTGTAAGGATAAAAAATCATCAGAGTTATACACATTAATTTTTGGTACAAGCCATACTTGAATACAAAATGATTTGGATTTAACAAGTTCATCCCCATAGACACATGCTGTGAGACCGGTGTTACAAGCCCAGACAGAATTTTTGCCAGGGATAAAATACATTCCTTTTAGGCGTGATGTTAAATTTCCTCCTGAAGAGGTGTAGACTGGAGCATATCCCCCAACGGTGTGGTAGCGGCCAAGGCGATGCTTAGGAAGATATAAATTACAATGATAGCTATTAGAAACATTATGACAATATTGTGAGTAATTGGATGGAATATTTCCCAAACAACAACCAACCCCAGTGATGGAAGAAACAGTAATAGTGGAGTTTCTCCAACGGCAAAGTTCATCTGATGTGGAATTAACGATGGGTTCTTGGGAAGCGATGGCTTCGTAAAAAGGTGGAGAGGCAGAAGCACAAAGCCAACATGTGGAGGCAATGAATGAGTTTGAGGAGTTCAACAAGGCATAGGAAGCTTTGATCAATGGAATCAATGGGTTAACTTCTTGTGCTATGGGTTGCAGAAAAGGGGATTTAATAGTCTTTTCATGTGGTCCCACTGGGTCAAAGCGAGGGAGTTCAATGTGACGTTGAATGTAAAAAATATTTCCATAATGCTCTCCTGGCCAAGGTAATTTTAAGCGAGCACCCCATTTCAAGCCAGTGTCCCATAAAGTACTTTCCTTGCCTTTGTCTGTGAACCATATGGTTACTGGGTTGCATCTGGGCCATTTTCTATCACTACATGGAATATTCCGTGTGGTGCGAGTGACAGTAATGAGATCACCCTTAGTGCCCGGATCCCAATAAATGTGTCCAGTTGGAACACACGACCAGTCTTTGCAAAAGTAATCTGATAACCCCCGCAGTCAGAAAGTCGTTGAGCAGGGGACTGAGTGTTAGAAACAGGCTGTCCAGGGCATACATAAAACCTATTTTTTTTCACAAATCTATAATTAGGCTCTGTTGTATGAGAGGGTGAATTGTAATCGATGGAGCCTACAAGCATTTCTGCCAAATCGAATTGAAGTGGTGGGTAAAAGTCTTCTATGCGAGAGAAATTGGTTGTGAAGTTTAAACGAACGCCTTGAAAGTCAGTTATAGTCCACGTAATATTGTATCTTCTATGAGGCTTCTGTGGATCGTCATGGGCAGTTCTTTTGAAGCGTCGTTTGTTGACAGGATCAGAGTTTGGGTAAATAAAAGCATGACAGGTAGGAGAAAGAGCTAGGGACAAGTTAGTTGTGGAACATTTACGATATGAGGAAGGAATACAATTAGTAGAAAAAGGATAATAATTACAATAATGACAATGAAGATTAACTTGATCATTCATTAAGAACGTTAAGTGGGGTGGGGAAACCCTTGATACAATATAAGGACATTCAGATCCCCCTATGTTTAGATTAAAAAGAGGAAAAGATTTTAAGGTTCCTTTCCATAGGAAGAGTAAAGGAGAAAAAAAAGAGCGAGGGGTAAAGTGTTCTTTAAAATAAAACAGAAATTGCAGAGTGAAAACTTATGGATAGCATTTTCATGACATACCCACGTGGAACAAGTATAATAGCCTTCTGTTAATGAAATGATTTTAACACGAATAGTCTTTTGACAGGAAGCATAGGTTTTGTTGAAGTAAGGTAGAAATTGCAAAGAAGATATAGGCAAGAATATCAGGAAAGATTTTTAAGATACAGATGTAGCAGATAAATTCCCATGATAGGGTCTTACTGCCTGACCAGGGATTCAGAGAGTGGTTTTGTCTGGCAGTAAGATCGCAGCGTTTCCTCTCCCCCAAGCTCAGCAGGACTCTGCCAAGCAGAAGAGAGTTTTGCAATGCTGGGAGGTTTGGGGGTTTTTCCCGCAATGAATACCAATTAAGAGCACGTTTCAGAGATAAGTGAGCTCATTACACAATAGCCTAATAACCTGTCCCCAGGCTGTTGCAGGGAATTCCAAACTTGTGGATTACATCCCATCTGTTACAGAAGTCCTGAAAAGCAGAACTTGTGTAGGCAGATCCATTGTCTTCTTTGATTTCTTTTGGACGTCCCAGCGAGGCAAAGGTACGAATTGAATAATTGTTTTACAGCTTCTCCCCTTTGAGGAGTAGCCAAAATAAATCCTGAATATGTATCTATTGAAACGTGCAAATATTTCCATGGGGCAAAAGGTGGATACTAAGTTACATCCATTTGCCAAATTTCACAAGCTTTTAATCCTCTAGGATTTTACTCCTATGGGAATGGAATGTAGCAGCTTCTGCCTGAGTTAGAGAAAATTAAAAAGTTATCATAACTTGGCAGGGGAGATTCAAACACACTCCCTGCTTCTATTTTTTTGATGGACTTTTAAAGCCTCCATAATTTTCCTCCAAGTGACCAAAAAGCCAATAGGTGCACGAGGAGGACAATGGAGATATTCACCAATTTTTTGCCAATTGGAAAATTTTTAAAGACCCTTCCTCTGAATAATTGGGACAATGTTGCCACACATAAGCCAATAACGTAGCAATAGATTTCCTTTTTATGGGAAAGCCCTTTAAATTAGCAGAGTATTTAGAAGAAGCGACTAGCTCTCTCAATTCCTTCTGCTGTTGAGAAAAGCCTCCACCCATACTTACTAAAGTCGAGACCATCTTTCAGATCCGATGAGGTGCAATTCGCTCAGGCGCCTGGCGATGCACAGCTCCAACCGAGCTGATAAGTATGGGCGCGCCGCTGCGTATCCCCCTTAGGGAATCACGTCGGGGTCACCAAAATGCGGTATCTGCCATCCCGCATTAGATGGGCGTCTCATGAGAGGGAGCAAGGGAGAGAGAAACGACACGAGACAAGGTTTCCTCGGGATGATGAGCGCGCCAAATGCCTCGGCACTGGCTCTTTTATTATGCTTTTTCACAGGGGGGTGAAATTCTTCAAAGCCCAGGGTAAACAAGACATTCATGAATTATAATAGCTTAGGTCAGCAGGAAATACATAAGATTTATAATAGCTCAGGTTAGTAAAGACAACAGGGTATCAGAAAGCGTAATTTATAGGAATTCAGGTCAATTAAAACATCATTCTGTATTGACAGCTGTTTAAACTCCTCTTCTCTTTTGCATGCCTGGCAAAGATCACTGAAGAGATAGGAGTCTTTATGTTTACATGAGAAAGATACAATGCAGACAGGAGTCTGATGTTTACATGAGAAAGATACAATGCTAGGATGGTACAGAATTGCACTGATAGTTACAACAGATGTACCATCAGCATTGAATGATGGCTCAACCACTATCGCTAAGTTTTTTTTAACAAAATACAGCCTGTTACACAAACTAAGGGCCAAAAGAATGAAAGAGAAAAAATAAATTAAATCTACCTGACCGTTATTGCTGATGATGAGCTCTTTCACTGAAGAGATGACATTGGATACTCTCTAAACATACTGCAGAATATGTCATTGCTCACGCAACTTTCAATTTTCTCTTGTTGGAACAAAGTCTACTCACGTCCCAGGCAGCCAAGCACCTATTATGGTTGCTGTGTCTGCACTTTCTTCTTTTTCATTCTTCTCTGACTTTCTCTTGTTCACCTGTTGAGAAACAAATGTCAGTCAGTAAGACATCAGTAAGAGAAGGCAATTAAATTTTGTATTTACATTCATTGGAGAATAAGGGGTTACAAGAGAATAAGCTGGAACAATTGGGAATACATATAAGAGAAATGCCCCACATGATATGGGGTATATCATCCACAGAGATCAGTTTGGCCTCAAAAATACAAGGTTGTACTGAGCATTATTAGATGTGATTATTTTGATTATAAATTTTGTGAACTGTTTCTGATGAAGTCTTAGATGCTTTTCTATCATTTTTATTGATTTAAACTGTTGCGTTGTCCAGTTGTCACTTACTTTAATTGTCTGTAAGCCATTGAAACAATTGATAACAGAGACCAGTCAGCAATAAAGACAATCAAGGGAGAAGGAATTGGTTGGGTATGGAATTAAGATCATAAAAAAGTTAAAACAGATCTGAAGCTAGAGTAGAAGATTGTAAATTATAAAAAAATATAGGATATGAGAGAACTAACCTATAAGAAGAATAAAATATGTCAGAATAAAGGTTAACATGGAAAACAGAATAGTGTTTAGAAAATTATGAACAGCTAATAGTAGACACAAGATAAACATACCAACTATATATTGGAGAGTGATAACTTTTTTGGTAAGTTTTCCAATAAGAATCAATGTTTGTGAATCTTGCTTCAATCTACAATCCCTACTACTACTACTATTACTACTACTACTACTACTTCCGAGGTGAAAGCTGGTGACTGGTGACATTACTGTTGTCCAGGGGATGCCCAATTGGAGGCTCTTTTCATGTTACTATTAATGATCCCACCAAACTGGTACCTATTTATTCATATTTATAGGCTTTCAAAC
The DNA here is from genome assembly GCA_033807585.1 of Hydrophis major. Taxonomy (NCBI): domain Eukaryota; kingdom Metazoa; phylum Chordata; class Lepidosauria; order Squamata; family Elapidae; genus Hydrophis; species Hydrophis major. The sequence continues at coordinate 211,881,763 of CM066330.1, read as the reverse complement.
TGCTTGGTCGGCAGGAGCTGGCGTGAATGATGGGAGCTCTCCCTGACATTCAGCAGAACTTAAGCTTCAAATGTGGGCTTGCAAATTTACTCACCATCCTAATCATGAGCCTCTGCATTTCTACTACTATCCCTGAATTCATGATAGATATAAATATATATGTACTTTTTTTCTTTAACAAAAATACACATGAATGCAAAAAAAAAAAAAAAGTTCAGAAGCAATTTCTGAAGGAACATATATAGACCAATACGAGCACAAAATAATATAATCTGCCTTCTCCTTAGCTTTCTTTTTTTCTTTGTCGAACTGCTGCGAGCATCCAGAGTGGGAGGTGCTCCAGTCTTGTGTCATACAGGCTGAGCTATAATTGAAGGAACACCCTCCTCCACCACGTGACTCCTGCAGGCGTTCCCCCAGTTTTAGCTCAGCCTTCGACAAGCAGCTAGATTCGTGTCTTGGCCGTTTCAGATTTCTTGCCTAATTCTTGTATCAGGTTTGCATTTCTTTTAATCCTTGTTCCTTGCCTTAATTGTGTGGTCCCAAATTTCTGCCAGGTGAGTTTTTTTGCCTTTAGGGGGAATTAGGGGGAGTCAGAGCTTTTGCCCCTCCCTTCCTTCTCCCTCTGCCAACCTTAAATTGCGCTCCCAGGAGCAGACCTTTCATTCAGCTTTATTTACCATTCGTTGCGTCTTCCCCCCACCAACGCAATCGGAAAAAGCTCTGCTTCTTCTCCCAGCTCTTTATTTTTGCCTTTTCCCTCCGTTTAAGGGCTGGTGCGTCTCTGTACTATTAGCGCCACTAAGGACGGCCATTTTAGGCGCGCCTAGTGGTCGGCGCCATTTTGACTGACCGAGTTGAAGTTGGATGGTTGCTGGTAGGCCCTCAGCGTGAAAGGACACGTGGAGCCTGATTTTATTGAGAATACCGTGGCTCCGGGCCCTGTTATTCTCCGCTGCCTTCCTGTGCCTTGTTGGTTCTTGTTATTGATTGCCCGCAACTTACCCAGAGATGCAGGCATGTACCTTCCAAGTTCGCTGGGAGACTGCCTTAGGAGGCCTTCTCAAACCCCTGTTTTTGTCTGTGGATATTACACTTATATTTTTATATAGGGGTTGTTGTTTTCTCTGGCCTCAGCGTTGGATTTGGCTTCCCCTCTTGCACTGTTGTTATTTAGCTAGTTGTTTACTGAGTTTCCTTCCAATTTGATTATCTTCAGGCTCCGTCCACCTTTATATATATATTAAAAAAAAAAAATTAAAAAAAATTTTTTTTTATTATTCTTGACCTGTTACTAGTAGGTAGATAGTTAAGGGAATTTTCCCTTTTCCTTTCCAAAAGGGGGACGTGGCCCAACCTTAGGAAAATCAGCTAGAGCGATAGACCGAACTCCTTGGCGCACCAACCGCCTCTCCTATATTCTTGGTATCATGGCAGGGGGAAATCCGAGTGGGCCTTCCTTAAAGGCCAAGTCCAAGACCCACTATTTGCGTGCAAAGGACAAGGATTCCTCCAGTGCCTCCCAAAGGGATGCCTTGAGGCGTCATAAGGCTCTGGAGAAAGAATTTAGCAAACGTTCAAAGGACTCGCCTTCTGTAGATCTGGCTCCTCCCTCTCTTTCTGTGCATTCCCCCTCGCCCGGACAGTCTTCCCCCTCCAGATGTAGTTCAACATGGAGTCTCCAGTCCCCTCGTGCCCCCGAGGCAACTTTTACACCAACCGCAGCGGGCCTACGCCAAGACCCGGCTTCTTCTAGAATCCCAGACAGTATCAAGGAGTGGATGCAGCTCGCCATCTGTCAAGGGATTGCTGAAGGCATGCAGCAACTATCAAGGACAGAGCCTCGGGATGGCACCTGGAATTACATCCGTGTCCACTAGACCTATCGCCGGGTCGGCTTCCCAGCCAGGACAGGTACCTCTCCAATTGGAAGTTCCATGTCTGGAGATTGTGGAGGCCCTGGTGGAGGAGGAAGGGGACTTTCCGTCTGTAGGGGAAGAGGAAGGTTCCGATAGAGGGTCACTGCACTATTCAGAGCCCCTATTTGCACTGGACCCCATGGAGGAGGAAATGTCCGAAGACGAAGGCATTTCCCCTGAGCAACCAGCTATGGTGGGCCTGTTCAAACCTCAGTTGTTTAAATCTTTATTATTTAAAGCTAAAAACATTTCAGGTCTTCTTTCTCCGTCTGCTTCAGAGCTGCCTCCAGCTGCCCTGGGAGGTCAAGAAGACTCCATATTCACTCATCCGGTCATTGAGACTGAGGTAATTCCTACCCCCCCCCAATATTCTCTGATCTCGTAGCAAGATAACTGGCATCGACAGGCCACTCTCCCGCCCCTTCTAACCAAGATAAGAGGCTGTTCAATCTCGATCCGGAATTCTCAGCCTTGCTCGCTACTCCGGAGGTAGACGACCCTATTATTAGATTGGCTTCTTCTTTTTCCAATCCCACTGATGCTCTGGAGGCACTTAAACCTGAAGATAAGCGTATGGAATTGGTGCTCCGGCGGGCGCATCAGTCAGATGCCTGGGCCATAAAGTCGGCCACAGCTGCCTTTTTTACCCGCTCTTCCATAAGGTGGCTAAAACAATTAAAGCAACATGTCCCCGCTTCCAACACCAGAGCCCAGCAGGACATCGCCAAGCTCCTGGCCGCGGCTGAATTTGCGGCTGATGCCACCTTTCACTCCGTGAAGTTCTCGGCCCAGGCCATATCCTCACACGTGGCTGTCCATCGGCTACTCTGGCTCCGACAATGGCACGCAGATGTCAAAAATAAATCCAAGCTAGCCTCAGCTCCCATCTCGGGAGGGAAGCTTTTAGGCCCTGCTTTAGAACCGTTATTAATGGAGACGCGTAATAAGAAGAAATTTCTACCGTCCCTTTTTCGTAAACCAGAAGCCAGAGAGTCCCAGCCATTTCGGAGGGGCTCCTTTCGTCCCTTTGTCCAACATTCCTTCTCCCCTAGATATCAGGCCTCAGCGTCCTTTTGGCCGGCCTATCAAGACAGAAGCGACTCAGGTGATAGAGGCAGGAGGGGGGAGGAAGCTACAGGAGGCCTTTCAGAGGTTCAGGAAATAGGGCATCCCAGAGACCCAGATAGATCTCCTACCTCCTATCCCATTGGCGGTCGCCTTAGACGTTTTGCTGACCAATGGGAAACATCCATTTCGGATATTTGGGTCAGAGACACCGTTAGATTCGGTCTTTCTCTCCAGTTTCATTCTTCACCACCGGAACATTTCATGGTTTCTCCCCTCTCCAGGGACCCGACCAAGCGGGAGCTCATGTCATCAGCTATCAAACATCTCGCAGATATTAGGGCAATCCAGCCCGTACCTGCCTCACAGCGGGGAGAGGGGTTCTACTCCCTCCTCTTTCTAGTCCCTAAGCATTCTGGAGGCTGGAGGCCCGTTTTGGATTTGAAGAGGCTTAATCGGTATATTGTCCGACATAGATTTAAAATGCATACTCTTCAATCCATTTTGCAGAGCTCAGAAAGGGAGACTGGATGACTTCAGTAGATCTATCCGAGGCTTATCTCCATATCCCTATCCTTCCCTCGCATTCAAAATACTTGAGGTTTTGTTATAATAATCAGCATTTTCAGTATGTGGCCCTTCCCTTTGGCCTTGTTTCAGCCCCAAGGACATTTACTAAGGTGCTAGCAGCTCTAGCAGCTCACCTCAGGTATTTTCCAATCCGGCTTCATTGTTACCTTGATGACAGTTTAATTGTTTCGCCCAACCAAACTCAGGCTACATGCGACACTGCCACCAACCTTTCAGTGCTGCAGGCTCACGGTTTCCTTGTTAACTGGGAAAAGAGTCAACTTATCCCTTCCACCCGTATAGCCCATTTAGGAGCTGTCATTGATTCGGTGATGAAGAAGGTTTTCCTTTCCCACGATAGATTCGTCAGCATACAAACTTCTGTCAAGTCCATTAGGCGGTCTGGTAAAGCCTCTTTACTTGATTTATCCAAGCTACTGGGGAAACTAGTTTCCTGTATATCTATTATTCCATGGGCACGTTTGCATTCTAGATCATTGCAGTGGTTCCTTCTGCCGTATCAACGCTTCAGTCAGAGCAACTCCAACATCGTGGTGAAGGTCCCTCCAAGAGTCCTCACCTCTCTTCTATGGTGGACAAAACTTCTATCAACAGGGGCCATCTGTTCAAGGATCCTCCAAGAGTCACGCTCAGTACAGATGCAAGTCTCTCCGGATGGGGAGCCCATCTGCACTCCCTTTCAGCCCAGGGCATTTGGTCGGCCGCCGAGTGGCGTTGCAGCATCAATTGGCTGGAGCTCCACGCAGTGTACTTGGCCCTGAAGGCTTTCCTCCCTCAGGTACAAAGGAATCACATACTGGTTCTAACCGACAACACCACAACCAAGGCGCATATCAATCGCCAAGGGGGCACTCATTCTCTTCGTCTCATGCGAGAGGCCGAGCAGCTGTATCGATGCTCAGAAACACACCTTCTATCCATCAGAGCGGAACACATTTCGGGAGCCTCCAATGTTCGCGCAGATTGGCTCAGCATGGCCGCATTGGACCAAACGGAATGGTGCCTTCATCCTCTTCTGTTCAAGCAGGCAGCAACGATCTTCGGCCTGCCTCTGGTAGACCTATTCGCATCTCCGCACAATGCCCAGACACCATGATTTTTCTCTCGCTACCCCACCAACAGAGCGGAGAATTACGATGCCCTGTGTTGCCCTTGGCCTTCCGGTCTTCTGTATGCCTTTCCTCCTCTCCCTTTGATCCCAAGGGTGATTCGGAAACTGGTTCTAGAGAGGGCAGAGATTCTCCTAGTAGCTCCATATTGGCCCAGGAGACCGTGGTTCGCAGACCTTTGCGATCTGTCGGTGGCCCCACCATGGCGGATTCCACGGGACAAGATCTCCCTGTCCCAGGGCCTTCTCATCCATCCGGATCTGCAGTGGCTTCAGTTGGCCGTCTGGAGGTTGAGCGGGAAAAGCTAAGATCGGAAGGTCTATTGGCCCAGGTCATCACTACCATCATGGCAGCGAGACGCCTTTCCACCACTCGCATTTATAATGCAACCTGGGACTGTTTTTCCAAATGGTGTCGTAAATCTTCTATCGACCCGCTCTCCCCTTCCATTGCACAGGTTCTGGCTTTCCTGCAAGATGGCCTAGACAGGGGTCTTTCCCCTAACACTCTGAGAAGACAGGTTTCGGCTCTCTCGACGGTGGTTTCCGGCGACTCGTCTGCGCCACTATCCCACCATCCTCGTATCAGAGCCTTTCTCAGGGGGGCTTCTAACCTGCGCCCCCCCCAATGGTTCACAGATACCCGACTTGGGACCTTAATAAAGTCCTTACAGCGCTGACTAAATCTCCCTTCGAGCCTCTCAGGGAAATTTCGCTTCAGTATCTCACCCTTAAAGTGGTGTTTCTCGTAGCAATAACTTCAGCTAGAAGGATATCTGAAAATGCAGCTCTATCCATCAGAAAGGACCTGTGCGTTTTCCATCCTGATCGAGTGATTTTACGGCCTGATCCTGTCTTTATGCCTAAAATCAATTCGGCCTTTCACAGAGCACAGGAATTGGTCCTGCCTAATTTTTGTCCAAAGCCCCTGTGGGAGAAGAAACGGCAGTGGCACACCCTCGATGTGCGCAGAGCTCTCCGTATATACATCCATCGAACTCAGCCTATCAGAAAGTCTGAGTCTCTTTTCCTCTCCTTTCAGCCAAAGACAATGGGATGCAAAGTCTCCCCGTCTACTGTAGGTCGCTGGATTAGGGCTGCCATTTCTAAGGCCTATCTGGCTCAAGCTCTACTGGTTCCTAGTGGGGTAACCGCTCACTCTAACAGGAGTGCGGTTACTTCGGTAGCCTGGGCTACTCAAGCTTCCATTCATGACATCTGTAGGGCGGCCACTTGGGCCTCTCCATCTCCATTTATACGACACTATAGAATTGACACTTATGCCTCCGCTGAGGCTTCCTTTGGTAGGCGAGTCCTTCAACAGGTGGCGAGAGAGCCAGAGGAAATTCCAACCCAGATGGAGTCCCGCCCGTAGGACAACATGCTTTGGTATATCCCACTCTCTGGATGCTCGCAGTTCGATGGAGAATGGGCGTTGGTTCTTACCTGATACGCCTCTTCTCGTTGAACTGCGTAGAGCATCCAGCCCCACCCTTTTTATTCCGTCTGGTAGAGCATTCTGTTTCGGCCAATGATACTGTTTATGGTTGTTGAGAGTTGTTTTTTCCAGTTCCGTTAGAGAATTGTTGCTGTCCTCTCATCTTTGTAAAACTGGGGGAACGCCTGCAGGAGTCATGTGGAGGAGGAGGGCTTTCCTTCAATTATAGCTCAGCCTGCATGACACGAGACTGGAGCACCTCCCACTCTGGATGCTCTACGCAGTTCAACGAGAAGAGGCATATCAGGTAAGAACCAACGCCCATTTCCATCATGGAACTACAATAAACGCATATCATACATGAATGGTATTTATACCGATACTGAAATTTTTTTATATCTAAAAATACTGTAGTGCGCATGTTAAGCAAAAGAAAAAACAAGAAGCAGGAAATAAGTTATACCCTTCTACATATTTCTGGTAAAACATTTTGACCACCAGAATCCACACAGGTATTGAACACCCTAAAAAGAAAAAAAAGAAATACAAAGTGCCATTGAGTGTCATAGTAAAAATAATTAAAACCAAAAAAATTAACATGATTGAAAATGTTACTCAGTCCTTTAGTGAAATTCTTACAACTAGAATATGTGGAGTTTATTCCAGCCCAATACCTGTTTATTAAATAAATTAACTATGATATGGACAATTAAATCATCTGAATAATCAGTATGAAACTTAATTCATAATTTTACAGCAAGGGTGTCAAACTCACGGCCTGCAGGCCGGATACATCACATGCTAGCTCTGCCCCCACCTGGTTTAGCAAAGGGGAAAAACGTCCCGATACGTCATGTGATGACACTGTGACAATGCGAGTTTGACATGCCTGCCTTACAGCCTTCATTATATATTAATGCTCAGAGTACTGGAAACAAACCACATTATTATTATTTCAAGAGTGCAGCTTTGATTGAAGATATATCTGAGACACTGTTGGATCAATCTCATTAATAGAGCAATTGAAGGATACAATTTTTATAAAAGAAACACAGCATGTTGAATTGGAGGAATTCTTCAAGTTTTGATTTTGGGTTGCAGTAATAGGGTGTCTCATTACTTTACCAAATAGCTTCTCTGATGTATGAGTTTTGAAGAAATTCATATCAGAAACCAGAAACAGACTACTCCAACTACTTGGATTAACTTTGGTACACAAATAAAAACGTTCTTTGAAAAACATATTAGGCAAATCCAAAGATCCATTACCAATGGAAGAATACAGGACTGCAGGGAAAAGATCACTACATTAGGTGGCAGGAAATTAATAAAACATATTCACAAATGCCAACTAGTGATAAAAAATACAATATGAATTCATTAATCTTCTTCCGCTTCTTCTATTCAAACAGCCACATTGGTTTAACCAATTGGGAAATATGAAAAACTTGGAACAAACCAGATTGAAAATTTTAAAAGAATTCTCAGAAGCAATGAACAGCAGACATAAAGACCTAAAATTGGACATTACAAAGATCCAAAGTTAACACCTTCACAAAAAGCATTTTCCCAAACACCCGGGTAAGATAGAACCATAAATCTACTATCCTAATTGTCAGACAGTCTGGGAATTATCACCCACGTACCATATTGCAAATATAACAAGTAAGCAAGCAAATGCATACATACTAATAATTGATAACCATCTATAGTGAAACAATCATGGCAAAAGAACAATACTTTCCTAATGAACCATCTCATCATATAATTCTCAATTCCACCAATCTCAAAAGTTGCAATCAAAATTCAGATAAGACAAAAGCACCATCTTATCAAATAAATTATCTACCAGCATCAAGAATCAACCCAGTGGTGGAATTCATTTTTTTATACTACTGGTTCTGTGGGCATGGCTTGATGGGCATGGCAGGGGAAGGATACTGTAAAAACTCCAGTCAGAGTTGGTATTTACCAGTTCTCTGAACTATTCAAAATTTCTGCTACCGATTGTCCAGAACTGGTCAGTACCTGTTGAATACTACCTCTGGATCAACCAAGTGCAAAAAATACCATCCACCCTGTACCATCCAAGCCACCCCAGCATATGCAGGCTGGTATACAAAAGAATAAGTAACTCCTTCATCAAAAACAATTTCTTCAGAATTCCTACTACAATATTATTTGACAAGGTAATGAAATGACTGTATCCAGAACCCAATCACAGATAACTTCCACAACATGAAGTTGTACATGTTTATTATTATCTCATGAACTGAAATGCTTATGGAATAAGAAATCTGCTTTTATACCAATCATGATTAGACCCCTTTACCTTAAAAAAAACCTCCCTCGATATTTGAAAATTTTGAATTTATTAGATCTAAATATAATTTTACACACACACTCCCCCCCAAAAAACCATTCTACTAGGAACTGTATGTATTCTCAAGAGCTAATTTAATAATTCTTGGGTCCTTGGTTAGGACTTGAGTTTTTAAGGTTTCTACAATTAAGCTGAAAATAAAATAAAATGCCAAAGGGATAATAAAGATTTCTGGACACTAAAAATATTTTTTTTCCATAAGCAGGAAGGGAGAGAAAAAAATAAGGGCAGGATCTGGAAGAGGGAGGAGACTGCCTGTAATTAAAAAGAATCTACAGTAAAACTTCAACAAGGCTTCTAAAAGATACATTTTAACTGAAACTTGTAACTAAACAGTAACCCCAAGAAGAGAAAGTGAAAAAAAAAAGCAAAAAGAAACAGCTTGCGTGTATTTGGATTATTTGGTGATCTTTGGATTCTTGGTTATAACATTTGAATGACTAAAATTAATCGGGTGGTTGTTTAAAAATTTATGCAATGGCACCATTTCTGGATGAATTGAAAATTGAACTTAAAAAGTACAAAGAAGATGCACAAGAAGGGAAGGGTTCTTTTGGCTTCGTTTTTCAATTCTTAGAAATGGAGATTTAGAACTATGAGAAACAACAAGAAACGTCTGCAAAACAAGAAGACTGGGACAAAGAAGAAGCCATCTTTAATGAACAAGTAATTTTATGTGGGGAAGAAAAAGGAAAGGGGGGAAAGAGAATAGAGAATTTAAGATTTAAAAAAACAACCAAAGAAAAATAATTCAAAAAATAAGTATAATACTGGAAAGCAACAGAAAAGGGGAATACAGAAGAGAGAAATAGAGGTAGAGAGACGAGGGGGTAAAAAGGGGAGAGAGGAGAGGGAAGAAGGAAAGGAAAAGAAGTTACAAAGGACCAGAGCAATATATAGAGAAACAGCACCTATTTAGAGATAATAGGTGAAAATCTAACTGAAAAAGGGATTCTGTAAAGGTACATAAGATTGTGTTATATTAGTAATAGAAATAACTTTAGAAAATTGGAAACAATGTATGATTAAAATGAGGGATAAAATAGTTAGTGTAATTTAGTGAAATGTTTGTTAATAAAATAAGTGAAATAAAATAAATGAAAAAATTGAATTAGGAAGGAATGGGAACATTTTAATTAGTTAATGTTTTATAAAATATAACTGAAGAGGGGGGGATTAATTATGGAGAGCTTATAATTGCTCCCATAGAAGTATGATATTTAATTGAAAAGTTATGTTAAAGAAGTTAAGACTTTAATGAATAGTAATATTAATGACAGAATTGAATTGGAATGGAATGTGTTGTTTTAATTACATACATTTATAATTTTTTCTTTTTTTAAGAATATAGTGTGTATTTTAAGAATGTGCCAAGCAGAATCCGAATGGAAGTTATGTATTATATTGAATGTTACAACTTTAGTTCTATATTGAAGTCTAAATAAGAGTTAAATGGATAAACTTAAAAGATATAAAGGTGTCATACTCCAGTCAGTAACTTCAGGAGAAATTTTGTTTAATGAGAAAAGATAATAGATAATTGAAACAAGACAGACAAAAAATACAAATATAATGATTTGAATTGAGATGAGATAATTAAAATTGAGAAAATTAAAAGAGGGGAAAAGCTATGCAAAAAATGTAAAATAGTAATAATATATGGAATAGAATATAAAAATGAGTATGAGTTTGAATTTGTGTCTGTACGAAGAAATGTAACCCGGGATTACGCTACTTTCAAAAAAGATGTTTTATTTGTATTTTTTTTCTTTTTGTGAAAACTCAAATAAAACTTGCAAAAAAAAATCATGTATGATCACTATCTATGCATTTAGAAAAAAGGAATATAAATATATGAATATGTATATACTCCCATAGAAGTATGATATTTAATTTCTTTCTCTGAGAAAAAAAGGGGGATCAGTGCGGAACTGTTTCCTAAGCTATACGTATTGTTTCAATAGGCATAATATCTATTAATACTATGTCTAAAATAGATTGTTTTATTTATATGAGGATTGTCTCACTACTTCTTTTACTGCTCAAAACAATGTAAGCAAATACCTGAAATCTTCCTTTAGTTTATTCTTTCCAAGATTAGCTATTGCTCCTTATAAAAATGAACAAAAATCTTTCCGCACTATATCATTAGCTAACCAGATTTCTTAAACCAAGATGGCATATGTAGCTGTAACTGAAAAAATATTTTCCTGAAGCTGAAATGATGTATTGATTGACTGACTGGTTTTATAAAATGTATAAGGTCACCAAACTTTATAATCATTCTCTGTAGTGTAAAATAAAAAATACAAATATACTAGAGATAAAATACAAATGAGAAACAACAAAAGTCCAGAAGTAAAAGCTACTTTATCCAGGAAGAAGGCGGGGCTGATGTTACGGTGAGACAACAGGTGATTCAGGGGCTCCCAAAAAAAAAAAGCAGTCAAAATCCTGCAGCTGGATGGTCCATTTGCATCTAAACCATCTCAAAGAGATGGTAAACAAGGGGAGCACATCCTGCTGATCCCAGGGATATCACATATTTTTCTAGTTGGGCCAGGAAAAGCTCCCTAAATTACCTGCAGCAGAAAGCGGCCATTGAAAGCTGCTGAAAGGCTAGGACAGCTCCGGAACAGAAGAAGAAACAAAAGGAAAGTGTGTCGGATCTGGGTGAGGGTTTTGTTTTGTTTTTTTACTTTTTTTCACTAAAAATAAAAGAGCACCCCAAGGGGAAAAAGAATTTTAAGAAGATAAGAAGACAGAAGAGAGAGATTAGTAGTGAGGAGAGTGTGTTTTAAACTGTCAAATTTAATCAAGATTAATTTATTGTGATTTACTGTGATTTTAACAAGATACAAATTTTTAACTGGACTGGACTTTGTGGTAATAAATTGAGAAAGATTAATTTTAACTAAATTTAAATATTGGACTACTTTTCCTTTTTTTACCTATTTACAAACTCTAAAAGTGAAACTTTTGGAAACTATGGCAAAGAAGTAAGAGAAAGCAAAGCAACAGTGCTACCTAAAGGCTATAGAAAGAGCTGGAGAGAATTTTTAACTGGACTGGACTTTGTGATAATAAATTGACTGAATTTGTGGAAAAACTCTTTTCACTACAGGCTGTTTAGACTTAAGAGAAAGATGAATGCTGAACTTTTGTTTAAACAGGTGCAGCTCTTGTAAAACAATCTAAGCAGCTGGGAATTGAAGACAAAAGAGAAGAAGATCATTTTGACTTGGATTGTACTTTGCTTGGATATTTTGATTTGGCTTTTTGGACACTAGAAGGTGGCTTGGACTTGCTTTGTGAATTCTACTTAATACTTGGATAAAAGTACTGCTGGCTACTTTATTTTTGTTCTACTTTTTGCTTCTGATACTTCTTTTTGGCTTTTTATTTTTTATCTCTATTTTTGTTGTTCCAGTTTCACACTTATTGCATGGCTTTTTAAAAAATTGGATTATTACTAGTGGATTATTTTTTATCTGTTTTATTATTATTCTTTTTACCTTTTTGTATGGTTCCTCTGTGGATTTTGTATTTTTGATTCCTCCATCTCTATTTTTAAATTTTTATCTTTTTTTTTTTTTTTGGCATTGAGGGTATGGCTTTTGAAAACTGGATTAAGATAGAGAAGAACCTGAAGAAAACTGAGCCTGGATTAATTGCAGATATTCTCTGTTTGGGATTACAACTATTTTGAGATGAGAAAGACAGTTACAACAACATCTTCGATTCCTACTTCTTCATTAAGCCCAGCAGGTCAGAGACCAATACAAGCTATGCTACAACAGGAAAAGGAAAAGGAAGTTTCAATGCAAGAATTAAAGATGATGATGCAAGCAATACAAGACCAAGGAAAGCGTATGGAAGATAAAATGGGGAAAGTGGAAGAGAAAATAGAGAATATACAACAGATGATGATGAAGAATGAAGAAAGGATGCAAAAAATAAAAGCAGATCAGACAGAGAAAAAAGTAGGAGAAATAGATTACAGGCTGACAGTAATGGAACAAGACAATGATCTCATTGGAGATGGGCAGAGCTGATTTTTATCTAAGATTTCAAAATGTGGAGGAAGAAAAAGGGGAAAACTTTGCAGAGATTATGACAGAAATATTGGCAGAAGCTATGGAGGTGCCAAAAGAATAATGGATGGAATCAATGAAATATTTCAAGTGTATACCAGATACGCAATGAGAAATAAACTACATTGAGAAGTACATGTGAGATTTACCAAGAAGGCCATTAAAACAGAAATATTACAGAGAGTAAGGGAGACCCACTGAAATACAAAGGGAAAGTGATTACGTCTTAAAACAAGTACCGAGAAGAGTGAGAGATTTGAGAAAAGAGTATCAGTATCAGTTCTTGACAAATATTTTAATCAAGAAAGGAGTGAATTACAGATGGCTGATTGCAGAAGGCTTGATGGTCAACTGGCAAGAATAAAGACACATTGGATTCAATAGAAAAATCAGAACAATTCTGTGATGAATATTTTAGAGGAAAAGAAGAGAGAACAAGAGATGGGGAAATAATTAAATATCAGGAGGAGGTGGCTGAAGAAAGAGACAAAGAAAAAAGAGAAGAAAAGATATGAGAAGAAGGAGCAACAGGAGGAAGGGCAGTACCAAAAGAAGCAAGAAAGCAAAGAACGATGAGAGCAATCAACCCTACATATAAAGAATAAATAATGGAAGAAGAGAAGAAGTTAATATCAATAAATATAAATGGACTGAATCAAAAGAAAAAAAGACTTCATAAATTAGAAAAACTAAAATTAGATATAATTTTCTTACAAGAGGTACGTATAAAAAAACAGCATGCTCAAGTATTGGACTATCCCAGAATTGGTCATTTTTATACTTCATTGGCACAATAAAGCAAAAGAGGAGTAGTCCTATACATCAAAAATACAATAAAAGCTAAACTAATTTTTACAGATGAAGATGGGAGGATATTGATGGTGGAGATAATAGAGAACAATCAAAAGATACTCTTAAGAGCAATATATATGCACCAAGTGATAAGCAAGAGGAGTTTTGTAATCTACACAAGAAAATAATGGAATTGGAAAATGATAACATGTGTATTCTAGGAGACTTCAATGCAATAGTGGATATAGAACTGGATTATAAAACACAGAAGACAAATAAAATAACCAGGAAGACTTTGCTGAAATCTTTTTTCAAGATGGTAGAGGAATTAGGTGTCCAGGATATATGGAGAGAAATTAATACCAAGAATAGACAATACACATTCTGCTCAAACATACACTTGCCATGGTCAAGAATAAATATGATTTGGATGTCAACAGAATTAATCTCAAACGTACAAGAAATAAACACTGAAACAAGTACTTGGGCAGACCACAACCCGATATTGGTCAAGTGGAAGGGACAAGAAAAGAACAAGGTGGACTTTGAATAACTCAATTTTGAAGGAAAAGGAATTTATAAAAAATATGGAAAGAGAATTGGCCTTCTTCAAAAAAAAGAAAGGAAACTTTACTACAAAATGTATGGGATACAATGAAGGCTTATATTAGAGGATTAACTATAACTTATACAAGAAGAAGAAATAAAAAAGAGACAAACTCAAAAGATATTAGAAGAGGACTACAAGAAACTAGAAAGAGAATTACAAAAATATCCACAACAAAAGAACATTAAAAACCAAATGGACATAGTTAAGCACAAGCTGGGACTAATGGAAAAAGGAACTGGCACAAAAAATTAAGAGAGCCAAACAAAACTTTTTTGAAAATGCCAATAAACCAGGAAGATCATTAACCTATAAACTGAAAAAGGAGAGAGAACAGAAAAGGATAATGCAATGAGAATGGAACTATTTGCTATGGGAATGAAGAAAAGAAAGAAATAGTACAAAAGTACTATGAGAAATTATATGGTCAAGAGATAATCGCAGAAGTTAACCAATATCTAAAATACTAGAAGAAATTAAGTCAATGCTAGAAGGGAAAATAACAATGATGGAATTAACAGAAGCAATAAACAGATAAAACACTGGAAAATCTCCTGGTCCGGATGGGCTACCAGCAGAACTATATAAAACATTACAGGAATCTTTTGGCAGTATAACGTTGGAGGTAATGAATGAAGTATTGACAAAGGCCAAAGTACCAAATTCATGGACAGAGACATATATCACTCTTATACCAAAAGAAGACTCTGATTTACAACAGATAAAAAATTATAGACTGATATCCCCATTGAATGCAGATTATAAAATATTTGCTTCATTAATGGCAGAAAGACTTAAAAGGTATTTAAATCATTTCATACAGACCAAAATGGCTTTTTGCCCAAGAGACAAATAAAAGATAACATGAGGACAATATTGAACACACTGGAATACTACGAAGCACACCGAGAGAAGCAAATGGTGCTGGTCTTTTTAGATGCACAGAAAGCGTTTGACAATGTGAATTGGCAATTTATGCTGGCACAAATGGAAGAGATGGGCTTTGGGGACAGGTTTGTCAAAACAATTGAGGCAATATATTACAAACAATCAGCAAAAATAATGATAAATGAGGACTTGACTGGGAATATTAAGAAAGAAACTAGGCAAGGATGCCCTTTGTTGGCACTGTTATTTGTACTGACTTTAGAAGTATTAAATAAAAATATTAGAAAAACAAGGAAATAAAGGGTATAAAGATAAAAAAGAGTAGTACAAATTACAGGCTTTTGCAGGTGATCTAGTTTTTATACTAGAAGAACCAATAGAAACAGGGCCTAAGCTGTTAGAAAAGATAGAAGAATATGGGGAAGTTGCAGGATTGAAAATAAATACAGAAAAAAACAAGATTTTAGTGAAGAATATAACTGAAAAGCAAAAAAAAAAAAAAAAAAAAGAACTGACTAGATATCCAGATCACAAAAATAGTGAAATACTTGGGGATACAATTGACAGCAAGTTGTGGAATGCTTAAGGAGGATATCTATTATAGACTAAAACAGCAAATTGCAACAGACCTAGAAAAATGGGAAAATTTACAATTATCTTTGATAGGGAGAATATCAACAATTAAAATGAATATTCTACCAAGAGTACTATACTTATTTCAGACAATTCCAATGAAGTTGGGGAAAGAATATTTTGAGGACCTAAATAAAATGATATTGAAATATATATGGCAGGGAGAAAAAAACAGGATTAAACTAAAATTGCTACAAGATGCAAGAACAAGAGGAAGTTTTGGACCACCCAATTGGGAACTATACTGTCAGGCGGTGGTATTGATGTGGATGAAAGTATGGATTGTTTTAAGAAACACTAAGCTGTTAACATTGGAGGGAAACGATCTACGATTGGGTTGACATGCATTTTTATGGTATAAGAAAAACAAGGCACATGGTTATTTTCAAACACATTATTATGTACAAGATGCCTTACTGTCAATATGGGAGAAAATAAGGGAACACCACTATTTGAAAATACCAGTCTGGTTATCAACAGTGGAGCATTTATATATCTAAATGTTTTTAAAATGGGACATATTGTTAGATACAATGTTTAAATGAAAGGAGTGAACTCAAAACAAAACAATTAAATGAGCAAGGGATTGAAATGAATTGGTACTCATATATGCAATATGGGATAGATTTGGATAAATGGCAGAAATTATGGAATAGAAATTATAAATTAATAATGTCAACAGCCTATAAAGAGAACTTGTATAAGATGTTTTACAGGTGGCACCTTCACCCAGCAAGATTGGTAAAGATGTTTAAAGATAAATCAGCGAAATGGTGGAAATGTGATCAGATACCTGGATCATATTACCATATGTTGTGGACATGCACAGAAGCTAAAATATATTGGACCAAAATACACACGTGGTTGGAAAAGATGATAAAACAACATATAGACTTAAAGCCTGATATATTTTTATTGGGGATTTTGTCTGAGAACTATAGCAAAGAAATAATATATTTGATTATACATGTATTAACAGCAGTTAGAATTGTATTTGCTCAAAATTGGAAAAAATGAGAAAATTTCAATGGAGGAGGAAGTGATGAAGAAAATATTTGAATGTGCAGAAATGAGTAGGCTAACAGTAGTTAGAGAGCAAGGAGGAAGGGAGCATTATAAGATTTGGGATCTATTCTACGGATGGTAGGAAAATAAAGCAAGAAATTAAATGATATTGTAATAATGATATACTATGATAGAAAACGCTGAATAGGTTATAATATGAATGTAACCCAGTAAGATTTGGAATTTGTTTTTAAGGATAGTTGGAAAATGAAGCAATAAATTTAATGACACTGTTAACAATGGTATACAATGATACATAATGTTCAATAAGTTATGAGTGTAAATTCAATAAGAAATGTATACAAATATTATGTGCACAAGATATATGTACTCAATTGACACACTGTATAGTTGAAAGATGGTTTTATTTGTTGTTTTTGTTATAAAAATAAAAAACTTTTTTTAAAAAAGTTACTTCATCCAAAAAAAAAAATAGAGAACCCACTATTGTTCAGGCCAAGGTCTGAGGGAACAGCCAAGATTTCAAGACTCTTAAAAACCATCTAAATGAGGTACGGAACTTCCGGTTTGCGTGGCTTCGGGGCAGCAGGAATTCGCGACAGCTCACGATTCCTGCTGGCTAGCTGTCGAGGTACCCCGATCCAGATGGGTCAGGGGGTTAAGGCTGCCCTGTAGGGACAGCTGAAGATAGAGGGGAGCCGGCTAGGGAGGTGGGGGCATCGCAGACCCCCCCCTTCTCCGGAAAAACCCCTTTTTCCCAAGGCGGTGGAGCGGCGGTCAGAAATGGCCGCCACGAAGATGCCAGCAACCGGGTAAGAACTGTGCTGGAGGAAGTGTGAAAAGTGAAAGTTCTGTCTGAGCCGGGTCAAGTAACAACTTTTAAATTGCCTGGAATTGAGCTGCTTGTTGCTGGAGGATACATTGTTTCCCTAAGAAGATCGAAAGCGGCGGAGAAGCTGTCAAAGGGAACTTTCTTTTTTTTATTTTTGTTTACTCTCCCATCCCACGGAAAAAGCAGAAATATTTGGATATATTAGACATTGAAAGTGGATTGCTTTGAAAGCTAAGCTAAGAGACAAAGGGATTTTTGGACATTGAAAAATTTAAGAAATTGGAAAATTTTTGCTGGAGGTATGGATTTTTGATTATTTAAAATTGTTATTGCAAGTGGGAAGGGAGAAAAAAAAAATTGGAGCAGAAACTGAAAAAGGAGGAGACTGTCTAGAATGTCTTGGTGGATCCCAAAAGAAGATATATGGTAATTGGACCTCTTTGATTAAAAATTAATTTAGAAAGAGAAAGAGAAGAAGGAAGAAAAGTATTAACTTTTGGAACTTTTTTCTTTTTTTTAATTGCTTTTGATTGTCCTGGATTAAAAATACTTGTGGTTGTTTTGGAAAAAGTTTTCCCTTTTCATAATGGCATTGTCTGTGGATGAACTAGAGATTGACTATCAAAAATATAAAAAAGAAGATACTTTGGGCGCTTTGTTCCAATTCTTAGAAATGGCGTTATGTTCTGTTGAAAAGTTGATTATGCAGCAGAAGGACTGGGACAAGGAAGAAGAGGAAGAAGAAGCCATCTTTGATGAACAATGGGTTCCTTCCGGAGAGGAGGAGAAAAAGGATAAGAAAAAGGGGTTTTTAAGAATTATAAAAACAACCAAAAGAGAGAAAAATGAGCGAAAAGATGGAGGCAAGGTTAGAAAGCAAAGGAAAAGGAGCAAGAAAAGCGAAGAGAAAAAGCAAAGGGGTAGAAAGGGCAAGGAGAAGAATAAGCAAGAGAGAAAAGGGGGGAGGAGAAGCCTTAATGGGGGGAAGCAAGATTTAAAAAAAAAAAGTTTATTTAGAGACAATGGGTGAATTTAATTTAGATTAAAAGAGGGATTCTGGAGGGTATATAAGAGTGTGTTTTTATATGTATATTTAGAATAAAAAATTTATTATGTAATTTTAGAATCTTTTAAACAGAATCCCAAGAAAGATTTATATGTAGTATTTTTAAGTTAGGTAATGAGTTATAGATGTAACTCCAATTGTTGTACAGGAGAAGTATAGTAAAAGAAAAAAGATGAATGGATGTTTGGAAATAGAACAGACAAAGAATGTTGTTGAAAATGGTAATAATGGAAGATATATATGCTTTTCTTTTGATTTTGTATATTGATAAAAGGCAATAAAATTTTAATTGATAAATAATTTGGATGGAAAAGAGAAGTAGGGACAAGATATGAAGTTAATATTATATGAAATATTAATATTATAATCTTGAAATGTTATGTTTTATTGGTCTATCATTATTATTTTTTTTTAGAAAAGAATTTATAAGCTGTTATGCCTTGATTTTGTGTGCATTGTTTTTAGAAAACTGATAAAAATGGTTTTTATATACATATATTAAAAAAAAAATGATAATAAGATATGGAAGGAGATTTAGGTTGAATATGATGTTTGAATTTGTGTCTGTGTAAAGAGTTTTAACCCGGGAACAGACAACCTTCAGAAAAGATCTTTTAGTTTTGTCTATGTTTTATGTTTTGTGTTTGTATGTTTGTGTATTATGCTTATGATAAAACTAACAAAATTTGTTTTTTATTAAAAAAAAAGGAAAAAAGAATCAATAAAACCTTGGAGGAATGTTAGATGAGAATAATTTAAACAAGCCAGAAAGAAAAGAATATGATGACTATAAAATGGATAAATATGGAAGAGAAATGAAATTGAATAGGAGTAAAGAGAAATAATGAGAAATTTGATGAAAGATATTTGTGTGTCCATATGGGGATGGGATAAATTGGAATTATGCTGTATAAAAATATTGTTTTGTTTGACTTGTAAGGACTTACAATATTAAGAGGTTTTATGTGTTTATGTATTTACTGGTTAATGATGTGTTGTTTTATCTTTAAAATTAATAAAAATTTGTTTCAAAAAAAAAAAAAAACCATCTAAATGAGGTACAGATGAATTTCAGGAAAGATGATGTTGTCAATGGCAGTTGCTAGCATGCAAGTATTCCTAGATACCACCAAATGTAATGGCTTAACAGAGAGGACCTGAATCATGCCTACTCTGCCAGCCATTACAATCTCACAGAAACTACAAAAAACAGAAAGCCCTTTAGATCAGTGGTCACCAACCAGTGGGCTGGCAACCATTGGTGGTCCGTGAGAAATGTCACTCCCAAAGTGGTTCCCCAAAGCAATTAATCCAGACTGTGCAGGAACACAAGACTGTACCGCACACATGGCCCGTGGGAACACAAGGTCTGCATTGCAAACACAAGGTAGTGAGAGGAGGGGGGAAAGGGCGGAGGGGGGGAACTTGCCCCATTTGCCCCATATACCTGGCCTGGCCACCGGGCTGCTTCTTTCTGTTTCTTCTCCTTTTGGCTGCACACAAGGAAATTTCCTTTTAAGTATTGCTTTTAATGTTTACTCTCTACTACCACTGCATCAAATTAATCAACTCCAAGTTCCTTCTTATAAAGAGTTTTGCTGCTAGATTAGCTTTAGACTGCTAATGTATCAGGCATAAATTTTAGCATATAGCTATTCCAGCCATCAAATATAAAACGAAATACTTTCTGTTTCAACAAA
Organism: Hydrophis major; assembly: GCA_033807585.1. Classification (NCBI taxonomy): domain Eukaryota; kingdom Metazoa; phylum Chordata; class Lepidosauria; order Squamata; family Elapidae; genus Hydrophis; species Hydrophis major. Next base: position 211,861,621 of record CM066330.1, on the reverse strand, counting down.
CTTACTGAATTCTTTATGGTGCTTAGAATCTAATTCCAGCTCCCAAAATTTACAAGCCTGAAAATTCACAGCTCTAGAGACTAGAGATGATTGCCTAGATTCTAAGGGCCTCGGACAGTTTGCTACTATCAGTTCACCACAGCCATCTCAGCATAGCCAACTTACCACAACCAATTCACCATGGCCAACTCATCATGGCCACAACTCACCATGGCCAACTTGCCACAGGACAATTCACCCCAAAACAAGAATTACACTAATATCAAAAAAATGGTGGAATAGAATCATTAAAGAAAGGATGCAAAAGGAGGGACAAAATGAAATGTGAATGAGAAAAAGTAAAATAATTTTAAAATTATTTTAAATAATTGAATGGAATTGTTGAATTGTCCAATGCCAAGTTGTCCCAAGGCGAGTTGGCGAGTTGTCCCATTCTGGGTTCTAATGCTGCTTTGTAAACCCATCGTAATGTCCTGTCTGCCTGGCAATCTGTGAAGGATCTAAAGTATTTGTTTCTTCTCAGAAATTGATCAATGGAAAGCATTCCAAGCTATTCTATCATCTCCTTGGAGAGAAGCTGCAATTTTTTTGCCAGAGAGGGAAGCTTATACTTAAACCTTCTTTCTTTATCACTTGATTATTTTTTTAAAAAAAATTTAAATTGATTTTACAATTAAAACAAACCAACAACACATACATAAATGAAAGAGAGAAAAAGAAGAAAGGGAGAAAAAAATACAAAGAAAGAAAAAAAGAAAACAATTAAAAACATTCTCATCTTCAACAGTTTGTAAGACCTCTTTTATATCCTTATTTTATGCCATATACACACACCTAATCCTTACATATATCTGTGTTCACTACTATGAATTTATCCTATCCTCTTTTGCCTTTTAGTGTAAAATCTATCTTTGGTCTATCCATTTGTACCATCAGTTCCAGCTATTGTAGTATATTGAAGTATCTTTATTTTTTAATGCCAAAGTTAATTTGTCCATTTCTGCACAACTTGAAATTTTTTGAACGATCATCTCCTCTGATGGAACATGAGGTGCTTCCAACATTGTGCAAAAGCCAATCTGGCTGCTGTCAAAATGTGTATTATTATATATTTCACTTTTTTTGATATTTGCTTATCAAAGTTCCCTAACAGAATGGACTCTGGTTTGAATTCTATCTGTTCTCTTGTCATTTCTTCCAGCCAATTTCTAATTTTCTGCCAATATTTTTGAGTTTCTGTACAGGACCACCACATATGGAAAAATGTTCCCTCTTTTTTTTTTGCATTTCCAGAAATTCGGACTCATATTGGGGTGCATCTTTGCTAATCTCGAAGGAGGAAGGTGCCATCTATAAAACATTTTATAGGCATTTTCTTTGTATGCTACTGATTTTGTAATTTTATTATTTCTACCCCAGACCTTTCCCCATTATGTTATGGTGATACTACGCCCTATATTCCTACTCCAGGCTATCATGTTCCCTTTTACAATTTCTTCTTCTAATTCTACTTCTAATAAATAATTATAAAATTTTGTTATTTTTTTTTTTTTGCCTGATCCTAATAACATTTTATCTAATTGCTGGAGTTTATTGTTAATTCCAAATTCTTTCTTGTCCTGTTTATATCTACTTTGAATTTGAAGATATGCCCACTGATCAATTTTTAGTCCCCGCTCTTAAAGTTCTTGCCGCAATTTCAAATTTCCTTGTGTATCCAATAGGTCCTTATATTTAATCATTTTAGTGATATCCAGATTATTTGGGTGAATCATCGCCTCCACTGTTCAAATCCAAATTGGTATTTTTAAAGTGTTTTTTTCCGTATTTTCTTCCAATTAGTTAATAATGAGTCTCTGATTAGGTGTCTGTGGAAATATTTCTGGCTAGTTTTCCCTACATCCCATAAAAAAGCATGCCATCCCCTCTGCAAGTCATGGCCTTCTAAGAATAATATTCTCTTATTGGTTAAATTCATCCATTCCTTCAACCATACTAAAGAGACTGCACTATAATACAACTTCCAATTTGGAAGTGCCAGCCCTCCCCTGCTCTTCATATCCTGCGTTGCCTTTAAATTTATTCTAGGTTTTTTCCTTTGCCAGATAAATTTTACAGTTATTTTATTAAGTTCTTAAAAAAAAATTGTGTACTTTGATTGGGATCGTCTGAAATATATATAGGAATTTTGGAAGAATATTCATTTTAATAGCAGCAATCCTGCCTAATAATGAAAGCTGCAGCTTACCTCATGTTTCTAAATCCTTCTTTATCTGTTGCATCAATTTATCATAATTATTTTCCTTAAATGTCTTACAATGTGCTGTCAACCATATTCCTAAGTATTTAACTTTCTTTATCACTTGTATTCCCATAACTTCTAATTCTATTTTCTGTTTTTCTGTTAAATTTTTAGTTTTTAATTTTGTTTTCTTCCTATTTTAAGTCCTGCAACTGCTCCAAATTGTTCTAATTCATTCATCAATTTTTGTCCTCTTTCTATTGGTTCCTCAATGAAAAAAATCATATCATCCATAAACACTTGCAACTTATATTCTTCTTTCTTAACCTTTAATCCTTTTATGTCTGTCTAATTTGCATTAGTAATGTTTCTAATGATAATATGAAGAGCAGGGGTGAGAGTGGGCAGCCCTGTCTGACTCCTTTTTCTATTTTTATTGGGCGGGTATATTCCCCATTTATTATATTAGTCTGTTGTGTATCATAAATGGTTGTTATAATATTTTCAAATTTGGTGCCTAAATTCATATTATAATTTTTTTGGATTAAAAATTGCCAATTTAAATTATCGAAGGCCTTCTCTGCATCTAAAAACATAAGTGCAATTTGTTTTTCGGGGTGGGCTTCGTAAAATTCTAAGATATCTAGTACTATTCTAAAGTTGTTTCTGATTTGTCTGGTCAGGAGAAATCCATTTTGATCTTCATATATATGCTCATTTAACATTCTTTTTAGTCTACTTGCTTTAATAGAAGTGAATATTTTGCAATCAGTATTTAACAGTGAAATCGGCCTATAATTATATATATATCGGGGATCCGAATCCTCCTTCAGGATCAGCAAAATCAATGCCCCCCTCCATGAGTCTGGCATCCTGGCTGCCAATAAGACGTTATTAAAAACTTCTACCATAAGAGGTCCTATTTGTTCTGCTATTGCCTTGTACAGCTCCCCTGGAATCCCATCTGGTCCCAGGGATATATTGTTTTTCTGGTTCTCTATTGCTGATTTCAATTGAAACCAAGTAACGTCTTTGTTTAATAATTCTTCCATTTCTTCCCCAATTGCTTTATCCTTCACTTCATCTAAATAGTTTCTTATTCTATCTTCGTTAACATCTTCCTTTTTATATAACTCTTCAAAATACTTATGGGCAATTTCTTTTTTCTGTTCTATCTCCTGTTGTATATCCCCCTTTCTATCTATTAACTGGTATATCAATCTCTTTTCTTTCCTTTTTTTAGTCTATATGATAGCCATCTCCCTGGCTTATTAGCATGCTCAAAATAAGTTTGTCTAGTTGTATTCAAATTTATAATCATTCTCTCTTGTTCAGTTAAATTCAATTTATGTTTAATTATTATTATCTGATTCTGCAATTTTGAATCCTTTGGGGAACTCTGTAATTGAGTTTCTAATTCCTTAATTTTTTGTTGTAATTTGGTTTGCTGGGCGTATTTTTCCTTATTCCTCTTGGCATTATAAGAGATTGTTATATCTCTTATTACTGCCTTCATTGTATCCCAAATGTTTTGTTTCGCAGTTGCTCCATTATCATTTTCCTTTAAGAAATAATTTAATTCCTCCTTGAGTTTGTTGGTGTATTCTTTTTCTCTTATTAACTGAGTATTTAATGTCCATTTTTTCATGGGTTTTCCCCTACCCTTCCATATTATCTGAATTGGATTGTGATCTGCCCATTCATTAGGTAAAATTTCAATCCCTTTTATCTCATTTACTATTTCCCATTCATCCATGCCATATCAATTCATGTCCATATTTGATGAGGATTTGAATAGAATGTAAATTGTTTTTTCTCAGGATGTAATCTTCTCCATACATCAATCAAATTTAACATCTTATCATTTCCATACATATCTTGGGAAGCTCTCTCCCCCCCCCCCTTTGTTCTTCCCCCCATTACTGTGGTCTTTTTGATAATCAGCAATAGAATTAAAGTCTCCTATGATACAAATATTTCTTTTTTCCAATCCTACTATTTTTCCATAAAATGCTTAAAAAATTCTTTTTGATCTCCGTTCAGGGCATAAATCACTACTAAGAGAATCCAGATCTGCAAAACCAGAGTTCTTCCCTCAGAATCTGACCATATTAAATCTGCTTTCAAATCCTCTTTATCATATACTGCAGTCCCTTTCTTTTTCTCCATGTCTGCTAGTACGGTGAATAGCTTCCCTAATTTCGGACATTCTAGGTATTTTTCATCTGTTTTCTTTATATGAGTTTCTTATAGGCATATTATATCAGCATTTTGTTGATTAGTTTAGCTATTATCCTTTTTCTTTTTATCATCGAGTTTAAACCATTTATATTAATTGATAGTAGTTTATTTTCTTCTTCCATTTAATTAATTCAGTTTCTCTCTTTGTCTTGTAATGGCTCCGGTCGCTTCATGTATGGCTCAGAGGGGTTTGAAATGGGTAGTGATGCAGCTGCAGTGCGGCTTCTGGTCCGTGGTCGTGTCTCATCTTCTGTGTAGGTGTGAGTCTGCTTTCTACGTGGAAGTGTGGTGGTGGCATCTTGTGTGGCTCTCAGAAGTGTTTCTTTCCCATGTGGCCAAATTATGAAGGTGTCATCTACATATCTGAGCCAGAGTTTGGGTTTGTGGTCATATTTTTCTAGAGCTTGTGTTTCAAAGTGTTCCATGTAGAGGTTAGCGATGACAGGTGAGGGGGGTGATCCCATGGATGCTCCTTCCATTTGTTTGTATTTTTGTCCGTTGTAGATGAAGTATGTATTGGATAGGCAGTGGGGGGTTGTATTTGTTTTGGATGGCTGTCAAGGCTTCTTTTATTGGCACTTGGGTGAAGAGGAATATGACATCGAAGCTCACTAGTAGGTCACTGGGTTGTAAGTTTTGTTTCTTTATGATCTCGATGAACTGGAATCAGTTTCTTACGTGTGAGTTGATGGATTCTGCAAAGGGCTGTAGTTGTTTGGCGAGAAATTTGGCTAGGTTTTGTAGAGGTGAGCCTATGGAGCTGACTATTGGTCTAAGTGGGGTTCCTTCTTTGTGTATCTTGGGGAGACCATAAAGTTTAGGGCATCTGGATGATTTCTCTCTGGGTATGATTCTTTGCTGGATTTCTTCACTGATGGGGGAGGCTTTTATTTTGGATCTGGTTTTTTCTAGGTAGGTGGTGGGGTCTGCCTTTAGGGGTTTGTATGTGGGGTCTTGGAGTAGGTTGGTTAATTTGGATTGGTAGTCAGATGTGTTCATAATCGCGTTGCCCTTGTCTGCTGGTAGGATTATTATGCTGGTGTCTTCTTTCAGGTTAAGTAGTGCAGTTTGTTCTTCTTTGGATAAGTTGCTTTTGGGTGGTTTGCTAGTGCAGAGGATGTTGGTGATTTTGAGTCTGATTCTATTAGCCTCATCAGGGTTGGTTTTGGTCAGGCTGGTTTTGACTCCGCATATGATGATTTCTGTGGGGATGTGTTTGGGAGCGACAGCAAAGTTGAATCCTTTAGAAAGGACCTTGGTTTCGGCTTCGGTGAGGATCTTGTCTGAGATGTTGTGCACTGTTTGTTTCATGTGTGGCTGTGAGGGGGAGGAGTTGGTTTCTGGCGTTGTAGTTTTCTGAGTTTGTTGGTGTGCGTGTCTGTCTTGAGGGTGGTCTGTGTTTCGGCTCTCCAGACAGCGAGCTGTTTGGATTTGTCCCAAAGTAAGGGGTGAATCTTGTTGCTGAGTCTGAGGTGAAGTGTGAGGAGATCTTTGTTGATTTGGTCTAGGAGAAATCTTTTTGTGTGAAGTTCAATTCTAATTAGGGCCAATTCTGTTCTTTTTAGGATGCGTTTGGTGGCTGCTGTGTTGGTGTGGAATTTCAATTGGAAGCTTGTGGGAATTAAATTTTGATCTCAGCAGTTGCATAGGAATGCGAGGTCACATAAAATGGAAGCTCTTTGGACTTCAAGTTTTTCATAAGTCCTGGTCAGATGGTGGGTTTTCTCCCCGTAGAGGTGCAATATTTGTTTTCTGATTTGTGTTTAATTCCCACAAGCTTCCAATTGAAATTCCACACCAACACAGCAGCCACCAAACGCATCCTAAAAAGAACCTCAATTAGATCAGTATGCTTCCCTAAGGGCTGTTAAGTGGTTTATATCAGTTATATTGTTACGATAACTTCAGGGTTTCTAAGTATCGCCTGTGGCGCCACACTGTCTCTGTTCCGTCAGCTTCGATCTTCCCGTCTCCACTTCAATAAAGTCTATCAGAATAAAAATCAAATGAGATAGTCCAAATCCTCCATAACTTCCAGGCACCTTCCAGACGCTAGTCTCCCAACCTCGTAAACTTCCCTTTTTACTCGTTATTGTCCTCTCTCTCTCTTCTGTCTGCCAAGCCCTTTCACTTTCACTTGCCTCGCATCCGCTTTTTGGCCGCTTTCTTTTAGGGCTCCAGACAGACACTTGTAACAGCCTTATAAAAGTCTATGGCATTCCAATCCTCCTCTGCATCGCTAATTTTCTCTGCCACACTCTTCCCCAATGATCTCACAAACTGTCACTCACTCGCTTCTTTACATCGGTGGCAGTCCGGACTTCGGAGCCGCCATTGATAGCGGGCTGTTTCTTGCTCGTTGGGCTCTGGAGGGCTCCTCTTCGCTGCAGGGGGGTTGCCTTCCCCACACTGCAACCCAAATCTCCCCCACGCCGGCACAAATCTCTCTGGGACTCGTGCACCCTCAAAGGATTGCGCCAACCACAAAACGAGATTAACTGAAACCACAGATGGGCTTCTGCACCTCTGTTCGTCCTTGCCTTGCCACCGGAAGTTCCTTTATCACTTGATTAAATACCACTGCAAGTGGAATGTTTAGATCAAAACTGCACACAGAAAGAAAAGCCGTTTCTTTGTTTGCAGGTGTGGAAGCAATTGAATTCAGATTGATTGCTTTTGCTAATTTTCCATCAAAGTTGGCTACAAAGTAGCGTAAATAGTCTTTCATGGTTTCCTCAAATTCTTACATTGAGATATGGCTGTTTTTAGGTCAAAAACTGCAACAAAAGAATTAATTAAAATGCCAAAGATTTCTGTCCATATTTCCTTCAATTAGTCATATGTTCAATCCTACCATGAAGCAATAAGCCCTAGTAGTATGTATTCTTGTTTTTTTTCTGTCTTTGGTAAACGTTTAGGAACTTTATGAAGATGATGATATAGAAGAACGAGAGGAAAAGCAATGCCTTTGTGCTTTATGTCCTTCAATCTTTTTCATAACAGCTATAGCAATATCACTTAGATATATATACTCCTTCACAGTGCTGTAAAGCCCTCTCTAAGCAATTTACAGAGTCAGCATATTGTCCCCAACACTCTGGGTCCTCATTTCACTGACCTTGGAAGGATGGAAGGCTGAGTCAACCTTGAGTGAGTCAGAATTGACAATGGGCAGGGTTAAACCTCTTTGATCTTGTTCAAGACTAATAAAATTTGCTCCTGGGAGCATTCCTCAGAATTGAATCCTGAGAGGGATTCCTTTTGAGCCACAAACATTTCTGGCCTGAAGTCTGAGTCTCCACAATGCCTTTAAAATATCAAATTAAATTAGCTCAGGCTTTTGTCACTCTACCTGTGTTACTGAATTTGGCAATCTTTTAGAAGTAAAGAAGGGACACAAAATAATAGTTTAAACTTAAAGCAATGTTTTGTTTTTTTCAACCTTGGCAACTTTTTAAGATGTGTGAACTTCCATTCCCAGAATTCCTTAACCCAGACACGTTGGCGAATTCTGGGAATGGAAGTCCGCACACCTTTAAACCCTGGTTTAAATTCTATCCACACTCAGTGTCCCCTGACGTTAATAGGTCAGCAAGCGTCGAAGAATCCGCGCCAGTCTATTTGCACCTCCAACGCCAGGCGGCCATCTGAAAAACGCTGGCCGAGAAGGCCTTTGCCTTTTACGCCACCAGCCCCGCCCGCTCTTCCTCCCAGAGGCGGAAGCCTAAAGGACGTCGAGGCAATCCCAGCGTAGGATTCCAAGTCAGCTATCCGAGTCAGCAATCGCCACCTGCCTCTTCAGACCTCCGGTAGGTCGCACCGGGGAGGCAGGCGGAGATGAAACGTTCCACCTCCTTCTCATGTTGACAAAGGACAGGAAAAAGTTAAGAGGGGGCCAGAGCCAACCGCGCTGCCTCGTGAAGAGAAAGCGCATCAGATTCACCTCGCCAGGCTCAACTCATCGCTGCCTGCGCCAAAATCGCAAGAAGCCACGAAGTGAATCGTCGTCGCGACATGGCTGTCAACGTGCAGGAGAACGAAGAAGCGTTGGAATCCAACGCGCGCGGGAGGGGGCGTTCCACGGCTGGAGCGCGTGCTCCGACTGCTGCAGTGGGGGTGGCGGGTCGTCGCCACTGCCGCCCTGACAGAGAAGTCGGCCTTGCTTTTCATTTCCATTTCACGTCGGAATCGACGTTAGGCAGATAGAGGGGAAAGTGTCGCGAGATGCTCGCGGGACGGATGGTTGACGGCAGGTACCTCAACTCCGCGGGCGGATCTCGGGAGAAGCCGCGGTCAGCTGTCCCTGCGGAGACAAATCGACTGCAGGTGGAACATTTGGTCCGTACAAATGCTGAAGAAGCTTCTTGGATGAGAAGCAGAACGTCTTCAAAGAAAAAACGGAAAGTCCAGTTGCCTCTTTAAAAAGCATATTTTTGCTTATCAGCATTTCAGGAATATTGGGCATTTGGAAAAATGCAGGCACCCTGATTCAGACAGAGGAAGGCGGGCGAAATTGCTCTGGTTGGCAGAGCCAGACGCAGAAGCAAAACGGCATGAGAGGCTGCTGCCATTTGGAGACCATCCGGCTTGAATGCCCCCACGTCCTCTTTTAATCAGCAAACTTTATGGGAGAGATAAGCAATTCAGTGTAGGAGTCTCGAAATTCCTGCCATTCTCTTGCTGTTTGGTGGACTGAATGGCGTGAAGAAAGCATATGTCAACAAGTCACAAATCTATACATCTCTAATGCAAATATTATTCAAAATGTGTATATATTCATTCAATTTTTAATCCATTGTATTTTCTATTAATGTGTCCCATATTTCATGATATTTGCCTATACACAATCTTCTATAAGCAATTCACTCATGACTGACAACAGCAACCAGGTTTTCAGTCCATTTTCAGTCCACAGAGTAAAAGGGGACATACATTTATCTTCCCCAAAACCAGTCTTTTGGTCATAAGGGCATGAAGAATCCATTTATATTGTTCAGTTTTCAAATTCCCTGTACTGTAGTATGTAATATGTCTTGAGTATGTAGTTCAAGAGAATGTTACTGTACCTGTATGTAGTTCAAGAGAATGAATTTACAAATCATGTTTACAAAATCCATTACTTGTTAAGCATTTATGACTCTTGATTTTAAAATCAAAATCATTTCTGTGTCATATCAATCACTGCTTCATATTTATTTTCCAGGAGTATATTATTCATTCATTGCTTCTAATATCAATGTCAGCATGATATCTTTTGCTAGCTTGCTCAGAAGAAATTGCCAATAAAGGAGAATATCTTGTCCTATGAAAAAATAATGACATTTAATTGAACTAGAACTAGAACAAGAATTTCAGTAAATATAAACAAGGAAGTTTATACGCAATATTTATATGTATATTTTTCTTTATTTGAGTTTGATTTTCTTTAAAAGGAAAAGTTAAACCACTTATTTTATTATAAATTAAACTGAACAATATACAAGCAAGAAAAGCAATAAAAAATTTTAATATTAAAATGCAATGAAAATGGACTCATCCTAAAGTGTTTAAGTAATGCATTGTAGAATCCATTCTACAGAATTCAGAATATTTGGAAATTATCATCGATCTCAATGAAAAGTGTTCCTCTTCTTTTTTTGCCCCCCTTTTTTCTTATGTCAAGTTGCTTCAACAACTTTGCTATAATCTATATTTTACTTATCAGCTTCCTTTCCTCCATGCCAAATTTTATCTAATTCTTGGTAGGTCATGTTAAAACCAAATTGTTTCTTTATCTTTTTTGTAATGCGTTTGTATCTGCACATAGGGCCACCATGCTATCTCTTTTCCTTGAATTTGTATTTGATTCCTACCTTTTAACTCTCCGGTTTGATGTAATAGATCTTTATATCTTACAATATTATCAACATTTGAATGTGTAACTGCCTCCATTGTAGATTACCACAGTGGGACCTTACAGTAATGTACACTGCTCAAAAAAATAAAATGAACACAAAAATAAGACATCCTAGATCTGAATGAATGAAATATTCTCATTAAATACTTGTTCATTACATAGTTGAATGTGCTGACAACAAAATCACACAAAAATTATCAATGCAAATCAAATTGAGCAACCTATGGAAGTCTAGATTTGGAGTTATACTCAAATTTAAAGTGGAAAAAAACACTGCAGGCTGATCCAACTTTGATGTAATGTCCTTAAAAAAGTCAAAATGAGGCTCAGTAGTGTGTGTGGCTTCCACATGCCTGAATGACCTCCCTTCAATGCCTGGGCATGCTCCTAATGAGGTGGCAGATGGTCTCCTGAGGGATCTCCCACATCTGGACTAAAGCACCCCCCAACTCCTGGACAGTGTGGTGCAACGTGGCAGTTGGTGGATGGAGCAAGACATGATGTCCCAGATGTGCTCAATTTGATTCAGGTCTGGGGAACGGGCGGTCCAGTCCATAACATCAGTGCCTTCGTCTTGCAGAAACTGCTGACACATTCCAGCCACATGAGGTCTAGCATTGTCATGCATTAGGAGGAACCTAGGGCCAACCGCACCAGCATATGGTCTCACAAGGGATCTGAGGATCTCATCTCGGTACCTAATGGCAGTCAGGCTACCTCTGGTGAGCACATGGAGGGCTGTGTGGCCCCCTAAAGAAATGCCACCCCACACCATTACTGACCCACTGCCAAGCCGGTCATGCTGGAGGATGTTGCAGGTAGCAGAACGTTCTACACGGTGTCTCCAGACCCTGTCACATGTGCTCAGTGAGAATCTGCTTTCATCTGTGAAGAGCACAGCGCCAGTGGTAAATTTGCCAATCTTGGTGTTCTCTGGCAAATGCCAAACATCCTGCACAGTGTTGGGCTGTAAGCACAACCCCCACCTGTGGACATCGGGCCCTCATACCACCCTCATGGAGTCTGTTTCTGACCGTTTGAGCAGCCACATGCACATTTGTGGCCCGCTGGAGGTCATTTTGCAGGGCTCTGGCAGTGCTCCTCCAGTCCCTCCTTGCACAAAGGCAGGGCTGTTGCTGGGTTGTTGCCTTCCTACAGCCTCCTCCACATTTGCTGATGTACTGGCCTGTCTCCTGGTAGCACCTCCATGCTCTGGACACTACGCTGACAGACACAGCAAACCTTGTCACAGATCGCATTGATGTGCCATCCTGGATGAGCTGCAGTACCTGAGCCACTTGTGTGGGTTGTAGACTCTGTCTCCTGGCTTCCTGTAGTTTGCAATTTTTCCTTTGGAAATCCATCCGTACCACCACACCATTTAAAGGGTATTCATCCCAAATTGTATAACTAAAAGACTGTAGAGATTATCAGTATTCAGGTCATGGTTATCCCAAAAGTGTTTTTTCAGGAGGCAGCTGGTCTTCCTTGTTTGTTGTTTTGAAGATGCTTTGCTTCTCATCTAAGAAGCATAACCTGAATAACAGAATTTCTACAGAGATTTTACAGAGATTGTGTAGATTTTATCTATACAATTTGGAATGAGCATCCTTTGAATGATGTGGGAGTAGGAATGGATTTCCAGAGGAAAAATTACAGACTAGAACCAGGACCACTATTCGGGTGACCCTGAGGACACAGATAAACCTCCAAGTGCTTCAATGACCTTCTAAAAGAATGCAAATTACCAGTTGTCTGCAAAGAATATAAATCCTTCCATTCCCCACTATCCTGTCAGAGCTGAAGAGCCTTCTTGGATGAGAAGTAAAATATCGTTTTAAGCTAAATGTGGATTCATATTTGGCTGAAGGATAAATCAGCACCAAATACTAAAAATATTTATCAAAAAAAATGGATACAAAATTGCACTGAAGATTATTATTGCTGAGGCATGTATAAAGAGTTATCAAATTCCCAATCATAATTACAAGTGTCTTGAGGGCTAAGACAAAGATTTGAAAAAAAATCAAACAGAGATTAGGTCTTCGGTATGAATTAAGTTACAAATTCCTAGGAGCTTCTGCTGAAAGGCTCATAGAATTGGGCTGGAAACATTTTAACTACTTATTCAGTATAAATAATGAATGTAAATATATGAAGTAGTCACCATTATTTTGAAAACAATCCATATCACTCCAGCAAACATGAAGAAAAGCAACAGGATACCAGCCAGAGAACATATTAAAGCCAAATAAATGTATTTTATTTATTTTTTTTATTTTTGTCAATTGCTTACAAGAGAATAGGTATAAGTAAAAACATAGTTATGAATACATGGATACATATTAGAAAAATAAAAAAATAAAAGAAACAATAGGACAGGGACAGTGGGCACGTTGGTGCGCTTATGCACACCCCCTGCCAAATAAATATATTTTTATTTCGTTATAATTTTTCTCTAAAAGCAAAGATTAAAGTACAAACAAAAACCTCAAAAATAAATGGAATCATATACTAGGAGGGAAAAAACAATACAAATATTTAACATTAAAATGCTATGAAAATATACCTTTCATAAGGTGTGTTATGTAATGCACTCTGTAGAATCCATTCTATAGGATCCAGAATAAAACTATTTAAGACGACAATAAAAAGTTCATGATTGCTCCTGGCATATTTTCAATATTCCTGCCCCAAACAGCTAGAGCAGTTAACCTCTTTCTAGAGTGCTTAGAAACAGTATCATACAAAACATACAAAAAGTATCAAAGACATATTTTGAGGAGATAAGTAACAAGAAGAAGGAGCAGGGAAACAAAATTCTCTTCTTCAGTTTTAGGGCATCTGTATGCTTCACATTTCTCACCTTTGAAGATTTTAAAGCTTTTATGTTTTTCTGCGTAATAGAAGTATCATTACGGCAAACAAAGTAGCATGTAATGCAATGGCAATATAAATCAATGCCATTCAGTACTCAATAAATATTGTCTGGGATATGAGCCTTTTATTTACATGCATTAGACAGACTGCGAGGTAGCAATGAAGATACAATGAAATCAAAGAGAATATTTGAGTATACTGTATACTTTCAGCACCAACATGAATTAAAATTGTTCAGTTGAATCAGAGTATCTGCAGGGGAATATTTTTGAAAATTTGGTAATAAAATTGACAATATTTACTTATGCTAATAATAAATCATTTTCAGCATTTAGATGCCACAGCTGTTCTTATACCAACTATGATCCATCAAATTTTGTATTTACTTTTTGTATTTATATATTCAAATTTTGTATTTATATGTTCACTGTGACTGAACTGGTTGGCAAGTATTCAGAGTCTCAAATATTCAGAATGAGAAAAGCATCACAAGTTATAAACACACACCCCTAAACATTCTTTCTGTATATACTTTAAATTCAAAGAAATACAAAGAAACTCATTTGGCCGGGTACAGGTATAAAATAAAATCTTTACTATTTCAGCAACATTTCTGCATCCTGCCATAAGCGTTCAGCTCTCTTTGGGAAGCAGCTCTTTCAGTCAGAGAGAATTCTCTCAGCAGGTGGCAGCAGCTTGCAATCTTATCTGCTGGTTTCCCCATTCTGGAGAAGCTGGCAGTAAAGGTTGCAAATAGTTAATCTCATGATCATGGGGTGCTTGGCAACTGGTTGTAAATGCAACAGTTTGTCAAGCAACCAAAGTATAATCATGCGACTACAGAGGTAGTGTGCAACATTTTGTGATGGTTGAAAATGTTTTACTGACCATAAAGTACTCCTTCCAAGGCCTTTGTAATTCTAAACCATAATTAAATGTAGTTTTAAATTAACAACTATCTATACTTTATACACTTTTATTTTTTATATTTAAGTTCTAATCTTATACTATCAGCACAATTAAAACCATGATGTACCATCAGCATGGAATGATGGCTCGACCACTATCGCTAAGTTTTTTTTTAACAAAATACAGCCTGTTACACAAACTAAGGGCCAAAAGAATGAAAGAGAAAAAATAAATTAAATCTACCTGACCGTTATTGCTGATGATGAGCTCTTTCACTAAAGAGATGACGTTGGATACTTTCTAAACATACTGCAGAATATGTCATTGCTCACGCAACTTTCAATTTTCTCTTGTTGGAACAAAGTCTACTCACGTCCCGGGCAGCCAAGCACCTATTATGGTTGCTGTGTCTGCACTTTCTTCTTTTTCATTCTTCTCTGACTTTCTCTTGTTCACCTGTTAAGGAACAAATGTCAGTCAGTAAGACATCAGTAAGAGAAGGCAATTAAAGTTTGTATTTACATTCATTGGAGAATAAGGGGTTACAAGAGAATAAGCTGGAACCATTGGGAATGCACATAAGAGAAATGCCCCACATGATATGGGGTATATCATCCTCACAGAGATCAGTTTGGCCTAAACAATACAAGGTTGTACTGAGCATTATTAGATGTGATTATTTTGATTATAAATTTTGTGAACTGTTTCTGATGAAGTCTTAGATGCTTTTCTATCATTTTTATTGATTTAAACTGTTGCATTGTCCAGTTGTCACTTGCTTTAATTGTCTGTAAGCCATTGAAACAATTGATAACAGAGACCAGTCAGCAATAAAGACAACCAAGGGAGAAGGAATTGGTTGGGTATGGAATTAAGACCATAAAAAAGTTAAAACAGATCTCAAGCTAGAGTAGAAGATTGTAAATTATACAAAAATATAGGATATGAGAGAACTAACCTATAAGAAGAATAAAATATGTCAGAATAAAGGTTAACATGGAAAACAGAATAGTGTTTAGAAAATTATGAACAGCTAATAGTAGACACAAGATAAACATACCAACTATATATTGGAGAGTGATAACTTTTTTGGTAAGTTTCCCAATAAGAATCAATGTTTGTGACTCTTGCTTCAGTCTACAATCCCTACTTCTTCTACTACTACTACAACTACTACTACTACTACTAGTACTACTACTACTACTTCCGAGGTGAAAGCTGGTGACTGGTGACATTACCGTTGTCCAGGGGATGCCTAATTGGAGGCTCTTTTCATGTTACTATTAATGATTCCACCCAACTGGTACCTATTTATCTATTCACATTTGCAGGCTTTCAAACTGCTTGGTAGGCAGGAGCTGGCGTGAACAATGGGAGCTCTCCCTGACATTCAGCAGAACTCGAGCTTCAGATGTGGGCTTGCAAATTAACTCAGCATCCTCCTCACATGAGCCTCTGCATTCCTACTACAATCCTTGAATTCATGATAGATATAAATACATATGTAGCTTTTTTTTCTTTAACAAAAATACACATGAATGCAAAAAAAAGTTCAGAAACAATTTCTGAAGGAACATATATAGACTGATACAAGCACAAATTATCTGCCTACTATTGGCTTTCTTTTTTCCCCACCATGGAATTACAATATATGCATATTGTACATGAATGGCATTTATACCGATACTGTGATTTTTTTCTATCTAAAAATACTGTAATGCCCATATAAAGCAAAAGAAAAAACAAAAAGTCTGTTGGTTGCCTTTTATCGAAGCTCTATAGAGAGCATTTTATCTTATTGCCTCTGTGAGTGGTTTAGGAGTTGTACAGAGGTGGAGAAAAGGGCACTCCAAAGAGTGATAAAAGGGGCACAAAAGATCAGCGGATGTTCTCTTCCCTCATTGGAGGATTTGTATAACATGGGATGTAGAAGGAAGATACAAAAGATCTTGAGTGACCCTTCACATCCAGGCCACTCGTTGTTTGAGATCCTACCCTCAGGAAGACGATATAGAGTGCTGAAAGCCAGGACAAGTAGATTTAAACATAGCTTTTACCCAAGTGCTGTGATCAGGTTAAATGCAGAGTTATGAACCTGGTGGTCTTAACATATATATATCCCGGTTGTATAGTTTTTTAACTGTTATTTGTTTTAATTTGTTTTACATTGTTATTTGTATATGTTTTTTGGTGTTGTTCAGTTGTATGTTGTGAAAGAGCACCTCATTTCGTTGTTCTCAGGTTCTGAGCACAATGACAGGTTCTGAGCACAATGACAATAAATTTATCTTATCTTATCTTAAAAAGCAGGAAATAAAACAAGTTCTACCTTTCTTTTACATATTTCTGGTGAAACATTTTGATTGCCAAAATCCACACGGGTATTGAACACGCTAAAAAGAAAAAAAAATACAAAGTGCCATTACACTTGTCTAAGTAAAAATAATTTAAACCAAGAAAATTAACATGTGATTCAAAATGTTGTTACTCAGTCCTTTAGTGAAATCCTTACAGCTAGATCTTAACAGACTAGAACACTGGGCCATATTTAACAAAATGAAATTCAGTGTAGAGAAGAGTAAAGTCCTTCACTCAGGCAAGAAAAACCAAAAGTACACATACAGCTGAAACTCGACAAATTAGAATATTGTGCAAAAGTTCATTTATTTCAGTAATGCAACTTAAAAGGTGAACCTAATATATGATATAGACTCATTACATGCAAAGCAAGATAGTTCAAGCCGTGATTTGTCATAATTGAGATGATGATGGCTTACAGCTTATGAAAACCCCAAATCCACAATCTCAGAAAATTAGAAAATGACATGCAATCAATAAAACAAGGATTGTACAAAGAACAATATCAGACCGCTGAAAAGTATAAGCATGCATATGTACTCAGTACTTGGTTTGGGCCCCTTTTGCAGCAATTACTGCCTCAATGTGGCGTGGCATGGAAACTATCAGCCTGTGGCACTGCTGAAGTGTTACAGAAGACCAGGATGTTTCAATCGCAACCTTCAGCTTTTCTGCATTGTTTGGTCTCATGTCTCTCATCTTTCTCTTGGCAATGCCCCATAGATTCTCTATGGGGTTCAGGTCAGGCGAGTTTGCTGGTCAATCAAGCACAGTAATCCCACAGTCATTGAACCAGATTTTGGCAGTGTGGGCAGGTGCCAAGTCCTGCTGGAAAATGAAGTCAGCGTCCCCACAAAGCTCGTCTGTGGAAGGAAGCATGAAGTGCTCCAAAATCTCCTGGTAGATGGCTGTGTTGACCCTGGACTTAATGAAGCACAATGGACCAACACCAGCAGATGACATGGCTCCCCAAATCAGCACAGTCTGTGGAAACTTCACACTGTACTTCAAGCATCTTGCAGTGTGTGCCTCTCCATTCTTCCTCCAGACACTGGGTCCTTGGTTTCTAAATGAGATACAAAAGTTGCTTTCATCAGAAAAGAGGACTTTGGACCACTGAGCAACAGACCATTTCTGTTTTTCTTTAGCCCAGATAAGACGCTTCTGACGTTCTTTGTTGTTCAGGAGTGGCTTGACAAGAAGAATACGACATTTGAAGCCCATGTCCAGGATCCGTCTGAATGTGGTGACTCTTGAATGCACTGACTCCAGCCTCAGTCCACTCCCTGTGAAAGTACCCAACACTTTTGAATGGCCTTTTCCTGACAGTCCTCTCCAGGCTGCGGTCATCCCTGCTCCTTGTGCATCTTTTTCTTCCACACTTTCTCCTTCCACATAACTTTCTATTAATGTGCTTTGATACAGCACTTTGGGAACATCCAACATCTTTTGTAATTACCTTTTGAGGCTTTCCCTCCTTATGGAGAGTGTCAATGATGGTTTTCTAAACAACTGTCAGGTCAGCAGTCTTTCCCATGATTGTGATTCCTACCGAACCTGACTGAGAGCCCATTTAAAGGCTCAGGAACCCTTTGCAGGTATTATGGCTTAATTAGCTGATTAGAGTGGGACACTTTGAGCCTAGAATATTGAACCTTTTCACAATATTCTAATTTCCTGAGATTGTGGATTTGGGGTTTTCATGAGCTGTAAGCCATAATCATCTCAATTATGACAAATCACAGCTTGAACTATCTTGCTTTGCATGTAATGAGTCTATCTCATATGTTAGCTTCACTATTTATGTTGCATTACTGAAATAAATGAACTTTTGCACGATATTCTAATTTTTTGAGTTTCATCTGTATAGACTGGGTGAAACTAGGCTTAATAGCAGTAATTGTGAGAGGGATGTTGGAGTCTTAGCGGACAACTAGCTAAATATGAGCCAGCAGTATGCAGCAGCAGCCCCAAAACCTAATGCAATCCTAAATTGCATTAACAAGATCAAGTGAAGTGCTAATACCACTAATACAATCAAGATCAAGTGAGGTGGTAATACCACTCCTTAAACCCTTAGTAAGATCACATCTAGAGAACTGCATGCAGTTTTGGTCACCACACTATAAAAAAAGATGTTGAGACTCTAGAAAAAGGACAGAGAAGAGCAACCAGGATTATTGGGGGACTGGAGACTAAAACATGAAGAACGGTTACAGGAACTGGACATGAAGTGAAGAGTGAAGAGAAGGACCAGGGGAGACATGATAGCAGTGTTCCAATATTTGAAGGGCTGCCACAGAGAGGAAGAGGTTGAGCTATTTTCTAAAGCACCCGAATGCCAGACAAGGAATAATGGATGGAAATTGAACAAGGAGAAATTTAACATGAAAATAAGGAGAAACTTTCTGATAGTGAAAACAATCAACCAATGGAACAGCTTGCCCTCGGAAGTTGTGGAAGCATCATCACTTGAGACTTTCAAGAAGAGATTGGACCCCCATCTGTCAGAAATGGTGTAGGGTGTCCTGCTTGGGCAGGGAGTTGGACTAAATGACCTACAAGGTTCCTTCCAACTCTGATTATCTATTATCTGTTATCTGGCTATTTTGTGGAAACTATTCCAGCCCTAATACCTGTTAATTGCAGAAATTAACTATGATGTGGACAATTAAATCATTTGAATGATCAGTATGAAACTTAACTCATAACTTTACAGCAGGGGTGTCAAACTCATGCCCTGTGGGCTGGATGTGTCACATGCTGGCCCTGCCCCCATCCAGTTTACCAAAGGTAAAAAAGTCCCAATACATCACGTGAGGACACCAAGATGACACAACCCCTGCTTTACAGCCTTCTTTCTTTATATATTAATGCTCAAAGTACTTGAATCAAACCAAATTACTATTTCAAGAAATTTGCAGATTTGATTGAAGAGATATATCTGAGACATTGTTGGATCAATCTCATTAATAAAACAGAGCAATTAAAGGATACAATTTTTATAAAAGAAACAGAAGCATGTTGCACTGGAGGAATTCTCCAAGTTTTGATTTTGGGTTGCAGTAATGGGGCATCTCATTACTTTACCACATAGCAACTCTGATGTATGAATTTTGAAGAAATTCACATCAGAAACCAGAAACAGACTACTCCAACTACTTGGATTAACTTTGGAACACAAATGAAAATGTTCTTTGAAAAGCATATTAGGCAACCCAAAGACCCATTACCAATGGAAGAATACAGGACTGCAGGGAAAAGATCATTACATTTGGTGGCAGGAAGTTTAATAACACATATTCACAAATGCCAGCTAGTGATAAAAAATATACTTCATTCATTAATCTCCTTCCACCAAAACAGACACATGTTTAACTATCTGGGAAACATGGAAATCTTGGAAGAAGCCAGATTGAAAATTTCAAAACAATTCTCAGAAGCAGTGAACAGCAGACATAAAGACCTAAAACTTGACATTACAAAGATCCAAAGTTAAAACCTTCACAAAAAGCATTTTCCCAAACACCTGGGTAAGATAAATCATAAATCTACTATCCTAATTGTCAGACAATCTTTGGTAATTATCACCCATGTACCATATTGCAAATATAACAAGTAAGCAAGCAAATGCATACATATTAATAATTGATACCCATCTATAGTGAAACAAACATGGCAAAAGAACAATACCTTCCTAATCAACCATCTCATATAATTATTGATTCCACCAACCTCAAAGGATGCAATCAAAATGCAGATAAGACAAGCACCATCTTATCAAATAAATTATCTACCAGCATCAAGGATCAATAACTTGCAAAAAATACCATCCCCCCTTATGCTTCACTTTTTCCTTCCGGAGCCCCAGCGAAGACTTCTGGGAGAAAAAATGCCCCGCCAGTAGGCTCCCCTGAGGCCCAGAAGACCCCAAAGTGCTGCAAAAAAAGAGCCATGCCCACAGAACCAGTTGTTACAAAATTTGAATCCTACCCCTGCATCCACCCTGTTATCATTCAAGCCACTCAAGCACATACAGGGCTGGTATACAAAAGGTATCCTTCATCAAAAACAATTTCTTCAGAATTTCTACTGCAGTATTATTTGACAAGGTAATGAAATGACTGTATCTAAAACCTCATCACAGAGAACTCCCACAACATGAAAGCAAACCCCAGCTATATGTTTATCACCATCTCAATAGAGACAAAATTGTGTTTTGTGTTATTCATATCTGCACAGAAGATTAAGAGAGGAAACCTGGTTGCACTATTGAGACATCTGGGTTAAAATGAATGGAAGAACTAGTTCCACCCAATAAAGAAGTAGGTGGTATTTCCCAAAAGTAAACTGCAGATTTTTCAAAGAAGCATTGAACAGTACTAATATTTCCATTTCCATTTTCAAAGTTACATACCAAATATAACTAGCTTGAGGAAGTTACCTAAAAAGAAAAAGAAAAATTATTCTGGAAAGTGAGTTTCTTACAAAGTGAGCATGCAGAAATTATTAGCTGAAATTCTATACTCTGAGAACATTCATATAAAATATTTTAATTTTTTTTATTAAAAAATGAGTTTTCAACTTAAAAACCTATTGTACAATCAAGAAATTACAGTTTTAAAAGAATATAGATTGATCTATACTCATTCTGAAATAAATGTTTGATTAACTTTTCTTTTAAAAATACAAAAAATAATGGTGACTTTAAAATGATTTTAATTTTAACAAATAAATAAATAACAAAGAAGAGTCATTTATTTGTAGATGTATTCTTTATTATAAGCTGAAGTGCAGTACAATGCTGCCAGACATAAGCAGATGACACACAAGAGAAACACGGATAGTTCCTGAATATATTCCCATTTCAGGAAAATCCTAATTAAACTACCTCCAAATAACTCTCTGATTTAAAAAAAAGTTATCTCTTTTCCTAATATATATAGTGAGCACCTGAGATTAAGAACTGGCAGGATCAGGAATTTCCTGGCTGGCTAATGAAGCTCCATCTGAGGAGATGCAGATTTAAGCAAGCTCACTGCTTGTTCACTTTTGTCACTGCTTGCAGTTGAAATCGTAATTTTGCGCTTCTCTGTTGCTCCCAAATAGTGTATATGAAACTTGAATGGTTCTGAGTTACTTATACTTCTGCTCCTCCCTCCTCACCCAAAAAAGATACAACCCAACTACCAATACTGACTGCTCTATTTTGTAGTTTCTTCTTCAAGTTCACTCCTTCTGCTTGATTTCACTTTTCTTTCAGCTATCTCCCATTTAATAAATTCTGTCTACAATTATTATGGATGCTCACACTGTCAGGCAGATATTTAGACCAGATTTAGGACTTTTGTCCTGCTGAGTCCTTCCCAAGGTCTTGGGATAGGCCAGTGGTGATTTTTGATGTTGTTAAAGGTATTGCTGCAGGATAAAACTCTTCCAAGTAAAGCTGCCTTTTCCGATGGACTGATAGGGATTATTATTCCTATTACTATTGGTATTATTACCTCACCTTCTTTTAATATAAAGATATCAATTGACTATTTGATCAGTGGCTGTAGCAAAATGCCTATAAAATTACACAAACCAATTACAAGCAGGGTCATGACTGAGTTGCCAAAATTACTTCTTAGATTAAACACTCTGCCAGAGGTCTGAATCTGAATGAAGTAAGAACTACTGGGATCATCAAATCAAGAAGGTTTGGGAAAATAAATGAGCTAAGATCTTATGGGACTTTAAGAACCAAACAGAGAGGCATCTTGTTCATAACATGTCTGATATAACAGTAACTGAAAGTAAAAAAGTCTAGTTCATTGATGTTGCTATATCAATGATTCTAGGATTGAGGAAAATCAATTGGCAAAAAATTATAAAATACCGGAATTTGTAGATCATATTTGAATGCTTTTTCATATTTGAAAATTTTGAATTTATTAGATCTAAATATAATTTTACCAAAAAAGAACCCCATTCTACAAGGAACTGCATGTATTCTCAAGTGCTAATTTAATAATTCTTAGGTCCTTGGTTAGGACTTGAGTTTTTAAGGTTTCAACAATCTTAGACATGGATCTAACTGTATATTACTCATAATAGGTGAGGCATTACCTTGACCTTCGGTAAAACACTACCTTGATATGGTTTGTGTACTCTGAAGAGAATGAGAGCTATGCCACAGGTTCAACCATATTAGACAGTTCTCATCAGAGAATTTAGACATTGTCTCTCCAGGGGTGGGATTCTACCAGTTCCATCTGGTTCTTTTTCACACTTATGACCATTGCAGCATCCCCATTGTCATGAGAGGCCAGGCGAGAAGAAATGCCCCTTGACATGAGTCATGCCCACCAAGCCACACCCACTAACTAAGCCATGCCCACCGAACCAGTTGTTAAAAAAACGGAATCCCACCCTGTGTCTCTCCCATAAAACTTATGGTGAAATGTAAATTATAGATACCCATACCAGCTCAGTGGTCACCAATCAACAAGGACTATCCCAGGTGTTGCAGTTCCTAAACATCTGATGAAAAATGGGCTATAGGCAGGGGTGGGTTTCTATGGGTACTCTTCCACCTCTGTAGAACCGGTAGCTCTGAAGAGCAGCAGACATAGAACTGGTTCTATGTCTGCTGATGTTTTTGCCCACCCACCCACCTGGGCTCTTACCTGACCTTTTTTTTCCAGATTTTTCAACTTCAGCTGCCAAATGAGGCACAGCTGTAGTTAAAAAAGCAGGAAAAGAGGGCTGTTTCAAAGGCTGCTTCTCTGCACTCAGTGTGCTGATGACGATTTACAGGCATGCCCACGCAGCATGCAGGGAAGCACATCATAAATCACCAAACCTCATAAATCACCGAACCAATAGTTAACCCTGTCGTATCCCACCGCTGGCTATAGGGTTCATTAGCATTGGCTGAACAACTAGGGCCATCAATGGGCCAGGAGTTTGACAGCTCTGTTCTAACTAAAGAAGAAGAAGATTGAAACAAAGAATAACTGAGCATCTAGAACAGCACAAAATAACAGAATAAGATTGCCTGCATTGAAGCTTTTTCCAAAGAAATAACTAGCACAAGCATTAATCGATGTTAAATAGTGTAATATCAAATTTAAGCACTAGCTCATTGCAAATAACAATCCAACTAATGTATAGCAAAACTGCTGTGATAATTGAATATCTGTGCAAAGTCAACAAAGAAAAAAGGCAAACTGTGCCCCACCAAAACCTAAAATCAGGCTGGAAAATAAGATTAGCAAGCTGAGATAAAATTCAAATAAACTAGAACATATGAATGAAAAGAAACTTGACACAAAAACCAAAGAATACCTTATCAAGAAATACCACTTAGAAACAAGCAAGATCAAGGAAGCACTGGAAATAATAAAGCAGCAAATAACAGTGATAATCAAGATAAGCAGATACAAAGCTCAAATTGCAAATGATAGACAGAATCTCCTATTTCAATCCAAGCAGAAGCATTTCTACTAATCTATCAATGGAAAGACTGCAGTGAATCAATCAGGACCTGACAAGGAAGAAATAGAGCAGTTTCGGGTGAAGTTATAAGAACTATAACAAAAATGCAGCTTGGTTAAAGGGGGTGGTTAAGAATAAAAAAGAAAATGAAATGAAAGAACTTGTAATAACTGTAGAAATGGTGGAGAAAAGGGCAAGGAAGATCAAGAATTGGTCAGCAGCAGTTGAAGATAAATTGCATGGATTTTGGTTGAAACATCTGATCAGTATACATACATGTACTTGTTACCAAGCAGTTTAACAAACTTGGGAGAGGGGGGTTGTAATTTGCAAGAGTAGTTAATATCTGGCAAAACCTACCTGATAATGAAAGATCCAGGAAAAGAGGCAGCATCAGGCAACTACAGGCCAATTATCTAACAACCAACAACTGTCAAATTACTGACTGGTGTGGTAGCTGATGCAATCTAACAGCATCCAATTGAAAACAAACTTTTTTTTCCATCTGAGCAGAAACGAAATTGCTCAAATAGCAGAGGAACAAAAGAGCAACTCCCAATTGACAAGAGGAAAACTGCAAGGGAAGAAATACCAATTTGAATGTAGCATATATTGATTAAAAGAAGACATTCAACATCCTGCCATGATCAATGGCACAATAGATGACATGGTTGCTAAGCAATGATAATAGATTGACAGAGATTAATATCAAGAGAGGAATCTTTCAAGGAAACTCACTTTCACCACTACTGTTTTTCATTGCACTAATTCCTCTGTCAGCGATACTGAGAACTCAGGCCATGGCTATCAAACATCAAAATATCTGCCAGATTATCCCACCTCCTTACATTGACGTAGCTGTATGGAAAAACACTGTCTGAATCGCTACTCAATACTGTCCATCTATACATGCTTATTATCAAACAGGGAAATAATAAAAACTGTGATGGTATTTCTTCTTCCAAACTCAGTGGAGGAAATATCATCAAGGTAATTAACACCTGGGCAATTCCAGTCATCAGATACACATTTTGAATAGTGAACTGGATTCAAGCAGAAATAAAAAACCTGGATAAGAAGACTAGAAAAATAATGACAATGATTTCATCCTGAGAGCAATGCTGAAGATTCATTTACCAAGGAAAATGGGTGGGTATGGAGTGTTGCAAATACATCAGACAGTTGAAGAAGTAAAAAAAAAAAAAAAGAGGGTTTGAAATAATATCTGAAGAACAGTAAAGAAGACTGTCTGAAGCTAGTATACCAGGAAGGTCTACTGAGTACTGAAAAGACCAAATTGGCCTGCAAAAACGATCAAATGAAGGACAGAAACAAGGCATGGGAAGACAAAGCAGTACATGACCAATACATTTTTAAAAATAGCATGGAAAACTGATAATAACAAGACCGAGCAATAGCTAAGGAAAGCTGAAGAAACAGACAGAAGGCCCAATTCTGGCTGCACAAGAACAAAATCATACAAAGCCATAATTGAAAATATAGCAACAGATAGCAAGTGCCACATCTGTAAAGAAGCTGGCTAGCTGCTTCAAGAAAATAACACAGACTGACAACAACAGCACCAACTACAGCAGGACAAAGTAGCAAAAATGGTGCTAATTTCAAAGATCTGCAATAAATAACATTTTAAGCAAGAATTACCATAATATAGAGAAAATCATAGACTATAAAGAAACTAGCATGCTCTGGGACTTTAGAATTCAAACAGACAGGCACCTGCTTCATAATATGCTAGACTTAACAACTGTCAATTAGAAAGGCAAAAACGTTTTTCATAGTGGACATGGTAGTACCTGGAGAACAGAACAGAGAGAATTGTGCAAGATAACAAAATAAAATAAAATAAAATAAAATAGAACAACTGTGGTAAAAGAAAGCAAAGGTAATACCAATAGTAGTAGGCACCTTAGGTGCAGTCCCAAAACAAGTGGAGCAACAATTAGACACCATTAGTATTCACCATCAGTTCATCATCAGTTACCGTACTTTTCACTGCATAAGACACACTTCCCCCCACGCCAAAATTGAGTAGAAATGTCTGTGCATCTTATGGAGTGAATATTATATCACAGACTGGGCCCCAACAGTGGGGTCCTTTTACAGTGTCAAACCCCCTCTAGGGGTTGGCACGACAGTGGCAACAAGCAGCAATGGCAAACAGCAGCAGCAATGCCCATTGCCTGGAACAGCTGATTGGCAGTATTCTAGGAGGCTGATCCAACCACCGATCACCTGCTTGGTGGCGAAGGCTCCAGCGTTCCCCTGCGGAGGCAGCAGACATGGAGGAGGCAGCGATTGTGATGTTTCCAGTCGGCCAGCCCGCTGATCAGTGGGGCAAGAGGAGGCTGGGGATCCAGCCATCACTCAGCTGACTGGTGGTGGGTGCAACGGAGCCCTGACGAGCCATGTGCTGGGGCTGACCAGGCTGTTTGCTGTTTGCTGCAAAGGTGCCAGAGACAGGTTTTTCTTCTTGTTTTCCTCCTCTAAACCTAGATGCATCTTATGGTCAGGAGTATCTTATGGAGTGACAAATACGGTAATTACAGAAGATAGCTTTACTGGGAATAGCTTACATACTTTGGGATAACTCTAAGAGCATGACATCAATATCTGCTCATCCAAGGTTCTTGGAAAGGACTTAATAGGTGGATAAGAATGCCAAATACAGTCTGAACATCTGACTGACTGTGCGACAAACAAGTTTTCAGCACAGCAGTACTAAAATGTAATTTACACACTATAGGAGCTGGCTGAAAATATACAGGTTTAAAAAGAGCTGACCAGAACTTCCAATTTTTTTTTACCTTGCTACAACAAAGCAAAATCTGATTTCTATTCTCATAAGAAACAAAGGGAATAGAGAGGTAAACTGGAACACATCCTTTGGTGTCATTTACTGCCTTCTAGCTGAGTGAATGGCGTTTATTCCTGGACCATTGCATTAGGTAGTATTTTTCTTTTGTGTGAAGAAAGCAAAAGCAGCTTTCTTCAACACTCAATATATTTTGTCAGATTAGAGTTCTACAGTCTTCAAATTTATCCTATATTTTAAAAAGAGAACAGCAAATAATTTCTAGGCAGTTAAAACAATATTTACTTAGCATAGGTAAATATCCTTATTGATACTTACTCAGATGACAATTTGGAATACTAGGAAACCATTTCTTCCCACCAATATATTTAATCTTAGACGGCCCTTTCAATACATAGCCACCATGGCATGCAATGTCCACTTCATCTCCAGGCTTGTAATATTTTTTCTTCCCATGGACAATTTTTCCATGATTGATGAAAAGATGAAAAATATCTGGTGAAGTTTTAACTAAAAATACAAATATGTATTATAAGCAAAAAACAAAAAGCAAATACTGAATCACATCACATCCTGGATATAAACTGTTTGAACTTCTCTCAAGGTGATACTACAGGGCATTACACACTAACCCTAACACTACCCCCCCCCCCCCGCCCCATGCTATCACTTCGTTAATCCCCACAACCCTGTCTATTTCCTGGAATGTCAAACCACCTCCTAGGGCTGTATTACTTATCCTTCTCATCTATTTTATTACCTATTTCCTTAGATTCTTATGACGACAACTTTGTTGTTTGTATCTGGTGACTTATGCTGATTGCTTTTATTTAGTATCCTATTATGATTTCTGTTGGCTGTTTTTTTAGTATTCTATGATTATCACTGAATGTCATATGTTATGATTTATGATTATTGTATTTTATGATTTTGATCATGATTTATCACTTGTGGCTTATACTGTACACTGAGAACTTATGCATCAAAAACAAATTCCTTGTGTGTGTCCAATCACGCTCAGCCAATAAAGAACTCTATTCTATTCTATTATTTTCCCTAATCCTTAATACTCGGACTTAGCACCATTACATGTTTTATTTTGTTTTGTTTGCAATAGATGAAAGAATATTTTAAAAAATGGGGGGAGAGTGTAATGGATGAATGGATGGAGAGAGAGGCAAGCAGGCAGGCAGGCACGTATCAGGACCAAACATCCTTTTCCAAAGTTACCCTGCTAAAGTGACAAGATGATTATTGTGGGACTTGGAAAATTACTTCCTTATAATAGTTTGTCTGTATTATTCCTGATCTTTTGTACAAACTAAACTTTCATTTAAATTCATCAAGCAATAAATTACAACATTCAGAAACTGTTAACAAAAACATGAGGTACAATATTAATACTGTATATGGAAATTGATAATATTTATAATATATGGAAATTGATAATATTTATAATATATGGAAATTGATATTTAAAATATATTGCTCCTATATAGCTACTTTTGTCTACATTATAGCAATAGAAGCAATAGAAGGGAACATTTCACACCTAGATTTATACTTACGGAAACATAATTGTTCAGGAGGATTCCAGAGATTATAACCTTGACACTGTATAATCATTATTATGGTGTCATCAATAAAAGAATAGTTCTGGTTGCAAGTTATGATAGCTGTTTTTCCAGTTTCATACTGAGGTTGCAAAGGCTGTATGTTGCCATTGAGAATCAATGGAGGACCACATATACCTCGAGAAACTGTAATAAAAATGGTTTTTATGTAAAAATTATCAAGACGCATCATCTATCTACATTCTGATAACGCTAAGACAGTATGTTACTGTTAGGGATAACATTGTTTACCCTAACTGGTTTAATAAATATGTTATCATTGTTTGTTAGTTAAAGTGTCTGCAACTTTAACTGTAGGAATGTAATTAAGGGAGTGGTTGTAAAAGCACCATAAAAGAAGCAAAGCAACGGCAGTTTGCTCTCTCTGGCTTGATGATCCCTAATTACTGGATAGTTTGAAGACTGCGATTTTCCCCTACTGGAATGGGAGAGAGAAAGGACTGATTTATTTGTAAGTGAACTGACATTGGATATTCTACACGGACTTTGCTACTTGAATATCCTTGAATTGACTGACTAAAACGATACATGACTAATGGACTGTTATTTTGACTATGCTATAAACTCTAAATGGAATAAACTATATTTTTGATAGCACAAGCGTATCTGTTATTTTTACTGTATGTTAACAAACTTCCAAACTTATCTCACTCATTTATCTGTGTGCCTATCTGACTAACGCTGCACATTCTGTTTAGCTTGTCTCCTTAATCCTGGTTGGGGAACACAGGCTTAACACAATTCACTTTCTTTTTATTAGTTCACATTCACATCACACAAAGTCACACACCTGATCCATTTCAAGATAGAGATGAGTCTTACACTGAATTACACTTTGACATGTCTATAAATAAGTTCCCAGGCAACCAAACTAAAAAGATTTATTGAACTTCATTTCAATTTCAGTTTTCCTTCAAATCATACCCTGGGGAGGTATCTGTATAGGGTTGGTTTGTTCATGGGTTGTTTTTTGTTGTTGCAATAATAAAATCATTTATCACTGCCTTCCTCTGGGATTTTTTTTTAATTTCGCAAGGACATCCCAATCTAATTCATTCCATCTCAGCCTCATCCCTCACAGAAGTTCCCTGAGTAGTTTTTGCCAGGTCCCTTCTTCTCTTTGACAAAGAGAAGGCAATAACTTATTTGGTCAGTATGTCCTAATTAAAATAGGACCAGGAAAACCCAGTATAAAACCCCCTTTGCTACAAAACTTCATAGGATGATATTGGCTGTCACACAGAGTTGTGTTAATGAAAAATTGGAGGAAGAAATGCTATCAATGACATGTTTCTCAACTTTCGGATGCCTGTCGTTCTATATTACAGTGTATTATTATATGAATAATTATGCTGCACACACATGACCAATTTTCCATAGTTGGACAAAACCCTACAGTATATGACATTGAATGGGACAACCAGAAGTCAGGTTATGAATTTCAATATATGAATATTAACCATTTTACATTTAAATTATTTATTACAAAGAAATTCCAATTAAATATTTAAAAATGTAAAATCTTACTCTTTTTACATGATGGTACTATGGGAACCCAAATGCTGTTTTTTTCACATCGAATCAAATAATTTCCAATCATAAAATACCCACTTTTGCATTGAAATATAACTTTGCTTCCATACATATATGGCTTCTCAGGTTGAGTTATCTGTATTCCATGTTCTACCACTGGATCTTTACAGAATACCCCTAACAAGATAGGAAAATAAATACAACCATAAGATAAAAAATATTGTGAGCTTTTTCTGTATATTTTAAATCTATTTTTACTTGAACGTAATCCAAAAATACAGTATAGCAGAAATCTTGTGATTTCTCCTCCAAAAGGCAAACCTTTTTCCTGGAACTCTGGATCCAATTTGAACTGAAAACTTTTAACTGTTATTTCTTTATAGGCCACTTTGAATTGAGTCAGTTGGTATTGACCAATTAAATATATAAACAAAACTACATTTACAGTACATGAATAAGAGAAGGCTACCATTAAACTAACTTGAGAGAACCAGATACAATGCTTAGAAATAAAGCAAAATAATTATTCAATATTACTGAAAAATAAAAAAGGAACATACAACAATTAAGTTTTAAACTGAAGAAGGGGTGGGGAATCAACCTTTGCATATGGGTGGTTTCTCTTTCCATAGTCCGGTTAGATTTTCATTAGCACTGCAGACCATAAAGGATGCCCCAATAAGGGAAAGATTTTTACTGCAATTGTAATGTACTATTGTTCCCACAGGGTAAGTGGTTGCATTTCCATTGTGAAATCCAGCAGTAATATTTGGAGGCTGTCCACAATATATTCCTGGTGGAGGGAGGTGAGAAACAATTTAGAAAAACAAAAAACAAAATGATCAGGATAAAGACTAAGACAGAATAGTGTAGAGACAATATTGGAGAATTATTGTTACAATTTGTAACTACTTCCATAAATAGAAAATGTATTTGCACATGTACATACATATCAACAAAAATGTATTTGCACATGTACATACATATCAACAAAAATGTATATTTTGTAGGGCCCCAAGAGATAATGGAAGTTGTGACTTGCTTCCAGATAAGTACTGTGAATCAACTGAAACTCATCAGTGTCCTCAGGATAAGACAAAATTTTTCATTTAATGCTAGAAAATGCACTGATAGGAAAAAAAAAAAGTCTGTATGAGTGCTCTGTTCTCTTATTATAAAGTCCAACTCACACTCTCTTTTTAATTCAATCTTTTTCCATTAGTTTTGGGTTATTTGCTTATCATTGTTGGTTATTTAATTTTTCAGACACTATAAAACGGTTCCATTCTACTCAGCAGAAAAAAACAGTATAGTATTTCTTAGAATAGAGAGAAGGGCGAAAAGACCTAAATTTGGGACCAAGGTAGAGAAAATGAGCCAATCCTATGTTTAGGGGAAAAAAACTAAAACAGTTACAAATACTGTCATGTTTTTTCATATATTCTCAACAGATTTTTCTTACATGATATAACACATTTTTCATGACATTCAAAATCAATATAAGCAAAAAATATGTTTTTAATGATCAGTGGCACTGACCAATTCTGAAAAATTAAATCTACTATATGCTCGCAAAAAAATAAGCATTTCAAGATGGATGCATGCTAGAGAAAGAAACATTTTTTCTTGTGCAGCATAGAAAATAACATTTAAACAGATTTCTTCATTTAGTTTAGAGAAGACAATTTGAAACTTAGTATTTAATGTATTCTTTTGCTCAATCTATCCATTGTAGCTTGAGATATATTTTGCTGGGGGAAAAAGGCAGACAAGCAGACGTATAAGTTGTATTCATATTTCTCACATTTATAATGTAAACAAACATGACACTATTGTAACAGATCTAAGTTTAATTATATATGTTGTAGTAAAGTGGTTATCCAGTAGGCAGTATCACTTTACTTCCTAAATACATTATTTCACCACATGAAAACATAAAAATATTTTGTCACAATTTAAATAGATTAGCATCCAATTCTACTTATTACTGCAAATATTCTTCAATA
This sequence comes from Hydrophis major, assembly GCA_033807585.1. NCBI lineage: Eukaryota > Metazoa > Chordata > Lepidosauria > Squamata > Elapidae > Hydrophis > Hydrophis major. The sequence goes on along the minus strand of CM066330.1, from coordinate 211,829,610 downwards.
TTTTTTCTCATGTGATACTTCCCAAGGTTTTTTTTATTGTAAATGCACTATCAAATTTTACAATAATATGATTTCCTGCAAATTTATACTCAAATTCCAAATAAATATTGAAGCAATTGTGTACTGTAATCCAATCATCAGTGGATCTTTATAGAGCAAAAGCTGTAATTTTATATGAAATATATGTATAAATTACTTGATAAACTGATTAAACTCAGTGAGTCAGAACTGAGACTTCATGGTAAAAAAATGCACAGGATCGAAAGATATTTCCCCAAACTCTTTTCCCTTCTATCAGCTCAGGACAAAGAAACCAAGGCAGTGTTTGGTCCTATGACACCTTTTAAATCACAAATTCACAAATAATCTATAGACACAATAATTGATATTTATATACTTAATAATGAACATTAATCAAAACCATATTTTATACAATTGTGGGATTTTTCCCCCATTACAGCACTGCTTATGTAGGGCCAAGTGTCAGGGCCAAATGTAGGGCTTATGTAGGGCCAAATGTAGGGCCAAATCCAAATAACCACTAGAGGTCAGCAAAGAGCCAGAGCTTCTTGTTTGCCATCTAGCCATCCTTCAGGTTTTTCAGCCAGAACTGGCAACTTTGGCATATTTCAAAGAAAGGATTACAACCATCACCTAATAGGAGGTCCTTGATGGGTTTTTTAAAAATATATTTTAAGTCTTATAGTACTTCTTTAAACTTAACAAAAACAAATACATTTTTCCAGTAAGAAAAAGACATACTTTTGCAAAAGTCTTTATTTGGATGCCAGATACCCTTACGACACACCATAGCGAGTACACTTTCACTGATTGGTTTAAATCCTCGTTTGCATTTGTAATAAACCTGAAGACGATGTGTAATGTCTGTGAAAATTAATGCTGGTTCAGAACCTTCAAAAACTGGTAAGGTAGAAACAGGACAGTCTGGGGTAGGGGGGTGGGGGGGAAACAATTGTTAAAGATGTCATATAAAACAACAGGAGTAAAAATGATATATATTAAAACAGAATAAAGTATGTTTCACTAATAATTAATAAAGTGTGCAACAATTTTTTTACAGTTTCTGGATAGATTTCAATGACAGCTTTAAGTAGACCGCACTGCAAAATTTCATGTGCAGGGTTACTACAGCATGAGTGACAGTTTAAAAGATAAAATTTTGTAGCCAACTTCCGGGGGTAAACTTGATCCTATTCATTCAGGCCTTTACATCATTGATGCATTGTCCGGTTAGTCTCAGTTTGAAATATACATTTGGATAACATGCACATATTGATGATACCTGAACCCAAAGTTATAGATGACCTCATCTATCAGGTTCACATAAATATGAAACAGAATAAGCAAGAACAAGGAGCCCTGCAATGTCACATACTAAAGTCTGGAATTTGTTCTGTATTCTCTATGAATGCCCAGCAGGAACCAATCACAGGGCAAAAAGAGAACCAGCCTAATAGCATTAAGTCCTATTCCTTTATTTATCCAGTGTATCCAGAGAAGTATGTTGTGTACCAGAGTATCTAAGACCAATTGATACGATTCATGTTTAATGATTAAGCTAGGTCTATTAATAATTTGGCAGTACCAGACATCTTACATTTGTTGTATGTATTTTTAGGTTAGCGCCATAAGCTTTTGTATAAGCCCACAATTTTAAATCCAACTCGGTCTTTGCCTGATAATCCATTGGACTTTCCCTCCTCTTATTACTGCTTCCACTGATATCAGATGGAACACAACTATACTGAATAAATCAGACTATCTGATTCAAGGCCTCCTTGGGAAAAACAATAATATCCTCCAATAGCTCATGGTTTTTTCATGCAGTTATACATTCAATTGTATAGTTTGGTGCATTTCAGAACCAGTATAAAAAGCCATTTTTTAATCTGATGTATTCAACATTAGGAAACACTTCATATCTATATGTAGCAGCAAAATATGTCTGTTTGTTTATGATGGCAAGACTTACTTCAGATAAGCTAAGATTTCATCAAAAAAACAAATTAGGATATGGCAATCTGTTTCACTGCAGATGGCTATACCTGGCTAAACTTGGTATATCTTGAAAAATTAAGTTGGTCAAACCTAGCAAGTACTCCAGAAAATCCAAGTTGTAGAGTTTTAGAGTTCATTTGTACATCGATATTGCTTGATTGGGTCATCATATCTAAAAGCATTCAATTCTATTTCTATGTCATTAATTACTAGTGTGCTTCTTATAGCAGTAGGAATAGCACTTAGACTTATATACCATTTCAAAGTGCTTTACAGCCCTCTCTAAGCAGTTTACAGATTTAGCATATTGCCCCCAATAATCAGGGTCCTTTTACTGACTTGGGAAGAATAGAAGGCTGAGTCAACCTTGAACCAGTCAGAATCAAATTTCTAGCAGTCAGCAGAGTTAGCCTGCAATACTGCATGCTAACAAGTGGGGTATTCTACTGGTTTGCCCCCCAAGTTCATTCCTATAAAAAGCTAGGTTAGCTTTAGACTACTAATATATCAGGCACAAATCTAAGCACACAACTATTCCAGACATCAAATATAAAATGAAAAACTTTCTGCAAATGAAAAACTTTCTGGAGCTGAATTACAGATTAATTCAGCTGTTTCAACAAGTTTACTGAATTCTTTATGGCGCTTAGAATCTAATTCCAGCTCCAAAAATTGACAAGCCCCAAAATTCACAGCTCTGGAGACTAGAGATGATTGCCTAGATTCTAAGGGCCTCGGACAGTTTGCCATTGCCAATATTCCACAGCCAACTCAGCATAGTCAACTTGCCACAACCAATTTACCATGGCCAATTTACCATGGGACAATTCACCCCGGAACAAGTTACACTAATATCAAAGAAATGGTGGAATAGAATCATTAAAGAAAAGATTGCAAAAGGAGGGATAAAATGAAATGTGAATGAGAAAAACTAAAATATTTTTTTAATTATTTTTAAATAATTGAATGGAGTTGTTGAATTGTCCTGTGCCAAGTTGTCCAATGGCGAGTTGGCCATGAAGGGTTGTCCCATTCTGGGTTCTAATGCTGCTTTGTAAACCCATCGTAATGTCCTATCTGCCTGGCAATCTGTGAAGAATCTAAAATACTCTTGATCAATGGAAAACTTTCCAAACTATTCTATCATCTCCCTGGAGAGAAGCTGCAATTTTTTTAGCCAGAGGGAAGAAGCTTATAGACTGGTCAGCCCTTTTTTCTTTATCACTTGATTAAATACCACTGCAAATGGAATGTTTAGATCAACACTGCACACAGAAAGAAAAGCCCTGTTTCTTTGTTTGCAGGTGTGGAAGCAATTGAATTCAGATTTATTGCTTTTGCTAATTTTCCATCAAAATTGGCTACAGAGTATAAATAGAATTTCATGGCCTCCTAAAATTCTTACATTGAGATATGGCTGTTTTCAGGTAAAAACCTGCAACAAAATAGTTAATTAAATGCCAAAGATTCCTGTCCATATTTCCTTGAATTAGTCATATGTTCAATCCTACCATTAAGCAATAAGCCTTAATAGTACAGTGGAACCTCGTGTCACAAACTCTTCTGTTCGCGATCAAATCCGGTGACGACAAAAAATCCACCCTATTTTTGAATTTGGATACGATTCAAAAATCAGGTGCCAAACAAAATTGTTTCACTTTCGGCACCAATTTCCCTTTCGGCACCTTTTTTCTTTTTAATCAGTGCACGCGCAGATGTTCATGCTTCCAGTCTCGACCAAATCGATATATTCTTGTTTTTTGTTCTGTCTTTGGTAAACGTTTAGGAACATTATGAAGATGATGATATAGAAGAATGAGAGGAAAACCAATGCCTCTGGGCTTTAAGTCCTTCGATGTTTTTCATAACAGCAATAGCAATATCACTTAGACTTATATACTCCTCCACAGTGCTTTAAAGCCCTCTCTAAGCAGTTTACAGAGTCAGCATATTGTCCCCAACACTCTGGGTCCTCATTTTACCGACCTTGGAAGGATGGAAGGCTGAGTCAACCTTGAGCCAGTCAGAACTGAATTCCTGGCAATCGGCAGGGTTAACATGCATCACGGCTCTTGTTCAAGACAACTAAAATTTGCTCCTGGGAGCATTCCTCAGAATTGAATCCTGAATTCCTTTTGAGCCACAAACATTTCTGGCCTAAGGTCTGAGTCTCCACAATGCCTTTAAAATATCAAATTAAATTAGCTCAGGCTTTTGTCACTCTACCTGAGGAAGCTCTTTTTGTCTAAGACCACATTGATGTCAGGATGTCACAGGTCCATGGAAGAAAAGTAGTTCTACTCATGATTTACATGAGTGTCAGAAACAAAATAATTTAAACCTTGGCTTCCCTCAAAGAAAACTCTGACATGAAGGACATTATTGATGGTCTCAACTTACACATGCTTTTCTCTTCCAAGTTCTAAATAGCCTAAAGTCATGTTTCAAGATGTTGGAAGATAAAATATATGTTGGTGTATTCCTAAGAGCAGGACTCATTAACGTTAGTAAAGCCCAGTGTTGGAGGATAATGGGTTCAGTTCCAAGTGGGGAATAGAATAGCAACACTGGAAACTAGAATAGAACAGAATAGAATAGAATACCTTTATTGTCATTGCATTCAAAATACAATGAAATTTGAAAGCTATTCCAGCACAGTGCCCCAAATACCACATCACAATCACACTACACAGTATTTAAAAATTAAAATAATTAAAGTAATGATAATTAAAAACCTAGTCTAAAACCTATTTAAAACATATATTAAGTTAGATAGTTTAAAAATGCCACTTTATGCATAGAACTAAATCACAAATGTACTATTTGATTCAAGATAAGTATTGCCTTGGAAAAGAAACTGTTTCTCAGTCTATTAGTCCTCATTTTAAAACACTTATAACGTCTCCCTGATGGTACCAATTCAAAAAATGAATGACCAGGATGAGAATGGTCTGTGGAGATTTTTTGTGAGGAGTCTGGTCTTCGCAATCTCTTCCAAAGAAAGAGAGCAATCGATGATTTTTTGTGCTGTGTTTATAACTCTTTGGAGCATCATCTTATCCACTATAAAGCATTCAACATACCACACCATTACACAGTATGCCAACATGCTCTCAATGGTAGAATGGTAAAAAGTAACCAGCAACTTTTACCCAGACCACTTTTTCAGCAGCCTCAGAAAGTGCAGGCGCTGTTGGGCCTTCTTTGCAGTGGCCATAGTGTGGACCAACCAAGTAAGGTTGTCGGAAATATGAGTTCCTAGAAATTGTGCAAATTATGAACTCTTTCCTCTTTCCATATATAGTGGGAGAGGCTCTGCTTTGCATTGTCTGAAGTCTATAATCAATTCTTTGGTCTTTTTGATGTTCAGGGCGAGGTTATGACTCTTGCATCATAACATGGAGGCTGTTTGGAAAGGTGGTTTAATAATGGACAGGACCAACCATATGGCTTGGAGCTCCAAAGTGAAATAGATTACATGCTTCAAGATGTTGGATGAAGGAAAAGAAGGAAAGGGACAAGATGCTGAGAGTGCAACTGTTTTATACCCTTGGGCCCCACCTTAGTATTTCCTGTTCCTGTGTAAGAAATGTATCCCATTGGCTGTCAGACTCCCAGGGGCGGGGGGGGGGTGTCTTAGCTAACTTTGTAGGTTTTGTCTGGACCACATGGCTTCACCTGAGCGCTGGCTGATGCAATCTTCCCAGACCAGGTGATGAGATGGGTAGAGGCCTTTGTTATGTAGAATACTCTGGTCCAGGCCTTAATGGCCTGCACATTAACAAAGGTGGGGGGTAAGCTTCTCTTTCTGAGGTGAGTTTCTGCTTCTCTTTTTAGGGGAAATATTTTGCCTTTTTAATATTTCCTAGGATATTTCATTTTTCTAGGAGGGGTGCGTGCTAACTTCCTACACCAGTAAAGCAGGTTTTATAATTAGAGTAGAAAAGGGATTTATTTCATTGTAGAAAAAGTGAATTCTCCCATGTAACACATTAGCTAGGGGAAAACTGAAAGACTCTTCCCATGTATACCTGGCAGCCACCTCAGTTTATTTATTTGTTTGTATGCTATCTATTCATGCAAGCCAAGGAGGTTGAAAAAAATCCATGCAATTCAAGGTTGAAATTATCTAATTATTTTTTGAAATCTGATTGTGGCTTCAAATTCACTCCCTTAAAACCCTGAGTGTTACTAAATTTGCCAATCTTTTACATGCAAAGAAGGGACACAAAATAAACTTAAAGCAATGTTTTTTTCAACCTTGGCAACTTTTAAGAAGTTCCATTCCCAGAATTCCTTAACCCAGACACGTTGGCGAGTTCTGGGAATGGAAGTCCGCGCATCTTTAAACCCTGGTTTAAATTCTCTATCCACAGTGTCCCCTGACGTTAATAGGTCAGCAAGCGTCGAAGAATCCGCGCCTGTCTATTTGCACCTCCAAACGTCACACGGCCAACGGCCAACTGAAAAACGCTAGCCGAGAAGGTCTTTGCCTTTTACGCCACCAGCCCCGTTCGCCTCAGGCTCTTCCTCCCAGAAGCGGAAGCCTGGAGGACGTCGAGGCAATCCCAGCGTGTGATTCCGATCAGAGTCCGCTATCGCCACCTCCGGTGCCCTAGTCGGTCGCGCCGGGGAGGCAGGGACGAGAAAGAGGGAGCCAGAGCCAGCCACGCTGCCGCGTGAGGAGAAAGCGAATCAGATTCACCTCTCTTGGCCAAACTCAACGCTGAAAGCGCCAGCGTCAAAATCGCGGGGAGCCACGAAGTGCATCGTCGTTGCGACATGGCTCTCAATTTGCAGGAAGATGAAGAAACGTTGGGATCGACGCGTGGAAGGGGGAGGGGGTTCCAGGGCTCGAGCGCGAGTTCGAGGTGTGCGTCGTAGCCACTGCCGCCATTGCAGAGAAGTCAGGCTCACTTTTCATTTCCATTTCACGCCAGAATCGGCGCTAGGCCGACAAAGGGGGAGGCGCCTCGAGAGCGCGGAGACAAGTAAACTGCAGGTGGAACATTTGGTCCGTATAAATAAGGTCTAGAAAAAAGAAAGCTGCTTGGATGAGAAGCGAAACGTCTTCAAAGAAAAACCGGAAAGTCCAGCTGACTGAGAATCTCCATTGACAAGAACGAGAAAGGTTTGCTGCGAGGTTAAGTTAGTTCGCCTCCGGATGTTGGTCAGGTCAGGAATATTGGGCATTTGGAAAAATGCAGGCACCCTGATTCAGACAGAGGTAGGCGGGCGAAATTGCTCTGGTTGGCAGAGCCAGACGCAGAAGCAAAACGGCACGAGAGGCTGCTGCCATTTGGAGACCATCCGGCTTGAATGCCCCCACGTCCTCTTTTAATCAGCAAACTTTATGGGAGAGATTAGCAATTCAGTGTAGGAGTCTCGAAATTCCTACCATTCTCTTGCTGTTAAGTGGACTGAATGGCGTGAAGAAGCCCAGGCAGAATGATGTTTAGCAGCTCGTTATCGAGCGTTATAATGTTGACATAGTTTCACTTATGCCCATACTCAGAATTTAATCTCTGCCTTTTTCTCCAAAAGTCCCCCCTCCCGTCCAAAGAAATAAATTGAAGACTAGTTAATTTTTTGTTTGGAAATGTAGTTTCGGATTGAGCCTTATAATTGTTTTAATAATTTCTGAAAACAAAAATTGATTTATTACTATTTATTGTATATCCTAGTACCATAGCTTGCTGAACACACTTGAAGTATTTGCTTCTTCATGAATATGGATGGATAATTAGTATGCTGCCATACCCTCAACAACTCTGGGCAGCTTACATCAAAAAAAAAAAAAAAAAGCTGGCAAACACAATGAAATGGGAAGATCAAAGTCTGTCTCACCAAAGGCCTAGGTGAAGTCCAGAGTAATAAAACATTTATTTTTATGCATGCATGCTTCATAACAAAACAAAAAATAGTGATTGCAATAAAAAAAGAAAAAGTGCTATAACAAAGTGAAAAAATGCAACAAAAAGTATATGTCAACAATAAATGGTCACAAACCTATACATCTCTAATGCAAATATTACCCAAAATGTATATGATACATTCATGCAACTTTTAACCTGTTGTGTTCTCTATAAATGTGTCCCATATTTCATTATACTTGTCCATACACAATCTTCTATAAGCAATTCACTCATGAGGGACAACAGCAACCAGGTTTTCAGTCCATTTTCAGTCCACAGAGTAAAAGGGAACATACATTTATCTTCCCAGATAACTGGGTTTTTGGTCACATGGGCATGAAGAATCCATTTATATTGTTCAATTGTCAAATTCCCTGTACTGGTATGCAGTTCAAGAGAATGTTATCTGAAAATTTTAGCTTTTGTAACAATTGTATTTACAAAACCCATTATTTTTTAAGCATTTATGGCTCTTGATTTTAATACCAAAATCATGGTTTCATATCAATGATTACTTCATATTTACTTTCCAGGAGTATATTATGCATTCATTGCTTCTCATAGCATAACTGTCGATTTCAGCATGAGATTTGTTGGCAACTTGCTCAGAAGAAATTGCCAACTAAGAATAATATCTAGTCCTATGAAGAAAGTAATAATATGTCATTGAACAAGAACAATAATTTCAGTAAATATTAAAAAGGCAGTTTATATACAATATAGAAATAAAAGGAAGGCACCGTAGTAAAGTACCCTTGTAAGCAAAAAACAAACACACAACTGACGTCTGATAATTTTTAGTAGGTTGATGGAAAGCTAGAGAAGGTACAAAGAAATTTACCGAACAAAGTTGCTGCACAATAGCATGCCAAAATATTTATATAAGACTTAAAAATACATTTAAATGCATTGTTTGAAATAGGCAGATGAAAATTCCTATGAATTAATGGCCACCTCTTATTTTACCAATGCGAAACTCAAAATGTGCTGATTGGAATGACAAAAACCGCTTCCTCATAAAATACCTGTATTTTAGTGCATATATCCCATATTGATATATGATAGAATATACATCTCAAATTATTACCACTTCCTTCAATATAAATAATGTAAACAAATAAATGCTCACCGTTTTTTCTTTTGCAAAAGGACAATCCACATTACAGCACCAAAAATGAGGAAAAGCAATAGGATAATTCCCACAGAACCTATTAAAACCAAATAAATATATTTTTCTTTATTCAGTTTGATTTTCTCTAAAAGGAAAAGTTAAAGCACTGATTTTATTATAAATTAAACTGAATAGCCAAGCAAGAAAAGCAATACAAATTTCTAACATTAAAATACAACGAAAATTGACCCATCCTAAGGTGTTTAAGTAATGCATTGTAGAATCCATTCTACAGAATTCAGAATAATACACTGCTCAAAAAAATAAAGGGAACACAAAAATAAGGCATCCAAGATCTGAATGAATGAAATATTCTTATTAAATACTTTGTTCATTACATACTTGAATGTGCTGACAACAAAATCACATAAAAATTATCAATGGAAATCAAATTTAGCAACCTATGGAGGTCTGGATTTGGAGTTACACTCAAAATTAAAGTGGAAAAAAACACTACAGACTGATCCAACTTTGATGTAATGTCCTTAAAATAAGTCAAAATGAGGCTCAGTAGTGTGTGTGGCCTCCACTGGCATGTATGACCTCCCTACAACAACTGGGCATGCTCCTGATGAGGTGGCGGATGGTCTCTTGAGGGATCTCCTCCCACACCTAGACTAAAGCATCCCCCAACTCCTGGACAGTGTGGTACAACATGGCGTTGGTGGATGGAGCAAGATGTCCCAGATCTGATGTCCCAGATGTGCTCAATTGGATTCAGGTCTGGGGAACGGGCACGCCAGTCCATAGCATCAATGCCTTCGTCTTGAAGGAACTGCTGACACACTCCAGCCACATGAGGTCTAGCATTGCCGTGCATTAGGAGGAACCCAGGGCCAATCACACCAGCATATGATCTCACAAGCCGTGCATTAGGAGGAATCCAGGGCCAACCACACCAGCATATGGTCTCACAAGGGGTCTGAGGATCTCATCTCAATACCTAATGGCAGTCAGGCTACCTCTGGCAAGCACATAGAGGGCTGTGTGGCCCCCTAAAGAAATGCCACCCCGCACCATTACTGACCCACTGCCAAAATGGTCATGCTGGAGGATGTTGCAGGCAGCAGAACGTTCTTCACGGCTCTCCAGACCCTGTCACATCTGTTATGTGCTCAGTGTGAAACTGCTTTCATCTGTGAAGAGCACAGGGCGCCAGTGGTAATTTGCCAATCTTGGTATTCTCTGGCACATGCCAAACGTCCTGCACAATGTTGGGCTGTAAGCGCAACCCACACCTGTGGACGTCAGGCCCTCATACCACCCTCATGGAGTCTGTTTCTGACCGTTTGAGCAGCCACATGCACATTTGTGGCCCGCTGGAGGTCATTTTGCAGGGCTCTGGCAGTGCTCCTCCAGTCCCTCCTTGCACAAAGGCAGGGCTGTTGCTGGGTTGTTGCCTTCCTACAGCCTCCTCCACATTTGCTGATGTACTGGCCTGTCTCCTGGTAGCACCTCCATGCTCTGGACACTACGCTGACAGACACAGCAAACCTTGTCACAGATCGCATTGATGTGCCATCCTGGATGAGCTGCACTACCTGAGCTACTTGTGTGGGTTGTAGACTCCGTCTCATGCTACCACTAGAGTGAAAGCACCGCCAGCATTCAAAAGTGACCAAACCATCAGCCAGAAAGCATAGGAACTGAGAAATGGTCTGTAGTCACCACCTGCAGAACCACTCCTTTATTGGGTATGTCTTGCTAACTGCCTATGCTTTCTACCTGTTGTCTATTCCATTTGCAAACAGCATGTGAAATTGATTGTCAATCAGTGTTGCTACCTAAGTGGACAGTTTGATTTCACAGAAGTGTGATTGACTTGGAGTTACATTATGTTGTTTAAGTGTTCCCTTTATTTTTTTGAGCAGTATATTTAGGATCACAATGAAAAGTGTTCCTTTTCTTTTTTCCCCTTTTTTCTTATGTCCAGTTGCTTCCACAACTTTGCTATTACATGCAGAGCAATACCTTTTCCTTTCTTCCTTCTTTTCACCAGAATATGATTGCTCTGTATTATATGTGCTCATCCGACAAAGACAAGTAAAGAACAGGGCAGACATTTCACTAGTAGCTATACTGGCCTATCTTATCCAGTGTTTATGGAATGTAAAGTCCACAATGCTTTTTGCACTCAATGGGAGGTTCTAGAAATTACTTACCAAAACCTATTGTAGCAAAATTGTAAGAGCCTAAAGAAAAAAGCAAAACAAGAGTTACAAACTATCAGAGAAAGGGGAAATTACATTTACCAGTTCTTGAAAATATTTTTGAGAGGCTCTTCAAACAATATAAATTTAAATTCTATCTCAAATCTTTAGAACCTTATTTCCAACTTACTTTGTTTACTTAGTATGCATGCTGGCCCAGGGGCATCCCATCCTATCTGCTGCGCTTGAACAGGAAAGGAATCATTCCTGACATAGCCATTTTCACACTCCAGTGTCACATTAGCACCAGTCTGAATCATGGATTTTGTTTCTGCTTTGGTGCTTCCAGAAAATGGTGGGAGAGGACAGCCGTCTACTGAAAATCAAAGTTAAATAAAAGTTCTTAGACACTCTTTTTGCACCAAGGAGCCACACTTGCCTTTACAACTTGAGAGTTGTAGGGAGGTTGCCAGAGATGCAGCTAAATCAAACAAAGAGGTAGAGCAAAATCATTTTTATTGGAGAAGTTTAAATAAAGATAATAGAAAATAGGAAAGTTAATTTATTTTCATCTTACTTTTTATCCACACTTTTACCCTCAGTTACAATCCCCTGCCTCCACCTAAACGAGCTTGCTGCCACCAATGCTAATAGATTTTTGGGAGCAGAAAAACTGAGTAGATCAATGACATACCTGCAGCCTGGCCATCATAGTTTTAAAGGAACACCCCGGGCAGAAAACAACTGTTTGTACAAGGTACTTTATTAGGGGCTGCAGTTTTCAATTTTATATTTTTAAAGCAAGACCTGGATTCTAACTGTTATATCACATTCATCGTTATTAATATGATACATTTGGGGCCTCATTCTGGGTTATTTACAAATTGCATTTAAAAATTCAATACATCTAAAAAATAATTGATTTAAGATATACATTCAGGTATGTTATATTTAATCAATAATAGCCTGTGGCCTATGACAGTGGTCGCCAACCAGTGGGCTGGGGACCAATGGGGGTCTGTGAGAAAATTTTGGTGGTCCACAGAGAAATAGCACCTCCAAAACACCCCCAAAGCATTAATCCAGGCTGCGTGGGAACACAAGGCTATGCCGCCCACTTAGCCCGCAGCTTGTAATGAGGGAAGGGGGAAAAGGGCAGAGGAGGGCAGCTTGCCCCACATGCCTCGCCTGGCCACCAGGCTGCTGCTTTCCATTTCTGCTTTTGGCTGCACACAAGGAAAGAAGCAAAAGCCTTTCTTTCTCTCCCCCAATCTCTGCCAAAAATGAATCTTTGGGACCCTGCAAGGCATCCTGCTCCAAGAGGCTGTGCCGGCAAAGACTAATTTTTGGTGGAGTTTCGAGGAGAAAAAGAAAGACTTCTGCTGCTTCTGCTGCTTTCCTTGCATGAAGCCAAAAGTCTCTCTCTCTTTCCCCAAGAACGGAGCTGGAGATGGTATCCTGTGATCCAAATAAAGAATGATCGATTGGTAGGAAGACGGGGTGAGGAATTTTCCTGTAGACTTTTTGGGGGATTTTCCCAGGGTCTTTGATCCATGGGATTTAAAATTATGAGTTTGGTGGTCCCTGAAGTCCAAAAGGTTGGCAACCCCTGGCCTATAAGATAAGGTAGTTAATATTTATGAGGCTCAAAAAATATGGCAGAAATTGGCAGATGCTTTTATTCCTTGTACTGATCCAAAAACTCTAGGGAATTAATTATAGTCTTCACAGTGACTTGGTTCCAGAAGTCCAGCAATGAGAATTCTGTCATTTAATTCAAAACAGTGCGGGCTTAAAATAAATGATATCCTTAGGCTAATAGCCCCACCTCTGAAGATTTACATTTAAAAGCATTTGAACAAAAGATAGTGTTGGCCAGCTTTCATTTAAAGTTATCACTCATGTCTCAGTCCAACATTATGCAATTGTTGCTGTTCCATATATTTTAAATGCAAATATGATTCAGAATAATAATCTACTAGTTTGGATTATAACCAATAACCCTCCATGCACCCCATTCCCACATTATAATTTGTCTAGATATAATTGATACATAGTTTCATATTTCATAGAATCTCTTATTTAGAAATATGCCATCACAGATTCAAAAAAGGTGTCCTTTGTGATAGGAACCCTGTGTCCTCCAGCTGTTGCTGAGTTATAATTGTATTGTAAGCCATCCAACATCACTTTGGATAGTGAGATGGACAACATATAAATGCAATAAATAAATAATCACTAGCACTCCTTACTAAAGAGTGGGCTTAAGAAGTATTGATAAATATGGTTATATAGATATATAATAAATCATTAAATAAGAATACCGTTCTTCATCCTGCCTTCCTACTGGAAACCAGGAAACTCACCTTCTCCACTGCAATTTCTAAGCTCTGAAAAAGTATCTTTCTGGAGGTCTGTTTGTTTCCCACCATTCAATTGTTCTGAAAATCTTTCAATATCTGGCTCTCCTTCAAGACCTGGGTTTAAGGTGGTAGCTAAGTCCTTGGTAGTTGTTTTGTTGATTTTTGAATGTATTGTGTTTTTTATGAATGATCCAGTTATTTTTTCTATTTGATTGCTCCCATCCTTGGTCACCTGGGAGTCACTTGGGAGTTTGGTAGGCTCTGTATCTAAAAAATAAGAAGAAATTCAACATTCAAAACCATGATGATTTTTTTTAAATGGCTTGGAAACAAATTGTGTGATTGATTTCCCTAAACCAAAAAGCAATCATTTGCATGGTTTCTGCACTACAAAAGAAATACAAGTAATGGATCATACTTTCTATTGTTAAGCAAGGCAGTGTTATGCCACATCCAATTTTATTACCTTTTTTGTCACTACAGTTGTTAAGGGACTCACACACCCATTAAGTGAATTTGGCTTCCCTTGTTGACTTTGCTTGTTGGAAGCCTACTGGCAAGCTCACAAATTGCAAGCAAATGACTCTGGGACACTGCAACCATTGTAAATACAGGTTGGTTGCCTGGATTTTGATCACATGACCCTGGGGGTTCTGTGATACTCATAAATGCGAGGAATGGTTATAACTCCCTTTTTTCAGTTAATTCAGTGAATTCAGTCAAGGACTACCCACAGTGCCAAAGTGATTAACAAAACAAAATGCTCATTAGCTTATAAAAGAAGGTTTGTATAAAACGCCACTTCTAAGTTTGCTCTTCTGGAAGAAACAAAGTTCAGCGGGACAACACAGGTCTTGTTTGCATATTATCACAATGCATTTTCAAGAGACAGTGACAAAGCTCTCGATTCATTGGCCCATGTAGTTGTCTCAAATGCTGCCAGTTTCAGTTACTGAGGTTTAGGTAGTGTGGCTCTTAGGAGGCACCCCACGTCCTTGGCACCAGATGTCACTTAATACTAATGTGGTACAACCAGTTTTACAACTAGCTCTCACATACATTCTCTTCTTTTACACTGAGGGACAGGTCGATTCCATGTTCCAGAAGTCTGGCAGTAAATGGTTGGTCTTCCAACAAGAAAAAAACCTGGATCACAATGATAAGTCACAGAGGTGCCGTAGGGGAAATCTTCTAAAGTAGTCTTGTCTCGTTTGCTATAGCCAATATTTGGTGGTGCAAGGCAACCTAGAGAGAAGTGATGCAACTGCATTACTACAATATTGATTTACCTCTCAAATTCCACCCAAATTATGACATTGAGATCAACTTGGATGCACCCATCATAGTTCTTAAATAAATACTGCTTTTATAAAAATCATTAGCATGACAGTATGCACAGTCCAATTATAATACTCTTACTCATCTGGCTTCTAGCACCCATCCCTGGTAAGCCATCCCGATTCCTGTGAAAGGCAGTACAGAAGAATGAATTACTGATCTGAAAAATACAAGCATAAAGGACCTTGGCATCTGGGGGCTTCACTCCATTTTACAGAGTTTGAGTTGTTCCAAATGCATGTCACATTGTAGTTTCCAATGCAGGAATAGCCAGCATCACAAATATAGATTACTGATTTCCCATATGTGAAGTCTTCACCAACAGACCTCCCATGGATGACTTTTGGGGGTGCAGGACAATGCATAACTACAAAAGATCAAAGAATGATAAGTATGGAAAGTATCTTCATTCTATATCTGCCAGAAGCTATAACTGTTCAAATATTTTCCATCAAGAAAATAGTTGTTGTGACATATGTGATGCATGTATTCTCCAGAAACAAACTTTGGTAATTCTGCCCATGGTGATCACCATTTGGAACAGTCTGAGGATAACAGTGCATTTTTATTTGAGAGCTATTTGGCCAAGGGAGTTGCATTCCAACAGTCCCTGGTGAGTTAGAAAATAATGTTTTTTCCACAATTCTAAATGGCTTCAAATGTGTGCTTGAAAAACAATAAATTGAAGGAAAATGGCATGTGCATTGTAAAATAATGATAACCCATGTTAGCCCAGATAGCACACATTACAGTTTTTATTACCTGAACAGGATGGCAAAGGAAGGCTCCAGTTTCCTGAAGGTCCGCAGAAAATAGATGCCTTTCCAATAAGCAAATAGCCTGGATCACAAGAATAGGTTACAGATGTTTCAGAAGTAAACTTTTGCAAAGCTAAACCATCATGTTTTCCATTGGCTATACTTGGAGGGAAGGGACACTGTGATTCTAAAAGAAAAGAAAAAGAAAAAAGGAAGTCAGAGAACAGTGTTCAGAATTCCATTTTGATGAGATACTTAGTGGAAAGTTGCAATTAAATACTATTTACTACAAGTTGATCCCTCCACTTTTCTTAGGGGCATTTTGTGTGACACTTCTCTCATATTTTTTTTTTCATAATTGCAAAGCCTAATACCATAGATTAGATAAGTCTTAAGCAGTGCTTTGTTAAGTAGAGTGGTTCACCTATAATATTAAGCCACAGAATCTAGTTTACAATTCACCTCTATTGAGTTAATATATAAAATCAGAACAAACCACATTTTGGGCTTAGTGAAATTAGGAAACCCTGGCAATATCTTGTTTAGTGTAAGTTAGTGAGGCTTATGACTGAGTAGATTCTTTAACCTGTATCTCGCATGTCCAAATTCAATCCCAAAGGCTACTCTTTATGCTATGAAGTGTTATGCTACTAGCAGCAATTAATAAAAAAATTACTTTCGCAGTGAGGAGCAGGAAAGGTCCACGTGCCAGAGTCTGTGCAATGAATAGTAGCATCTCCAATCATTGTATAGCCAGAGTTGCATGTATATTTCACACACATTCCTCTTTTGAATACCATTAATTCCCGGTTGCTGTGAACCCCATTCTGGATATCTGGAGGTGACTTGCATTCAATCTCTGAAAAGATATAAAAGTATTGATTTTCAATGAGTTATCACTATATCTCACAGGTGTGCATATTCTTAGGAAAACATCGTTTACATCAAGCAAGAACACACGCAAAGGATTACTCAAGTAAAATGGCATCTCTCATGACTGGCCTACAGAATCTAAAACAGGGTAAGGAGGGAAGGGACTCAGAGGACAGCATTTAGAATATTATTTTTGATATGATATTCAGTGAAAAGTTGTAATTATATATGCTTCTGGTTTATTCCGTTTCTTCAAGCAGGGCATTATTTCTAAACTCTGTAATAAGAACAATATGACTACAAAGTAATTGGCATCATTTTATGACTAAAAGATCATTTAACAGGCTAGTTGAGGTAAGATCTTCACTAAATCGTATGGGTATAAAGTTTAAAGTGTTACCTGCCTCTTCTTGCAGTATAATATAAAAGGAATTCACTGGTGGAAAATTAGCTCTGTCTAATCTAAAGGTGACTTTTCATTTCTTCAGTTATAGTTTGGATTCCTTGACCGAAGGAATCCTTGAATCATTTTATATACCACTAGATTGTAAGCCTAAATATTCCTCGGTCTGGTACTTTAGCAGTTTTGAAGCAGCCATATACAAGGGATCCTGTATGTCCAGAACCATTCCAGACAATAAAAAACAACAACAGCTGTGAAGACTAATTGTTTCTGTACCTCTCATCTTCATGAGGCAAGACAGCCTATCTCAAGAAATGTACCTTTACAGTTAGGGGAAGGAGAAGACCATGTGCCATTATCCATACACTGAATCGATGCCTCTCCAATCAGAACGTAGCCAGAATTGCATGTATATTTCACAAGCATTCCACTGGGAAATAATGTTCCCTGGTTGCTGTTAATCCCATTTTGAATGTCTGGGGGAGGCTGGCATTGCACTACTGGAAGAAAGGAGAAGAACAAATTAACAAGCTGAAAAAATTAAAACAAATAAATTTTACTTCACTAGGGGAAAAAACAAATCACCAGTAAGAATCTACTTTGGCTATATTTCTTTCATATCTGAACAGTTCTCCCTGAAAAAGGGATTGTGAAATGCTTCAAATCACCTTTCCAAACTGGGTGAATGGGGATTGGCATTTGGTTCTCATCATTGTATGCTGTCATTTAATAAGAAAACCCTCAAGATGAACCTTCCCACATTGTCTCATGGAACAACCAAATGCTCTAGAAGGAATTGCCTTTCAATTTTCAAAAAGGGCTGCAAACTTACAGGTTGCTTCTGCTTTTATTGTTCACAGAGCAATTAGCAAGAAAGTGTGGTGGGGGAAACTACATGTTTTTTTTTCTAATTGTGAGAAGAGTTGATAAAATCCAGCTTCATTAAACATACCTCTGACACAGATAGGTGCTGGTGAATCCCATGTGTTACCACGTTGACACCGAATTGTATGCTGGCCTTTCATGGTGTAGCCAGAGTCACATTCAAAAGTAATTGTTGATACAGATTGATCATTTGCTTTGGGCCTAATAATTCTTCCATTCTGAATGTCTGGATTCACACAGCCTGTAATTAAAAATGAAAGGGGAACAGTTAAATTTGTCAAATCCTGTGCAAATAATGCCTTCTTAAGAACTAATTTACTGAACAAAGAGTAAATATATATATATATATTTAAAAAAGACCTCATCCTAAGACCATATAGGATTTAGCTGAGTATTAATGGAGAGGGGTAAGAGGGGGAATAGGATAAAAGATATGCACATGGCATGTTGGTCTGGCGATTCCTTATTGCAGATCAGACAGCCTAAGTCAATCCATGGAAAGAGATGACATTAAGATAGTCCTTGACTTATGACTGTAATTGAGTGCAGAATGGGAGGGATGGGGAGGGGAGAGGAGGGATGGGGAAGGAAGGGGAGGGGAAAGGAGATTGTCTCTAATTAATATAATGCATACTTCATATTCAATAAATGTTTTTAATGCCACTTTGTCAATCGTTGAATAATAAGATGAAAATATTAAGATACAAGTTGTTACAATGAAAACCATACAGTCCACATAATGCTTAAGTCAAATAGAATAAAACAGAGCACTGAATATTGAAAATAAAAGGAAAACCCAGATTTAAACTTACCCTGTACACAGACAGGTATTGGGGGATTCCACCTACCATCCACTTGGCAATAGATCTCTCTGGAACCAACCATCTTGTAACCCCCAATGCATTCAAAGCTAACCATCTGGTTATATTTGTAAGTGCTGGAAATTCCAGCAGCAATCCTTCCATTCTTTATCTGAGGAGATGGACACTGTGTCACTGAAAAGGAGACATATGGTATATCAGAAGCAGATAAGGGGAAAAAAACATTGGAATCACTCTGCAGAAGTGTCAGGCCTGATTGATTCAGTTTAGGTACCTGAGAAACAGGGCTAATTAGTTTGTCCATATATTTTCTGATAAACATTATACTTCAATCAGCATTCAGGGATATGCTGTAATATTTGCTTGCAGCTTGATATAATGTTGCCCAAGGATGAAGTACTCTTTTATGCAAGTTTCATTATTTTCAATATGATTTGCATCATTTTACCTGTCTATAGTTTCTGTTTTAGAATACTAGCATTCATTAAGCCTTTTCTTACAAATATCCTTAGCTAGATCTGCATTTTGAGTGCTGCTTACTCTGGCAATAAGGAAGGTCACCTGTCCATGCTACTGTTTTATCAAACAATGCACAGCTTCTGGAAGACTTGCCAATCAGCCTATACCTGTAGCAAGACAAAAGAAATAGCATATAATCATTTTATTTTTTTATAGAATAATGCAAACTTTAGAAGGTTGGAATCAAATGGACGCTCTCCATCCGTTTGTTTACTCTAATTCAAAATGAGCTTCTTAGAGTTGTTTCAGTTCTGACATGGCCTTCAGTTCTGAATAAAATGCAGGGATAAAGATGACTGACCTCATAAAGTATTTTAGTATTCATTCATCCCATGCTTTTTCATTCATGTGGTGTCAGTTGATAATTATATGCATTTATATGTGTAGACAGACAGCATATTTGTATGTGTAGAGACAGATTGCTAGAAAGCAAAACAGCAACATGCAGGAGAAATTAGTTTTCATGATTGCGAAGTCTTATTTTGGCAAAAAGTCTTATATGTTTATAATCATACAATGGAAGGAGAAATTTTCTACTGATTTATTTTCTTGACAAAATATATCAGAAGGAAGAACATGTTCAACTCAACTTTTCATTGATACAATCTGTGTACCTGACAGTGGTCCTTCCTTTTCATTCTGTTTAGTTGTAATTTTTTATGATTATTTATGTTTTAGCAAACTTAGATTGAAAGAGAAAGATGCAAAAGTTGCAACAGCAGGCTGAAGCCTCCAAACCTGGCCAGGACAGGATTTTGGAAAAGGACACAGAGCAGTGTGGGTAGGGTGCAGGAGAATCCATGCCAGGAGTGGATGAGCAATAGAAGGAGAAGCCAGGAACATTGGAAGGGCTGGTGGCAGGGGTTGGATTCTACAGGTTCGCACCTATTCACTAGAACCGGTTGTTAATATTCTAAGCAGTTTGGAGAACTGGTTGTTAGAAGAAATTACTGGCCTAATCCTGTAAGGAAGGCAGGAAGGAAACATTCTGGTGTTGCCTCTCTGTTAACCCTTTTTACATTCTTGGCACGCCTAGACTTCCTGTCTCTGGAACTTCTCTGGAGTTATTTTTCCCTCTTTTGCTGGTACTTTGCTTGTGTGGAGTGACCATTCAAAGTTTCAGTATGCACTGAAAAAAGTGATTTTTAACCATTTTTCACACTTACGACTATAACAGCATCCCCACAGTCACGAGAGGCCAGACGAGGAGATGCGTGCCTCGATGTGAGTGATGTTGAGTTGGCCACACCCAGCCAGTCACATTACCAAGCCACACCCAATAACTAAGCCATGCCCACAGAACCGGTTGTTAAAAAAATTGAATCCCACCCCTAGCTGGTGGACTAGCGACTGGATGAGTACTTGGTTGAAGAGGAAAGAGCAGAAATACAGCTGCAGCTGGGACATGTCGATGACTAGCCAGAGGTACAGGGTGAAAAAGAGGTATAGCTGCACATGGTCAATGAAGACAAAGAGGAATTGCTTCCCCTTCAGATCCCAGGGCATGTACTGTAGTAGCAAAGGAAGGCATATGGAAATCAGTGAGGCTACTCATGAGGAAGCAGCCTTATCCTTCCTAATATGTTGCACCAGCTGGTGATCATTCAGACTGATACATGGAGCAAAGCAGTGTTGTAACTAACCATTCACTTCCCTGTCATGCCTGTGCTCTGATTTTATGTTTTCTGATTCTGGACCTAGGCCTTGTTTTCTGACCTCATCTTTGGACCTTGGATTTCATGCCAATATTTTGGCCTTGGACCTTGGAGACCAAGCCTGGACTTGAGACTTGGGTCTGGATTTTGGACTTTGTGTGTGGATTTGTGGACTTATGCCTTGACTTCAGACTTTGTATTTCATGGTAAGATTTCGTGTCTGGACTTTGTGGACTCTAATTTGTTGGTTCTTGGTGGAGGGCCATTTGCTGACAAGCCTTAGTGGCATCTGGGGAATGACAATGAAGGCTTGCAATCTTTCAATAAAACATTAAAAATTTCTTGGCATGTATGTGTGTGCCTCTTTCCTGTTGAGGTACAGGCTTTGCCCAATGACTGGTGAGGAAAATGAGATTTCCTACAAGCCCCTACCCCCCTACCCCCCCCCCCCAAAAAAAAGTCCTCACCAGACAATTTCAGGTTATACTGTTCAAAGGAGAAAGAAAGAAACAGGAAGAATCGCACTACTGGAAATTGTGTTGGATTCCTTGAAACTTACCCTTCCTCACACTGATAATTTACTGTGGAACCAAAGCGAAAATCTCTTGTTACAAGCAATCTGCCACCCTCCAGTTCTCCTGGATGTCCACATGATTTTCCTAGTGGAAAACAGAGAGATTCTACTTTTCCATGTTATGTTTTGGGTAACACAAAATGTATAAAACTGATTCAAGGTTTCTATCTGTATTTAGCAACTGACAAACACACTCCTAAGGATTAAGTTGCACATTTTCATACCCCATTGAAAGGCCATTCCATCCTATCTTATAGTTTGATCAAGGTAAAGGAAGACTCACTTTGACAGAATAATTAAATTTCTGACCAAATCTGATTCTAATGCATGGCAATATGGTTTTCAGTTCAGAATTCCTAACATAACCAGGATGACATATGCCAGTATATTTCACAATTGAACTCAGAAGAAACAACTTATTTTTTTTATATTCATCTACAATTTCTGTCCAATCTAACTGAATTGGAAGGGCACAGACGCTTCCAAATCAAACAAACAAATTTAACAGTTGTCAACTGTTATTAATATTATTAGTGTTATCATTGAATATACTATTGCCATGTTCAAATTGATAGATAGGGAAACTTGCAATATTCCTGGTTCTACCTGATTATCCACAATAACTTTCTACAACTCTTAATTTTAATTACAGGGCACTATTAATCAGAGAACGGTCAACCAAAGATAAAAAGAGGAGTAGTCTTTAGGTTCTTCCCTACCAAAAATAGTTAAAAAGGTGTACATATTTTAAAAACCTAAACCCTTTAGAAAGGGGGAAACAAAATCTTTCTATTACACTTCATGGTTTAAAAATACCAATAATTGATGGCATGGCCTATTTAGTTTTATACTGATATGGAACATATTCTAAATGTGAGACATATATCTTTCATCAAGAATGTAGAACTCAAAATCATGATTCTCCTTGATTTATTAATCCAGAATTTCTTTATCATAATTTGCATTGGGTCTGAACATAAAATTCTGGTGCAATGAGCATTTATTCCGAATATGGACATGAGAATGAGTAAAACCAACCAGGAATTTTGCACAGTCTGCAAGGTTGGTTAGCTTTGTCCTGAAGAATTCAGGGCTTATTATTAACTGAGTACATCATGTGTTTTTATTTTGTTTCAATTTTTTTGAAAAACCTAAATGTGTGGTTTTCAGAAGCTAAATTCTCACTAATATCACATCAGTCGCTATAAAATATTCCCAAACTATTCATAGCTCTCAGCAACTATTTCTAGGGGAACACTAGAGATGAGAAGAGCAGCAGCATGATCCCCCCCCAAAAGGAATGGCCAAAAGAAAGGACTTTTTGTCAACAGCTACTCCTTTTTAAGACCCCTTCAATGAAGCTTCACCACTTATAAAATGTTGGACTCTACCTAAATTTTCCTAATTCTGACACCACAGCACCTATGGAATCAAGTTAAGGATTTCTTTCAAAACACCTCATTCAGTAAAAAAAAAAGGTGGAAACCCATGTGAAGAGTGATTCTCTGTTTCTGGATCTCACTCCTTCAGGAACTTACAGAAAAAAAAAATGTTGTCACAAAAGGTACCTTCACAATTAGGGGCAGGAGAAGACCATCTGCCAGCATTTGTGCAATGAATTGTTGCCTCTCCAATCAGATCATAGCCAGGATCACATGTGTACTTCACAAACATTCCACTGGAAAATACTTTTGTTTCCTGATTACTGCAAGTCCCATTTTGAATGTCTGGGGGGGGTGGGCATTGCCTCACTAAAAGAAGAAGAGAGAAAATTGGGAAGAAAATAAAATTAAAAATATACTCTAGGATGATACATCAGGGGGAAAAGTAAGATACTAGTTATTCTTTAGGCTCAACTATAAGCACCATATTTTCCACTGACTGAGAATGAAGAAAAGTGCATAAAATTCATAACAGAAGTTTAACATTGTTCAAACAATGGAAAATCCAGATTCATCCTTACCAAATTCACAGACAGGAATGGGCGGGTCCCACATACCATCCACTTGGCAATGGATCTCTCTAGAACCAATCATCTTGTGGCCCCCAAAGCAGTCAAAACTAACTTTCTGGCTATATTTGTAAGTGCTGGAAACTCCAACCACAATCCTTCCATTCTTAATCTGAGGAGATGGACATTGTGTCTCTGAAAAATGAAACGCATATCAGAACCAGATAGGGAGAAAAAAACGGAATCACTCTGTAGTAGTGTCAGGCCTGATTAGTTCAATTTGGGTAGCTGAGGAATACAGATAACCAGTTTGTTAGTGTGAGGTCCTCAAGGAAATATTTGAAGGAATCATTTTAAATGTTTCCAATTAGCAGCTGATAATCCTTGCTTGAGAAGGAACCTGTTATGAATGAATAAATGTTAAATAAAGTTATCTTGAGCTTGAAGTCAAGTGCAGGGTTCTGGCCCTGCACTTCTGATTGGCTGTTAATGGCAAGATCGGATTGGTCCGTTCAGGAGCATCTGATTGGCCATTAACAGGCCATTCTCATTGGTTAACGGAGCTAGCGCTCCCGGATTGCTATTAGTTGAATAGTTAATAAGTTGCCTATATAAGGAAGGCCTATAGCAGCCATCCAGTTTGAGCTGTCACACCATGTAAATAAAGAGTTTGAAGTTCACTGTTTCTACCGGCTCGTCTCCATTATTTGCACCCATGCTCCAGACTTAACACTGGCGACGAAGGTGGGATTGGATGACATCAGAGCCAACTAAAACAACGACGAAGACAACCAAGCATGTGGCTGAAATGCACAACGGTGGAACCATATCCGGCGACATAGTACCACCCGCTCCGTTCGACCCAGCTCAAGAGGATTGGGAGTCCAACATGGACTGTTTCCAAATGTTTTTGGAAACGAATAATCTGAAGGATGCCACAACCGGGAAGAAATGGGCGGTATTCCTAATGCACTGTGGGCCGACTGTATTCAAAATGGCCAAGGCGCTAGTGAAACCGGCTGAAGTGGAGGCCATGGACTGGGATGTCCTCGAACTGCTACTAAGGGCCCACTATGCACCGACCGTTCCAACGCTCGTAAGACGGCACGAGTTCTACCAAAGAAACCAGCAGAAAGGAGAAAGCGTTGCCAATTTCGTTGCGGACCTCCGAAACTTGGGAGGCCTCTGCGATTTCGCCGACCTAGAGGAGGCCTTGAGAGACCGAGTAGTTCTAGGGTTAGACGCTCTAAACGTGAACAGCAAAATAATGGCTAAGAGCGACATTAGCCTTGCCGATGCCATCGCTGAGGCTACGGCAGCGGAAGCGACCAAGAAGTCGGCTGCCCAACTACGCCAAAATTGCGCTCCAGCACACCAACCAGCCGGCAAACTTTCACCTAAGTCGGAAGGACAGCTTTCGACGGCCCACCACGAGGACCTCTCTTCGTCGTCAGACAGCGACGAAGAAGAGGTCCATCGACTGCGGTCCGATCGGGACCATTACCCGAAATCCCAGCAACCGTGCGCTGGCTGCGGGGCCAACCATTACCGTTCTGATTGCAAATTCTGTGACGCGCTCTGCCACAAGTGCGGGAAACGAGGCCATATCGGACAGGTCTGCAGAAGTCTCCTTGGACCCAGCCAGACCTCGAAGGGGACCGATCTTCGCCAATTGACAGGAAACCGTCCTGTAAGGCGAGAACCAGCAAACCACTCCTACAGAAACTGACCCTTGAATCGTCTAACGAGACGAGAAGAGGCTCACCAGACACTCACTATCGGCCACACCTCTCACTGGATGCCAAGAAAATTCGAGTTAAAGTGGACATCGAAAATCAGCCTTGCCAAATGGAAGTTGACTCGGGATCGTCTCTTTCAATGGTCTCATGGAAGACCCTCAAGCAATTCATCCCCTGTTAAAGGACTACCAGGGGAACCGGATTCCAGTCGTAGGATCCAGTCGAGTCTGGGTTTCATTCAAGAACCGCACAGCGTACTTACCCATGACGGTAATCGACAAGGACTGGCCTAGCCTGTTAGGCCTACAATGGTTCGCACCACTCGGCATTGAAGTGGCAGGCATTAACCGAATCAGCGGCAGTGACTGGGAGGAGGACCTCGTCCATGAGTTCAAAGACGTCTTCGCAGAAAAGCTAGGCAAGTACAAGGAGACCCCGATATCCTTTAGCCTTAATCCAAAAATAGCTCTCATCCGCCTTAAGCCTCGTTGAGTTCCGTTCGCGCTAAAGCCGAAAATCGATGAACAGCTTGATAAGTTGATAGCCCAGGGAGTGTTAAAGCCAACCGATCACTCCCCATGGGAAACCCCAATCGTGACACCAATTAAGCCAGACAGCTCCATTAGAATTTGTGGGGACTACCGAGCCACCCTAAACCATGCCCTGCAACAAAATCCATATCCGGTGCCGGTGGTGCAACACCTCCTCCATTCCCTGGGGGCGGAAAAGTCTTTGCAAAACTAGACTTAGCTCAGGCTTATCAGCAACTGCCGGTTGATGAAAAAACGGCACAGGCACAGGCTATCGTAATGCACCGAGGTGCCTTTAAGTGTACGCGGCTCCAATTCGGAGTCAGTGTAGCCCCGGGGAACTTTCAGAGCCTAATGGAGAGACTCTTGCAGGGGATCAAAGGCGTTGTCCCCTACTTTGACGATGTGCTCATTGCTGCCCCCACTCCAAAAATTTTACAGGAGCATTTAAGACTGGTTTTACACAAATTCCAAGAAGCAGGCCTGAAGGTGAAGAAAAATAAGTGCAAGCTGTGCACAGATCGTGTTGAATTCTTGGGGTACTTGATTGACAGTCAGGGTATTCACCCTACCGATAGCAAATTGAGAGCAATAAAAAACGCTCCCAGACCCCAGAACAAGGCCGACCTCCAGGCGTTTTTAGGCCTCATCAATTTCTATAACGTATTCTTGCCGCACAAGGCGACTGTTGCTGAACCTTTACATCGCCTACTAGACAAAAAAGCAATTTGGGTATGGGGTCACAGAGAAGAGCAGGCATTCCATAATGTAAAAAAACTACTGACTTCTGACGCTGCACTAATGCAGTACAATGAAACTTTACCATTGAATATCACATGTGATGCATCGCCTTTTGGAGTGGGCGCCATTTTGAGCCATGTATTACCTAATGGTAGCGAAGCCCCTGTTGCTTATTTTTCAAAAACACTCTCAAAAACCGAGCGAAATTTTAGCCAGATCGATAAAGAAGCCCTGGCAATTGTATCGGCTGTTAAAAGATTCCATGAGTACGTGTACGGTCGGGCTTTTACTATGGTAACTGACCACAAACCGTTGCTGGGGATAATCATTGGGGATAAGCCAACTCCCTACATACTTTCTCCCAGGATGACCCGCTGGTCAGAATTCTTGGCTGCCTACAATTATCAGCTACAATACCGCCCCGGTAAAGCCATTCCCCATGCCGACGCATTGAGCCGTGCACTGCTCCCAGAAACCATCGATCCCGCACCAACGATGACAACGTTGCAGATCGAGACACTTCATACGCCGCCATTAACTGCCCGTGATATCGCGAGAGAAACAAAACTCGACCCCATCTTAGCATGAGTCCTCACATGGGTGGAACGCGGATGGCCATTGGACCAAGTACCAGACGACTTTGCACCATTCAAAAGTCATCAAACAGAGTTGTTCTCGCAAAAGGGCTGTATCATCTGGGGCGATAGAGTCGTTATCCCAGAACGACTCCAACAGGCACTGCTAAGAACCTTGCACGATGGCCACCCTGGCATCGTGCGCATGAAAGGCCTCGCACGCAGCTATGCGTGGTGGCCAGGCATAGACAGACAAATCGAATCGTGGGTCAAAACTTGCCAGAGATGCCAAGAAGTAAGCAACGCTCCACCAAAGGCAACTCCAACCGAATGGGAGATGCCGCGGGGACCCTGGTCCCGTATCCATTTAGATTTTGCTGGGCCGACCAAAGGCCACACATTCTTGTTAACTGTCAACGCCTACTCAAATTGGCTCAAGATTCACCGAATGAGGAACACGACCACCGAAGCGGTCATCAAAAGACTGGAAAGACTGTTTGCAACCCATGGATTACCAGACATTCTGGTATCCAACAGTGGGCCCCAATTTACTGCGCTGTCTTTTGAACATACCTGCCTGACTGCGGTATCCGACATGCGCTCACTTCGCCTGCGCAACCTGTGGCCAACGGTAGGGCTGAACGCATGGTACAATTTGTCAAGAAAACGCTACAAAAAATAGACTACGACAACATCGACGAGAAAATCAACCGAATCCTTTTCCTACAGCACATCACACCTCACAGCGTCACCAACAAAACTCCCACCGAGCTGCTAATGGGACGAAAGCTCCGCTCCCACCTCGACCGGTTACACCCAGCCTACGAACTGGAAAAACCACTCGGATCCAGCGGCCAATGCTGTACCTTCCAGGTAGGAGATTTAGTATTCGCTAAAAACTTATCGGGCGATCCGCTGTGGGTAGAAGCGACCGTAATCCGCGTAACCGGTCCAAGATCATACCTTGTACATGTCCTGACGATAGACTTTGGAAGCGTCATATAGATCAACTACGATCGCGGCTGCAGTCACACAATTCCGAACTCCCTTACAACCAAACTGAGGGGGGGGGGAGATACAGAGGAAGACGAATTTCAACTAGAGGAAAATCTTTTCAAAGGGAATGATAGCAGAACTGAAACGCAGGAACAGGAACCAGGGATGGGAGTGAGTTCACCTCAGGGAGTTACTGAAGATATTGGCGACGACGGAAACGCGAACTCTGAACCAGAGGCACCCCTGTCACTAAACAACGATCTACCTCAACAAGAGTGCAGCCAAATGCCAGGCACATAGCGAAAATCAAAGACTAATAAAACAACCGTCCTACCTCAAGGACTATGTGACCGCGCCCCGTAAGCAGAAGCTGGGGGAAAGGGGTGTTGTGAATGAATAAATGTTAAATAAAGTTATCTTGAGCTTGAAGTCAAGTGCCAGGTTCTGGCTCTGCACTTCTGATTGGCTGTTAATGGCAAGATCGGATTGGTCCATTCAGGAGCATCTGATTGGCCATTAACAGGCCATTCTCATTGGTTAACGGAGCTAGCGCTCCCGGATTGCTATTGGTTGAATAGTTAATAAGTTGCCTATATAAGGAAGGCCTATAGCAGCCATCCAGTTTGAGCTGTCACACCATGTAAATAAAGAGTTTGAAGTTCACTGTTTCTACCGGTTCGTCTCCATTATTCGCACCCATGCTCCAGACTTAACACAACCCAAGAACCCAAGATTGGAGGAGGAAACCTCACCTCCACAATATACACGGCCACTCCATTCTCCGGTTATCCCATCCTTAGAAGTACAGTAAATAGAGGTATTTCCGATAACAGGGTAGCCTTTGTCACAAGTATATGTTACAGTTGTCCCATAGAAGAAATATTTCAAAGATTTTCCAGTATTTTTGCTGTGGGGAATATTTGGCGGTGATGAACACAAGATAGCTAGAAAGAAGTGGAGGTTGCGTAAGAAAGATAAATTAATTTCATTTTCCTTATTCGAGTGTAGATATAAATCCTGGAACATTTATAACATTCATTAATGTAATATGTGCTGCGAAAAAACAAGTCAAAGACAAAGTACATATGTTATGTCGAGCATCATTATTTGTTGTGGCAGTTGCAGCTGTAAATTGAATTACCATGGAGTTAATATTTCCCCTTGTCTTTTTTACAAGCAATTGCATATTCAAGTACTCTCCTTTTAAAAACAGTGTATAACTATCTCTGGCATATAATTTCTCACATTGTTTTTTTGATATTGTTTCAAGGACATATAATAAAAGGATGAATAAGAAGTCAGACCATTTTAATTCAATTGATAACTGTGTCAGTTGGTAAACTTGAATTAGAAAAAATACCCCAAATGAGAAGAAAGTGTTATTTGGAGAGAATCAACTGGGGGGGGGGGATTATTGTTGAAATTAAATACTGAAAGTTACCAAAACTGAAAACAAATCAAGGTTATGATAGACGATAAAAATTTGTAACTCAAGGTTCAATTGAGGGGTCTTTGGTGTTCTCAGAGGTTGGTGGTTTTCTTGGAGAGGTTTCATTACCAAATCCCATAGCATCATTCATTCCAAATAAAGTTTTTTCATCATGACCTCTGGGCTTCAGGCATGTTTGATTGAGTGATGTCATTTAATAAAAGTGTTGTGGAATATGTGCTTTTTCTCTTTTTGGGATATTTGAAAAGAACTTTAACTTATGTTGGGATGTTGAAATGCAAATAGGAGAAATTACTGGCTGAAGGAAATGAAGATTTGGGTTTCACTGAAATTTGATATTTTCAGTTTGTCACTGGAGGACACATCTTCAGTCGTTGTGCAGTGGTTAGAATGCAGTATCACAGGCTAATTTTGCTGACTGCCAGCAGTTTGATTCTCACCAGCTGAAAGTTGATTCAGCCTTCCATCCTCCTGAGTTGATAAAACCCAGATTGTTGGGGGCAATATATGCTGACTCTTTAAACCACTGGTCCCCAACCTTTTTTGTACCAGGGACCAGTTTCACGATTATTCATTCTTTGCGGCCTGGTACAAAATGATCCACGGACCGGTACCGGCATCAGCACGCACGACCAAGGCAAGGCGAGCCGAGTGACCGGCCAGCCATCCGTCCCCCACTTCTCCTTGCCACCTTCAACTCCTCCTTTGTACCTTCTCGCAGTCGATGGGCTTTTCGGGCTCTTTCTTAATCTCCTCCTGAGTAACGTGAGACTCCACCACCATCGGGATGATTCTTCATTCGAAGCCGCCCCCCCCCCTTTGACAAAACTAAGGCACAAGGATTCCTTCAGCACCCAAACGCTGCTTTCCAACCAACAACCGACAAGCTCACCCAGAAGCACTTTCTCAAGTGCCGTCAAACAAGATGGCGGCGCCCAAGCAAAGTAGGCCCTACTTTCATTCTTTGTGGCCTGGTACAAAATGATCCACAGACCGGTACCGGTCCGGGGCCCGGTGGTTGGGGACCCCTGCTTTAAACCACTTAGAGAGGGCCGTAAGGCACTGTAAAGTGATAAATAAGTTTAAGTACTATAGCTATTGCTATCTGCACTATAGCTGGATCACAGTTTGATCAGCTCTCAGATTTTTCCCTCCAGGTCTCCCTACTGCAGCCCTCAAATTCACCCCTCTGGCAGCAACGGGACAATGTTAAAATGGTCCCTATGTGAGCAAGGCATCTGTTGCTTTGCCAGGGGTATCTACTCCTATAGCATTTTAGATCAACCTTTGCCACCGGAAAGACCTATTTGATTTCCTTTGAGAGTATGACACTAAATGAGCATAAAAAAGAGAGATGGGAAGTGATACAGTTGTAACATTACAGATTCTGCTGGACTTCCAGATTCCTATCAGGCCCAGCAACTCTTGGGAATTGCCTTAGGTAATGGAAGCTGTTTTTGAACAACATACTATATAGAGATCCATAGGCTCCTCAAAACTATACTAAAGGCTCTGAAATGTTCTGATTTTTCTGTAAACAGTTGATCTCCCTGTGGCTCCTGGCAATAGCACTTAAAAATATATACTGCTTCATAGTGTTTAACAGCACTCTCTAAGTGGTTTGCAGAATCAGCACATTGCCTCCAACAATCTGGGTCCCCATTTTACCGACTTTGGAAGGATGGAAGACTGAGTCAGCCTTGAGTCAGTGAGGATCAAACTCCTGGAAGTGAACAGAATTATCCTGCAATACTGCATTGTAACCACTGCACCACTACTAATTGCAGTATGTAAAAGTATTCGATTAAGGTAAGATTTGATTAATACATACATACATCAATCAAAAATCCACGTTTTATTTTAAGTCATATCTCTCCTTTCCCAGATTCTAGGGAAAACCACAAAGATACAACAAAAAATGGATTCAGGCAAATAATGTGACTTTTGGATATAATTGCAAAATATGTTTAATTCTTTAGAATTTGCAAATTAATTAATTTTATTGCAATACAGTTGTGTTCATGACAGCTTATGCCACATTGAAAATGATAAAATGAAGCTGCCACAAAATTTTTAGTTAATAATAACTTTTTTTATTAATGCTGTGTAATCAATTCCTAATGGGATAGAACAATTAGTAGTTAGTTAATAATTATTTTGTGCACAAGTTCTTTAAATCAAAAAAATACAATCTCTGAATTTGTAGATACATAACTGATTTCTTGATAGATTTTAAAACTTCTATACTCAAAATATATATAACACAATCAAGGTTATTTTATGATACCAAGAGCGTATAGTACCTAAAATTACATTGTGTTTGTACTGCTGTGCTCTAATATCAGACTCATCTTTTAGAATGGAGTCTGCAAAAGGGACATTAATGGTAGGTTGGACCACATTTTTGATAGTGGTATCACCAACAAACTTCATAGATCCAACTAAAGCTTTTATCCTGAACTTTGCATTCTCCAGATTAATAGAATGTTAACTCTCCAAATTCAACTCGATTCAGCATAGAGGTAAAAGAGACTTTGGAGGTCTTCCAGTCCAACCTCAACCCCTTTCAGAGAAATGGCTGTTCAGTCTCTTCTTAAAAACCTCCCGTGATGAAGCATCTACAACTTCTGAAGGCAAACTGTTTCACTGGTCAATTGTGCTCACTGTTAGGAAGTTTCTCCTTAATTTGAAGTTGCTTCTCTCCTTGATTATTTTCCATCTATTGTTTCTTGTCCTGCCTTCTGGTGCTTTGGAAAATAAGATGACCCCCTCCTCTCTGTGGAAGCCCCTCATATGCTGGAATATTGCTATCATGTCACCCCAGTCCTTTTCTCTATACTAGCCATACCCAAATTGTCTTATGTTTTTGTCTCCAGGCCTTAGTCATCTAAGTTGCTCTTCTCTGTACTTTTTCCAAAGTCTCAGCAAGTACAAAAAGTATATGATATGAAACATGATTTTGAAAAGAAGTCACAATGGAATCATAATTTAGCTAAAGAAATATGACTGTATGCTCTACTTACGGTGACATTCAGGAAGGCTGCCACTCCATTTTACTCTTTTTCCATTTAAGGCACATTGTCTGGAAGACTGTCCTATCAGTTTGTACCTGCATTAAAACAGAAACTATTATGGAAAGGCCACTTATTCTTCCTGGATTCAATTTTCTATTACCGATTCTCAGAAATGCCAGTGGAAAAAAATAGAACAATTACAATTCAACAACTTCTAGATGACCATGTGCTAACAACCCTGCATATAAATAGTGAAAATCTATTACTTACAAAGATGTATGTTGAAGAATTATTACAGGAAAGCATATCCCATCCAAGCCATTATTTTGCAGAGTTCTGTTACAATATTTTATCTTTGGGTCCTAATTTCCTATTTTCTCAACTACCCAATCATGTTTGGGTAAGCAATATAGGCCTCTCCATCTACTGGTAGGTAGTCCTTGACTTATGACCACAATTGAGCCCAAAATTTATGTTGCAAAGCAAGACAGTTGTTAAGTGAGATTTGCTCCATTTTGCGACCTTTCTGTCACAGTTGTTAAGTAAATCACTGCAGTTGTTAAGTTAGTAACAGGCTTGTTAAGTGAAACCAGCTTCCCCATTTGCTTGGCAGAAGGTTGCAAAAGGTAACCACATGACCCTAGGACACTGTGGCCATCATAAATATAAACCAGTTGCCAAGCATCTCAAATTTGATCATATGACTATGGGGATGCTGCAACACTTGTTTGAAAAATGGTCATAAGTCACTTTCTTCCATGCCATTGTAACATCAGATAAAGTTGAAAATGACTGATTGCAAGCCAAGGATCATTAATATTAAAAAATGCTACTTACTCACATTTAATAGGGATGAGGAATTAATTGGAGGAATAAATCAGTAGATTATACAATCCTATCTGCCTGTATTAAGTTCTATAAAAGTCTGTAATTATCCTCAGGGTGAAGGTGTGCAAACTTCAACACTTTCACTGGGTTCATGTTCTGCACCAAGCCATATTCCATTGAACAAACCACTTGCTACTGAGCTTGGGCAATACACTATGGCAAAAGCAAACCATATTTTGGCTAGTTCCTCCAAAACTTTGTCTCACTTTAAGCTCTTGTTCTGTCCATTCAGCTTTTATATATGAAAGAAAGAGACAGCATCTTGTTCTTCATCATATGCCAGCAACCCATTCTGAACAAGCCTTGTCAGTGTCTCTGTTTGGTCTCCATTCCCAATGGTTGAAGTCACTATATATACTTTGCATTGTATTAAAATAACTCCCTTAGCATGACTTAGCTTTTTAAAGAATTTTTTAAATATTTTAATAAAATTTAGTAAAAAGTGAAATAATTAGTCAGTGACTCTGGTGTCATGTTGAAATTTCAGGCCTTAAGGTGATGTGAACCAAATGCTCCACAGTTATTATCATAGGAATAAACTTGAGCTGAGGGGCAGATAGGTGGGCAGATGTACAGGTGAAGTAGAGTGACAGGGGAGTAATGGCAGTAGTATAGAAAGGAGACAATGATTGCAAGAAGGAAATATCAATATCAGATATCAATATGTGTTCTTTCGCTGGGATCAACTTCAAAGCTGTGAAAATTCCTTATTCAAATACACTTCGATGCACTTTGCTCTACTTTTAATGGTCATGACTATTTTTTTTTTAAACAAAGTTTTTTTTTTACAACAAACATACAAACAAAACATAAAAACAAAACACTCTTTCAATTATATACATACAGTGTGTCAGTTGGTTACAATCTTTTGTGCTATCCTTTTTTTACCATTACTCACAAATTATATAAATTCTCACCTTATCAATCTAGCTTGTGCTTATGTAATATCAATTATTAAACATTCATTTGAATAAGCTATTTTTCCATCATTTTATACGAAATATCTAATTTTCATTATGATTTAATCTTATACATTCATCCAATGGTTATATATTTTATATTGTATTCTATATCAATCTGTTAACTTTTATTGTAAGGCTTACTAATCTATTTCTTTATCATGTCTTTTTATCAAACCATTGATAAAATAAATCCCATATCATATAAAATTGTTTATCCTCTTGTTCTCTAATTTCAAATGTCAATTTACCCATTTCAGCACAGTCCATGATTTTCTTAATAATTTCCTCCTGCATAAGTATTTTTTCATTTTTCCAATTCTTAGCAAATGCAATTCTAGCCACTGTTAAAGTGGTCATGACTATTAATGAAAACTATTTCACCAGCTTATTGCGTATCATTGTAGCAGAAACAGATACAATTTTTTATTATCCAGGGCAAATAAAATGGGCCAAATTTGAACAATTGAGGGAAGTGTATATATATCTCAGAAAGGACTGCTGTATATATTTTTATGAACTTCAGTAGTTATTCTCATTAATGAGTGTAAATGCCCACATGTAGTAAAATACCCTTTTATGCATGCACATCAGAGGTGGTATTCAGCAGGTTCTGACCAGTTCTGGAGAACCGGTAGCAGAAATGTTGAGTGGTTCAGAGAAATGGCAAATACCACCTTTGACCAGCCGTGCCCCCATCTACTCTCTGCCTCCTGAGTCCCAGCTGATAGGCTGGGTCTTCTTTTGTTGCCCTGCACAAGAGAACGGAGTTGGAAAGCAAATTAATGGGATGGGGAAGGAATGGGATTTTACAGTATCCTTTCCCTGCCATGCCCACCAAGCCATACCCACAGAAGCGGTAGTAAAAAAAAATTGAATCCCACCACTGGTGCACATGTATCTGGGATGAAGATTCTGGTTTATATAATATCCCAGGATCTGAAATGGACACCTAACACTAGAACCATCATTAAAAAAGGCACAACAAAGAATGTTCTTCCTGTGTCAACTCAGAAAATTCAAACTGCCCCAGGAACCACTGAAACAGTTCTACAGATGAATTATGGAATCTGTCATTTGTACTTCTATAACAGTCTGGTTTAGCAACCAAATAGGACAGGTACAGATTTCATTGGACGCAGAAAAAAAAATTGCAACCAACCTGTCTTCACTGAGGACCTATATATTGCACAGGTCAGAAAGAGGGCTGAGAAAATATCTACAGATCTCTCATATCCTGGACAACTGTTTCAACTCCTCCTCTCAGGACATTACTACAGAGCCATTGCATGCCAAAACAACGACACACAATTTTTCCCCTCATGCCATCACTCTGCTGAACACTTAATTACCACAGTATTGTCTTATGTCTAAGGATATTTACTCAAGTAGTAGGGCTGTATTACTATTATCCTTCTCATCTTTTCCACTATCTTCGCCAATGATAGCTTATGATTATATACTGTACTTTGTTGTTGTATGTACACTGAGAGCTTATGCACTGCAAACAAATTCCTTGTGTGTCCAATCACACTTGGCCAATAAAGTCTTCTGTTCTGTTCTGTTGCATTACATTGCACTGGCACATACATCCTGAAGATTTGACCTAAATTCTTAGCTCCCAAAAGGATGTGATCATTTTCTAGTGGAAGAATATTTTTTAAATGTAAAGGGTAGCAGTATACATGTGCATGCAGAAGCATATAAAAAAGCACCAAAGAATGTTTTATGCACATACCTATTTGGAAATATGACTACTTAGTTGACCATAATAAAATTCTTCTTGGCAACTTATCCTAGCTCAAAATCCATTCCTCTGAAAAAACAGTCTTATTGCAAAATAAATGAAAATCATACAAGTTTGGTCTATACTTACCCTTCCTCACAAGTATAATTTAATGTAGAACCAAACAGAAAATCTCCTGATACAATCAGCCTACCATTTTCTGGTTCTCCTGGATGTCCACATGATTTTTCTAGCAAAAAAGAAAGAACTTGTATCTTTCTTATGCTAAAACATTCAAAACTGAAATTCATAACTATATATCATATGAATACATTCCCAACACATTCAAAAAATGGAGAACGTTTCCTCCTATTTTTAAGAAGAAGAAAAAACATTCACTTTTACAAAATTCTTGAACTTCTGACCAAATCTGATTCCGGATACATATAGAAGAGGCATTCATTCTTGGATGCTTAACATAACCTGGGTTGCATTTGTATTGTACCAATGACCCAACAGGAAAGGAATTCATTTTCTGATATTCATCAGTGAGTTCTGCAAAGTCTAGCCTCATGGGGATGTCGCAGTTACCTCCTGATTTAAAAAAAAGAAATAAAGAAAAACAAATGGTCTCAGTGTTTATGGTTAGATTTTGTGCTTCAATCTTCTGATTAATTTTCTTTACTTAAAAAGATATCTCAACATTTGAAAGGCCAATATACAAAATGCTGTGGTTATGGAATGTACCTTCACAGTTAGGGGCAGGAGAAGACCACAAGCCATTATCTATACATTGAATAGTTGCCTCTCCAATCAGAGCATAGCCAGGATTGCATGTATATTTCACAAACATTCCACTGGGGAATACTGCTGTTTCCTGGTTGCTGCGAGTCCCATTTTGAATGTCTGAGGGTGGCTGGCATTGCACCACTAGAGGAAAAAGGGAAAAGATTGGAAAGAAAAACAGATTAAGAAAGAATGTACTTTGGGCTGATACATTTATTTCAAGAATGAACAGTTCTCTCTCAAAAAGTGATTGTGAAATGTTCCAAATCATTCTTTCAATGTGGGGTTCCCCTTGGATTCAGAAATCCTGTTTGATGAGCAGGTGATAGTTGCAGTAAGAGGACATTTGCACAACTTCACTTTGTGCATCATTTGTTCCCATTCCCAGATTGAGGGACCCTACTCATGGTCATCTCCTTGGTCACCCCCTGGTTGGATTAGTGCAATGCACTCTAATTCAGGCTACCCTTGAAGACTATCCAAAAACTTCAGCTGATGCAGAATGGAGCAATGTAAGCAGTTATGTGTGTTGCTAGTAGAAC
Organism: Hydrophis major; assembly: GCA_033807585.1. Lineage (NCBI taxonomy): Eukaryota > Metazoa > Chordata > Lepidosauria > Squamata > Elapidae > Hydrophis > Hydrophis major. Next base: position 211,792,269 of record CM066330.1, on the reverse strand, counting down.
ACACATTATATCTCTGCTTTGCGAGCTACATTGGTTACCAGTTTGCTTTTGGTTCTAATTTAAGGTACTGGTGTTCACACTAAAAGTCCTTCCTGGAATAGGACTGGAATACTTGAGAAACTCTTTCTCCCCAAATCCATCTGTCCATCCCACCAGATCCAGCAAAGATATGACCCGGGGCTGGGCATGGAAGCAATACAGCCAGAATGGCCATGACAGGAACATGTTTTGGGGTCTGTTGGCTAGGGAGCCACATTTGGCAGCCCTGAGGCAGTGGGGCTTTTTTGCTGTAATAAATCCCACTAAGTCTGAGTTCCTGAAGGTCCTTTAAGATCTGGTTATGTCAGCAGTCCTGGCAGCCCAAGAGAATAGGAGAACTAATATATTCCATTATTATTAACATCCTTCTGTCTGCTACTTCTTTGTTCTTGCTCCGTTTTTGTGGTCTTTTTATGGTTTTATAATGGTGTTCAGGTTTTTATTGGCTTTGTTGCATGCTGCCCAGAGTTACTTGTTTGGTGGCTATGTAAATCAGATAAATAAATAAATAGGGTGAATGGGCATCAGCATTCTTTTCTGAAAATAGCACGTTGTTACTTAATAAGAACCCCTCCAATAAAAACTGCTTTCATATTTAGTGTTAATAGAAGAAACTGGCAAGTACAACAGTGGGAGGGAGACAGGGGGAGCTAATTACATTTTCTACTTATGAGAGGCATTGATGAAATCCAGCTTCACTACACATCATTGACAGTTGGATGCTGGAAATCCCATATGTCATGCTGATACTAAATTATATGATTGCCTTTTACACATTTAAATGTAATTATTAATATGGGTTGATAAGCTTCTTTGGATTTCACACAACTTAGACCTGAAAATCAAAGAGAAGTAGTAAAACTTAGTTTAGTTCTATGTAAATAATGGCCTCCTTGAGAACTAATGGCACTTTCTTTTTTATGGAACACAATTTCAAATATTCCTCTTCCAGCATAAAGAACTACACCTTTGATTTGAAAATATAATCTGCTGAGCAGATAGTTAAAACAGTCTTTCACTTGCTTGATGATGCCCAAGTTAAGAAGGGAATGGGATAAGCAGGATGAGCAATATGCATATGAGACCTCAGGCAGGAAATCTTTTATTGGATGTCAGAGAGTATAAATCAAAGGTCAGTGAGAAGCAGTTGAGATTAAAAACAAAGAAGACTCCTAAGCAGCTAAGGAATAGAATAGAATAGAATAGAATAGAATAGAATAGAATAGAATAGAATAGAATAGAATAGAATAGAATAGAATAGAATACTTTATTATTTGTCTTTGATGCATATGCTCTCAGTGTACATAAAGGAAAAAATACATTCATCAAGAATCATAAGGTACAACACTTAATGATAGTCATAGGTTACTAATAAGCAATCAAATCATACTATGAAACAAATAAAACAATATAAATTGTAAACATACAAGCAACACTGTTATAGTCATAAGTGGGAAGAGATAGATACTAGGAAGGATGAGAGGAACAATAGTAATACAGTCTTAGTAAATAAGTTGGCAGGGTTGTGGGAATTAGTTGTTTAGTTACAAACACAAAGGCTGCTGAAGAAATGAATGCAGTAGAACATGAACATGAAGTCTGTCACATGTTTTCACCCAAATATCTGATAGTTCTGTTTTCCTCTTCCAGCCACCCAAACTTGTCCCTTGACAGCTAGGGTCAGGCAGCATATTGCATACAGCACATGATTATTCTTATCCTCTTTGCAGAAGAAAAAATGTGCGTGGAAGGAATTCTCCTGTCTGCCTTTACCTCCTCTGATTAGCAATGAAATTTATCTCAGGAGAATAAAAGTAAAAGCAATCTGCCTTGATAACAGTGGAGGTCCTATATTGTACATTAATTCCTGTGAAGTTTGCTAATAAGCTAGGTGACTTTAATTTCTAAAATTATTTATAGTGCTTCAGATTATATGTGATTTCCCAGATGGGAATAAACAACCCCAAATCTGTGATTTTTTTCAAAGTTTAATTCACACTAAATTTCCAAAGTTAAATTCATGCATCAGTTATAATAAAATGTTCCCAAACTATTCACAGCTCACTACAACCCTTCCCACATGAACACTATAGCTGGGAACAGCAGCATCAATATCCCCCAAAAGGAATGGACACAGAAAAGGGCTTTTTGTCATCAGTTATATGTTTCAGGGTCTCTTTAACGAACCGTCAAATCAATAGTTACAAAATTCTGGACTCTACAATTAAATTTTCCTAGTTCTGAAACCAAAGGTAGGTTTTAAAGCAGTCTTCGGTTGGGGATTTCTTTAGAAACATCCCATTCAGAAAGAAGTGGAAATCCATGTGAAGGGTGATCCTCTGTTTCTGGATCTCAAGAGCTTACAGAAAAAAAATGTTGTGATCACAAAAGGTACCTTCACAGTTAGGGGCAGGAGAAGACCATCTGCCAGCATTTGTGCAATGAAGAGTTGTCTCTCCAATCAGAGCATAGCCAGGATCGCATGTGTATTTCACAAATATTCCACTAGGAAATACTCCTGTTTTCTGATTGTTGTGAGTCCCATTTTGAATGTCTGGGGGTGGCAGGCATTGAACCACTAAAGGAGGAAAAGAGAAGATTGGGAAGAAAACCAGATTAAGAATATACTCTGTGATGATATGTCAGGTAAAAGACTAGTTGTTTCCTAGCCCAGCTGCAAAGCACCATAGTTTCCACTAACTGAAAGTGAAAGAAAGTGGAACCCACAGTCAAAACAGCATAAAGATTTCATGTTGTTCAAAAAATGGAAAATCCAGATTCATCCTTACTCTGTTCACAGACAGGTATGGGGGGATCCCATGTACCATCCACTTGGCAATGAATCTCTCTGCAACCAACCATCTCATAGCCCCCAATGCATTCAAAGCTAACTTTCTGGTTATATTTGTAGGTGCTGGAAACTCCAGCCACAATCCTTCCATTCTTAATCCGAGGAGATGGACACTGTGTCTCTGAAAAATGAAACAGATATCAGAAGCAGATAAGGAGAAAAAACTAGAATCACTCTGTAATAGCGTCAGGCCTGATTAGTTCAGTTTGGGTAGCTGAGGAGTAGAGATAACCAGTTTGTCAGTGTGAGGTCCTCAAGGAAATATTTGAAGGAATCTTTTTAAATGTTTCTAATTAGCAGCTGACGTTCCTTGCTTGAGAAGGAACACAAGAACCAAAAATCGGGACAGGAAAACTCACCTCCACAATACGCATGGCCACTCCATTCTCCATTTATCCCGTCCTTAGATGTACAATAAATAGAGGCATTTCCAATAAGGGGGTAGCCTTTGTCACAGATATACTTTACAATTGTCCCATAGTAGAAAGAATGCAAATACTCTCCAGTGTGCTTGCCATGAGGAATCTTTGGTGGTGGCGAACATGGAATAACTAGAAGGAGTGGGAAAGTCGAAAACTGAAAAGAATATTTTGTATCTTTTTTAGCTGAATATGTATTTTTCAATTAATTCATTAATTCATATTCTTCTGGACTTATATTGACACAAAGCAATAAAATATTTTTATATATTACCTATATACATCGTACTACTTACTCTCACAATAGGGAACTTCGTCAGTCCATACCATTTTATTGTTCAATACTTTACACTTTCTGGTAGACTTGCCAATCAGCCTATACCTGAAGCAAGACAAAAGAAACAGCATATGCCATAATCATTTTATTTTTTGTAGAAGAATGCAGACTTTAGATAGTTAGGATCAAATGAATATTCTAGATTCATTTGTCTGCTCTAGTTCAAAATGAGCTGTTTAGAGTTGTTTCAGTTCTGAGCTAGCCTCAGGTCTGAGTAAAATGTAGAGATAAAGATGGTTAAGAACCCATAAAATATTTTAGTATTCATCCACCCCATGCATTTTTGTTCATGTGATGTCAGTTGGTATTTATATGCATTCATATGTGTAGACAGACAGCATATGTGTATGTGTAGAGACAGATTGCTAGATAGCAAAATAGCAAAGTGTAGGAGAAATTACTTTCCCTAATTGTAAATCTTTTTTAGCAAAAGTCTTATATGTTTATAATCATACACTAGAAGGAGAAATTTCCTATTGATTTTTATTCCTTGGAGGAAATATATTAGAAGGAAGAACATGTTCAACTCTGCTGTTTATTTATGCAATTTGTGAACCTGACAGTTGTCCTTCCTTTTCATTCAGCTTAGTCCTAATTTTTGCTGATGCTCGTTTTAGCAAACTTAAATTAAAAGAGAAAGATGCAAAAATGCAGCAGCAGGTTGAAAGCTCCCAACCTAGCCACTATTGCTCCTTCTCCATTTAGGCACAGGCAGGGGTGGGATTCAACCCGTGTTACTACCGGTTTGGTGATTACATTTTGCGTGTGCTTGCGAGCTTTGTGTGCATGTGCGCCTGATATGCGTTGTGCTTGTGTGTAGAAAAAACTTAATTTGGGCCGCCCGAACAGCTGAAAAGCACTATGGGGGGTACGTAGCATTTGAAAAGCCTCTATTTTCCTGTTTTTTCAACCTCAGCTGTACCATGCAAAGTAGCTGAGACTGAAAAAGCAGGAAATAAAGGACAGGTAAGAGCCCAGGTGGGAAGGCAGGTGGGCTAAACAGGAGCAAACACAGAACCGGTCCGGTGTCTGCTGCTCTTCAGAGCTACGGGTTCTATAGAACCAGGCAGAACCGGTAGCATCCCACCCCTAGGCACAGGCCTTGCCCAAAGACTGGTGAGGAAAGTGAGATTTCCTCCATCCCACCCAAAAGAGTTCTTATCAGACCATTTCAGGTTGCACTGTTCGAAGGAGGAAGGAATAAACAAGAAGGAGGAAGGAATAAACAAGAATCACACCACTGGAAATTATCTTGGATTCCCTGTAACTTACCCTCCATCACACTGGTAATTTGCAATGGATCCTAAGTCAAAATCTCCTGTTACAAGCAATCTACCACCATCTGGTTCTCCTGGATGTCCACAGGTTTTTCCTAGTGGAAAACAAGAGGATGTCTACTTTCTCATGTTACATTGTAGCACAAAATGTATAAAACTGATTCAGGGTTTTTGTCTGAATTTAGCAGAAAAATCAATTCCCTTACATAAATTTGCAGAATTTGTTTAATCAGAATAAAAAAAGACTTACGTTTACAGAGCTCCTGAACTTTTGACCACTGCTGGTTTCTATTACACGTACTAGAATACGTCCTTGCCTTTTTCATGTAACCTGGTCGACATTTGTATTTCACTGTTGATCCAACAGGAAAGAAATCTTTCTCTTTATATTCATCCATTAACTCAGCAGAAACTAACCTAGGTGGGTAGTCACAGCTATCTAATGGGGGAAAAAAGACAGCAATGAAATTTGCCAGATTCAATGTTCAATTTAGTTTCCATTTCTTCCCCTATGATCTGGAAGTGGCTCACCCTATCTTGGAATATAAGGGAATATGATCATACTTGCAGTTAGCGCTGATTTATTCCAGAAAGTTCCTAGACCTTTCCCTGAATGTCAAATTTTAATTTAAAATAAATCCTTTTTCCCTTTAACAAATAAAAATTTAAGGGTAAGTGTAAATTTTGTTCAAGTCAAGACAGGTAATGTCTCATAGAAAGCAATTGTGCAGAATGAAACCTGTAGTAAACTATTATTTTAATCAAGGACATAAGATATGAGCTGGGAAATTCTTGTGCTAATGAAAGCACGATCATCTGTTTTCACATCTTGTTCTTCCAGAAATCTGAGTCAGAAAAATTGATCTATTGTTATGAAATTTTTCTGCTCAACGATCTGGGACTGTTCAAGACCATCTTTGTTACTAGCTTATTTATTATAAGAAAGCACTTATAAAAGTGGAGCCAGTGTTGCATTGCAGCTAGATTGCTAGATGATGACTCAAGCCATTATTTTACTTATTTGGGGGCTGGCCCAATTAATTCATCTCACCAGACTGTTGTGAGAATAAAACAGAGAAGAAACTACATTTGCTACTTTATTTTGCTGGAATAAAAAATATGTATTAGTATATTTTTAAGATAGTTTATTAAATAACCTGACAGAATTGTGCTAAAATTGGCAGGAAAACAATTTCCATTTCTAGTAAATTAAAATGTTGGCAAACTTTGACGAGATCCAGTTCTCACCCATACTCTTCCATGGAATTCAGTGGATAATCAGTATTTCTCAGTTTAAACCCAGGCTGTCAAACTCGGGGCCAAAGGGTGGATGCGTCATGTGCTGGCTATGCCCAGCTAAATGAAGGGGGAAAAAGTTGTGATACATCACATGACATCACCATGACAACACAAGTTTGACACCCCTGGTTTAAACTAAGTCAGGGCTAAGAAGCTACATTTCAGGTGGTCTGTCAATTGAACTAAGTATTTTTAAATTTATCATTTTTAATTTCTAACACAGTATCAATAGATATAATCCATATTGGTTTCCGGTTTCGCGTGGCTTCAGGGCAGCAGGAATTCGCGACTGTTCGCGATTCCTGCTGTGCTAGCCGCCGAGGTACCCCCGATCCAGATGGGTCAGGGGGATATGGCTGCCCTGTAGGGACAGCCGGAGAGGGGAGCCGGACAGGGGGTTGGGGGTGTCGCAGACCCCCTCCTCATCCTGGAAAACCCCTTTTTCCCAAGGCGGTGGAGCGGTGGTCAGCAATGGCCACCACGAAGAAGCCAGCAACCGGGTAAGATTGCGCTGGAGGAAGTAAGAAGAGTGAAAGTGCTGTCTGAGCCGGGTCAAGTAACATCTTTCAAATTTGTTGGAACTGAGCTGTTTGAATTGCTGGAGGATACATTGTATCCCTAAGAAGATCGAAAGCGGCGGAGAAGCTGTTAAAGGGAACTTTTTTTTTCTTCACTCTCCCACCCCATGGAAACAGCAGATATGTTTGGACATATTGGACATTGAAAGTGAATTATTCTGAAAGTTGAAGCTAAGGGACAAAAGGGTTCCTGGACATTGAAAAACTTAAGAAATTGGAAAACCCTTATTAGAGGTATGGATTTCTGATTATTTAAAATTGATGTTGCAAGTGGGAAGGGAGAGGAAAAAAAAATTGGAGCAGAAGCTGAAAAAGGAGGAGATCCCAAAGAAAGGTATATGGTAATTGGACCTCTTTGATTAAACATTAACCCCAGAAAGAGAAAGAGAAGAAGGAAGAAAAGTATTAATTTTTGGAATTTTTTTAAAAATTATTTTTGATTAAAAATATTGGTGGTTGTTTTGGGAAAAGTTTCTCTTTTCATGATGGCATCGCTTGTGGATGAACTAAAGACTGAATATCAAAAATATAAAAAGGAAGATACTTTGGGCACTTTGTTTCAATTTTTAGAAATGGCGTTATGTACTTATGAAAAATTGACTATGCAGCAGAAGGACTGGGACAAAGAAGAAGAGGAAGAAGAAGCCATCTTTGATGAACAATGGGTTTTTTCCGGGGAGGAGGAGAAAAAGGATAAGAAAAAGGGGATTTTAAAAATTATAAAAACAACCAAAAAAGAGAAAAATGAGCGGAAAGGTGGAGACAAGGTTAGAAAGCAAAGGAAAGGGAATAAGAAAAGGGAGGAGGAGAGACAAAGGGGTAAAAAGGGCAAGGAGAAGAATAAGCAAGAGAGAAAGGGGGGGAGGAGAAGCCTCAATGGGGGGAAGCAAGATCTAAAGAAAAAAAGTTTATTCAGAGACAATGGGTGAATTTAATTTAGGATAAAAGAGGGATTCTGGAGGGTACACAAGATTGTGTTTTTTATATGTGTATTTAGAGTATAAAATTCATTGCATAATTTTAGAATTTATTAAACAGAATCCCAAGAAAAATTGTTATATGAAGTACTTTTAAGTTACAGTAATGAGTTATAGACGTTACTCCAATTGGTGTATAGAAGTATAGTAAAAGAAAAAAGATGAATGGATAGTTGGAAATAGAACAGACAAAGAATGTTATTGAAAATGGTAATAAGATATGAAAGGATATATAAAGGTTTTGTTATGTTTTTTTTTGGATTTTGTATATTGATAAAAGGCAATAAAATTTTAATTAACAAGAAATAATTTGGATGAAAAGGAGAAGCTGGGATAAGATATGAAGTTAAATAGATAAATACTATAATTTGGAATTGTTATGTTCTATTGGTTTTCTTCTTTCATTATTTTTTCTTAGAAAAGAATTTATAAGCTGTTATGCCTTGATTTTTTGTGCATTGTTTTTATAACATTGATAAAAATGGTTTATATATCTATATAAAAAAAGAAAATGATAATAAGATATGGAAGGATATATAAAGTGAATATGATGTTTGAATTTGTGTCTGTGTGAAGAGTTTCAACCCGGGATCAGACAACCTTCAGAAAAGATCTTTTAGTTTTGTTTATGTTTTGTGTTTTGTGTTTTCAGTAAAATTAATAAAATTTGTTTAAAAAAAAAATAGATATAATCCATATAAACCAAAGCTTTTTGGCTTCCTCAATCATTTTTAATCATATATAAATGGATTCTGAAATCAAACTGTTAAAAGAATCATTATTCTAAGAAAAGACAGGCTTTAAATGCAAAACAACAAAATGAATTCCTCTTAATTTTAAACCTATTTTGAAAGTTTTTGCCAAGCTAATAAGTAAAGTAAAAAGCAAACAACAAGTGGAGGAAAACCAACAGAATTCTAAATTCTGCCAGAATGAAGACCTGTTACAGGACTGTGTGCATTTATAGGTACAAATGTGGAAGGAAATTCACCCTGTAGCTAAAAACTGAGCAAGGGAAGTGAAAGCTATTATCACCCTTATTTCAAATTTAGATTTCTCCCCTACATATTTCAATAATAAAAAAATACTTCATGTTATTAGTGACACAAAATAGTAACGGGTTCAAAATCTGCCAAGAAATTATGATAGCTCTTAATTTAATTAAATCTATGAATATACCAACATATTCAGAATTGTACTGCATGTATTTAAAATCTGCAGTATAATACAGTAGAAACTTTCACTTGATTTAGAGCCATTAGATCTAAGCTGGAAATATCAAGATGAATGGAAAGTAATGAGATTATCTGCCATGCAATGGTTATTTTTGTTTTTTTGGAAATTTTGTGAGCAGTTCTGATTGGCATAATTCCAGTGATTACAAATAAGCGAAGGGAGAAAAGTCAGTCATGACTGAGAAAATACTGTATTTAAATAATGGTCTTCAATCAATAAATATCAGGAACTGAACACAAAGTCAGATTTAATTCCTTTGTCTTTGACCTCTCCAGAGCTTCCAACAAGCTCTTTTCTCCCAGATGAAGATCAAAGTTCAGAAGAAAAGAGTTATCAGAACTGGAATAGAAGACATAGTTAATTTTTAAACTATTTGTGGAGAGAGAGGATTGACAGAGAGAGGTTAACATTACAGAAGCTCAACCAACTTCCACCTTCTCACCTTTGTCCACTGAAGGAGCAGCCAGGAAGGTCGCAGCAAACAAAAGGTTGAGGATGCAGGCAGAAATCATTGCTCCTGTTTCAGTGATGACTATGAAGCTGGCAGCAGAATTCATGCCCTTATGTATATAAATACAAAAGAGGAAGCAGCAATAGTAGCAAGCAAATAAAAGAGGGACTTTCATACCAAAAACCCCAGAGGAACCACATTTAGACAATAGAACGTGTTTCTTTGTACATTGTGAAATCTCATCTTGCACATCCTGCAGTTTTATCAGTGAAATCAGTTTCAGAAGCAGTGGTTCTGAGCACCCCAAAACATACATACAAAATCAATGCATGGATATTAGTCACCCCAATAGTTCTGTACCCACTTAGTCTGAGGTGAGATAAAATGCTGGATTATATCAAGGTTGTTTTTGCTGCATTTGGTTAGGAAGTTAAGAGAGTCTTTTAGAAACTGATGAATCTTATCAGCAAGCACAAGGAGAAATTAACATCTGAAGGTTGGAATAAAAATCACATACAGTAATTTATTGTCAGTAATAATTAATGTTAATAACAGACACCAAACTGCATTTCCCAATTAGATTAGATGAAAAGGAAGGACTTTTTGGTAAATGCAACATTTAATAACTGCCACAAAATCTCTTGGGGAAACTTGTTTTGCATGATCTTCTAAAAAAACCAAAACCCAGCCCATTTTAAGAAATGCAATCTTTAGAACTTTTTGTCTGTTGAAATCAATCAATCAAAATCAAAAACAGTTTTCTCCTACCATTCAAAATATGCAATTCTAATATTTATATTCAAACCAAGGGCACTTATCAGTAAAAACCTATTTTGTTGCAGTAAGACTTCAGTTCTATTCATAAAGCTTTATTTTTATTCCATTTATGTATGAATGTATAACTGGTAAATAGTTTCTGAAAAAAAGTTCAGTGCAATTCAAACTTTAATATTACCATTGCCAGACATTTCTCTATATACAAACATTGCATTTAATTTTTTCATATAAGGAATACAATAAAATTTACAAATACAACATTTGCAAACTAAGGCAAAATACTTTCTTGAATGCTGTAAGTGTCCATGCTAGCCAGACTGATGCCAAAATGACATGATTTATTTTGCAATATCACAGAACATCACAATACACATTTTGTCATTCTCCCCCTCCCAAGCACCTTGGGTGAACATTTCAGGATCAGTTCCATTCAATCAAAATATACCTTATCACAGTGATGTTGACTGTTAAAATATAAAACAGAACACTATATTTGGCAAAGCTTACTGTTCCGGCATAAATTTAAACCCAGAAAGCAAGATTAGCTTTTCTTTGGCTGCCACATGAACTCAGAAGCCTGATTTAAAAACTAGGCTGTTAAAAGAACCATGAAGACTCTTCCATTCTAATATAATCATATCTTGATAACAGCATAATGCATTATCCCTGAAGCAGAAACATGAGAGGTTCCTCAAATTCTGTATCTGAATGATAAGAAGCAGACACACTAAATGATACTCTGAAAGGATTTAAGTGCAAACTATTAGAATGTAGAAGCAGTATATGCAGTCTTGTAGATCATATGTTGATTGTTTCATGTATTAATTGCCTCATCCAATGGTCAAACTGTAAATCTATGAACTTTGAAATCAGTTCTTTAATGAGTTCCTATCTTCAGTTCTCAAGGAAAACTGTTGAAAGATTACTGAAGTTTTATTGTAGAAGTTCAATGGACTCAGATCAATCTTTTGATTTTGGTTCCAAAGGCACATCTTTTGCTGAAACTACACGGTAATTATCAGTAGAAGCAGGATGAGTGTTAGCTTTCCTGTAAAAAAAAAAAAGACACAAAAATAAATTCATATTTACGCATGCCGTTTAAATAAGTTTTCAAAAATTATTTTCTTCAGTCCTGTTAATAAGGAAAAAACAACACACACAGACACAGACTTGCTTCTTTCTGTGAAATTTTTTAAAAAAGTATTTTAGTTAGGAAAATCCACCTCTGGAAACCAAAGCATTTTACATTAATAGTTGCAGAATATTTGACATAAAAATGAATTATTCTAAGCACAACAGATCTAGTGTACAAAAAAATAATATAATAAATGTTTTTAGATAATTGCTGTGGAATTACAACTCAAAACCTCTTTTTTACCCACGGGGAAGCTGTGTGGTATCAATGCTGAAATCTCACAAGTCAACATCTTCAGTCAAAACCAAGCTTTGTTTACATCTACTGTAGGCAGTGATTAGAAGGATGGGAAGTATAATACTTTAGAGAACCCTTGGCATATTAATACTTCTTATGCAGTACATCACTTCGGGCTAGCTGTAAGGAACTGTAGACTATGCCCAAGACTAATATATAAATTTCCAAGTTTATATAAAAGTTCAGCTTCTCAGGTCTTGATGTTGACGAACACATTTAAATCATCTTAGTTTTATTATCTAAGGTATACTCGTTCATTTGAACCATGTTAAATAGCAGAAAGGTAAAAAATAAATAATTACAATATGTTCCCTCATGACAAGATTTGGAATACAGGGAACCATAAGTAGAACCCTGGTTATGTGCATATATGTATGATGCAGACTGCATCATCTACAAACTAGGAGTGAGCGATAAGAGAGAATCCCATTAGTGATGAAGTTTATGCCTGAGTTGATTTACATGCTTAGTACATCACTAATGCCAAGCCTGACATGAGAGCCTGACATCACTAATGCCAAGCCTGACATGAAGTCTTTCCAATCTCTTAATAGCAGATCTGCCCTAGGTCATGCGACCAGGACAAAGCAGGCTTAATGGAGCAAACTGCAACCTTCTGAGCTATTGGCTAGCTGCCTTTCCCACTGGGGTCCACTACATTTTCAATCTCAATTTTTCATTACATTTGGACTGCTGGATTAGAAAGAAAATAAATATTACATAAAAATCCATCAGGCAAAAAAATCTATATTCTATGCTCAGAATTATGAAAACAATTCAGTTGGAAAAACTGATTGTAAAATATTTAAGTGCTTATGCAATTCTAAGAACTATAGTTTGAAACTATGACACATTTTTTAGAAAACATTATTTCTTATCTTTACTTTTACCTACATCCCAACAACAGGCAAACACTATTCTTAATGGTAATGTGACATACTTATTTAACATTGAGAACACTGTAAGATAATGCATATAACCAATAAGCTTATTAGTTACAGGGTATATCTGCATTTTTGAAGTATGTATCCTGGTATGTGTTGGTAATTTATTTTCAAAAGCTTATCTTTAAAAGTGAGATTTCAGTAAAATAACTTTAATGCTAGCCTAGCACAGATACAGAATCTTGGGAAGAGAAATCTCCGATCTTATTGACAAAGAGTTTATTAAGGCCATTTCTTAAATAATTTGAAAGGTTTCTTCCCATCTGTGCCAAAGTACTGATTCTTGAGATAAGTTATGGGACTTCCTCTTCTAAAGAAGGCGTAACGAACAAACACCTTGAATGTAAAATGCTGGTGCAGCCCCTCAAGGAGCCATTGTGAAATCCCACTATTCAGGTGGTTATACCTCCAAAGGATCCTGGAAAAAAACAGATTATCTGAACACTTTTCAATCAGGTTTTAGACCTGAATATGGAACAAAATTGGTCGCACTCATGGATGACCTCTGATGGAAGGGGGATAGAAGTGCTACATCCACCCTTATTCTTCTTGATCTCTCGGCAGCTTTCAATACCATTGACCATGGTATCCTTTTGGGCTGACTTAGGGAGTTGGGGATGGTTGCACAGTTATGGGCTGGTTCACCACCTTTCTCCAAGTCTGCTCCAAATCAATGTTGATAGGAAGCATGAAGTCCACCTCTCGGCCCCTGCTAGGTATTCTACTCCTTTTTAACATCTGTATCAGGGGTGTCAAACTCACAGCCTTGATGCATCACACACTAGCCACCCCCATTTTAACAAAGGGGAAATAAGTCGCAATACATCATGTTGAGATGACAATGCGAGTTTGACACCCCTGATCTATATGAAATTTCTGGGTGACATTAGCTGTCACCATGGGATAAGGTATCATCCGTATGCTGATGATATTCAGTTATACATCTCCATCCCGGATGAAGTGAGTGATGCTATGAATGTTGTTTTGTGGAGCCTGGAGGTTGTGGGGGCCTGGATGGGACACAACAAAACTTTGGCTGAATCCTAGTAAAATGGAGTCGCTATGGATAGGGAGCCCCTCTGCATCCAGGAGTATATTTAGCAACATAAAATCTCTATTTATTATAACAATAAATAAGTTATATACGTTTCCAGCCTTCAGTGGATGATATAAATTTGATTGGAGAACGGTTCTTCATGTTATCCTGTAGATAAAACGTAAAACCTAAAAATGAACAACATTTCAGCACTTTTAATGTTACAGTTAATTGGAGCAAGATGGGTAAATCCTAAATGAAGTCTGAGGTGCTCAAGCAGGGGAAGGGAGGGAGAAAGTGGGGAGCTGTAAGTCTCTGAAATAAAAGCGGTTTTAAAATAAGCATTATACAGAAGGATGTTTTTGGCTTCATGTTATTCAAAGCATTTGATCAGGAATCAAACTGTACAATATAAATGAGTTAATTTTATAAAAAAGGAAGAAGGCAAAGAAAGCAAAAGCAAATCAATGGAGAAAACAGGCATCCCCACAACTTCTCCTGGGTGCATGCTTAAATCAGTTCACTCACATTCATGTATGAAGACCTCCCCCCCTCCCCGCAAAACAACATAGCAAATTGGATGATGCTAATAGAAAATCTGAAAACAGAAAATTTGATTATTTAAAGAAGTCTTTTAGCAAAATAAAGATGTAATTAGAATGTTGTGGCCTAAAGGGAAGACAGATAATATTAGAAAAATGAACAGATTCAAGAAGGAAAGAGCCAGGCTTTATTAATCTCAAGTAGTAAGACAGTATTTCATAAATGCTAGAAAACAAAGTTTGCAGTAATTTTTTTTGCAAAGCATCACAATATAGCTCCCTACAGATTGCACAAGTGTTAGTCTACTAAGACTCTCAAAAATGTATGAATAATTACTCTATCAAAAGATTACATCTATATACTCTTTACATGTAAAGATGAGCACATGCAATGATAGTGATTAAACATTACTGCTCAAAGAACCTGTGATTAAGAAAACTGATTTGAAAATCAATTTATGAATAAATCTAAATTAGTGCTTACAAAATCCTGTAACTGTATATGAATTATATAAAAATATAATAATAATATACAGTATCAAAAACAATACTCCTGCACAGAGACAGAAATCAAGCAATATACAAGACAGGATGTCCATTGTAATCTGTCTAGAAAGATACCAAAGTTGCAAGTAGATTAAAAGCTGTTCCAAACAGACAATACAAATTTCACAAAGAAACATTCTAATGATTCCATTTCATTAGGGTACCAGGAAGTCAGAGACAGAAATCTCTGATATCAGCAGATCAGGGCAATATGAATAATCTTACTTTTTTTCAACAAGCATTGCCAAGCCTGCAATTAAACAAATAGCAAACAAGACAGATCAGCTCTGTCACTCCAGAACACTGGTGCTGGAGATGTGATTAAATTTAGATTAGCCATTCTAGACAAACTATAATGTTTTGTTCTTCTTCCTCCTTTGCTGTAGATTTTTGCAATTGTTCAAGCACACAGCATAGAAGTTATTTCTGGACACAAAGCACATTTATATGAAAATTGTAGGCTTTAAAGACGGCACTGGCAAGTTAGAGATGGCTGCTCATGCAGCTACGAAGAAGCTAGAAGGAATTAGAGACAGTATATCTTGGGCTGACTCACCCCTGGAGACAGAAGCATCTCACGGCTGCATAAATTAAAGCAGCTAGAACTATAACAGCAATGACAGCTCCTTGAAGGGAAAAAATGTGATAGCTTCATATATATCAATTATCATATACAAACTCCTGACAGTACTTTCAAGGTATGTTTCAAACCATTCTGCCCACATCACCTTGTATATACAGAGGATACTAAAAGCCAGGACCCACAGACAATTTCATATAGAAATTACATTACGTGTTTGAATTAGTGGCCATTTTTTTCAATATTTCCTTATTTGCTGCGTTACCTTTAAACAGTAACATTTTCTCTGAAAATAAATGAAATATATTCTGATTGGCCTACGGAGACTGACATTTGATACACACCCTCATGTATGCAAAAGCATCTGATTAAAGAGGAAAAAACAGGGATTTGAATTGCTTTTAAAAGATGCTCCGCAATGCACGGAAGCACATTTGTAGCATCCACATGAGATTAAATACAAGTTCTACATTTTTTATCTGGGATCATGTGACTGTAGAAAGGAAGTTTCAGATTCTGCTGAGCATTCCTAGAATCAGACGAAGCTGCTTTTGTGAGTTCTACATAGCTGCTGCTTTATGCTTGTACATGTCCTGAACAAAATGTGAAATTCAATATTGAATCTTCATAGAAGATTGATATATGACAAAAAAAATTATACCAATGAGTAGCAAACAGTCACCCTGCACAACAATTAAACCAAACCAGATAAATAAACAAATGTAACACCTTTAATATTTTCTCACTTTCCTGGAATCCAATTTAATTCAATAATAAGGTATGTACTACATTTATAATAAAACCAAGAAAGACTTACTCTAGCCCATCAGTATAAATAATAAGTGATTACTGTTAATTAATACTGATAAGAACAGCAGAGAAAAGAAAACATTAGTGAGAACTTCTAATCTCATAATTTAGACAAAGTCCAGAATAGAACTAAGGTTTTGTTGGAGGATTGAGAATCAGGCCCCCTCTCTTAGTAAACAGAGAGGGAGGGGCCTGTCTCTCTTTGACTCCAGCTGGCTGAGAACTAGATAGAGATTGGTGGGCAGGATAATTTAAGAGAGGGGAGAGGGAGGGTATGGTAATATAAACTTCAGTTTTAGACATGGGAACATTAAACATTTAAATTAAATCTATTGGGCAAATTAATTTGCCAAGGTAGGATGATTTATCCTTAATATGTTGATGATACCCAATTACACATCTCCATCCAGGCTCAAGTATAGATATAGTAGAAGTCCTATCCCAGGGCTGATGGCTATCAGGGTTTGGATGGGGAGGAACAGGTGACAACTTAAACCAAACAGGATGGGGTTACTATTAATTTAAAAGCCTTATGATTCCAAATGTCTGTAACTTTTGATGAAGTTATGGTCCTGCAAAGAGAACAGAGTTCCAACTTTAAAACTTCGGGATACACAGCTCCTGCATAAAGAGCAGATAGAAGTTATGGGCAGGAGGCATTACGCCCAGCTTTGCCTGATTTCCAACTGCAATCTTACCTATGACAGGATGTGCTGAGGACAATTATTTATTTTATATATTGGATTTATATTGCCTCCAATTTACCTATGACCTTCCATGGCACAGTGGTTAGAGTGCAATACTGCAAACTACTTCTGCTGCAGCCAGCTGCCTACAGCTTGGCAGTTCAAATCCCACCAGGCTCAAGGTTGATTCAGCCCTCCATCCTTCCGAGGTGGGTAAAATGAGGACCCAGATTGCTGGGGGCAATAAGCTGACTCTGCAAAGTGCTTAGAGGAGGCTTTAAAGCACTATAAAGCAGTATATAAGTCTAAGTGCTATTGCTAATATACTTATGATATTGTCTCTCCTGATAACAATAATTCTGTGGTTACCAATGTGTTTCCTTTAGTAATTAAAAGTTTTGGTTTCTTTAAGACTCGTTATGGCGTGGGGCTAGGTAGTTAACAAATTACTTTCCTTTTATTGTTCCTGCCTATCCCTCTTGGATATGGAGACAGTATCCATGGAAGGTCCCGACCAAACAGCAGTTGCAGTGGAAGGTGTGTTGATAACAGGTATTTTCAGTGGCAGTTCACTAAGGGCCAGCTTGTCCCCAGTCAAGAATGGCTTGCAACCCAACACTTTCAAAAATAGGACTTTGAAAATTGATTACTGTATAGACATGAGTGTGTGTGTGTGCGTGTGTGTGCGCATATGCATATACATGAATATACGTAAAGGGCACAATTTTCTTATATGCTAATATTTGCTATATTTTTATGTAATTTAAAAATTTATATTTTGCTATTTTAATATTTGCAGCCCCCTGTGATCCATGAGAATTGAGGAGGTAGCTATCTGAAAACAGATATCTTGAATAATAAGCTTAATATGAACCTGGATTTGTTCCCTTTTTGGGGGGAAGAGGATGGATGGATGACAAACAGTTTTCCTCTTGGAATGACAGATTTCTGGTACAACCATATATTTTTTTCTGCCTTTAAGAGATTCCAGCTGTAAAAATGACCCTGGCATAAAGAAAAAGAAAAGTCCCCACCGTATAACCAAAATAATTTATCAAGCTGAAATACTCTCCCATGAATTTAACTAACAAACACAGGAAACAAAATATTTAAAAATAGCCAAAAGAGAATCTAAAACATGGGAAAAATTGTGAGGGCAGAAAAAGATCTTGCCTTATAAGAGGGGGTGGGAGTCATACCCCTTCAAAGGAAGGAATTGTGCATTAAATGATCTCTGTTAATTTCTGTCAAACATTAAATGCAACCATAGTAGTTCAGTCTGTAGTAACTTACCAATAGCAATTCCAATAACATGGCCAGATCCTAAAAGAGAAGACAATCCAAAGAATAAACGTGATCAAAAACTTGAACATATTTAGTGAAAGTTTACACTATTTTAACACATATATACAGTAAATCCATCATGTTATTTCCTTTTGGAGTAAACAAAATTACTCAAAGCACGTAAAAAGTATAAAGCAAAATTAATAAAAAGATGAAATATGAGATAGCTAAAACGATTAAGGCTAATTATGCTAATACAATTAACTACTTGCCATATCCTTCTATTGTCTACATACTTTCATTCAATATTGTTCTGATAGATTCAATCACTTTCATTCAGAACTTCAACATCTTTCCCACTTTTTTTAGTTTTGCAGAGATAGATATACTCTATCACACACATGCAAAACTAAAAATGGGAAAGATATTGACATTCTAAATGAAAGTATTTGAATTTGAATTACTGAATTATTCAAATCCATTTGAAGGTGACTGAATTATTTAAGTGGTTAATTTATTATCTTTAACAGTGATCCCAAAAATATTTCAGGATTTAAGTATAATACTGTACATGTATTTTGAAGTATAGGACTGTGCAAGAAATTTTGAAATACATTTGTATGAAATTGACCAGAAAGATTTTTAAAAGGATTCCTGAATAATTCATATTCTATCCCTCTCTTTTATCTCTCATATTTCAGAGAATTTAGAGAAAACTATTTCAGAAAAAAAAAACAAAAGTGACCTCTTATAGAAATGCAAAAGCTAGTCTCAATAATTACTTTTCCATCATCAATACTTTGTGGTTTTACCTGGTTCCTCTTTGGGAGTTGTTTGAGTTGTAGTTGGGGGCCCTGCAGTTGTAAGAAAAAAAAAAAAGTTTTAAACACTACTCTGGACTTTTTAGGCAATGTCATACATAACATTTAACAAGCTGAAAGACTTCATAAATTATAACAGCAATCTAATAAAGAAAACAAATAGTTGGAGGAGAGATAAACAATTTAACTGAAAAAAGCTTAATGTAATGTAATATAGGTTAACATATATTGTAAGTAAAATTCTGCAAGAGTAAACTCAGCCAGTATGTTAACAGCATCTAGCTTAATCAGAACTAAGGAATGAAAATATATCAGTACAAAAACCAAGGCTCGGCGGGGCAGTGGAGGCAGTGGCAGGGGAGGGGAGGGGAGGGAATGGTTTTGCACATGCACACTGCTTGCACAAATGCAGCTTTGCGTGCATGCACATGCGCCCGCTCATCCACCACTTCTGCAGCCCCGTTTTGAATGGGCTGTGGTCCAGCACTGAGCTGTGGACCGGGGGTGGGGACTCCTGACCGGGGGTGGGGACTCCTGACCGGGGCTGGTATACATGGTAGTTTATCAAACATTTCTTTGAAAAAAGAAAGTCAAATTTAAAATTTTGATAAACTACCATGTATACCAGCCCCCCCCCCCATCCACAACTCAGTGCTGGACCACAGCCCATTCAAAACGGGGCTGCAGAAGTGGTGAGTGAGCGTGCAAATGGGCATGCACGCAAAGCTGCATTTGTGAAAGCAGTGTGCAGGTGCAAAACCATTCCCTCTCCCCGCCTCCCCTTGTCTGTCGAGCCTGAAAGGTTGGAGACTGCTGATGTATATATTTTTTTAAAAAGGTTTCACAACTTTCACAACTGAGTGTAAACTGGAATCCACATTCCAAATTACATAGCACAATAGAACATGCATTTCACAGATGAGGCAGAAATTGGATGTAAAGTAGAAAACAAGTACAAATATAAATCACATATTTTCCCTGCCAATCAAAGAATGTGCAAAATAACACTATATCAGTAATACCAAGAAAGTTACAACATATCATCATCCCTAAAGACATATATATCCACAGGTATCCATGCACACATTGTTTTGTCACGTTTCCTAAAAAGTCAGAGGGGAAAAAGGACCTCTTTGTTTCTCCCATATTTTTGATTGTTGTGAACCGCTTAATTGTTAAGAATTGGGTTGCATACAAATTTAATAATGATTATGGTTCATTGCACTATTAACCAGATATATCGACTGGGTTTGGCATATTCATTGCACTATTAACCAGATATATCGACTGGGTTTGTTTACTTATTGAGTGCTTTCAAAAGACTTGGGACAGGCAGATCTAGATGTTTGATGGTGTTACAGATATCATCACAATGGAACCTATTCAGAGTAAAGCTGTGCTTTGTAATTGACTGATGGTGAATCTGTCAATGCCAATGGTATTCAAGTGGTGCTCCAGATGTTTTGGGCTTGCACCCAAGGCCCCTACTACTATTGAAACTACTTTGCTTGCTTGTGACACAGTCATTCTATTTCTATTTGTAGGTCTTTGCATTTAGTTATCTTCTCCAGTTCTTTCTCTTTTATTCTGCTGTCTCCAGGCACTGTCACATCCACTATCCAAACATTATTGTCTTTCTTATTGACAATTGTTAAGTCTGGATGTTATGTGTCAGAAGCCTATTTGAATTCTAAAGTCCCAGAGCAATTTGGCTTCTTCATTTTTAATGGTTTTCTCTATTTTATGGTCCCATCCGTTCTTGCTTGCAGTTTCCACGGCACCATTGTTGCTAGTCATGCCATTGCTTGCAGCCAGTCTGTGTGATCTTCTTGCAGCAGTTTTCCGAGTGATTCACTGTTTCTTCAGCTTCTTTGCATAGGCGGCACTTACTGTCTGTTGCTGTCTTCTCAATTTCTGGCTTTGTATGCATTCGTTCTTAAGGCTTGGTCTTGTGCAGCCAGAATTAATCCCTTGATCTTTCTTAAACTTTTCTGCTCTTAGACATTGCGAGGTCTGCTTTCCCTGTTATTTTTTAATATACTGGCCATGTAGCACTTTGTCTTCTCATGACTCCATTCTGTTCTTCATTTGGTCTTTCTTATAGGCCAGTTTGGTCTTTCCAGTAGTCTAAGTTTTCCTGGTATATCAATTTCTGTGCATCTTCTTCATTGTCCTTCAGATATTTGTCCTTTTTTTCTTTTTCAATCATCTGATGTACTTGCCACATTCCACGCCCACCTATCTGTCTTGGTAGTTAGAATCTGTCAAGATGAAAGGCTGTGAAGATGAAAGGCATAATTCAATGTCATTATTTTTCTGGTCTTCCCATCCATTGTTTTAACTTCTGCTTGGGTCCAGTTCATTATTCTTGCTGTGTATCTAATGACTGGAATTTCCCAGGTGATGATTGTCTTGATGGCATTTCCTCCATTGAATTTAAGATCTTCATTCTCAATATTTTCATCTCTAAATTTTTTCTTGACTTCAGTGTGCTTGATGTAGTCAGCTTGAAGGATACTGAAGTATTTGTACTCATCATCTTCATCCAGATTTTTAATATTATTTTCAGAGGTCATCTTCTTAGTTTTTCGCTATTTTTCCCTTTAAGGTTGTGAGCGTGGAATATTTGTTCAGTCAAAACTCCATTTACATATTTTCCCTAGATATAAGGAGAGTGCTCAGCAGTGATTCTATTTCAGATAGTGTTTTCCATAAAACTTAAGATCATACATCTAAGGAGGATGGGATAGTGTTGCAGATGTTTTGGATGTTTGATAATCATGGGCAAAGTTATTCAGTATTGTTGATAGTAGGGTAATGATATATAGTAGTGGTGATAATGAATCTCCTTGAAATATTCCTCTCGATATTAACCTCTCCCCCAGTCTCTCACCATCAACCTGCAACTGTGTCTTCCATTGTGCCATTGATCTTTGCACAAAGCTTCTAATGTTTCTATTGAGTTCTGTTATTTCTGATTATCCAGTCAGGTGGAAGAGTGTTGAATGCCTTATTGTAATCAATCCATGCTACATTTAAATTAGTCTTCTCTTGTTTTCCAAAATTATGTTGTTTTTGTTATGATTATTTAAAGAAATTCCTCTGACACAATGCATTGTCTGTTTTAAAAAAAAAGATTAAAATGTATACTAAGCATAAACAATTAAAGCAGAAGTTAACAGGAACAATTAAGAATAATTGCATTGGTCAGATTTCATGATGGCTGATGAAGAAAGTGCCTGATAGAATTTCCTCCTTTAAACCTCAAAGGAACAAAAAAAAAAAAGGCAGAAGGAAGGTTAAGGGGAAGAAAAAGCTGAGAATGTATCAAAGAAAAGCAAGATGAAGAAATACTCTCTAAATTAGGCCTTATGGGAAACTAGTCTTAAAGGAAGTCCAAAAATCCCTAGCAATGATAAAATATTCCCAGTAAAAACCAAGAATACCAGGTACCTCCCCTGAGTTAAGACAACAAAGGTTGGCATTGTTAAAGATGTTTAACTCATATATGGCATAGTTTTGGAGTAAATTTAAGGAGTCAAGAATGTTTTGTCATGGAGAACTCCAGCTTGAGATATATCATAATTTCAGAGATGTGTGTAGAACCACAATGTGTTTTTTTTCTTGAGAGGTTTAAAACACATTTTTCCTCTTAAATCCCCCCCCCCCGAAAATTATTTTATTTGCATAGACTCCAGATACACTTTGGGAGTTAAGGTTTAGTAAAGAGATTCCGTCAATGGTGGTGTACGAAAGTAGAAAACTGAATTCTTGTGGCTACTTGCAGAGTTTTTGGTAGACAAATCATATAAAGCAAAGCTGCAAATGTTGCCACAGCTTTCTTAGAGAGATTGCAGATCCCAAGTGTTACTATCACTTGTCAGCTGTTGATATAATTTACATAATGATTATGCTGGTTAATGAAAACTAGAAAGATCCAAATAGATTTACTAGGCCAGAAATAAACAAAATTCAAGCAAACAGAAGGCTAGTGCTTTTGAGGCCCTTAGAAAATGGACCAACTCTAACTGATTGAAGGGCAATATATCTAATGGCAAAATGTTGCTTTGCAGTAAGATCTCTAAGGCAGTCAGAGAGATGTTTTCACTGGGTTTGGCATTTTTGTCCTCTTACAAATAGTCCTTCACTTATCACCACAATTAAGCTTAGAGTTTGGGTAGAAAGGTGGTTGTTGTTGTTGTTATTATTGTTGTATTATTATTATTATTATTATTATTATTATTATTATTATTATTATTATTATTATTATTAATTTATTTATTTTCTTTGCCTATTTTTTAATGTATTAGCCATGTAATACTTTGTCTTGTCTCTTTTTTATTCTTTATTTGATCTTTCTTCTGAGCCAATATGGCCTCTCCAGTACTTAGTAAGCCTTCATGGTAGATTAGCTTCAGTGCATCCTTTTTACTATTCTTCAGATATTTTTCCAGTAACCTTTTTTTCTTCCATTGTCTAGTATACTTGCAACATTCCAGTTCTATCTATGCTCCTTGATAAACATATGGATAAGGACTGGAGATGTGATATTTTGCACTTACTGGTAAGCTGGGTTCTCTCTATAAGACAGTTGACCTCCCAGGCTTTAAAACAAATGCCATTTGACAAATTTGCCTAAAACCATAACATTTGCAAGAAACTCAGCATCTGGTTCCCAAACGAGTATCAAGCAACACCCACTATAGCAACAACAAAAATAGAAACCAACACAAACTGTTACACTGGATACATAATTATCACCTTCTAACAGAAAAATCAAAACTTTGCAAAAGGGTGAATAACAAGACAGAAAGCAATTAGTCATCTGGGGTTTGATACTGTTCAAAAATGCAGGACAGCTCCCTGATGATTAAAAAGGTAGTGATTTTTAAATAATTTGAATCAATATGAGTTGCCTTAAAGGAATATCCTGAACAGAAGAAACGTCCATGTTAGGAGCTACCACTTACAGATCATTCCTGAAAACAATTCTGAATTAGAGATTCATGGCTCTTGAGTGGAAGAAAACAGGAAGAGAATGGGGCAGAGGAGCAGCACATATAATAGGCATATTGCATCTTGAGCTGCAATAGGAATTATACATCAGCTGAATAGATGTGACAGATTTTACATAAAACCAATAGTCAGGCCTAGGGAAAAAAAGCAAAGGCTGATGTGAAGATAACTGGGATCACCATGTCAAAATACTCTGCACGGTGATTGGCTTTGGATACATTTTCATAAGGATACATTTTGATAAATTATTTGGAGAGTAACAATTTATAGCAATGTCTATCAAAGTGAATCTCTCCCTTAAATAGTTTCAACTCTGTGGAGTACTCAAAGAACAGTAAGCCCAGCAATGGCTATCAGAGAAAACTAGCATGATGAAAGTTATAAATTACAGGTTCTAAATTAGTGGATTGTGTGTGGGCAGGATTCTTAACTAATATTACAATACTTCTTCCCCTCAGATCAGAATTGGGTGAGACAAATCTTCTAGGAGCCCTTAGCCTTTTGCCATATGAAGTCCATAATGTTAATACCTATGCAGGAGAATCCTGAGGGCTCCAGCAGATGACCAGTAATTCATGCACACTTGAGAAGAGATGCATGAAGGTTTCCAGGAAACCTCTGAGGCATGGCAGAAGCTTTGGAAATAGTTGAAGATGATGGAATTGGAATTTGCAGCTGTAAGAGCTGACTCTTGCTCCCTAAGAGTGGTTCACAAATGGATGAATGGTTGCAGAAAGCTTGTTCAATAATCACTTTACAATATTTTCAGGAATATACAGTATGATGCAAACAGAAAAGAAAGTCCCTTCTATCTAAGAGGAAGATTTGCTTCTGCAACAATGGCACTTGCAAAACAGTTCCTTCAAGGTCATTAGGTCAAACTAAAAGGCTTAGGAAGAGCAATTGTCCTAAATTTGTTCATGCATAATAGCAATTAATTAAAAAATACAATAAAATCAATGAAATATAAAAATTAGTAAAATATAAAAAATTCCAGGTCAATGATAAGCTGAGAAAATAGACACAGTATTATTCTGATTTTGAAAGACCGGTGACGGTTGCATTTATTCCGCCACAGACTATATGAAGAAAATTCTTGCCAAAGAATCTGTAAACTCCAGAAGACTCTCTACATCACGGGTTTCAAACTTGCCGCAACATGTTGCCGTCATGTGACGTTTCACAATGTTTTTTCCCTTTGCAGAGCAGGGATGGGCATGGCCTATGTGTGACATATCCGGCCCATGAGCCACCAGTTTGACATCTCTGCTCTACATTATTCAGGGCTTGAAGATTTGCAGAACCATCTTTCTCCATGAGTTTCTGCTCTGGCTCATCAAAAAAAAAATGCCTTAAAGAGATCCAGGATGCATATTTTCTCTATTGTTATACTTGTCCTTTAGAACCACACCCTAAGCTGACTCTGCTGCTCTTTAAGAGGGCCTTGAAGATCTAAACTACTAACATCTCAAAAAACTCGTGAAATTCAGTTACAATCCTGGTGATAGTAAAGGGGAGTCAGTAACACTGTAGAATAATTTGTTTACGCTCAGTGCTTTATGGGGATCCATATTTGTTCCTTGGGCAAAAGGGAGATATACATCTCAGTTTTTTAAGACTTAAGCATATGTCATTCTTTCAAGAGGCAAGGAAATACCACAATAGTCTGTTAAATGAAATGAAACATATTACCCAAATATGCACAACCCATCATGCCCCTGGTGGAGACTGACTCTGAGAAAGAGGAGGAACAGCCAACAGGGAGTGGAAGTGTGGCTCCAGAGGTGGTAGAGGAGGCTAGGGAAGGGCAGAGGCTAGCTGAGTAGTCAGAGGAGGACCCAGGCCCATCCCCTATCCATCCTCGGGCATGCAGGGAGAGGATCAGGGTAAAACATGGTATACTCGGGAGGAGAGGGCCATGATCCTCTTCATGGTTTGCAGGTATGAGATCTGCATAAAAGGTTGGACCTGCATGCTAACAAACACTGGAGACAAATGAGTGTTTTATTCCTGGATGAGGTTTATCTTGGTTGGCATTCTTCCAACAGACTATATACCTGGTTATCTTCTTGAAGTTTATAATTAATTATCCTGGTCTGTTGTGGAACTTTATTCAATGCGGTTTGGTCTTGGTTTTTGCTTCGTTATTGGCTCTTTGAATGTGAACTGTTTCTTGCCTTTGAACTGTTATTTTGAAAATAGTTTACTCCTCCACTGTGAACAATTAAACAGTGAAGCCAAGTTGAAGGCATTAAAGGACTTTTAGTTACGTTTTGGATTTTGTTATATTTCTGATATACTTTGGGTCATCACAACCCCATAATTGTAAGCCATTCTGTAGATTAGTTGCAGAAGAAAACGATGGAAAGCAGTTAAGATAACAGTTGTGTCTACAGGGTCTTTCCTCCAAGACCAAATCGTCTGCATCCTGAAAAAGAGTTGTGATTAGCAATCCAATCTTGTGATGACTCACCTTCAGTGCCATCTTCTTTTGGAGACACAGTGCCAGGCCTAGGGGAAATTGGGGGAGCAGAAGGAACAGTAGGTGGGGGGAGTTTGGTTGGTTTGGAAGTGGTAGGGACTACACAAAAAGAAAGGGGAAAATGTTTATGTAGTTATCTCCAGACCCAGGATGCTCAACTTTAAAGTTTTCAACACTGATGTTCAATAAAGTTTTAAAAAACATTACTTACTCTTATCACACACTGGAAGAGATGGTTTCCACTGACTATCAGCATCACATTGAATTGAAGAAGATCCTAACAAAGTGTAGCCAGGATTGCATTCAATCTCTAAATTATCCTGATACGTATATGTAACTTGAAACACACTTGCCACGTTTCCATTTGGGATGCTTGGTCTAGGGCACTTGACCTCTGGAAAAGAAATCAATGTTTAGTTTGCACCAAATATTGCATCAAAAACCAATTGGCTTCATGAGGGGGAAATGAAAAAGTATGCCATGATATTATCATTACACAAATGCTGTAAGTTATATATTTCTGTCACAGAATAGGAAATAAGGACATAATGGTGGCATGCATGCATATAGTGGCATCACCATGTAACGTAATTATGGTTTGCTGCTGGCATTTGTAATCTTTAACTTACAAACCATTATATACTTACCTTTAGCTTAAAAGAATATCTAATATGGCTGCCTCTTGTTTGCAGGAGTTGCATGAAACAAGATTAAATGGATACACAAATGATTACCTGCAGATTTAATAATTAACTGACCCAAATATATAACTGTTATTATAAATATGCAACATTGACAGCCAGTGAGATATAGTTTCTTAGATTAGGATGAAAGAGTTCACCCTAAGATTTCTTTTTTTATGATTAAGAAACATGGTTCTCTTGCAGTTGGGAATGATCTCATTAAATTTTAAGATACTATCCAATATTTTAGCTTGCAATTACTCCATGGATGGTGTGGGGCTTGATAGAAATGCTTTTGGTTGAAGAATACACCATTTCCCTTCTGCTTAAGTCCTTGGTTTTTAGTCTATTCTTTAATTTTTATAACTTTAATTGTTCTTATAATTATGATATTTTTATTATATTGTAAGCCAGTCAAAGTCACTTTGGATAGCAAGATGGCCACCATATAAATGTAATAACCAAATCAGCAAGAAATGAGTTTTTAAAATTATGCTCCTAACACAATGGAACACAAGTCCAATCAAGTTCTCGAGGGGATTATTACCAAATTTGAACACAATAAATTATTCAAACTATGTTTACATTGCTTTCAATTGTAACTTGTACAAATTTGTTTCACTCAGATAAATTCCATTTGATAATCCACAGCTCCCCAATGCTTAGAAGATTAGATTACCAGATTTCAGCAAGAGCATAAATGTATGGAACTAATGGAACTAATAAAAAAACAATTTGACATATTGAAGGTAAGGAAAATAACATAAATTACATTACTTTTGCATTCAGGTGAAGGGAAATCCCACTTTCCATCTAAACCATTTTCTGCAACTACACATGTAATTTTATAATTTCCAATAAGGGAATAATCAGGATCACACTGATAGATTACTATCCAGCCAGCATCATATACATCTGAAGGATTGGGATCATATCTTCCATTGGCAATTACAGGAGGACGAGCACAAGGAATACCTGGAGAAAAAAAAAATTCAATGAATTCAATTAGGCTAAAATTGCAAAGCATTCAGATTTAAATTTTTTCATGATACAAATATTTGGCTGCTTGAATTGATTTCTTGAATCCACCAAGTAAATGCACATTTTTGGAATTCTTTCTACGATCAACCAGACCACCAAAGTCACTTTTCTCCTGCCAGGGACAACATTCCTATCTAATAAGTATTTGCTGTCCAGATTCTGAGTAGGATTTCTTCATAATGTTATTATCAAAGTGGTCTACCCCATTAGAATCTCTTCCATATGCAAGTTTAAGCTAGAAAAAGTATGTTCTTCCTATGGAAGTACTGTGGAGGTTACCCATCTCTTGGTAGAATGCAACAAAAGAATATACTGAGAAAAGTGATATGACTGACTACATTGCATGGCAGGTGATTCTCACAATAGAAGAGTCACAGACTGAAAGGTGCCTGTTTACATTGTGCTAATGTGACTTGACCTAAAAGTTTGAGATTTAAAGAGGCAGGATTCAATGCAAGGTTGTGATTTCAAAAAGGATAGCAGGAATAATAGTTTCTTTAGCGGACATGAATCATGTCAAGGTTAAACTGATTATTTCCAAAAGTTCCAGATTCCATTGCAACATTTTTTTCAATATTTTCTCCTATGCTTAAGCCAAAGATAGAAAAAATTAGGAAAAGGCAGCATATGGTGGCTTCCAGTATCCAGTTTTTCCCCTTTGTGTAGATCGCAACCACATTAGCTCTTCTCCAGTCTTTGGGTCATTCCCCCATGCTCTAGGAGTTATGAAAGTCTATATTCAGTGGTTCCAAGATTATGTCTGCCAGTTTCTTCAAAACCTGGAATGGAATCTATCTGGTCAATGTCTGTGGAAATTCTCAGTCCTCCAGTTCATAGTTGTTTCAAAGGTGCCTTTTCAAAAGGCATCTGGACTGATATTTTTATCCTGAGGAAAAAGAACAAAATGTTTCACTTCTCATCCAAAAACTGATGAAACTGATGAAGCTTCTAGGGTGAGAAGTGAAACATTTTGTTCTTCTTGCTCAGAGAAAAACCCAGTTGCCTTTTGAAATACCATGTTTGAGACAATCCATCTGGTCCTTTGAATTTGAACTTATCTAGATTCGCTATGTATATCCAGGTTATGGTTGTCTGAAAGATACTTTTTCAAAAGACAACTTGTCTGTCTTTGTTTTTGCTTGAAGATGTTTCATTCCTCATTCAAAAAGCTTGGATGAGGTGAAGTTTCAGAACTGAAGCAGCTTCTTGGATGAGAAGCGAAACATCTTCAAGTAAAAACAAAGAAAATCCAGTTGCCTTTTGAAAAAGCACCTTTGGGATATTCAACTAAAAGCTAAGCAGACTGAACTTTTGCTATTAAGCTAAACGTAAAAGTACCAAAAGAATCTTAATAAGCTTAAAATAAAGTATCATCTTACGTTCGCAAACTGGAAGTTCTCTATTCCAGTCAACTTTGCCCGATTTTAAAACACACTGACGAGTGGGGCCTCCTATTATTCTGAACCTAAAGGGAAGAAAAGTTTTATTTCTCAGCCATGGATTTAGAAATTTCTAAAATAAGCCACAACAGGTTGGGTTCACAGAACATGCTGACTCAAACCAAATACATTATATTATGATGTACTAAAATGTAGGATTCCAACCATTATAATACTCTGGTATTTATTTACTTAGTAAGAATCTCTAGAAGTATATGCTGAGAACTTGAAAGCTGCTATATATAAGAAGTGTTCATCTTCGAACCAATAGCAAAGCTTTATACCTACAGCACTCGTCAGTCCAAATCTTGCTCTCCTCTTTCCATTCCACATTCCCAAACAGATACAGCAAAGTTACTGAGATTGAGGAAGTCTCATATATAAAAAACTTCTGAGGATACCAGCACAGTAGAAACTTGTTCTATTTCAGTTAAAAAACTTCAAATCCTGATCCTTTTCCTTTCACCTTATAGAGCCAGTGGTATGTAGCAGCTCCTTTCTTGGTTTGAAAGTAATTTATTGCCTCAAGCCAGCAGAAATGTAGGTTAAGATTAACAGGGCCAATTAAGTTCAACTTCCTACAAGTTGGACCTAAATTTAATATTCATTTGTAAGGCACGATAGCAATTTACAACGCTGACAAAATAGGCAGATAAAGATAGCACCAGAGTTTCTTCCAGTTGATTCTGTCACCTCAAAACCCAGGGTGATTAACAAACACCTACTGATATATTGGCAGAATTTTACTCAGTTACATATAAATGATGCCTTTAAATAATTTCTGCAGATTTCTGAAAATCTGTTTTAAGTACTTTGAAAGACGTGTATGTTTCCATTTAACCATATATTATAATTATCTACAGCTGTGATGGCAAACCTGTGGCACATGTGACGGAAGTGGCACACAGGGCCACTTCTACCGGCATGTGAGAGGTTGCTCAAAAAAGCCCCACTGTGTATGCGCTGCCCACCCACCAGCTGATTGTTGGGTATCTGACGCGCATGTGTGGGAGACATGCGTGCATGTACAGAGACACATGGGGCGCACAGGGAGGGTTTTCGTCCGCATGTGCAGAGATGTGCGGTGCACGCTAGGATCACACATGAATGCGCAGAGATGCATGGCATGCGGGAGGGATTGCATGTGCATGCGCAGAGGGAACATGCGTGCCTGTGCAGAGACGCGTGGCATGGAGGGGTTCACACACGCATGCACAGGGGACATGCTCCCCCCACACGCATTGCCTTCTGGGTGCTGACACGGGAGCCCAAAATTTTCAGCACAGGAGCCCAAAAAGGTTAGCCACCACTGATCTATAGGAATATAGATAATTACTATGGTTTACAATTCAGATTTTATTATATTTTTTGTCCATTGTCTCCAAAGATATTTTTACAATTTGCTTCAACAAATAATCTCTAACTTACCCATAATTACAACCAAGGGTTACTTCTTCACCAAGTCGGAGGTCATTTGAAGATACTATTTTGCCATCTTCTATATTTGGAATAGGACATCGTATTCCTAAAAGATTGGAACTGATATTATCATGTGCCCCTGTGAGTCTTAAAACAAAATAAACACCAGTCTAGAAACACCAGTCTAGAATTCTAGCTTCACATTTCTCCATATTATATTATAGTTGTATCCCTCAAAAGAGTTATTTTGCAATGTAGTACTACTTGTTAAACTATCCACAGCTTCTGTACATATCTTTTCAGTTCAGTGGTTGTTCATGCACTTACATATGAAAATAGACAAAAGCAGTTTATGAAACAGCTGCATGAATTGGAAAAAAGCTTGATCCTACCGAGTCAAAGTCTTTCAAACGTTCTCTGTGTATATTAAAATCTCTTGAAATTCTAATTATATAGTAACAATAAAAATAATTACTAACGTAATTATAATTACATATACATAGTACAGAACTATAGTAAAATAAATTACATGCTTAAAAAGAAAACAAACTAAAAACTTTAAAACAGACAATAAAACACTGGAACAGTGCAAATTTCTAAATTCCAAATATTATTTTTCAATTATTAAACCATAAACTGAATCTACACAACACAGAATAGAATTCTACAAACTTACCTGTTTTGACACAAAGCCAATTCAAAAGTCAAGTGTTGAAAAATGTCATTAAGCCAATTGTTTTCTAATATATAAACATCTTTCCATATGTACATAATTTACCATTTTTGCAAAAGATCAAGCAGAACAT
The DNA here is from genome assembly GCA_033807585.1 of Hydrophis major. NCBI lineage: Eukaryota > Metazoa > Chordata > Lepidosauria > Squamata > Elapidae > Hydrophis > Hydrophis major. Next base: position 211,760,461 of record CM066330.1, on the reverse strand, counting down.
GCAAACTAATTTTTGTAGATGAATAAATTCCTAATTTGGAGGATATATTTTAACAGATCATTAAAGAGTTTTCATTCTTAACTTCCCTCCGAGTCACTCTTCATCACAGAAATATTTAAACAATGAGAAATTATTATTGGAGGGTATATATCATGGATAACAGAAAGATTGTTTTTCAAAATTATTACATCTCCATCAAATGAATGGTATCGATATTTGTACAATGTTTGTTCATCAGCACAACAGCCCACCTCTTAATTATTTTACTTACTCAGGTTTTTAAATCATATAGAACAGTTTTTAAATCATATGAAACATATTCAGTGGTAACATTCTTTAAATCCGAAGACATGATTATACAGTAGAGGAGTGTCTAATTCTCTATTTCAAATTTCTTGAACATTTCTGTCATGCCCCTAGTGGAGACTGAATCTGAGGAAGAGGAGGAACAGCCAACAGGGAGTGGGAGTGTGGTTCCAGAGGTGGTGGAGGCGGCTGGGGAAGGGCAGAGGCCGGCTGAGCAATCAGAGGAGGATCCAGGTCCATCCCCTATCCATCCTAGGTCACGCAGGGAGGAAAGGATCAGGGAAAAGCAAGGTCTACTCAGGAGGAGATTACCATGATCCTCCTTGTGGCTTGCAGTTGGGAGCTATGTATATAAGTTTGTAACTGCGTAGTCAGAATTGCTGGAGTCAAAGTTTAGTGTTTACTTTGAAAGAGGTTTATTTTTGCTGGCGTTCTTCCCATGGACTCTCCTCAGTTATCTTCCTGGAATGTATGATTAATTATCTTGGCTTGCTTCGGAACTCTTGTCAATGCGGTTTGTTTTGGTTTGCTTTTTGCCTCATTATTTACTTTTGTGACATTAAACTGTGCGTAATAAAACAGTGAAGTTAAGTTGAAGGCATTGTGGACTTTAATGTATGTTTTGGGTTATTTTGAGAGACTGACTACAGGTCATCACAATTTATTTTATATTCTTTTTAAAAATCTTGGTGCAATATTGATGTTCCTCAGAAACAGAGATATCTTAATATCCTCACCTATCTGGTAAATTTAAATCGCAAAGCTCCTATCGACTAGACAGGATATTTTCCCAAGAATAATAATCCCCAGGTATTTCAAAGATTCTGGAGTACCTGTATAAATGAAGCTTAATTTTTATGTCTATCCCTGAGGACCTTTTTATCAATAATAAATATAAAATTAAATTTATTTCAATTTATTGAATTCAATTTATTAAAGACCCATATTGTACAATTTCTACACTTTAAGGATCTCGGTCCCCTCCTTCCCCTTAATGTATCATCTTGAAACAGGATAGTAAACAATTATCTCTTTGTCACACATAAGGTAATGGGGGAATAAAAAATAATTTTCTCCATTATTGTCCAAAGATTGGACAACCATTTATTCAGAATGGTACAAGGATTTCTAGCTTGGCTCTTGGACTAGAAGATCCCCAAGGTTGCTTCCAGCCCTAAGATTTTATTATTGTAATATTGATATATTTTGGGGTTAAAGTTTACTTAAACTTTCCTTCAGAGTAGTTTGCCAACATGTAGATTGGCTGACTTTGGTCATCTTTGCCCGCTTGCTTGCCTGGGAGTCTGGGACAACTCACAACAAGACAATTCGCCGCAGGACAAGAGTTACAGTAATATTAAAGAAATGGTGAAACAGAATCATTAAAAAAGGATGCAAAAGGAGGAACAAAATAAAAGGCAACAGGCAAACATTAAAATGATTTTTAATTATTTTAAATAAATTGAATTGATTTGTCCTGCAGCAAGTTCTCCTATGGAGAGTTGGCTGCAGCAAGTTATCTGATTCTGTGGCCTGCATTCTCCCCCTGGGCTTATCCCAGCCACATGTAAGGGGAGGCACCATGGAAAGATTCTAAAGCCTGGCAGGGCTGTCTGTGCCATTCTGTACCCCAATACTGACAGGGTCCTTCTTTCACACACCACTTAGTTTTCTTTTGCACACTGGCCAGGACTTCCTGATGCAAAAAATGGCTGGAGCTTGCTTCTTGAAAAATAATTATTCAACTGTATATGTTTCTTGGAACTTTTCTGGCTTTATCTTCTTGATTGCCATTTTAACTTTATCCTCTATTACAAATTTACTAGCATAATTTTAAATGCTTCTGTATTGTACGTTCATTTTGTTAAACAATTTTTAATTTCTAAAAAAAATCACACTTTTGCTTTGCATTATTAAAACTTTGCATTATTCTTTTTTCTTGGTATAAATATCCTTTGCTAAATTCTCATAATCCAATAGTCAGAAGAATTTTAAATTACTGTTTTATTCCAAGTTATAGGATGGAAATTAAATGTACAACTTTAAATCTGACAATTTTGAAGAGTTGAACGTATTTCATTCAACATTGCATAGCAGCCACTGTTGTTAACAAAAGATACTCACCTTGACAAAGTGTAGGAAGATCTGACCACTTACTAGTGTCAAGACATGTCATTCTAGGAGTTATTCCAGGTATATATTCATAACCTGGAATGCACTGTAATCTCAGAACAGCTTCAGCTGGATAGGTATCTTCAAGGCCTCCTCCTCCTCTTAGTGAAGAGTGGGGAGGTAGAACTGGTCTTGGGCAGTCACCTGTAGATAAGTAAAAATGAGGAAGTTCCGAAGTAGAGAACAGAAATAAATGCCTATTTATTTATTTATTTATTTTATTTATGTTGCCACCTATTCGCCCATGGCGACTCTAAGCATCTTACAGAATGTAAAACCATATTTAAAATAAAAAACAATAAAAGCTAACAAAAAGAATCAAATAAATTAATAAAGTACAATAGAATAAAATCTGGAAAAAAAATAAAAACTCACCCCCAACTCCCAACCTTGCCCCGACTACAGCAGATCACACTAGCCATTTGATGAGCTCCATCCCACTCTGGGTTCCCTAGGCCCGCTAGCAGAACCAGGTCTTCAGTGCCTTCCGAAAGAGTATTAGTGAGGGGGGTCATTCTTATCTCTGGGGGAATGATGTTCCAGAGAGAGGGAGCTACCACGGAGAAGGCCCTTCTTCTGGATCCCACCAGGTATATCTCCCTCAGGGATGGGACCCGCAACCTTCTCTCCCTCCCTGCTCTAATGGGTCGGGTAGATGTAACCGGCAAGAGACGTTCCCTCAGATAACCTGATCTCAAGCCATGAAGGGCTTTAAACATGACAACCAGCACATGGAAGCAAATCGGCAACCAATGCAGCTCCCACAGGATGTGCACACCGGGGTCTGCACAAAACCATGCAGGCTGCTGCAACTGGAGCTTCCGGATGTTCTTCAAGGGCAGCCCCATATAGAGCACGTTGCAATAATCAAGACAGGAAGTGACTAGGGCATGAGTGACTGTATATAGGGACCACTGGTCCAGGAAAGGGAGTAACTGGTGCACAACGCACAGTTGCGCAAAGGCCCTCCTGGCCATGACTGGGCTGTAAAGCATATGTCTAAGTGCTATTGCTATTAGAAGAAGCACTTATTAAAACACATGAAATCATTGTTCCCCTCTCCTTGGCCCAAGCAAAACCACACCTGAAGTACTGTCTGATTCTGAATTTTATATTATCAGAAGGAGATTGACAGGTTAGAACTGCTTCAGAGAGCAGTAACAAATATGATTATGAGATGAAACAATTTTCCACAGCCACAGAAATTAGCATGAGAAATAACAAGTTGCAGCCATTTAAATAGGTAAAAAAGTGTCCAGATGATAAGACCTGTATAGCAGTTTAGCTGTGGAGGTTGTAGATTTTCCATTTTTTGATGTTAAGTCAAATCCCTCATGGATTCTAAAAATAAGTTTCCTATATTTTGTAATAAGTCAGACTAGACAAACTTTATGGTTTCTTCCAAACCTATAATTTTCACATTTTCCTCTTCACTATACAAAGGAATACTCTTTCCCTTTTTTAGATGAGCTTAAAGCTATCTATCCCTATCTTAGCTTATTTTTTTAGGCAGGCAGATTGAAAACCATTCATTCGTTTAGAGGTGGAAGAAACCTCAAATGCAATTTACCAGATTTCCTGCATGGATAGTCCCTGCTACTATGTGGGACAGACGGAGAAGCTAACCATCAGAAAGAACACAAGCGAGCAGTTAGGCAAGGAGCCTCAAACTCATCGATAGCTTCACATTACAATGAACAAAGACATGTTTTCAACTTCATAGCTATGATTGTTGGCCCAGAGAAACAAAAATAGTTGGAGAAATGATTGAAGACAGCAAAACTGGCCCTGTCAGTCAACAGGAATCCTGATTTACCAATTAGGAGCTGAGGGTTGCTTTTGTGGTCTGGAGACAACTTGTCCTTAGCACCGATAAGACCAAGGAGTTTATAGTAGACTATAGAAGGAATAGATCAGACATATACTTCCCTTATCAATGGAGACTGAGTGGAGTAAGTGGTCAGTTTTAAGTTTCTGGGTGTTACCATAAAGAGAACCTGACCTGGGGTGCTCACATTACAGCACTGGTCAAAACGGCCCAGCAGAGATTATACTACCTGAGACTTCTCAGGAAACAATAACTGAATGAAAAACTGCTGGTTACCTTCTACCCCTGCATCACAAAAAGTATTTTAACTTACTGCGCCTGTGTATAGTTTGCCAATTGCACAGTGGCAGATAGGACAGTGCTCCAGAGGATTAACGTCATTGGTTTCCCTTTCCCCTCTTTGGAAGAGCTTTATAACTCCCGCTGCCTTAAGGAAGTTCAAAACATTCTCAAAATCCATCTCAACCTGGGCACCCTATTTTTGAACTATTACCATCTGGCAGACAGTACAGAATAATAAAAACAAGGACAAATCGGCTGAAAAACAGCTTCTATCCCAGAGAAGTAGCTCTATTGAATTCTACTGTATAGTGCAGTATTAATGCAATATTAGGATTTTTCAATTCAATTGTATAGAATGCAAAGGATGTGTATGTTTTATTTTTATAGTTATAATGTACACTGAAGATGGCATTTAATTTCGTTGTACAAGGTGCAATGACTAAAACTAAAAAAAAAAATCTTGGAAGAATAAATCTTTGATCCCGACTGATTCAGTTTGGATCCTGCAACATTCTCAAGGGCCACATATTTTACCTTCATTCATGAAAATTATTGTATTTGTTTTTTAACATAATTATGTCTTTGGGCTTTACTTCTGCAGTTATAACAGACTGTGTAAACATAGCCCTACCAGTGACTTAAATAATCCTTAAATACATATTCTTCTGAACCTTGGCTTCAGAGTCCAGCTTTTATGTTCTGAAACAGAAGTGTACTTTTTGGTTTTCAGTCCCAGTCTCAATTGCTGTTTGGCTTCTGTAACTCAAGAAACCAACCCACAGAGAAAAGGTCAAGTGAACAGGTCAAGACTGGAAAAACCAATTTCTTCCCCTTGTAGTTAGTTACATTTCTGTTTGAGAACAAACATCACCCACAAAACAACTATGATGATGTTACGCAAAGGAACACCTGCCCTTGAATAAAGCCTTGGCTCCCATCAGGAGCAGTAAGTAGGGGGTGTTTAAAGAGCCTCTGTTCTGGTACTCAACTACCTCTCCTTCCCAAAGACAGATCTGGCATTAACACTGGGCTGTTTCTGAATCCCACAGTCAACCAAAGGGTCCCCGGGTCGGGAAATGAAGGATGGAGAATCCACAGCCATCAAAGGGCCCCTAGGTTTGATCACTGGTGGCGCAGAGGTTAGAATGCAGTACTGCAGGCTACTTTTGCTGATTGCCGGCTTCCAGCAGTTCGAGTCTCAACTGCTTAAGGTTGACTCAGCCTTCCATCCTTCCAAGGTGGGTAAAATTGTTGGGGGCAATATACTGACTCTATAGAGAGGGCTGTAAAGTCTAAGTGCTATTGCTGGTGCCAAACTTGGTAACTTGTAAGACTTGTAGACTTGAACTCCCAGAATTCTCCTGCCAGTTGTGCAGCTCTATGCTGACTGGAGAATTCTGGGAGTTCAATTCCACAAGTCTTACAAGTTGCCAAGTTTGGAGACCTCTGTAACTGGGGCAAAACATCGGCAAAACGGGCGTGGCCTTCGCAGCCCCCGCCTCTCCCTACCCGCAGAGGGCTGGCGTCCTATTCTTTCTTCTCCCTCGACTCAAAGGAGCTGAGCTGCCTTTACGGCGAAGCAATTGGCGCAGCCGCTCTGCCTGGCGAGGCCGCCTGCTCGCAAAGGCACCGGGGACCGCGGCTCTCCCGATTAGGGAGAAAGCAACTTCAGCGCCTTGTCGAGGGAACCTCCACTCCCTAAAGCAATAACTAAGGCGCCTCTCCCCTCCCCCACATACCCCCGCCCATTTTAGAGCCCGAACGTTAGCAGGCTCGTAGAGGGAGAGGCAGGCGCCTCTTACTCACACAAAACCGTGGACGAGAAGAGCAGCTGGAGCAAGGCCGCCGAAAGAACCCCGGCGGAACAAGAAGCGAAAAGATCCATCGTTAAATAGCAAACAGGAGCTTCAGAGGCAGAAAAGAGAGCAGCGCCGCCGCCAAATGCTACTGGGTGACCACAAACCCGCAACCCTACCACTTTTCTGGTAAATGGGCGTGCGCCGCTTAGCTCATTTATAAGCACGTCATCACAAACAGGAAGGGAGTTTCTAAGGCGACGGCGCCCTGCTCCACCGATCAAGGGTAGCGCTGCCGGAAAGCGCAAAAGCACGTGGTTTCGAACGGGAAGTGTGTCGCCCAGGGAAGAGGAAGGGCGGTGGTTTGATCTCTGACGGTAAAAGGAGTTTGGAAGAAAGTTGCGGTGGTGAAGTTGGAAAGGAAAAGAAAAAACACAAAAAACCCCGCGGAGGTTGTAAATCGGAGGTCTCCAAACTTGGCAGCTTTAAGACTTGTGGACTTCAAGAATTCTGGGAATTGAAGTCCACAAGTCTCAAAGTTGTCAAGTTTGGGGACCCCGGTTGGAAATGATTAATTCAGGTTACAAAGCTGGTATTTTGGATCGTCCCCAGTTTACCGGTAGCTATTTGTTAGGTTTCAGTTCTCTCAAATGGGGATAATATGACTACCATCCACCTCTTAAAGCTCTAAAAGGTTTTGCAACTTGAAGACCCAACAATGCTGGAGAGTATCCAACTAGGGAAATATTGGTTGATGGTGTATGCTTGCAGTTGTTGTGGTATTCTCATTAAATTGTTTTTTTTTTTAAGTCACGTTTTATAGAATGGAAAAGGAATAGAGCTGGAAGGCACCTTTATTTTTTTGTTTATTTGATTTGTCAATCCTTACAAGATAATAGGTATAAGAATGAACATGAGTATGAATACAGGAAATAGGTACGAATAAATGGGGACAATAGGCCAGAGACGGGAGGCAGGATTGTGCACTTAGGCACGCCCCTTACAGATCTCTTAGAAATGGGGTGAGATCAATAGTAGATAGTTTAAGATTAAAGGAGTGTGGGTTTGAGGATGTAACACCAGAGCGCCCATGGTTTCTGAAAGCAAGCTATTCTGCTTGATTGTCCTCACTATTAGGAAGTTTCTCCTTAATTACATGTTATTGACCAGCTTGGTGTGGTGTTTAAGATACCAAGTCAGAAACCAGGACAACATGGATTCTAGTCCTGCCTTAGACTCAAAGCCAGCTGAGTGTCTTGGGCCAATATCTGTCTCTCTCTCTCCCTCTGCCCTAGGAAGGAGAAACAGCAAACCACTTCTGAAATATTGCCAAGAAGACTGCAGGGACTAGTCCAAGCATTCTTGATTCCTAGCAACTATCTGGAGAAGACCCTCCAAATATTGGCAAGATTTCAGAAGTGGTTTGCCATTGCCAATTATTCATGCTAGAGCATCAACAGAAGTGGAAATACGAATTGCTTCTGCACTTTAAGATTAAGCAATTGCATCTTGTATATTTAAGTTAATTCTAAATGATTTTATTTGCTTCCAAGCAACTTAGCTTTTCAACAAAGGAAACCAGTTTTGAATAAACACCTAAAGGATTGTGCAAAAAAGTAAACATGGTAGAAAATAAAAGTGCACTGCAAAACTTTTTACCTTTACTTTTTATCATGCATCTTATTTTTGTCAGTTGACAAAAGATTCTGCAAACATTTACATTGATAATTATAAATATTTGAAGAAAATAGTTTCTTAAGATCCTCATTACATATGAGGCACCATGCTGAGTCAGACTTAAAAAGTCCATTCTGTTTTTCAAAATGACCAACCAGCTTTGTTTATTTACCTTACATTTTATGTGGTAGCAAATGCTATTCTTTAGTTTTATTCTGGGAGATGGAAAATACTGAAATAAACTTTTTTTTTTAAAGTAGCAGATTTGCTCTTAAAATTAATAAATGTTTCTGCTTTTTATTGAGAGAAATAAAGTTAAAACAGTATTTTTCTAGGAACTGCTATGGCACTTAGAAAAGTTGTTGCAAGGTAGTTAATCTTGTTTTTTCACAAAAATGAATGGCTGAGGCTGAGAATAAATTCAAAGCTTTATGAAACAAGGTAAATACAGCTGAGAAGTTGATCCCTGGCTTGGAAGTTATATAATTTATTTTGGAGAGGATTGCATTCACCTAGTAAGAATAGAACTTCATCAAGTTTATTGTAGATTTACTCATGTTACTGGATTCCTGCAGAAGTCACTGGGTAGAACAACCTATTAACAATTTTGGCTTGTACAATAACTCCAGCCTTTGCTGGCAAACAGTTGGGTTAATCCCTTAAAGCTGAAATTAGGGGATTTTCCTTGAGGATTCTGCAAATAGCTACAAATAGCTCAGAATTCTATATAACTCCATTTCTGAAGGATCTACACTAATTCATTTAGCCGTTTAGTCATTTTAATAAACCACTGTTGATTTCTCTGGTCTTAAACAACTTTTAACTAGGCTCTGAATAACTTTTAACAGAGTCCATACATCTTGATAAATGCACTGTAGACTATTGATATTAATTATAATGCAGAAGTGGGTATGCTCAATTATGGGACTAACCATATGAAATCAACTACCCACCTCCATTCAGTAGAGACCCCCCATCCACCCAATTGTGGAATATTTGTCCTATATTAAAAACTTATCTGGTTGCCCAAACATTTTGGTTTTCTCTCTATCTTTTGTTAGCTGTTCTACAATGTCTTAATAATGTTAATTTATACTTATTGTATTTGTTATTTAATGCTTTAGTCTATTTTTATATGTTTAAAAAGTAAAATGATTTTAAATGAAGGTCAGCTATGATTTGAACAAATTTCAAAGCTTCCCTCCTACAATAGAAAGAAAGATGAAAAAATTCTTAAATATCTATTAGTTTTTCATTGAGTTCAATTAATAATTTTTATATCTATATGCTGGGCAAAAACTGAGAAAGGCTGACTAAAACTTGGGAATTCCAATTTATTCATAGTAAATATCTTGAAAACCAAAGGTGATGAATATATAAATCCTCTAGCATCCAGCATAATCTGGAGACTACTACATTAACATTTCATAATGGGAAGACAGATTAGTTAACCAAGGGAAGGACATGTGCACTCAAAAATTTCCATTGAGTTCTCTATGTTTAAATAAAGCAATGCATGATGATGTTTCAAATAAATTTAGCTTATGAACAATTATTGACACTTGGACTTTCAGGAAACATGACAGCAAGTACGTGATTCTCCTTAGAGCTGTTCGGAGCATCCAGAGAGTGGGTGGTGCTTCAGTCTCTGCAGTTGTAGGCTGAGCTTTATTTTGAGGAACGCTCCTCCCTCCATCACGTGGCTCCAGCATAGCGTTCCCCAGTTTTGCTCAGCCTCGTGCGAGACTAGGCAGTGACTTGTGTTTCTCCTTGGCCGTTCCAAGAATTCCTTTGCTGATCCATTTACTTAGTTGCTCTCAGGTTGTATTAATTTTTCTTTTAATTTCCTTAGCCCTGCGTAGTGGTCCGGACTACTAAATTCCCCTGGGAAGCGTGGTTTGTTCGCCCCAGTGGGTGGCAAGGGGAGGGCTAGCAGTGTCCTCACTCTACCCCCCCCACTCCCTCTTGAGTTGCCTAAGCCCTGCCGTCTTCCTCTTTCCGAGTTCTCCTTGCGATTTTCTTTAATTCATTTTGTTTCGCTCTGTTCTCCCCCCCCCCCACCGAACGCCATTTTTTTTTCTTCTTTTTTCTTACTGGAGGAGTGGTTTTCCTCTCCTTTCCTGTCCTCTTCTATTGCGGACCTTGTACTGTCCCTGGGGAGGTCTTTTTCTTTTGCTGCTGAGAGGCCCATTGTCCTCGTTGCAGGCGGCCGCCATTTTAAGCGCCACCTTGTGGTCGGGTGCCATTTTGTTTTTGAGATTTCCCTCGATTGAACGCTGCGGTGTTATTCCAGCCCAGCAGCAGGACCCGTAGGCCTGCTCAGAGCCCAAATTTGCTTCTGCCTTCAGCCTCTTCGAGTGGAAGCTAATTCTCTACTCAATTTGTTGATCTCCCGCAGCCTGTCTCAGCCAGCGTAGCAATAAAAAGCAACACCATTTCCACCCAGTTTTCACTTGGGAAGGCAGTCGGTCTAGGCCTGCTCTGTCTCCAAGGCCTCTGGCGTTCATTAGGTGATTGGACAAATTTTTTTCCTATATCTTTTATTTTCAAATAAATAAATAAATATTTTAAAAAAAGGCAAAGAGAAAGAGGAAGTAATTTTAAAAAAAACAGAAGTAAAAGGGGCAGAAAGAATTTTGCTAGGGCTCCTGACTTTGTCGTAGGTCAACCCCTAGGCGTGCCTACCGCTTCTTATCGATTCCTATCTTTTTCAATTATCCTTGAAATGGCAGAGGGCAATCTTTCTAAGGGTCCTTCCTTGAAGGCCAAGTCCAAAACCCACCATCTGCGCAGGCAGGCTAAGGATACCTCCAAAGCCTCCCAGAGGGACGCCTTAAGATGCCACAAGGCGTTAGAAAAAGAATTCGATAGACGCACCAGGCAGGCAGGCTCAGTGCCTCTGGTACTACCACCTTCTACTCCCTCTACCTCTACTCAACCCCCGCCTCCTTTAGTCTATTCCTCCCTATCCAGGCGCAGCTCAACCTCTCAAGGTCACCAGGCTCCTGGAACACCGGCCGGACGAACACCAGAGGCTACCTTCACACCCACAGCCGCCGGTCTACGCCAAGAGGAACCATTCATACAAAAGGTTCCAGAGCAACTGAGATCCTGGATGG